>OY986045.1:67563437-68763437 GCA_963920215.1 Nineta flava
AGGCGTGTGCTATTATATACCTGGTTCGATACACCCTGTATATATATATATATATATATATATATATATATATAAATTTTCTTTCAGTAGTTATTAAAACATATGCAGCACAAGAGCTAGAAGCGTTAATGCCTAATGCAAAGAAAACTGTTCACTATAAATAATATAATTATCAGAATATAATAAGATCATCATAAACTCCTCATGTTTTGTATCTTAGTTAAAACTATAATTTATCTCTTTTGTTCAAATATATTTTCAGATAGCTTATAGTATATTTTAATAGAAAACTATAAATCAACAGTCCTCAAACGATGGTATCCATCCATGGTGGTATCAAACAGTGTAGGTCGTATTAAATTACCACAAGTGATAGGCTTTTAACTTGCGAGTGAATTACGTGCGTTTGTTGCGTGAATGAAATAAAATACTGAAACGTAAATTTTAAAAATTTTGTAGTCGATTTGTGTCAAACCATTAGATATTCTCAAGCATGTCTCGCAAAAATCACGTCAAAAAGTTTTATAAAGAAAGCCACATGTGGTGGTATTTCATTTTCAAAATTTTACACAAAATTTGAGCTCGTTATCTGATTTCGGTTTTGTGTTATTGTACTGACAGGCGGGAAGACAGGCAAGTCGATCTTCAGAAATAGAATAAAACTGGGCATTTTATGAACACCTATACCAAGTATTTTTCGATCGTCAATATTTTCTACCGTTAAAAAGTATGGACTCAATTTATACTTTTACATACACCGTATTTAAAAAAAATGTTGAAGACCACTGAACTTTTATTTATATTTTCTATGTTAATTTAATTAAAACTTCATCGTAATATTTGTATAATTTCAAAATTGTGACATTTATTTACTTAAATATTACTTTTATGTTAAAACTAGTTTGCTAAACATTCCCCATAACTCTGATTGTATATCTGCAGTAAATTTCAAGACAGTTTATGTCCGTGCAAGCCCCTTCCACGAATGGAAGAGTAAATGCCTGTTATTAAGTATTGTCTACAACAAATTGATGTCTTATGAATCTTTACTAGAAAGTCATTTTAATGTTCTAATAGTTAAAATTAATTTTGAAACCTAGCAGTAGTATTTTATAAAAACTAAGTAACTTCATATATTCATTATGATTTCTTCTTCTGAGACAATCACTAGTCTATACGGAACACCACAGAATTTGAAGTCACAACAAAATTTTACACATAATATTAATAATAAAAGTAAGCATACAAAAATCATTGTATAATAATATATATTTGATATATAAAGTAAATAATATTTTATTTGGTTCAAAACACATAATGTAGAATTGTAGTAGAGAGAAATGAAAACAATAGTCTCATATATCAAACACCATATACATACATATATATATATATATACATACATATATACATATATAAAATATTGCATTAAAATAATGCAATAGTTTTGGTACTTTTATGACATATCATGTATGCTAGCTAGTTGCGGCAGTTACAACAGAGCTAGAAGTATAGCTGTTAGTAACAGCCGATGCTATAAATATAATATATACATGGACAGAATGTCTTAAAAACAACGCTCTGCTACCAACCACAGATAAAACTTTAGAATATATCAAGAAATCGTGATTTTTTCCAACGAGAAGAATCTGCATAGACTTTAGTTAACAAGTCAAGTGTCTGTCAGGAGAAATCCGCTTTGCTTAAAGCTGGAAGGTTGCGGGTTCGAGCCGGGGGTACCAGTTTGCCAATTATAACTAACGGGACGTTTCATAGACTAAACTGTTGGAGTATGGACAACAACGAAAGAGTTTCCCTTCGTGAACTCCAGATGAATATCGGTGTAGTTCCTATCGAAAGAACAATACCGATACCAATTCGCAGTCTGCATACAATTCCGTATTCTCAACATTTTGATCTGGTTAACGAGCATTAAAGAAAAAGTGTTCTATGCAAAGCCTTTTCTACTCTGAATGTGGACAAGGTACATGATCTTTCACGATTTCAAAGGTTTTTAGCTAACAATGCCGATGTTGGCTTAGTGAACTGATGCGACGAGTTTCTTAAAAGACTCGCTCAGAGGGGGAGAAGATCAGCAACGCCAAAGAACTCAGCAACCACGATAAAGTTTACCACCCAAGAGGTTTTTATCAAACTTTCACTGGCAAATGAGGGCTTTGAGGCACAATGGACTGACAATGAGAACTCTGACAAACTCAGTTGCAGTGTCTAGTTTAGAGTCATAACACAATTTTGGAATAACGAGATATCTGACCAATGGGTGATCAAATCTACGAATAGGAAATAGTAAGAGATAGTTGAGCTTCCTGAAAGTAAACCAAATTAACGATAAACGAGTTAAATTCCAGAAGGGATGACGTGTCAGAAAGCCAGAAGAGCAATAATCTTATGATGGGGTGCTCTCTGGGTACAGATTCCTTCAGTGACATTAAGCTCTCAAGGGGTGTATAACTCAAATTAATGTACTGTGCCTACAAGGAAGATGGAGACTTGCACTTAACTGGATGAAAGAAATTTCAAATAGATGATATTTGCTTCTCTACTAATGTTATCAAAAAAAAGTGATGGATTTTCTTCGATTGAAGAGTACATCAGAGGAAGAAAGATTTCATTTGATTGGAGGGCGGAGAATCTTAGTGATCGGCAAAAACCTCCTATATTAGCTTACTGCAAAGTCCAGAGATTTGCATTAACACCTTCCTACTAATGCAACATCAATACGTGAGCTTTCTTTGAACTTGAGACATTTACTCTAGCCAATTTTTTGAGACACTTTGCTCCAATACATATACATGGTACTGTTTTGCTTGTGCTATATAAACAATAGTAAAATGCAATTTCAGTTGTTATTAAATTTTCAACATTTGAATACTATAAAATGTTGATATGACCTCCATCTGCATACACAAGTACATTTTGTTTTTTGTAGATGGGTGTGTGTGTGTGTGTGTGTGTTTGTGTGTGGATTTTTAGTATATTGCCGTTGGTGGTGTATTTTAAATAATGTAAAAGATCTAGAGTATTCGTCACAATAAATATACATTTAAATATGATTTTGATTTTACATGTAACATATATCAATCTTAAAAAAATATGTCCATCATACACACACAGAAAGTCATAGAATATTCCAGTAAATTGAATATTTACTTTTGTTTGAAACTTTTTCTTCTTCCAAAAAACTTAATAGTTTTGCCATAATTTCAGCTGAAACATTTGCAAGTACTTGTAAATTGTACTATGGACCAATTATAAAATTTTATAATTGATTCTGTTTTCGAAAAAATCTTCGGATAAAAGTTGTTCATTACAAGTATAGTAACAACTTTTGTTCGGAAATTTTTTTCGAAAAACGAATGAATTTAAAATTACATCAACTTTTTGTGACCAAGCGTATAAACTTAGGTAGGTACACTCCCGTTCATTAAAATTGAACCACCAGTAAGTCACATTCTAAGCGTATATATTAATAAATATATGTATATTATATACAATAACAATTAGAATGTTTCAACTGTTTCAATTTTTATGAACGGGAGTGTACATTGTATACCAAATTTAATACTTTTATCTCTACTTTTATAAAATTGTAAATGTTTGTTTATTTGTATATTTGTTTGTTCGAGCATTACACAAAAGCTATTGGACCGACTTTGATCAAACTTTTTTTGATTAAATGCTTGATGATTAGAGATAAAAACTTGTATATATATTTATCTCGCTACGATAAACAGAATTTGAAAGTAATCGCTGAAATAGAAATTTGGTGGAAATTTCGATAAATATTTCAAGTTGTGGAAGCGGTGGGAACGATAAATATTTAAAGTAGTGTTAGCGGTGCGAAATAACGTAGTCTTAAAATCACAGGAGCTGAAGATATAACACTAAACGCGAGCGAAACGGCGGGTATAAGCGGTTAAAAACTAATAAACAGTTCACGCATTGATAATGATCTCAGTATACATCGGGTATTTCAACAATTAACTCAGCTAGTTGTATTTTTAAATGTGTTTTACTTGTTACTGTCAAATAGCAATGACTATGGGCTACAGAAGTAGCGCTTCGGTTTTTGTTGTGAATGATAGTTTTTGGCCTATTTGTAAGGAGCCGCTTTTATTAGAAGCTTTTTGTCGAAAACCTAATGAATAAGGCACAAATCAACTAAAATATTTTGAAATTGGACCCTACTTTTATGTCCATATGTACTATTGATTCTTCAACAGGTTCATCTAGTATATATATATTTATATATATATATATATAAATATATATATATATATATATATATATTTATGTATAAATTATATTTGAGTAAAAATTATAATAAAAATATTATTCTATAAACGAAGTGTAAAAAATGAAAATATAATTTACTACTTCTTTATATAAAATATATATATATATATATATATATATACCAATAGGTAGGTACTTACTTATTTTCATATAATATATAAAGTATATATAATAATAAAATTATATATAAATATATACATATAATATATATATACATATATATATATATATATATATATATATATATATATATATATATATATATAAAATCATTTGAATGTGAAATAATATCAAAATGTTTATTACATGATGATGAAGAAGATGAATACTAGTACGAAAAAAATAAATAGAAGACGAGAAGCAAGAAGAAGAAGAAGAAGAAGCAAGCGAAAAGCTTTACGAATATTTACGGTAATTTAATTTTAACTGTTATTAAAATGCAAAATATATATAAATTTATGTTAAACAGAAAACAGTACTACCTACTACTCTATGTAGGTATGTATGTTAAGTTATGTTATTTTATATAATAATCTAAAATATGAACATGTACAGTGTGTGCAAGGACTTATTGTACTGGGAAACTACTCTGTGAATAAAGTGTTTTCGAAACATGTTACAGCTGAAAATACTTTGAATCAACATTTTAATTAATATCAATGTGAAACAAGTGAAACAAGTGAAACTTACAACTAACTGAGTTGATAGTTGTTTATTTTTTAAAAAGGAACATTTTTTAATATAAAATTTTTGTTTTATCTCTTACGGTTTCAAAGATTTGATATGTATCCCTCCCCCCCTGGTGGAAGAAGCCTGGTCCGATTTTGCCAATTCACGAGCTTGACCTTTTTGCTCATACATACACACAAAATTTTAGCTCGTTATTCCTTTTCGTTTTTGAGTTATCGTGTTGACGTACGGATATGCTGAAATAGACTAATTGGGGCATCAACACCTAAACCAAATTTTTTTTTCTGCAATCAGTATTTTCAATCGTTACAAAGTCCGAACTCAACTGAATATTCTCTGGTATACTCTACATTCCGGGTATAAAAAATAGCTCATCCGCCTTAATTTTCTCCATATCTCATTTTTTACAGATAGGTAATATCACGCAGGCACACTTGATATTGTGACGAATCCAACAAAACCCAATTTATCTAAATTGGCCCACTAATTTGATCTTCCGGACTGAATATCTAATGTCTACAAACATAATAAACTGTTAAAATCATGACCCTCCCTTTTGTAGTTGGGTAAAAACTACTTTCAAGATTTGTTTATAGCCTAATGGTAGAGTTTAGACACAGCCTACTATAAGAGTGTTGAAAAACACACAAATTGTATCTAATATATGTTTATATAGAATACTTTTATTTCAATTTGAATGTTTACTCGAACATACCTATTATTATAAATGCATACACAAATAGAATATTGGAGAAATGTATTTTTAACCCGACTTCAAAAAGGAGGATGGTTCTCAATTCGTCTGTATTTTTTTTTAATGTTTGTCACCTCAATGCACCGATTTTGAATTTTGTGGAGGCGGTGTCCAAAAGTTATGTGAATTTCTGTATGCTGACACCGACTCCAAAAATAACAATAATTGTACATTTTTGGCAACAAAATTTTTGCTTAGGTGAACTAAAATTGGCACAAAAATATGCAATTATTTAATGTATATAATTATAATTATTTACTTTTTAATGCATTTTTTGTTATAGAATATTTGATTTTTGAAGTCGGGTTTCCATTTTGTCAAATCAGGGTTTATTTTAAGTTAGCTTTACATATAGTATACGCTTGTTCTTTCACACTCGTCTCTTCGTAACTGTACTGAAGATTGACATATAATACTTAATTTTCTTAATGATAGGTTGATTACTACAAATTATTATCCAACGACGAAGAATGTCTTTGAATCACTTAGAAATTGAACGTGACACATTCTGTAAATTAGAGCTCCAAACTAAGAACCATTCACATTCTCATGTATACATAGAAAAATAAGAATATAAAGGCAGTGTATTGTGTAGTAATAATGAAAAGTATGGTAAAAACTTTATTTAATTTATTGAAAACAGTGAATACCTTACAGCAAAACTTTCTATACACAATTTTCCATATATTGGTAAATAATTGGATGTATATTAAAGAAAAAAGTGCCAAGTGTTGAATTGTCTTAGAGCTTGAAGGATTCCATAGTGAAGTTTAGCAGTTTTTTTGGAATCTTCAAAACAATTTCGAGCGATCTAAAGTAGACCAATTTGACTTTAGGTTATATGTGAACTACAGTTTCGAGTGTAGAAAAATCGTAATCGAATAGAAAATTCTTAAATAAGAACATTATGCGGACATGTTTTATATAAATGGTCAAAAAACTGGCGTTAATTGAAGCTGAATTCCTTCGAAAAATTTTTGTTTATTCGACTAGCGCTGAATTTATTTGATTTTTGAAGAGATGCCTCGAACAAAATTGTTCACCATAAAATATCAATTTTAAATATACAATTTTAATAAACATTTATCGTTAACCCAAATTAACGTTAATCAATAAAGAACGCCAGTTTTGCAATCGAATATACAAAATATATTTATAAAGCAAATATTTTACCGATTATTTTTCCTGGAATATATAATTATGGACTATCCACGGCAAATTATTCATGAGGAAAAAATTATTTTTATTATTATAATAATTATTGTTTTTTACAAATATAATTAATTAATTAATTCAATCTCACAGTCACATATGAATATCAATATTTATTTATATTCATCAAAATATTATATTATATGATTTGAATAATAATTATATACAGATTGGTCTCACCAAAATTGATACGTCTAAAAAAATCTAAATCTCCAGTATACTGTTTGTAATGTTAGGCATCGTGATCACTGGGAGAATATACCGCAGCAGAAGCTCGGGAAAATACTGCTTCGGAATGCATCCAAGAAGTTATCTCTCGATGCACTGAAGATGAATAGGATGCAATTACGGAAGGTTACCGGATTCGTTACCGAACATTATCCCCTGCGGAACCATCTGCACCCAATGGGTCTCCATGACCGGTCCATTATGTGCAGATTGTGTGGCGAGGAGGAGGAAACATCCAGCCATAATATTTATAACTGCGAACCGCTAGCAGATACAAGATATTCGATGCATCTCACCCCGAATATAGGAACCTTCAGGAAGACCTGATCAGCAAGCTCCTGGCTATTGCCAACATATGAGGGAAACGAATCTTGTTTGACTGAAGTAGAAAGGGGAGCACAAAAGATCATACGGTCGAAGTGCAGTGGGAGGAATTTGTGAGTAGACTAGGAATTGGTAGGAAATGCGGCTGCAACCGACTATGATAGGAACTATGCCGATATTCATCTGGAGTTCGTGAAGGAAACTGCAGAAAACCTTCTCAAGCATAGCCGGTTACTTCGTTCTTGTCCATACGCCGACAGTTTAGTCAATCAACCACCCCTTTTTTTTTTAATTTTTATAATTGACAAACTGCCGATGTCGGGATTCGGACCCATAACCTCCCAGTTTTCAAGTACTGCATACTGCGCAGACATGACGCCTTAGACCACCGCTCGGCTACTTGGCTGGTCCCCAGGATATATCTAGATATTTATCTATACCGTTTGTATACTTAATGGTATACATTTTCATGAGTGGTGATAATTTTTGTGCTCCATAAATTTTTTCCATATAAAACACAAGCAATGTTTCAGCTTCAGCCTGACACCTCCAGCTGACTATTCGGAAACTTCGGAAACTAGAAACTTTGGAAATTATTCAATTTTAGTTACGATTAAAATCATTTAGCACTCGGTTGACCAACGTATCAGCATCTATCACGTCTAGACGTACAAAAATATGTACAACACATACATATAGACCTAAAATCACAAGGCCACACAATAGAAGAACTCATTAAATCACAATAGGGAATATGCATGAAATTTTTTTTTCACATTTATTTTCAGAATATGAAAATACCGTTAATACTGTAATAATATTTAAAAACGAAATTAAAATGCGACAAATTTCAAGGAAGCTATAAGCTTTTAAAGATTATTATCTGTCTCTTTCTTGCAAAAATACTAAAAACGGAGTTTTACGTGTACTTTTAATGGTGAAAGTGTAATATGACGTCATATAACATATCAAGAGGGCTATCACCCTCTTTGTCTAATCGGGAATTTCAATCATTCATATCTCGCTTATTTTTAAAGTTATTTAAAAAGTAATTTTAACCTTCATATTTGTCAAGTAAACATGCTTCAATTCAAGTGAAAAAAAATTTGCATGCATATTCCCTATTAGGTTAAGATGTTTGGCTTAATTATAATTATAAAATTTTGTCATGTAAACATAGGTGCATTTTCTCAGATGATGGAATCATAATGAATATGAGTTTCATGTAAAATCGTTTCATCGATGTATCCACAAAAACTAAATTTTCATACACAAGAAAGCTCTCCAAAACGCCTCCAATGGCTTCAAATAGTTTAAACAAAAGTTTGGTCCGATGTATACATGAAAAACAAAAAACTGGATTGTTAATTTAGTTCTAGCGTTGATAAGACAAAAATATCGGAAAAATATGTGTGAAAAAAGGGGTATCTTTATGGTAAACCACCCTGTTTATATAGTCCTTATTCGTATGAATTAATGTTTTGATTCAATTATCTTGGATTATGATAATTTGTATATATAATTCGTATTTGTATATTATAATTTGTATATTAAGGAGTAGAATCATATCCAAGGCCATATTAATATTATGAAATCCAATGAAAATATTAGTCTTCGTATTTGATGCTTAGGTGGATAAACCTTTTATAAACCAACCTGTTTTAAAGACTGTTTCACAGATGATATTATCAACTGAAGAGTCAAATATTAAAAGTACAATTTCTATTTATAAAACAAGATACAATAATAAATAGAAATTATGAAAGAATCTACAGGCGCAATAATCTACTCTTTCTTACAAGATTTGAGTAGTGGTCAAGTACAGTCCCGTTCAATAAAATTGAACAGACCTGAAATGTTAATTTCCTTAAGTAGTATATATTTTAAGTGTGAAAAAAGAAATGGAAGTATAGTAAAAAACATTTACTACAAGAATAAACAAAATTGTGAGAGACTGAGATTCGGTTTAGAACTGTTCAATTTTATTGAACAGGAGTATACATGAAAAACTTAAAAAGTATTATCATGGTAGGAAAGTTGAGATATCCTGTTCACAAACACACATCCATACAAACACGCGTTGCCACCAATCGCCCAAAAATGGGTTTATTGATATCAGGGAACCGCAAAAAATAAAGTTTTGGTAAAATGTCCATACCGATTTTCAACATCGAAAACAATACCTTTATATTCTACAAACGAGTATATACAGGTAAAAAAACCATCTGGGTAGTACAATTGGCAATTCACTGGTCTGCAGTACCGGAGGCCTTGGGTTTGTAGAAGAATGGAAGTATTAAATGAATACAGTGTCTGAAATCAACTATTTAAAAATGTAAAAATAAAGACAATTTTGATTTCAATTTAATCGTTATTTTTTGATAATTTAAAATATCTGAATTAATTTATTGATAGTTATTGAGGTAACAAACATATAGTTACCTAAGTAACAGGCGGCATACGTAGTGATTATGCAAAGGTATCTAAATAAGAAAGTATATTGAGATTTAGTAGCAAGTCTACGACTGGTTCAATCTCCAGCCAAGATGTCTAAATAAGGTTACAAATATTCAGACATATAACATAAATGTGAAATTAAGTAAACGCTAGTCAACTCCATTAGTATAACATAACCGAAAGGCGAACATTCGAACAATGGATAGAAAAAAAGCTTACAAAAACAATTAAATATACATGTAAAGAGGTAAAAAATCATTGATAAAGATCTTATCATTAATATTATTAATCGACGTGGTGACATGATGTCATGTTTAAAGCACATTTTGATCAAAACCGTATTCAATTATGTGAAACAGTAAACTTCACACTAATTAACAAAAGAAGTATAGCGAGCTTGTTCAAGCTCGGCACTACTAGCAAAGAGCATGGTACACATTCGTGTCGAAATCTTATATGGCGAGTGTTTGAGAATATTTTACACGCTTTATTTTAATTATGCATAAAGTTTTTCTTCATATTATTCAACAAACATTCACACAATTACTGTACAGAGTGTTTCAGGATTGTTATTCCACATATTAAAAAATAATAATTTGTGGAATAACAACTTGATGTTGACAACAAAGTTATGCTGTCAATGAGATGAAAAAATTGATGCATATGCATATACAAAAATTGAGTCATACTTGCGGTGTAACGGTTAGCACACTGGGCCAGAAATTCATTGGTTTAGGTTCGATTCCTGGTTTATGAGTCAATTTTTGCATATCAATATTGAGTTTAAAATTAAATGATATGTTTGTCTATATAGTATACGCTGGTTCTTTTACACTTTGTCTTACGTAACCTTAATGGAAATTGACATTAGTATTGTATTGTGATATCTAGTATACACGAGTATACACAAATAATAACCAAAACTTAATATTCCTTGCATGTATACAATTTACATAACAAATATTGATCGCAGACCGGATGAAAATTTTCGAAGGCTGGCCTCCGAGCGGTAGTTTGATGACCGTTATTCCAAACACTTTTGTGTGCCGCCAAATTCTTAAAGTATACCACCAAATTTTAGAAACGTATATAGTAAAGTATTAACCAACATAAAAACGACAAAAAGATCGAGACTGTAAAATGATGTAGAAGACGATATGAGAGTAGCATTGTCATTTTTACGACCAAATATAAATGAAATTATCAAAAAACATCAAACATCAAATTTCTCATTAAAAGTATTCTGATTATTAACTTGTAATGAACCCCTAAATAAACGTACTGTTGTTTTTGTAGTACATTTTATTTTATTTTACATTCAAAATTATGATCATAAACTATTTTACACAGTGTATTACAGGTAAGTAAACAACTTTTAAACTTATCTTTTTCTTTGTGTGCCGTCAAATTTTGAAATCGTTAAAAGTGTGCCGCGACAAAAAAAAAAAGGTTGAAAATCATTGTTCAAAACAGACAATTTTATTTTATTTTTTTCTAATCTATTCGATTTTTCTTCAAGACTAATCTCTAATAGTTTCGTAAGAATTCACTTTTAGGTGAGTACGTACTACTTTAATTTTCAATATCTTGGTAATTCATTAATTTGAGACAGTTGTATGAAATTTTTTGTTGTTTTTCCGGAAGAACATATCTATGAAATAGTGCCGTTCAATTCTGAAACACCTTTTACAAAATAAATTTAATATGTATGTACAATGGGTCATAAAAGTAGTGCTCATTTTTTAAATTTGTGTAATTCATTTGTACACTATTTATTCAGTTTACAAAAAAAGTCTTCGGTTAAAAATTGTCCTTTATAAATATAGGACGGAGCACACTTCGACCATAAAGTCCATTGTGATGCCTAAGGATGTGAGGATTTGAGTGGAGTGGAAGGAATTTTTTTGTGTATAGACTAGGAATTGGTAGGATATGCGGCTGCAGCCGACTTTGATAAAAACTATGCCGATACTCATCTGGAGTTCGTGAAAGAAACTGCAGAAAACCTTCACAAGCGTAACCGGTTATTTCGTTCTTGCCCATACGCCGACAGTTTTTAGTCAACTAACCAGCGCTTTTTTTTTAATTGACAAACCACCGATGTCTGGATTTGAACCCATACTCTGCCAGTTCACACAACGCCTTTACTAACAACTTTTATTGGAAACATTTTAGCCAAAACCGAATTAATAAGGTACAAATCAATTAAAAATTGTGTAAAATGGGTGCTGGTTTTGTGCACTTTAGTACCTACGTATAACTTAATATGTAGTCCCAACATAATTTATATAATATATAACTTGTAATTAATGTGTTTAGTTTATAAAAGTTTTGTTCAAATCACATGCTTCTGTATGTAATGTAATGTATGCAATAGCAAGCAAGCAGCGGCAAGCATTTTAATATGGTGTTGTAGTAATTTTTGTATAAAATATTATATTATAGTGGTCTTTAGTTTGTAATGGATTTTTTATATTCATAATATTCCATAGTAACTCCTTTGTAAGTCAGTGAACTAACACACACCATACGGTTTCTATAGATTCGATTAACGATTGTTTCATAACACATTTTTCTACTTAAAATAAAGTTATTTTAACTTCCATTTTGTAAGTAAATATCCAACAAACATGAAAACATAATCCGCCATATTACGTCAACTTTTTGAAGCTTACTGTACATTCAGGGTCAGTGCGTTGCGGTAGGTAGTGATTTTAAGAGAGTACTTATTTCAAGGTTATTGAAGAAGGTCGATGAATGCTATTTAAGAAAACGATGAAGAAAATTTTTACGAGTATCCAATTTTTAGCCTACTATTTGGGGAGTGTAATGTTCGAGGCCTTTGAGTCCAAGTCCATCGTTTTTAGAGAGATGCCTGTGTGTACGTTCGTGACTTAAGTTCGTCTCGCATATCTCAAGAACAAGTAATGACATAGTCTCCGGACCAATTTCATTCGACGCATAATTGCATAATGAAGACTCAATATGGTTTTCCAAAAAATTTAAATTGGCGGTTTTTTTTTTTTTTATAATAAAGTGCACAGTTGGTTGTTTGTCAATTAAATTAAATTAAAAAAAAAACTTAAGGGCGGTTAATTGACTAAACTGTAGGCTTATGGACAAGAACAAAAGTAACCGGCTATGCTTTTATATATTTTCTGCAGTTTATTTTCACAAATTCCAGATAAATATCGATTAAGTTCCTAGTCGCAAAACCTATCAGTTCCTAGTCTGCATACAAATTCCTTGTCCTTTCGGGGTCGGTTAAAAAAAAGCCTAGAAAGGCCGACTTACCAGGCTTCAACCTCCTTACCGTTACCACTAGTACATTATCATTATGGAATGATGATAATATAAAAAATCTACTTCATTCAGACGCAACCTCGTTGGTATGTGTTTGCGTGCATGTTATTCATTTATCTAGAATCTGTTCAACATGTTAAAACTGTGTACACATATGGAGTAAGAATTAGTTATAGTTTTTCTGGATTAGAATAATTATAATGTAAATAATTATAATCATTATTATTTATCAACAACATTCATAAATTTGATTGTATTAAATATCTATACAGTGATTTTAGGCGTTTTAGTACAAACAAATTTGGACAAATTTTGTCCTAGTTTAAAAATAAAAAAACCTTTATTTTCTTGAATAAATTCGAACACACTTGTACGTTAGAGTGGAACACATACACAAAGACTGGTTTTGGCAGAATGACTGCCCGGATAATTCAAAAGAAATAACAGACTGTAAGCATTTTATCAGGTACCGCTGAGCATAATAATGAAATGCTTAGTATATAAAAAATCTACATCATAAAGAGGCAACCGCGTCTTCGAGTGCGATGAAAGCAAATTTTTCCCGAAACTTTTTTCAAATTATTTTCGCTCATAATGACACTTTGGTTTGCTGAAATCGAAACAAATGTTATGGTATTATTGCTCACACTTACGGAGCGCAGTTTTTCGAATCGAAGTGTAGAAACTTCTCACCTCACTTATCTTGAGTCATTCTCCGTTGCTACTTCTGTTTAATCCGTGTTTTTAAGATTGTAATATCTCTTATATAAAAAGATCGAAGCAAGAGCAGAAACGTTTTGCCAAAGTTGTTCCTTGCTCGATCTATCTCGACTTTTGTGCGGCTTTATCAAGTATATTATTTATGACGTTATTAAGTCAAACTGATGCACATTCAAATATATATGTGATAATATCGCAAATAAAAAGTTACTAGTAATAACAACAAAATCCCCTACAATAATACGTAATTCCCTTCCACACATGTACTTAGCTAGTAATACCTCCCATAAGTATATACAGTGTGTGCATCTGAAAAGTTTCTAACAAAATATTTTTTAAATGTGAATTTTAGATAAAAATATTTCATACAAAAGTTTCACAGTTTAAACGGGGGAAATATATTACAATAATTATAATTTTGTTCTATGCAACCCTGTCTGCGTTGTATATTTTGTCTTTTAAATAGTGCAAGATAGGGGAAATAATTAAATACAAAAACTGTTAAAAACAAACATTTGTTTGTAACTTTTTTTCATACATCCCCTAAGTTTGTTAAAAAAAATTAAGTTTTTCTTTTTATTAGAACTCATACTCAAAACAAACCACTCTTGTTTGTAACTTTTTGTCATGCATCTAATATTTCTGGCTTAAATACAAAATTTACGGCCCGTAGTATATCGTATTTACACCAACACTAAGTTGTTAATTTTCATGACATTTTTATATTTAAAAATTTTTCCGATCTTGCATCGTTTTGAAGATACGTTATACCAAACTGTCACGATTGCATGAAATATATTTTTTGAAAAATGCTTCCCCCTTTAAACTAAGCAACTTTTTAGATGAACACACTGTATAATATAAAATAAACAGCATTATAAATGTAAATTTATAAAATTTAAAGAGATATGACCTTAATCAATTCATATAAATATATTTTAAATTAACAATAACAATAATAGTATTAACTTTACTTTTATAACAAGTATTATTATAGTTAAATTATATTATATATTATATTATTATTATGATTATAATAACACATTATCATAGGTGCTGCTCAGCTTATCAATATGATATTGTTGGTGATAACAGATAATAACAAAAAAATATATCTGTGAAACGACTCACACGACTTACATATGAGCTGAATATTCATCACATTCAAAAAACTGTTAGGGATCTATTGATTGATTTATCTTAGGGTGTAAAAAGTATTGCACTTCGACCTTATGGTCCATTGTGTTCCCCCATCTACCTCAGTCTGACGAGATTCGCTTCTCCCAAATGTTGGCAATAGCCTGGAGCTTGCTTAACAGGTCCTCCCGAAGATTCATATATTCGGGATAATATCCTGTATCTGCTGTAACCTAGAGGTTCGCAGTCAAAGATAATGCGGGTGGATGTTTCTTCCACCTCGCCACACAATCTCTTACAACTTGGGTACAACTGGTTACAACATGTAACCAGTCGCCTATAGTTGCCATCATTTGGATATTGAAATCCAAAATCTAATTCACATGCCAAGAAAAATACCGCTCATTTTCAAAATTTTATGATTGTTTTGTGGCAAAAACAACACGAAAATAATCTTCATTGAACTATTTGTGAGCTATTAACAAAGTATCGTCAATAAATCGTATAAAAGGAGGGATACAATTGTGTCATTAGAGGATCTGTCGTTTTGAGTCTTAAATTCTAAATTTTTAATATACCGATTGTTTAGTTTACATCTTCGCAAAGTAGATCTCCCACGAGTATGAGAGAGTACATATGAATACATTAAGCAATGTGTATGAGAAGGAGGTCTTATAGGTTTGTTTTCTTACTTGCAAGTTAAACTCTTGTGTGATGTATGGAGTTTTTTTAACAGATCAGTTGTTATGATTTGTTCTGTTGTTCAGACTTCAGTATGCTATAACATGTAATAATAATAACAAAACAAACCTATAAGACCTCCTTCTCATACACATTGTTTAATGTATACATATGTACTCTCTCATACTCGTGGGAGATCTACTATGCGAAGCTGTAAACTAAACAACCGGTATAGGTTTTGTTTGTAGGTTTCGGAGTCTCTTGCAGTGGCCGCAAAGGACTATTATTATATTTTAAAGGAACTAAGGGTCATTTTTTAAAAATTGAAGGAGCTTTGATTTACTACTAAATACATATACATGTGATATATTTAAATATGGAATTAGAGAGAGAGAGAGAGAGAGAGCTTTATGTTGTACTTTAGTCAATATTAAATATTAAATTATTTAAGAGTATTATTCAAATGGTAGAAATAACCTTTTAAACAATTCAATATTAAATACAATAATAATAATATATGAATATTGTTTTATTACCATATAATGCAAAGTACCAGGTAGGGTTTATCCGCTAAATAAGGATCCTTTTTTTTTTGGTGAAAACGTCTATTCACTTGTTACACTGGTACTTAAACGTCTTGAGATATACTGTAATATATCAATCGTTTCGAGACTAATGATACGTTTACAATGGTTGGACCCACACTAGATTGGTCATGTCTTTATATATCTGTCGCGCTGTATTTGTTTTGCCGCAGACGACATCGTATCAGTGTAGATACATGCACATTAATGGTAACGCATTAGCTTTATGTAAAGTTATAAATTTATGTGGCGCGGATACGCGTTTAGCTAGGATATTGATTTTAATGCCATTGTAAATTCGAATGGCATTGCCAAGACCTTGCGGAGCACTACTAGATAGAAAGATTGTAGAGGCTGTCCTGAACTGGCTACACTTCAACCATAAGGTCCATTGTGATGCCTAAGGATGTGAGGATGTAAGTGGAATGGAAGGAATTTTTGTGTATAGACTAAGAATTGGTAGGATATGCGACTGCAGCCAACTATGATAGGAACTATGCCGATATTCCTATGGAGTTCGTGAAGGAAACTGCAGAAAACCTTCTCAATTTACCGCCCCGTTTGTTTTCTTAATAATTGACAAACTGCCAATGTCGGGATTCGAACCCATAACCCCCCGGTTTCCAAGTTGGCATATTGCGCAGACATAACGTCTATGACCGCTCGGCCACTTGGGCTGGTGGAGCATTACTAGGAGACAAAGACAATA
Organism: Nineta flava; assembly: GCA_963920215.1. Classification (NCBI taxonomy): domain Eukaryota; kingdom Metazoa; phylum Arthropoda; class Insecta; order Neuroptera; family Chrysopidae; genus Nineta; species Nineta flava. Next base: position 67,580,554 of record OY986045.1, read on the forward strand.
AAAATTTTGGCCGGAATATAAGTGGTAAATTGGTATTATATTGAAAATTACAAAGATACTCAAGATTAACGCATATGAGAGAATAGCTCGTGTTGAAAGGAATCCAACAAGCCTAAAAAATTCTGTGCCGAATAAAAGCGAGAGCTATGCCAGCGTGGAAAATAAATGAAAAAATGGCGCAATCAACGATTACATAGCTGGTTCATTAGGCATACAGCGCCCAGCGTCAATCCAAGCGTGGACCCAAACTACGCCTTTTTTCTTCTTCGATCCCCAGTAAACTACTCTCTCTAACAAACTGAGAAATTTACAGTTCGATTAATTTCTAGAAAGGATCAACATCCAGTGAATATTCTCTACATGCAAAATTTATATTTATAATACTAATGTAATAGTTTAGATGAAATTAGTAATCTAGTTTAGTAATGGATAAATACGTATAGTAATACCACACTGACCTACAATACATTTTTAACTATTTAATAGTTATTATTATCTAATCTGAGTGATTTAAAGATTTTACATTCGTTAATTTTGATTTAATATAAAGTTTATTGATGCACAACCTCCCTCCCCCCAACCTAAACCCCTCCTCTATTAAAAGAAATACAGTACAAAATTGATGGGAATCCAAGATGATTACGATTAATTTATTATAGAAAGTTTTACTGTGTGGAATTCCGTTATGATTGCCGAAGAAATAACAACTTAAAATGTAATTTTGCAAAAATCATTAAATAAATAATAGCGACATGTTTCAGTCCATATGGCCATCCTCAAACAGAGGATGGTCAAATAGAGACTTCATGAGAGTATTGCCATTTTTCAGAATGCACTAAAAATGAATTCATATAATTGTTTAGCAAATTTTCTAGGTAAATACAGCTATTAATTCGTAGGAAGGTTCAGCTATTGAATTTGTACCGATTAAATTATTGTACAAAAACATTCCTATCAATATTTCCCTCGGATATATGGGAAAAGAGGGTTACATACATATAAGGCGAAAAGGGTTTAGCGAAAGGAGGCCACAGATAGTATGAAATATCTCTCTTAATATTTGTTATATGAGAGAAAAAATATATCGACCTGTTGCTCTTGATATAAAAGGACAGAAAATCAATTTTACTACAATTTATCTTCTGAACATTTTTTTGGTATCTCTAAGATTTACAGATTCAATGTTCTAATACCTACAATAATAGGGAATATGCATGAAAATTTTTTTTCACTTGAATTGCAGCATGTTTACTTCACAAATATCAAGGTAAAATTACTTTTTAAATAACTTTAAAAATAAGCGAGATATGAATGATTGGAATTCTCGATTAGACAAAGAGGGTGATAGCCCTCTTGATATGTTATGTGACGTCATATTACACTTTCACAATTTAAAATACACGTAAAACTCCGTTTTTAGTATTTTTGCAAGAAAGAGACAGATAATAATCTTTAAAAGCTTATAGCCTCCTTGATATTTGTCGGATTTTAATTTCGTTTTTAAATATTATTACAGTATTAACAGTAGTTTCATATTCTGAAAATAAATGTGAAAAATTTCCATGCATATTCCCTATTAATTTTATCACGACTGTACTAGTTATTACTAGTTATTGACTTGAGTCATTTCTCTGAAAAAATTCACACAGTCTACATAACCAAGTTTTCTTTTACATTGTAAAAACGAAAATAGAATTCGAATATAAAATTTCCAAACTAGCCAATATGAAAATATAAAAAATTATTGTTCTTTCGTGTATACTAATGAATTGTATAGTGATGTATACGTATATGCAAAAACGTACATATAATGGTGCCAAATTGATAATTTATTGATAACCCATTTTTGTTAGAGCTTCAATGATCTGCTCTAAAGCTGTTGAATGCTTAAATCTTTTAAAAAGAGATTTATAGACAAGAAAATAAATGTAAGCCGATAATTATCACAGTATAAAGGTTATAAATCGGAGACACTTTAGATCCGAAGTTAATTGCTTCCTATGTAAATATATATAAAAGGATAGTTTGTTATTAACATTTATTGTAATCTCGTTGAATGTCCAATGTACAATATTAGATATTCAAATATATTACAAAAAATATAATCAAAAGAATAATCTTTATTGGGTCTTTCTTTAATGATATAAAGAGTAAAGAACTTGTCATAGAAGTAAGGTTGGAAATATAAGGAAACGCTGTGAATCTCTGGCTCCCGTCTTTTTAAGGCCTCAATGCAATTTCCCACTGTTTCCCACTCATTCCCACCGTTTCTACTACTTCAAATTTTTAACTCTAATCATAAGCTTTTACATAAAAATAGTTTGATCAAAATCGGACCGGTAGTTTTTGCGTGTAACTCGAACAAAGAAATAAACAAACAAACATTTACAGGTTTATGAGATGTGTATAACAAACATTAGGTTTCCATTTCTTAATGGTTTGTCCTTTTTGTGTTATCATTGATTTATCAACTGTTAGTTTTTGTCATATATATTTATTTATCTAACTAACCATAAAGTAATGTTTGTTGATATAAATAAGGCACTCTATAGTACCATATAGTAGCTAAACACATAAAGCGGAAAAACCTGATCTTCGGATCTGTCAAAACTACAATGTGTGGTCTTTAATCTGACTCCGATGTTTTATTTCTTAGAATATTTCTCAGAAATACATGTCGGTGATTTCTTTGTGATATCTTAAAACGTCTTTTTTTTTATTATGTTATGTCTGCGCAGTGTGCCTACTTGCAAACTAGGAGGTTATGGGTTCAAATCCCGACATCGGCAGTTTGTCAATTATTAAGAAAAAAAAAGGGGGCGGTTAATTGATTAAACTGTCGGCGTATGGACAAGAACGAAGTAATCGGCCATGCTTGAGAAGGTTTTCTGTAGTTTCCTTCACGAACTCCAGATGAATATCTGGACATAGTTCCTATCTATCTATCTATCTATCTACTTGTCGAATATCCATTGTGATTACTAAATTAAATAAATATTTGAGATTTCCCTAACAATATTTTTATTTTGATTATAGTTTCGTATTTATTATTATAATTATAATATATTTTCCGAAGAAGCATTTTTGTTTGCGAAAACATAGTCAAAATAAAAATGTTATTACGAATGTTGAATAAAAATAATACTACATCAAAACAAATATCATGCGAAAATTATTATTATTATTAATAAGAAAATTTAATGTCAAAGACGTATAAATATATGTAGAAGAAGAATTTTCTCATATTAAATTGAAAGAATAAATCAAATATATAATATGGAGTTAGATAAGTTTCATTTATAAAAGCAAATTTGGGACAATCTGTAAAAAAATGAATTTTTGTTGATCTGGTCTGGAGTAGAGCCATACGTTTTATTCAAATAATTATACCAAAATACTCGAGAGCAATACTTAAGATCTACACTGCCAGCTCATATATTAGAATATTTCAATTTGACTATACAGTTGAAATTAGGTACAAGAATGTCTTCATCATTATTACTACATGTTTCTGATAAAAGAGAATATCAGAATTACGAGCTATATTAGCAATGATATCATTTGTATGGACTCGTTAAACTTTGTATATGAAATGTAAATATTGATAAATCTGACCTGGTCTTGATAAATTTCACTAACTCACATTCTAATGTAAATAATGGATTTAATGCCAGTCTTTCAAACTCGATTTTGAACGTAAGAAGTAACGCTGGTCTTGTTTTACCATGATCAAATGTAGAATCATTGGTTTTAGATAGAATATATAATATTTCTATAGTAGTTTTTCACAACTATATCCTTTTATTAAACTTTTGTGTCTTACTAGTAGTGTTGACCTTATTTAATATTATTTTAATTAACTATTTAAAAAGAAGTATAACTTTTTACGTGCGTACATTAGTATACGCACACTTTTTTTAAATAAAGTTTTATACCCGGTATATGTAAATATACAAGGTATATTAAGTTTAGTCCCGACTTTGTAACACTTGAAAATATTAATCGCAGGCATGCAATTATGGCATGGGTGTTTATAAAATGGCCTAATGATCCATCTGTTTGTGAACACGATAAATCAAAAACGAAAAGAGATAACGAACTGGGAAAAATGGGCACAACTGTCCATCTTTGAAACCACAATAGATAGAACAAAAATGTTTCTGTTTTAAAAATAAACAACTTTTGTCACAATTTTTTGTTACATAAATTCAGTATATACCGGGTATTTTTAAGCAATTAACTCAGTTGTTATTTTCCACTTGTTTAATATATAATTTTGTTTTGAGTATTGTGCTATATGTAAATTTTTGTTATTTGAATAACAATAGGACTGTAGTCAACATGTTATAAATTAAATTCCCGATCTATGTGCGTATTAACTATATGGATACCCTGAATTTTATATATGAATATGAAACGAAGTACCTATATATTCTTTGTAGTACTTAACTATATAATAAGTACTAAACTATAAAGTCGTACATATATATATGTTATGGATATTGTATTTTAAGTACATAATAAATATTTATGTTTTAATTTCTAAAATAGAGAACACACAAAACATTATTATTATTATTATTATAAAACTAAACTAAAATGGTGGAAAACTTTAAATACAAAGCTACACAGATCATACTTAGTACAGGAAATGGGTTTAAAAAGAACCATTTTTATGACACTTCTCCGTAATATTTCCGACTTGCATATTCTTGTAGGGCTGATAGCTCAGATGAAGATCTACTATTTTCCAACCACCGATTCACCACCCATTTTTCGTGCGACGCTTTCAAAGTATGCGAAACGGATAAAAAGAGGTTTTTGAGCGATAGCGACAAAACTGTGAATTTGACAGAAAAAAGAAAAAGAACCATTTTTAGGTATTAACAAGACAATTTGGCACGTCTGAAATTCAAATTCCTTATTATACAATTTAAAGAGCTAATGATGAGAGTAGTACGAAAATTGATTGTAGGCAACACCCCCACATTTCATAAGGCACAACATTTTTTATTTTAAATGCATATATTTTTGGAAATACTCATTAAAATATACTAAGAGACATTTTTCCCGAGATTTCCAAAGCTGTACCATGATTAGTGATCAGTTCAGCTAGTTTTTATTACTTTGCGAGAGAACTAATTAATCGATTTTAATTTCCAATGCGCCAAATTGTTTGTCTTGTTAATATCTAAAAATGGTTCGTTTACTTTTTTTCTGTCAAATTCACAGTTTCGTCGCTATCGCTGAAAAACCTCTTTTTTTCCGTTTCGCCAACTTTGAACGCGTGGCAAAAAAAATGGGTGCTGCATCGGTGGTCTTCATCTAGGCTATCTACAAGAATATGCAATTCGCAAATATAATGGAGAAGTGTCATGCAAATCTACCCATTTCCTGGTCTATATGTACAAAACCAAATGGTTGTATTCATTCGGAGTTTGCGGTTATTAAACTTTATAAATGTGAAATTTTAAACGACGAACGAACAAAGTTTTCTGGAGAAAACTTTTTCATTTATCATTCGTATGGGAAAAGTTAATTATCCATTCGTTAATGTAATTGTATAGCTTGTGTTAAATAAATTATCCTTAAAGCAACATTATAAATAATCAACGTTTTCCCAAACATATTTTATTCAAACTCTTATCCCAATAATAATAGTTATAAAGATTATTAAAATAATCAAAGAGAAATTATTTGAAATTACTTTTTAAATTTTACCCCAATTCCTAGAACTCTTATCCCAGAAATAGTTACGATTAGCTAATTCATACTGATGATGACTACATTGTAGTCGAAATACGTATTTATAAAAAATGTTCTAGAAATAGGGGCAAAATTTGAAATGTTAGACCATAGAACTTCTGGAACATCTTTGAAGGAAAAGAGGTTCAATAGATCAAATTGGTCGCGGTACAAAAGGTCTTTATAAGACTTGCTCCTGACTCAAATCTAATATAATTTAGTAGATCGTCTCACAGAGTGGAAATTTTCAATAGAATCCAACACACATAATTTTTCATCATAAATAACCATCGATCAGGATATCATTACCTGAGCAATATTTTCGACATCCACTGTTTTCTAATACTATTTGGTCTCTATTTGAACAAACAAATGATTCATGTATTCTATACATAAAGGTTTTTGTATACAGTGTGCTACTTAAGTTGGCTCCATATGGAAAACTTTTTTATAATAAGGTTTACGAAAAAAAGTTATTTTTTATAAAAATCTCTTCATTCGAAAACATCAATATTCAGCTATTCACTTTTGACATCGAATGTATAGGATGTCTAAAAATTGAAAAAGTTCGATAGGAATGTTTTGACCACTTCAATTTTAAATTAAATTTTGTATATTTTGGTTCTAAATGTAGAACATATAGAACAGATTATACGGAAAACGGTTCAAGAAATCACTCCCGAGATATGTAGGAGTGGATTTAAAGAATTTTATAAAAGGACAATTACATGTATGGAACGCGAAGGTGGATACGTTGAGGCAAAAACGAACTGAAGATAACTGTTGTTACTTACGTCAACAATAATATGTGTATTTGTAAAGTAATGTATAAAAAATAATTGTTCTGTATTCATTATTTTGTTACATATCATTCATTAAATGTTTCAAATCAGCAAATAAACATTTTAAGTACGATGACTGGTTAATTAGAATAACAGATAACGTGTTTTATAAGTAGAATTTGCAAAATTTAAAATTGAAGTGGAAAAAAAATTCCTATCGAACTTTTTCAATTTCTGCACACCCTGTACATTCGATGTCAAAAGTAAATAGCTGAATGTTAATATTTTCGAAAGCAGAGATTTTTATAAAGGATAACTTTTTTTCGTAAACCTTATAATAAAAAATTTTTCCATATGGAGCCAACTTAAGTAGTAGACACACTGTATATAGTCGTATTCTGGACTAATAGACTCGGGCAAATTCTATGTTAACAGTTCACGTGAACAAACAAACAGACACACGCACACACATGAATAATTCTCAAGTACTTGTTGTACAACATATCATGCACTTGCTAACACACATTTTCTATTTGTTTTTCATCAATTCATGAAGAGTAATGTCGAGTTGCTGGACAGCATGATGTGTATTTTATATTTTATTTATGTTCTTCCTGGTATTACGAGATGTTTACAAATATTTAGTATTCCAAGAAAATATCTTGGCGTTTTTTTTGGTTTCAATTATGCATTTCGCCTGAAATGTTAATGTTATTTTGTGTCAGGCAAAATTAATATTTGTTATATTGTGAATGAGTCCATAATGAATCATAAATTTTGATAAAACAGAATGAATATGACTCCTCTTCACTGATTTGTGATAAAATCTTCTAAATTTATCCCACAAAGTCTAGTCAACGTTCATTAAAATTTCCATTAATGTAATGTTCTACAGTTGACATTCTAAACAGGAATGTGAACAGAAGGTCATTTTGTGAAATGTCATTTATCCTTGATTATAATCTTTAAGAGTTGTACGAAGGTCAAAAACCCATTAAACTCGGCCAATCGTACTTCCGTGCTCTAGATTATGCTCATCAAGTACTTAATCACTGCTATATGATTTGGTTTTACAGACTAATTCAAAAGTTTTCCATTTAACCCTTCGGTATATAAGTGAAAGACTAGAAGCTCAAAACTGTATCAATTCTATTTTAGCAAGATACTAAATAATGTTAAAGAATTTTTGGTGTGAAAATATTTTTAGCGGGACTAAAAAGATTTTATACGGGGAGTGAAATGAAATTTCAGAGTATACATGTGTCACATTTTTTGTGACACGATCGGCTATTGACAGTCGGCAATCATCGGTATTGTTAAGATATCCATTCGTGTTTGTACACCAATCCCATAAGATAGATAGATTGTAGCGGCTGCCCTCGACGGGCTACACTTCGACCATAAGGTCCATTGTGATGCCTATGGATCTGAGGATGTGAGTGGAATGGAAGGAATTTTGTGTGTAGGCTAGAAATTGGTAGGATATGCGACTGCAGCCGAATATGATAGGAACTATGCCGATATTCATCTGGGGTTCGTCAAGGAAACTGCAGAAAACCTTCTCTAGCATAGCCGGTTACTTCGTTCTTGTCCATACGTCGAAAGTTTAGTCAATGTCGAGATTCGAACCCATAACCTCCCAGTTAGACATAACGCCTCCGACATAACGCTTTAGGCTGCGCAGGTACTTGGACGGTATCCCAATCCCAAGCTTTTTGCATTGCGCAAGCTCGATTTAGTATCAAGAAAATATCTGTGTATACTTTTTTATTTACTAAAAATTACAAAATCACGATTTCGATTCCACAATCAATCTATAAATAAATATATTTAGAAAATAAATTTCATCAAAAGCTCTCCAAATAAATACCAAATATTTCTGTATCTATTCGTATCGAATTACGCACAATGTTGTAAACACGCTGCTGCTAAAGGCATTATTAACATTTTTGTAAGTAATATAATACCAGGTAGATAGATTTATTAATGCTTTATGTACAGAGTGTGTCATAAATGTAAGCTTTATTGTTTTTTTTTTCAAAATAATCGCTTTAAATATTAACCAATATTTTTTATACTTAAATGTTTTTATTTTGATATCAAATAACATAAAATAAACAAATATCACAAAACCGAAAAGGTTTTGCAGCTTTTTTTAATAAATCGCTTGAAATGAATAATAATTTATCGAATAGATAGATAGCTTAAAGGAGCGCGTGAAATTTGCAAGAAAATTTTATTCTGGAAAACAATTTTTAAACCCGATATATATGATATATACAAGAGTATGTTAAGTTTAGTCCAAAGGTAACAACCTTCGGTAACATCCTACTTTTTCCGGGCGCAACATTTATGATAATAATACTCAATTCGCAGGAATTAGGACTGGGAAAAGTGAATTAATTAATTTAAATAAATTGAACGTTTCGTCATTTATTTATGACTTCCTCCGCAACTTATTTATGTAATTTAAATGCCTAACATAAACCAACTATGGAGAACGACTTTAATAGTTACATTTGATGCCATAATCATTGTTGTAATAATATTATTATTTCCATAATAGAGTATATTTTAATCAGATGACATTAACAAATACATACTTTCAATTAAAAATAAGTTTAATTCAAATATTGAATAAATAAAAAAATACTTTAAATTCAAATCAAAATTAAGTTATTGAGTTACAACAATGATTATGGCATCAAATGTAACTATTAAAGTCGTTCTCCATAGTTGGTTTATGTTAGACATTTAAATTACATAAATAAGTTGCGGAGGAAGTCATAAATAAATGACGAAACGTTCAATTTATTTAAATTAATTAATTCACTTTTCCCAATCCTAATTCCTGCGAATTGAGTATTATTACATATTATGGATACGAATATTGAATCACTATTTATGATAATATGGAACATGAATTTGTGTGATAGTAACTACGTACCAGCATTCGTAACACACCCTGTACACATATATGTATGTATGGTAAATATATATATACCGAATATAATCCAGTTATTGAATGTTAGGGTTGTTATTATACTTTGATCAATTATGAACATATATATATATATATATATATATATATATATATATATATATATATATATATATATATGTATTAAACACGAAATTGCAAATAAAATCCCCTAGAGGTAATAATATTTAGGTAAACTGACTGTTTACCATTTATATTGAATATGATACTAACTGTAATAATAATAATAATAATCATAATCATAATAGTAATTTACAACATAGAGGATGTATATATGTCGAAGTTACGAAGAAAAATCATCTTTATTCCACTTAAACGACGTCATTAGGTCATTTGGCAAACTTATCGAAAATAATAAGAAAAAAAAGTAAAGTAACAACTAATTGAGTTCATTGTTTGAATACCCAGTATATACTGAGTTTATGGGAAAAATTTTTCAAACAAAAATTGTTTATTTTAAAAAGAAGAAGGCTTTTTGTTACTAAATTTTTGTTATATCTCTTACGGTTTCAAATATAGGTATTTTTGTCCATTTTTCCCAAACATGGTCCGATTTTGCCCATTAACGATCTTGACCTTACTTTTTTGCTATAGAAAACAAAAAACAACTCGACTACAATTCATGGCATTTGACTCGTTTTTTTTCTTGTTTTTTTTTTTTAATTTTTCCAATATTCAGAGAGATAAACCAAATTTTGTGTTTCACTCGAAACCCCCTTTTCTCGGACAACGATTTTGTCCATTAACATGCTTGGCCAAAATTTTAGTATGATGGAAACTGCCTCCGTTATTTGAAAGGCCAAGTTTGTTCTTGAACAAAATCGTTTATGGGGAAAAAATGGCGACAAAAACTTTTCACTTTTTAATTATGGCAAATTAATGATTCTTCCTTGGAAATTTATTTATGGAAACTATAAAGAGTCCTTTATATATCGAATAATTTGAAAAGGCAAATGAATAGAAAGCCAATAATAGTCATATTTTCCCGGTAAATTACTAAACAAAATACAATGTCCCTATCATAAATTGCTAAAATGCTAGAATCAATATTACAAATCATAATTAACTATATCGTATACATAATGAGTACAAATAAACCACAACTGAAAATATATATATAAAATGACTGTTATATTAATTATAGAAACATATATTATATATATATCTATATAAAATGTACAGAATGTTTGGCAATCAGATAGCTGAGATTGTTTCCTATCATTTAAACAAACGGCTTTTGAGTTATTCACAAAGAACCCCACATAAATCTTATTAGAATCCGGTCAAATAAGCTCAAAATTTAATATGATATTCTAAAATTTAATAAGTCATTCTGATAAAAAGTCCTCATGAGCACAATGCCCAAAAACGCATAGCTTTCGAGTATTGGGCTGTATTTATATACAGCTTCATCGAAACATAATGTTTTTATAACCAAAGACTATATATGTTCATCTCATGTTAGACGACAATATCTTACTCAATTTGCTTAAAATGCTCAGTATTTCCCATTGCAGTTGGGGGGACAACCTGTACTCATTGAGATATTATGTATGAATCAAATACATTTTCCACTTTAAATATCAAATATCACAAATATACCTGACCTATCATCTATCGATAATAAATGTATCGATGTAAATTGATGATAAATTAAACTAGTCAATTCTTTGTATCAATTATATATATATATATATATATATATATATATATATATATATATATATATATATATATATATATATATATATATATATATATATATATTTATATTTATATTATATATATATATATATATATATTTGCCGGAGTTTGAATTTGTGCAAAGGACAAATTCACATTTGGAAATTTTTAACACTTACATTTATAAGTGCTATACAATTATTTTTTTAAGAAATAGTTGTTCATTTTTATTAGAGGGTATGTTCGACAAATGATCGGTATCATTTATCACGTGCAATAAAAATCATTTTAAGATTATTACACTAATGACTAAGTAAGTAAGGGTTTGTTGATTGGGACATCTCTCTCTACTTAGGTTGTAGAATGCCTGGTTCCTTTTGTCAAAATAATTTATATCTTCTTAATACATTTTGCCTTCGAAAAAACGCTTTGGATTATTCGAAACCTTTTCCCAACAACCGAATGTATAAGGCACAAATCAACTGTAAAATATTGAAAAAAGATGGCTACGTTTGTGGGCCATATTTCAAAAAGGATTAGATTTGGAGAAAAAGCATTAAAATAGGAATCAAAGTGTGAATCAAATCTGTAAAAACCAAGCGCGTCTCACAATTCTGGTCGAATATATAAATATATAAATTGTTAATGGTTTCAAGCTTTAATTTTCAATTCAGCGACGTACGGATTTTTCTAGATGATGGTTAAAAATAAATTTTATATTTTATAAAAATTTTCAATTAAATAAATATAATAATTAATATTTATTAAAACAAATTATTTTCATGAATTTCTGTGGTCACAGCAGCATAGTTATGTAAAAATTTAATAGAAGAATTTAATTGGAAAAATAAATTATCAAAAATTAATGAGATATTTTTGGGGTTGATATCTATATCGTAAAATATCAATTATAAATTATAAAAACTAATTATGATGTTATTAATTAATATTGATATGAAAAAAATTAACTCATCCATCACCACCAGGTATCGAAAACATTGCACCTGTGGATTTTGTGCGCAGTGTTGTTATCCGTTAAACCATGATGATGATATTGCCAGATGGATATTTTAAAAAATGCGTAAAATATTTTCAAACAAAGCAAGTAAATATAATAACTGAGTTGATTGCTTCAATATCCGGTATATACTGAATTTATGAAAAAAATTTCAAACAAAAGTTAATTAATGAGAACTCTAGTTTTTGAAATAAAATTTGAAACTCGTCCCAATACCAAGATCAGTTTATGTATTATAAATAAGTATTTCGACTACAAAGTAGTCTTCAGCAGTATAAATTAGCTAGTCGTAATTGACTCTTTGACAATTAGAAATAGATAAAAAATCTAAATCAATAGACAAGAATAAAAATAAATAAAAATTAAACAAAATAAATTAAAATATAATAAATTTTACTGAAATTACTCTAGTTAAAATTACTTTCATTCAATTTACTCTTATTAAACATCACTCTTATTCAAGTTACTCTTATATTGTCTCAGGATATGTTATTCGTTGCTAATTTCGTGACAGTTTTACCAAACTGATTTATTTCGATTTTTTATCTATTCCTAATTGTCAAACAATAAAATACGACTAATTTATACTGATGATGACACTGTGTAGTCGAAATACGTATTTATAATACAAAAATTGATCTAGGTATTGGGGCGAATTAAAAATTTTAGGCCGATATAGTTTTTCTCAAAATGACGGCACTTCCGGGGTCGAAATTTTTTAAGGATTTTGTTCATTTACATTCAGTACGTGATACTGAACCTAATTTAAAAAAAAACTAACTCCTGTAATTTAGTGCAGCCGAATATTCTCTATTGACTGTACTAAAATCAGATCTACCAAAATCTAGAGCAATCTATTGGTTTTCATGAATTGCTTTGTATTTTTGATCACACTCAAATATAGTATTTACAAATGTAATCGAAAACATAATAACTATATATATATCAGAGATTGGACTATACATATTCAATTCCAAATACTAACCACCCTCCCTTACCCCTCTCCCCACCTCGTCCACTATCACAATTGATGATTATGATTGTGATATTATCTAGATGATAGTAATAATAATAATAATAATGATAATAATCCAGCTCCCCCATATAGAGACTGAGAAAGAGGGGAAGAATGTATGTATCTAAATCCAACAGCATCATTCATATATTTATTATTACAGCTTCCAAATGCATACACTCCCGTACAAGAAAAATGAACAGACCTGAAATGTTCTTATATTTCATAAAATTCCTCACTTTTGTAACTCTCTGTATAATGTATAATTTTATTTATTGATAAACAAAGATAAGTAGTAAATTTTTAAAGTGTGTAAAAAAGAAATGGTAGTATAAACGGAATTTATATTTTTTATTTGTTTATATGGTGTCAGTGACAGATGAGAATTTAAAAAATATATGTAATGTAAATACATGTTAAGTGTTATATCTAACTCTTACGTATAAAAATTAAATAAAATGTTGTATCTGTAAAGAAACATTTACTATAAGATTAATCAAAATTGTGAGAGACTGATTCGGTTCAGGTCTGTTCATTTTTTTTGAACGGTAGTGTACATGTATCTATATAAAAATTATTAAATGGCCCTGAATACAAACCCACAGAGAAACCTGGAATATATGGTTGTTGTTTTTTTTCGTTTTGTTATGTTATGATACAGATTCATATATGAAGCAATAAAAAATATGATGATTTTAATGGATGAAGTGTGGTTTATATGTTTGTTACAATAAAGGTCCGAATGTCGACAAGCGGTAGCGATTTTGGACCGCTAAATCTGCATATTATGGTAGAAGAAGCATTTGACCGCAGTTAGCTTACTTTGAAACCAATTACTATGTTATTTAAAGTGTGAAAGAGTGAATCCTGAAACGAGGATGGAAATAGAGTCCTGAAACGAGGACCAATTTCGGGTTAAATGGTTTTAACCTTTTTCCTTGACGTTGGCCAAAAAGAAGAAGTCATCATGTTTCTTAATTGAATAAACAAGAAGTCTTGTCACATTGTGGCTTGAAAAACATACATTGCCTTTCCCGTATGAGGGACAAGCCGAGGACATTGTCAGTTGGAGGATCCCGTCCAGATCTGTCCCTTTCTCTTATGAAACAGGGCGCAATAGTTCATCGATTTTCAATTCCAATTTTGATGTTCCTGAAGTTTTCAGAATTCGACAAGATACCTACAGAGTAGTTATTTATTGCCCCGTCCTAGAACCAAGAGGAGGATGACTTGGCTTTCTGAAATTTACCTCAGTTACCTGTAGTTATTAGTAGTTGTCAGGAGCCGAAGCCTGGCAAATAAGCGTTTCTAAGCCCTTTTGACCGACCCCAGAAAAACCCATCCCGTTAATCTGTAGCCATGTGGTTGTCGATGAACAAAAGACACGCCAGATCACAGACACTCCATTTTAATTGTTTTACCTCAAGTTCCTCCATTTCGATCGAGTGAAAGATTAAATGCCTCAATCTGAAGTGTGAAATTAAAGTTAATTTTTGTTTGTTAATTAAATTAAATACTTTGCTATTGAAATATAATTTCTATTTTACATTCCTTAAGTGAATGGGAAATGTTGTTGCCATCTTTACAGTCAGTTGGCCAGACATTTGCAGAATTCTGGCCAACTGCCTGGGATTTTCGTGTATCTTTATTCTTCACAAATTAGATTAATTTTTATCGCAGAGGATTTATTTCTACGACTAGTCTCAGTCGATTCAAATGAAACTGTTGCTCAGTCCAATAAACCCGTATCATCCTACGGGCTTAGATGGTAAAGGTTTTACAACCAACTCAGGAAAAAATATTCCATCATCATAACATTGCAAAACAAAATGTAATGCTTATCTTTTAATTAAAAATTGTAAATTAAAAATTGATGTAAAGTAACCTTTTTTTTTTGTTTTGTTTTAAAGTTGTTAGCCTTTGGTTTTCATAAATTTTATGAGAAAAGGTTTGGTTCGCTGGTCTGTTTTTTTATTGTGAACTAATTGAATGGTTGTTTTTTTAAATAAATATTTTATTAAAGATTTACGACCTGTAGAACTGATTTGATGTGTTTAAAAAATATTACTTTATCATCTCTAAGAATATTATCTATCTTCAAAGAGGGCATGTACACTCCCGTTCATAAAAACTGAACCAGTTGAAACAAGTAATATAGTATGTAATATTATACATATATTTAGTAGTATATACGTTTAGAATGTGATTTACTGGTCCAATTTTTATGAACGGGAGTGTACATTATAAGATACTATAAACTATTGGCGCGTAAAACTTCACAATTTTATTCCTACATTTCAGTTTTTATTTCATAAGTATAAAACAATTTCTTGAAACAATCTTTTCGGAAATAAAGAGAGAAATTTCTTATTCTCAGACTTTTCTTGGTGGTTTCATCTTCCTACCAACAATCCAGGACAACTGGAGAACTTTCTAGGACAACTGGAATTATTCCAATATTGACGATGGGAGAATCAGTTAGTAACCAAAATTTTTTGGGAAATATCATAGTTGAGATAGATTGTAGAGGCTGCCCTCGACGGGCTACACTTCGCCATAAGGTCCATTGTGATGCCTACGGATGTGAGGATGTGAGTGGAGTGGAAGGAACTTTGTGTGTAGACTAGGAATTGGTAGGATATGTAGCTGTAGTCGACTATGATAGGAACTATGCCGATATTCATCACTTCGCCATAAGGTCCATTGTGATGCCTACGGATGTGAGGATGTTAGTGGAGTGGAAGGAACTTTGTGTGTAGACTAGGAATCGGTAGGATATGTGGCAACAGCCGACTCTGATGGTAACTATGCCGATATTCATCTGGAATTCGTGCAGGAAACTGCAGAAAACCTTCTCAGGCATAGCCGGTTACTTTGTTCTTGTCCATACGCCGACAGTTTAGTCAATAAACCGCCCTTTTTTTTTCTTAATAATTGACAAACTGTTGATGTCGGGATTCGAACCCATGACCTCCCAGTTTCCAAGTAGGCATTTGGACTATTTTGGCTCTGCCATTTAGACTATTGGGAAATATATTTGGTACGAACTGAAAATGGAATGTCTCACGATTTAAATTTGAACATTATAGCCTTTTTTGATTACTGAAATACAGAGACCTAAAGATCATCTCTAATTCTTCCTGTAAACCATAGGCGATACTGTAGGCGATACTGTGCTCACACCTCTCCCGACGCACTACCGTGCCTTTTTTTAAATATATAAACTATCCCCTATGGACAAACCCAAACACAAACCAGAAACTTGATAAATGAATAAAATAAATGATTATAATAAATAAATAAAATGACATTTATTTCTATTGATTTATTAAAATAATAATTGAATGATTAAAAACTAATAATAGTAATAATAGTTTATATCATTAAATAATTATAATGATAATAATTAACACACACATATTTAAAAATTAATATTTATTGTGAATAATTATTATTATTAAAATACAACAAAACAGTAGCAAACAATATGCTGGTATTTGTAATAACATAATAATTTGATTTTGGGAGCAGAGCAGCAGAGAGCCAGCCCAACCAGCGAGCCAGTCAACCACCTTTGAGGTTCGTTTCGAATACAATACACAAATATTATAATATAAATTTGTTTGTGCATATAAATATACTTATTATTGTATACAACAACAGCAAATTTATGAATTAGTTCAATTACGTAAGTTTACCACAAATAATAATATTGTATTTTAATATAATTATATACAGGATGATTCATTCTAAACAATGCACCTGATGGAATATTTCTTCAATGAAACGTCTTTGTGGAAAAAATTACCCAAATAAAAATTAACACAATGAATCAAATATATAAATAGTAAATAAGCAGTCCAAGTGCAGCATGCTTACTAGGAAACTGGGAGGTTATGGGTTCGAATCCCGATATCGGCAGTTTGTTAATTATTAAGAGAAAAAAAAAGGGGCGGTTAATTGCCTAAACTATCGACGTATGGACAAGAATGAAGTAACCGGCTATGAGAAAGCTGTCTACAGTTTCTTTTACGAGCTCCATAGTTCCTCTCGGCATAGTTCCTATCATAATCGACTGCAGGATGCCTCACATCCTTAGGCATCACAATGGATCTTATGGTCGCAGTGTAGCCCGTCCAGTGCATCCTCTACAATCGAACGAAAACGGAAGCAACCGAACGAAAATCCAGGGCACAGACCTGAACTGCGCCTTAAAAGCTGACATTTAATCTCGTTAATTTTTAAGGAAAATAACTAAGCGACAAAAGTTGCTGAGTTGAAAGGCAGAAAATTGAATTGTACAACTTTCTAAGCCATTTGAAGTAAGATTAGTACCCGTAAAACTCAAAACATGTTTCCTCTAAAATATATTACACTAGCATTACCCGTCACGGCTTCCTTCCGCAAAAATTTTGTAACGCCCTTATAACCAAGTAACATAATATTTTCTCCCGTCAAGGACTGATAAATTATACACCTATACATCAATAAATTATACAAATATACCTTCCTCATGAATCATTTTTATAATATGTAAGGACCAATGTATACAAAAACTAGACAAATTATATACTAAAACTATCCTCAAGAACCACTCTATACATTGGGAAAAACAGCATGACAATCGGTGCAGTAGTTTTTGAGTTTATCGCGAACAGACAGACAGACAGACGCGGCTGGAGGACTATATTTTATACGATGTAAGGAAATATACAGTTCTCTGAAACACTCTGTTAATAGAGAAATCGAAGAGAATTTATATTACCTATACGAATATTCAGATGAGACTGACTATATCTATGTTCAATGATTTTAACAATATTATTAAATATTTATTTTAATTCAAATAAATTTAATCAAGTGCGAAATAATCGAATTGGTGAAATTTGAATTTAGATAGTCATATAATTTTTTAATATAAATTTTGATAAAAAAACATACTAACTACATACGGTCCATTAATCCTCCTGTTATTTTCTAAGCAAGTAGAAATATAAAATCGTATCTTACCTAGAAAAAAAATAGAAAAAAATATTTTAAACAAATGAAAATAACAACTCAATATAACCTTGTATACCCTTGTCTCACGAATAGTCAAGCTGCTCTAAAAGCCTTGCCTGTCCTTAAAATCACCTCATGGATAGTCAAGGATTCTTTGGAGAAACCACTAGAGCTGGCAAAACGGAACCATTTTTAAATGGATCTGAATATTAGGTCACAGTGGTTTCGAAGGAAACGAAAAACCAGATACCTTAGCAAAGAAGGGACTGGGAATACATTTCTTAGGCCCAGAATATATTCTAGGAAATAAAATCTGATACAAAATATTCGGTGTGTCTCACCCCGAATATACGAGCCTTCGATAAGCAAGCTCTTGGCTATTGCCAAGATATGGGAGAAGCGAATCTCGGCAGACTCAAGCATTTGCCAAGTTTCAAAATTCTTACTAAATTGGCTTCAGGCATTTTTAATCTGTTGTAATAATCATTTAAAATACTTCGAAAATAAGCGAAAAGCCTTAAACTTGACATTATTTGATATTAAGCACAAATAAAAACGACTGCAAATCCTCAAATTCTTGGATATTGCCCGATTTTAAGATTTTTCCTTCTTTCAAGACACCCGAGTTTATCTGTTGTAATAATCATTTAAAATACTTCGAAAATAAGCGAAAAGCCTTAATCTTGAGACTATTTGATATTAAGCACAAATAAAAATGACTGCAAATCCTCAAATTCTTGGACATTGCCTGATTTCAAGATTTTCGTCTTCTTTCAAGACACCCGAGTTAATCTGTTGTAATAATCATTTAAAATTCTTCGAAAATAAACGAAAAGCCTTAAACTTGACACTATTTGATATTAAGCAAAAATAAAAACGACTGTAAATCCTCAAATTCTTGGACAATGCCCGATTTCAAGATTTTCGTCTTCGTTCCAAGACACCCGTCTCTACAGTTTTACACTTTTATAAGCAAAACTAACTCTAACCAGCATTTAATTGCGTTCTATTTTTCGAGGGTAAAAATCACATGTAGGTAAATCATTCGACTCTATTTTTGTATTTGAATTTAAACGTTATGTAAATTATTTTCGACTAAACACAATAAAATTGTAGAAAATGTCATACAGCAAATTATTATTTCCGTAATCAAACTTGTTAAAGGAAACGGGTTTTGAATATATTATTGTATATGTTAAGGGAGAAGAAAAACGGATTAATTTTTAAAACATTTCCACTGTATAATTTTGATACCGGGTGGTCCTTAAAAAAATGTATTCCATAATGTCCAACATGTATAGTAGATTACCACCCTTAATATATGGCTTACCGTATTCCTCATTCTCAAATCTATATTGATAGGGTGTTTGATAAAGATTGAATCCCTAAAGTGCGGTTTACAGGGGGGTTATATACTTTATACTTATATTTATAGATTACATATATTTATAGAGAGTTTTAGAGAATTTAGACTGTTTTTGAAAATTTAGGCGTTTGATAATCAAAGCTTCAAAATAAACACATTGAAATACGTACTTCATAATCAGGAACGTGTTTTTAATCTCCCGGCGCAAAAAGACGGTTTTATAAGTTCGAAGCCTATGTGAGTCTGTCTGTGGCATCGTGGCACGCGTGGACCGATTTTTTTAAAATTAGATAACTCGTTTTCTTAAAGTGGTTCTTATGTTTGATAAAAATCTGTTCAGTCGTTTGAAGATCATCAGCTGTTTTCCAAGATGACGTATATATTATTACCATTATCATTTTATACATAACTCTGCCGGCAAGGTATTCCCCTCCTTGATCCCCGAGGCGGCCTTCGGCCTTGGCTCCGCATCACAGAAAATAACATTGCATGAATTGTAAAAAAAATTTTTGGGGGTGTTTTTCCGATTTTTCCGGGGGTTGCAATGAAAAAATTGAATTTTTTCGGTCGGTTTCAAGCAATTTCGCGTCGAATGCATAAAATTGCATCTTTCTAGCATGTCTAG
This sequence comes from Nineta flava, assembly GCA_963920215.1. Lineage (NCBI taxonomy): Eukaryota > Metazoa > Arthropoda > Insecta > Neuroptera > Chrysopidae > Nineta > Nineta flava. Next base: position 67,600,790 of record OY986045.1, read on the forward strand.
AAGTGCTATAGAATTTGTATACATGAGTCAGCTTCATGTCCAGCTTTATAGTATTATGGATTTGGTGGAGGTATGGGGAAGTTTTTTTTTAATTGTATTAGGCTCACACATTTTCAAAGTGTGCTTTTTTGCGTTGGGGATTGTTTATTTGACTTGTATTTGATGTTTGTTGGTAACTCAAAAATTGGAATATCTCTGTTAATATTGTTAAAATGGTAAAACTGAACATGAGTAAAGTTGTAGGAAATTAAATTTATCACAATTTATCTATTGACAATTTTTCTGTAAGTCTAATATTTACGATTTTACTATTATAATACTGAACAATAAATTGTCGTCGAAGGAAACTTAATTTCATTGTATTCGAATTATTTTCCCTGCGAAAAATAATCTTCATCGGTGGTGTATCTACAAGGAGACGAATGTTTAAAGTTTGTAAAAAAATTCTACCCACATTTTGCATTAAATTTTCTCAAATTATCATCCGTACAACCGTACAAGATTATGGTACGCTATTTTTGAGACACGTGGTAATATATATAAATGTTGTAAATTGAGAATATGCTCTATGTTTTTGTAGACTTATATGTTTATATTAAATTAAATATTAATAAATAATTATTATAAATTATAAATGATTTTATTAACAGCAATTTTCACTTAACTGTTTTTCGTGGGAATATTAAATTTATAACTTTATATCGTTCTTTAGACTAACTCTCATAATTGACGAAGGGAATTTAATGATGATAATTAGTACAGACATGAAACTATTCTTTTGTTTTGGAGAAACAAATTCTTATTATTTGAGATTCAACCAACCGACTAATTGTCAAATTTCAAGATGTTCTGTATATTTAAAAGCTCTGAAAACTTTTAAAGTTTCGTTAAATATTGTGAAAAAGTTTTGAAGCGTATAAATTAAAAGTATAACCAGAAAATAAGTTTTAGACGTCTTATATTTGCTCTAATTTATTTTCTGGTTTTCATAAAATTGACCTTCAAAACACTGTCGTTTCCGTATTCCATTATTTCCCGGAACGATCCGGAAAAGTTGGATACGTCCAATTTGTATACTTCTATTCTTCGCTTTGCTAAAAACGGTTTGGATTTCTAACATTAGTATACACAAAACAGACACGGATATACTGAAGGGCGGCAAAACGCAATTAGAATTGTTTATATCCAATGCAATATTTGTGTAAATGTGTCAACTTCAGAAAAAATTGATTATTTGACACCAAACATTTACGTTATTTGGCGCAATCGTTCTATTAAGAAAATATGAATTATTTTATTGAGATTTTGAGATCCTTGCTATACAAATAGTGACCATATATTTTATTACCACTGCAGGTAAAATTAACAATCGAAAAAGCCCAAAATCATAAACAAAATCTATTATGACATTTTAATTTGGTGCTCTTAATATCTTATAAAGTCCATTAAGGATGTTCCAGCATAGCACCACTTTTCGACAGATTTTGCTCATTTTTTTTTCACAGAAGTTTCAGAATTTTTGACCGTTTAGAACACGAGAAAAATAATATCAAAGCTATCATTCTCTTTCACTAGAAACATCTAAAACTTCATGCCAGGCCAACTAATATCTGTTGTATTAGAAAAAATATTCGACAGAATTAAAAAAAAAACTAGGAAACTAAAGATAAATATTTACTATAATAATTTGAAGAAAAAAAATCGTGTGTTACCCTTTTTGTTTTCGAAATATAAAAGTTTAAAATTATTTTTTTATTCAAAATTATTGTTTTATACAAAACTTAATAAAATATAATTATTCGAAACCAATCAATAAACATTTAAAGCCTCTAAATGACACATAAATGAAACAAATATCAATAAAACAAACAAATATTTTCCATTAGATTTAAAAATATTAATATATATATATATATATATATATATATATATATATATATATATATATATATATATATATATATATATATATATATATATATATATATATATATATATATATATATGTATTAAATTATATAAAAAAACTAAAACTCTTGTATAGAAATTGATGAATAGCTACAGCAATCATACCAAATTAGGGTTCCGTTGCATGTACTTGTAGTAAGCTAAAATTGAATTAAACATAAAATTTATTGGCTTTAAACTAATCTTAATTTTCAAAACATGTTTTTGCTGTAAGTATTTTTTAAGTGATCTTATTCAGAGTATAAAATTTCCAATGGTATATCCATAAGAAATGATATCTCTGAGCAAATTGGTTGGAAGATGGAAGCGGCTTTGTTTTATACTATTTAAAGATAAAGATCCTAACCTTGTAATTTAGGGAAAAACAGAGTTATGATGCAATAATAAGAATCTTTTTAACATTCTTGATATCGAATACTTGGATGGGAATCGAATTCACGATCTCTGGAATTTTAGGTCCACGCTCTACCTCTGAGCTACCTGAGATGTTATGGTAATGGATGCATATGATCTTTCACTATCTTTGATGTCGATATATTATTTGTTTATTTACTATTTACACATTTTTTAATGAAATGCCTAGCGTTTGTTTAATTTGACGTTTAGGTAATAAGGCTGCACATTAATAATATTCGTTGTCATCAAATACAAAATCATACACATCTAGGCTGGAATCGAACCCATGACCTCATGTTTTATTTTCGTAAAGCAGCGTCTACTTATTCATTGTTAGTATGGTTGCCTTTCGACAGTTTCTCTGTTTATTTTCAATTTCGCTACGGTACCCAAAAACAACCTCGCTCTCTCGTATAAAAAATTGATGAAAAGCATGTGCAGTCATTAAAATACCATATGACATGAATATTGTTTTTAGTTTTATATTTTTTAACAATAAATAGAAAATATTTAGTATTTATTTTTTTTGATATGAAAACTTTGTAGACAGCCATAAAATTAAATTGGTATTTGATTTACAAAATATTTTTTAAACAATACAATTTTAATAGATTTTTTTGTTTGTGTTTTTATAGATATTTGTTTTTGTGTACAAATCTATACATATACGTACAGTTCAGATCAAAATTAAGGAGCTAATGTGACATTCATTTTGTTAAAACGCATCGATATTTGCCTGACAAGTGTACTACGTTTATAAACGAAATCATAAAAGACTTCGGTCTAAGGCGTTATGTCTGCGCAGTATACCTACTTGGAAACTGGGAGATAATAGGTTCGAATCCCGATATCGGCAGTGTGTCAATTATTAAGAAAAAAGGGCGGTTAATTGACTAAACTATTGGCGTATGGACAAGAACGAAGTAACCAACTATGCTTGAGAAGGTTTTCCTGCACGAACTCCAGATGAATATCGGCATGGTTCCTATCATAGTGCGCTGCAATATCCTACCAATTGACCAATTAATGAATTTAAAGATCATCAGTCAAGGTCTTTGATCATACTCATAAAATCAAAGGGCTAATTTATTAGAAAATATCTTTAATCTGTAAATCGTGTCGTTTGATTCAAATATAAGATGTAAAGTACACTAGTCTGAAATAATGAACAAACTATTCTACTCAGATTGGTTCAATTATATGGAATAGACTTGTACATAAAAGTTTAAAATATTATGCATTTGTTATTTATTTTAAAATTACATTCCTATTAAATAGTTGTTCAATATATTTATTTATTTCACGAAACATGCAAAGGCAAAAAAACAATACCATTGATAAAAGTTTTACTGATTTTACTTAGTTTATAATTTAAATATTAATAATAAGTTAAGTATTATTTGATAAAATTGAATCCGTAATATATTTATATAACTTTTTTTAGGATTTTTGCTGGTAGATTGCCATTAAATAACAATCAAAAATTGTATTCAATTTATTGTATAAACATAGATTCGATAACAAATCTAACAAATTTCCAGGCGTACTTTTTGAAAATTTATTTCTGATTCGTGAACGGATCGATGAAAATCCTATATAAACTACTTTTTTTTCATGCATGCATCCAATATTACTGGCGAAAATACAAATTTTACGCCGTATATATACCAAAATTATGGTAGATAGATCGTAGAGACTGTCCTGGACAGGACACACTTCGACCATGAGGTCCATTGTGATGCCTAAGGATGTATGGATGTGAGTGGAGGACAAAGAGTTTTGTGTATGACAAGACTAGAAATTGGTGGGAACTTTGATAAGAACTATGCCGATACTCATCTGGAATTCGTGAAGGAAACTACAGAAAACCTTCAAAAGCATAGCCGGTTACTTCGTTCTTCTCCATACGCCGACAGTTTAGTCAATTAACCGGCCCTCTTTTCTTTAAATAATTGACAAACTGCCGATAACGGGATTCGAACCCACAACCTCCCAGTTCCAAGTGAACATACATACAAAACTATGGTATGTATGAAAAAAAGTTTCAAACTAAAGTTGTTAGTATGAGATAAACATGTTTATATTTAAATATGTTCCCAATCCTGCACCGTTTAGAAAGATAAGTTATATCACGCGGTTACAAATATTTAGGTGGAAACTTTTCAAATGAACACACGGTATATAGTAAAATATAAAACATTATAACTCAAAGTGTATATTTTAAAATAACTTTTCATATTAAACAAAATAATTTCAAATAATAATTTAGTTTGATTAGTTTGTTTAATAGAACAAAATTGACATAATATTTATTGCATTTCGATCTCAATCCAATCACCCATCTTCACCCCCAACTATCGTAATATATCCAAATTGTAAAATAATATAATCGTGGTTTGTTCCGGACAATAATTGTATATCAAAAGAGATTATGAGGTGATTTTTGACATATTCTACGCCCAATATAAATATAAATTTATTTTGCGTATAAATTTGGTGGAGGGTAACGAGAAGTTCTTATTATGTTTCATATTATTGCGAAGGTTTTGTTTCAATTTTAATTTTTTACTAGGTCTAATTGATTTAATTTTTCAATTCAAAATGAGTATTCTAATCTCACCTCAAGTAATTTATCTCGTCTCTTGTGGCATCACTATTTAGAGGATACACATAATTTCGAAAAGAGCTCTTAATCTTTTTCTGTTCAGGAGTTTTTGTGTGATGAAAATTTTTTCGACAATTTTTCGAGTGACAAACCAAAAATTTGAAATAAAACAAACCTATAGATATGGTTCTTTTGCAAAAAATGAAAATGGCAGGAAGAAGAAATGGTTTTTAGATGTGAGTTAAGTTCGAAACATAATATCAGAGAAAATAAAATAAGTTACCACGAACATATAGAAAATAAAACTGTGATTATTTTATAGTCTGAATGATGAATTTCGTGACTCACTTCTTCGTCTTCATCCAGAACGAGGTAGAATGATACCTAGGCAGGTATATATATATATATATATATATGTCGCAGAAGGATTCGTATCCGCTGTTTTACAAAACCGCTAGTTGTTTTAGATAAGAACTCCGTTATGCAGAACAACTGAAGGACGTTCAGCTGGATTGTCATTGCGATACGTTTTACAAAACTACTACCCACGTTTAGACGTAATGCAGAATAGCTTATCTGTAGTCACAAAGAGTGTTTTGATATAGGGAAATATATAGAACGGCTTTTAGTGCGGGGCCCAAAAACACGCAAACGCGACCAACTCGGGGTGTGACCGATGAATTTCTTTAATTTCAATCATTTTTGACATTATATCTCAAATATATTGAACTTGTTAGGAAAAAGGACCTTTAGTAATGGGAATTCCATTAACCCGTTTCAACTAAAATCAACAATCTGACGTTTCATTTCACACTGTTTTACATAACGTCTAATCGTTGACCCGCTGTACATTGATAAACCCAAAACGTTTAAGCAATATGACGTGTTAAAGTTCAGTAATTATGTAAAACCGCTAAACGCCGTTCAGTTGTTTTACATAACGGAGTTGTTATGTAAAACAACTAGCGGTTTTGTAAAATAGCGGATTCGACCATCAATCTGCGACATATACATATATAATAAAAGTGATGAACAAACAATAGAAAAATAAATCAACTTCTTAAATTGAAAAAGAAAGGGATTCTTTTGTATTTTATTCACCACTTTATATTACTTACCAACTAACTAAGAATAGCCCCTTCATCTTTACCCACTACTAGACAGACAGACAGACCTATGACGATGCTGAGGATGGTGCACCTCCTTCACTCGTGCATTCTACCTTCTTCTATACCGACAATCTTAAATTGAATTTTTTTTTTTTTGTTCATTTCGTTTTATTATTTAACTTGCAATGTTATTAGAGGCATTGTAATCAGTAAGCAAGAATGTGTTCGTCATTGTAATATGATCAATTCTAATTTGAATACGGGTCTGCGTATTGTTGAGTAAGTAGTACAATTGGCCACAAAACTTAATGTCATTTCTTAAAATTATATAGTATACAGGGTGTCCAATTCCATAGTCGAGTTCCATAAGAGGGTAGGTAGAGGGTACGATTTTGGAACGAAAAATCCTGAGACATTTTCTTATTAGACGCACCGTTAATTAATTTATTAATTAAGGAAACTAGGTTGAAACCAGACTTGCAAAAAGTGCATTTTTTTCATAATTCATTTTTGATTTAACTATCAATTTTTGGAAAAATGTATTGCTTAAATTTTTCAAATTATTTATTCCTTGAAAAGTGCATTAATTAAATTTTTTTATTTTTAGAAAAATGTAATAAATAAATTGTATTAATAATAAATTTAAAAAGAAATGCGCAAATTAAATTCGTTAAATTATAAAGTTTTCTCAAAAGTGCATTAATAAAATTATTTTGTTTGTAAAATTTAATTATTGCATTATTAAAAAAATTAATCAATAAAATAATTTAATTAATGCACTCTTGAAAAAACTTTATTATTTAACGAATTTAATTTACGCATTTTTTTTAAATTTATTATTAAAACAATTTATTTAATACATTTTTCAAAAAATACAAAAATTTAATTAATGCACTTTTCAAGGAATTAATAATTTGAAAAATTTAAGCAATACATTTTTCCAAAAATTGATAGTTAAATCAAAAATGAATTATGAAAAAAATGCACTTTTGGCAATTCTGGTTTCACCCGAGTTTCCTTTGAAAAACTATGAAAAATTGTTGTTAAATAAACAAGAATTTATTTGAGCCAAAGATGAAAGTATATTCAAATGCATTTTGAAAAGTAATAATGAATTATATAAGTAATTTTATCAGTTTAGAGAAGCAAAACACAGGCGATTTTACTTTTTTTTATTAAAAACAAAAGAAACATTACGAGTCACTACTCACGAGTATTATTATTTACCAAACAATCAAAGAATATTTTTATCTAGTTTCAACGTAGACATTAAATCTGTAATGCTGTGGGCATGTGTAGTCGCTTGATAACCACCCCCCTCCTTACGTCTTTTCCCGGTAAATGACTCGTTCGAACGTCCTTAATATAAAATATACTTTTTCTTTGATTAATTAGTGATATAAATTAAATATGATTATTTAAAAGCAAGTACTACGACAACACGAAGACATGCTATGCTGCTGATGATGACTACGCTAACTGACGATGTTTAAATAAATCAACAAAACAGGATAAATAGTCCTTGGAGAGATGACAGACAAAGAAAGAGATAAAATTTTATGCATGAAATATTTTTTAAAGTATTACTCCTCTGTCTTTAAACTGTTTTTTCTATTTATTTTTTTTTAAATAATTTTATATGTATTTTATATAGTTGTGTTTACTTACACTACTATCTTTTTTATAGTCTATAACTTGATATAGTCTATACTTCGTTCACTGAACGATAAATCTCATTTAAGAAAATTACATAGTCTGATGTACATCGTACTAAGTCATGTAAGATAAGCTATTAAATCAAGTTTTCAATTATTTACTATTTATCATCTCATTGATCACGATTGTAAATAATTACAGATCGTGAGTAAAAAAAAATCGTAAAAATTTGTTGTCTCCGATTTCGATAAAAACTACTTTTTAAGTTAACTTTAACACAGCGAAAACAATGCTGTTGGTTAAAATACGATACGATTAACGGTTCTCAAGATATCAGACCCATGGTGCTAAAAAACCAAAACTGTATAAATTGAGAAGGGAAGATTTTGAAATGTGTTGGTCGGATGTTAAATTGAACCAGATTTTCGTGTTGTTTGGGTCAAAATTACTCTAGAAAATGATTTTTATAAAAATCGAGAACAAAAATTTTTTTCATTTTTTTCGCATTTTTTCTAAGGGGTACCCCTTAATAAAATCGCTAAAATTCGAGAAAAAATTTTTGTCTCCGATTTCGATAAAAACTTGGTTTTAAGGTAATTTGGACCTAGCGAAAACGACGGTAATGGTTAAAATACGAAATGATTTACGGTTTTCAACATATCAAGCCTACAACGATAAAATTGAAAACTGTATGAATTCAGAAGCGAATGATTAAAAAAGTATAGGTCGGATGTTAAATTGAACTAGATTTTCGTGTTGTTTGGGTCAAAATTACTCTAGAAAATGATTTTTATAAAAATCGAGAGCAAAATTTTTTTTCATTTTTTTCGCATTTTTTCTAAGGGGTACCCCTTAATAAAATTGCTAAAATTCGAGAAAAAATTTTTGTCTCCAATTTTGATAAAAACTTCGTTTTAAGCTAATTTGGACCTAGCGAAAACGACAGTAATGGTTAAAATACGATACGATTTACGGTTTTCAACATATCAAGCCTACAACGGTAAAATTGAAAACTGTATGAATTCAGAAGCGAATATTTTAAAAAGTATAGATCGGACGTCAAATTGATACAGATTTTCGTGTTGTTTGGGTCAAAATTCCTCTAAAAAATGATTTTTATTTAAATTGAGAACACAAATTTTTTTCATTTTTTCTAAGCGGTACCCCTTAATAAAATTGCTACAATTCGAGACAAATTTTTTATCTCCGATTTTGATGAAAACTTTGTTTTAAGCTAATTTGGACCTAGTGAAAACGATGGTGTTGGTTAAAATACGATACAATTACGAAGATTTATGTAAGAGCCAATTTTCTTCAATCTGAAGGAGAAAATTACATAATCGTTTATCTCTGATTGAACGATGTATAATCTCGAATAAGTTGTATTTTATATTATATTTCATATATATATATATATATATATATATATATATATATATATATATATATATATATATATATATATATATATATATATATATATATATATATATATATATATATATATATATATATATATATATATATATATATATATATATATATATATATATATATAGAGTAGTATTTACACTACTATACAATTCTTCATAGAATTTTATAGAAAAGTTTACATCATAAATTTTTATATTCACTTATAAAACGTCTTCGGATACTTTTTTTGAAGTGTACAATTTTTCTATTTTTTATAATTTCTTTTATGAGATTCCGTATGACCAGAATTCAAATTGTGACATTTTTTAGAAAGAAATAAACTCTTACAAAAGTTTTGTACTAAATTGTCACAGAAATGTCGTTCATTTTTCAAAGATTTATAATTGATTTGGTACTTATTGATTCGGTTTTCGAAAAAATACTTCGAATAAAAGTGGTTCATTAGAAATACAGTTACAACTTTTATTCGAAATTATTTTTCGAAAATAGAAAGAATAAGGCACAAATCAAACTATAAAATTTTAAGAAAACATCCACTTTTGTGGCCAAGTGTATAAAATCAATCTCTATGGCAGTGATTCTCAACTTGTTTTTTGTTGTGGCATACTTTTCGATTTCAAAATTTGACGGCACACAAAGAAAAAGATAAGTTTAAAAGTAGTTTACTTTCCTATAATACACTGTGTAATATAGTTTATGATCATAATTTTGAATGTAAAATAAAATAATATGTACTACAAAAACAACAGTACGTTTATTAAGGGGTTCATTACAAGTTAATAATCAGAATACTTTTAATGAGAAATTTGAGCTTGATGTTTTTTTGATAATTACATTTATATTTGGTCGTAAAAATGACAATGCTACTCTCATATGGTCTTCTACATTTAACAGTCTCGATCTTTTTATCGTCATTATGTTGGTTAATACTTTACTATATACATTTCTAGAATTTGGTGGCACACAAAAGTGCCGCGGCACAGTGGTTGAGAATCACTGCACTACCGAACCTTTAACGGAACTTTGTGTAGCATATAAACAATAGAGAAACAATTTTTTCCTATTTATGATTTTGTAATCGTTCCTATATTGCTGCTATTAAAAACAGTTGGGTGTTTTTTTTTCTCTTTTTACTATTTAATAATTTTAAAACTACAGAAATTATTATGCAATGTTTTTTTTACGTTGTTGTTTGATTTGGAATTTTTATTGCATTTTCTAATTGGAATGCACTGAGAAGGAAAAAAATAAATTTACAATATTTGTTTGTTTCATTTAATTAACAATATGTGATGTAAATAACGGACTATTTTGTATTCCGTTTTCCGCTCATGGATCCACATTTTTATTAATTAAATAGAGTATCGTTAGTATATGTTATAAATAGGGTAAAGCTGTCCAAAAAAAGCACTGTTTGAGAGTGAGTATATGTATATTGAGTTTAAATTTGAATTTCTAATTCATAAGAAAAAAACGAGGTATGCAATAAAAGGAAATACTAAAATAAGGTCAACACTACTATTAAGACACAAAAGTTTAATAAAATGATATCGTAGTGAAAAACTACAATTGAAAAATTATAAATTGTATCTAAAACCAATGATTCTACATTTATCATAGTAGAACAGAACCACCGTCACTTCTTATGTTCTAATAAGTGTTTGAAAGAATGGCCTTTAATCCATTATTTACATTAGAATCAGAGTTAGTGAAATTTATCAAGACCAAACTAAGTTTATCAATGTATACATTTAATATACAAAGTTTACACAGTTTACGTGATAATGTGGCTCGTAATTATTCTTTTATCAGAAACATGAAGTAATAATGAAAAAGACATTCCTGTACCTAATTTCAACTTTATCTAAGTCAAATTTTAACGTTCTAATGTCCTAGCTGGCGGTGTAACTATTTGACCAAAATAATAACAATCATCGAACAAACCAAATTATTGCCCAAAGTAGATTGTCGTCACGCTGCTTATGTGACCGACAGATTGTTGTCTGTTTCGCTTAAGCCTATAATGTATGTATTTATAAATATTGTCTGGCAGTTTGTATTTATAAATAGAGCAGGATAGAAATCACTGTTACATAGACCGATGAGCGATTCGTAGCATGCTGAAAATACACTCTGATCGAATTCTCATAACGCTCAAAAAGAAAGATAACTTCAAAAAAAATTACAAAAAACAAAGTCTACCGGAAATTTGAGCTTGAGGTACACACAATTTAGAATTCTGATACTATCAGCATTAGAGAATGAAAAATCAGCTGATTTTGATTGAAATCCACAAATTGGCATTAGCATTTGTTTTGGTTTTTGAGAAATCAATGATATATTATATTAAAAGAATTTATTAAACTCTGCCTATAGACGTCATGTGAGTATTTAACACTACAAATTTTTAAGTAGTCATTGAAAAAGAAAATTACTTTTTTTTGTTGTTGTTGTTGTTAAATTACAAACCACAAGAACATAAAAATAATTTGAGTTTAATTATATATCATGATGAAATGTCTGTAAATACCTACCATTTAAATATAATATTATTGAATATTTCGATACCTTCTACGAGTACCTTCTAGCCTTTATAAAATATGCATTTGTTTTTTTAGAATTAGATCAATGTCAGAACAATATAATTTACTACAATACGTTCTTCATTCTTTCTCCATATATTGTAAAAATAGGTACACAAGGTCACAAAAGTAGCGATCATTTTCTTTCAAAACAATTTCATAACTCATTCGAATGTTCGATAAAATACTTCGGCTAAAATTTGTAAAATAATTATAACGTTTTTTCGAAACTGTTTTTTTCTAAACCTTATAAATAAGAAACAAATCAACTGAAAATGGAGAACGGAACAGTTTGGGTCTGTGCCGTGGATCTTTGGTGAAAACGTCCTGCACATGATCAGTAGACGTTTGGATTGTTGCTGGTCGCATAAGTATCTTAAAGTAAACCAGTCCAATTGGACGAGCCTTGTAAGACGCTATGGCTGCGCAGTATGCTTGTTTGGAAATTGGGAGGTTATGGGTTCGTATCCCGATATAGGTAGTTTGTCAATTATTAAGAAAAAAAAAAGGGGGTGGTTAATTGACTAAAATGTCGGCGTATTGACAAGAACGAAGTAACCGGCTATGATTGAGAAGGTTTTCTGTAGTTTCCTTCACGAACTCCAGATGAACATCGGCATAGTTCTTATCATAGTCGGCTGCAGCCGCATATCCTACCAATTTCCTTCCACTCCACTCACATCCTTACGCATCACAAAGGACCTTATGGTCGAAGTGTAGCCCGTCCAGGAATAGATTGTAGCCCCTAAAATCTATCTATCTATCTTAAAGTACAAATTCTACTTCAAATTCTTGCGCTTCTTCATTATTAAATTATTATTTTAATATTGTTTATCATTTTTATCTGTTGCTTAACAACTATAACTTCCTTCTATTATCACGGTTGCTTTGAATGTTAACAACCTTGATAATTTACATATTAAAATATATAATATGTCAATTATCAAGGTTGTTAACATTCAAAGCAACCGTGATAATAGAGGGAAGTTATAGTTGTTAAGCAACAGATAAAAATGATTAACAATATTAAAATAATAATTTAATAATGAAGAAGCGATACCGCTACAAATTAAAACAAGGATTTCTTTCTCAGAGTATATTATTCTGAAGAAAACATATTTACTTGGTTCAAAATTCTTTTTATCAATGTAGCTAAAGGCGATTTCAAGCTACACCAATTTATCACTTCACATACTAATAGAATTCGTAACCATACGCACGCATAGGTCATCATTGGTATGATGACGCCAAAGGTAAAATAAATACAGCGTGAAATTATCAGCGATTAGAGTCTTACATTAGTGGCAAAATAATCTTCGACGACATCCAGTGTGTGAGACGATACAATAGACGTTTCTACATCAAAAATTTTGCAAAATGCGAGCCCTACTTTTGTGGCCCACAGTACGTACTACTCATATTAATATTGTTCATAAGTTGAGTTAAATAACATAAAAATAAAATGCAATTTTTATGTACCGATTGCATGCATACAATAAATATTATTATTTAAAAGAACACAAAGAATTAATAAATTATATAAGCAACAACAACAACAACAACAAAAACTGATTCGTTGTTGAAATTCTGTTTTGTTTTCATATCCTGATTTCAAGAATGTTTTTTTTAAATTGTTTGTTTTTTCTCTTTAAGGATTGCGTACCTCATAAATAAAATAATATACTTAAATTATTCTTAAACAGAGTGTGCTCATTATAAATGATGCACTTGAATTTTATTTCCTTAAGGACGCGTATTTTGATGTAATAATTAACTGATTTAAAAAAAAAAAACAGATTTTCAAAGAAAATTTCATTTTATGAGAAGAATTGAAAATTTATTTTATACATTTATTAAAATTTTTATTGATGTGAGAAAATATCTATTGCGAGACTATACAAGTATGATTTTGTAGAGGACTTGAAATGACATTTCAGATTAGATCGTCACTTTTTTATGTACCTAAGGAGGATCGACTATTCTTACGACTATGTGGCAGTCTATTGATGACCACCAATTAAAACTTTCTACACTTGATTTGTACATTTTTCTTAAGTTCTTATTTTTCTAAGAATCTTATCTTTGAAAATTTTTTTTAAAAATGGTTAATTATTAACCAAAATAGACTTTACTACCCAGTTTTAATGTTCTTTCTTTCTCATCCGATTATGTCAAAAAATACAGGTTACCATTGGTAAAATGCAAGTTCATCAGCAATTAACCTTGAAGGCCATGGTCAAGATGAAAATCTAGGCCACATAAGATGTCCCCTTCCGAACAAAATTACATTTTTCGGTCGTTTTTTCCAAAACGAATCCTTGCAGAAATATGCCGGTGGTGTTTAAAACGAGACATCCTGTATATGGTAGTCAGCTTTTGGCATGGGAGCTTTAGTTAAGTGTTTCGGAATGCAACCAATAAGCATTCACTCATCACCGGACATTACCAACCAAAGGATCTGCGCACAATACGGCAAGGAGATGATTAGCCAGCTCCTGGTCATTACCAAGATATGGGAGAAGCGAATCTCGTCAGAATGAAGTAGAAGAGGGAGTACAATGGGTCATAAGGTCAAAGTGCAAACTTTTTATACCTCCAAGATATATCAATTTTTTTTATCCTACCTTTAGTCGCTTTAAGATTACCGTCTGCCAAATATTGTTCGATGTCAAGTAACTTAATTTCAGGGAACTTTTCTTTATTAATTATCAAGTTACGACCAGATATTGTAGACCTAAATTACCCTGCTGGGGGCAACTTGAAACAATACAAGAACTACTACTAACAATTCGCCAGAACAGAAAACTGCCAAAAAATGTTAAGTTTTAGAAATGTCGTTAATGACATATGCAACTAAAGACCACCAGCAATTTCGCCATGAGGCAGCTGAGAGATTTACTGGCATATTCTTGAAACTACAAGACTCTTATACGGAAAAAATAAAATTTTAGGGCCTTAAATATCAATCATTAACGAACCAGTATCAACCAAAATACGAATTCCTAGTTTTTGTTACCTAATCCGATATTTGGTGACACTTGGAATAAGAACAAAACAAAAAGAATGACACCAAATCAATAGAAAATGAAATTGATACTTCCATAGATAAAATAATAAAATAAATATATATATATATATATATATATATATATATATATATATATATATATATATATATATATATATATATATATATATATATGTAGTATAATGAAGCCATCTTCCCCTATTTCCTACTGAGGTGTGATATTAATTGATATTGATATGTACTCATGTAACGGAAATATTTTAGGGGTAGAAGTGGGGTCTAAATTTCACACTTGTATAAATATTCAATGATCTATGATTTTAAGGGTTAATAATTATTTATAAATAATATGATATGGTTTATTGTTTATGTTGCGGATATTTTCGTTTTTTCATTCAGAGAAGATATTCAAGTTCTTTTTATAGGCAAAGAGCCACTGATATAAGTTAGCGAAACACAATGTAAGAACTTCGAAATTGTCTTTAGAAGTTAGATTTTGATGGAATCGACTGAAACTTTGAGAAAAAGCAGTTTAGGAGTTGCCGATCAAAATTTGTCGTCGATGCGATCTTCAATAATCAAGTTTATGACCCGCACAGGTCAAGAAGCAAGGTCAACAGATACGTCCATAACAACACACAAAATAATACAAAATTGAGATCGAAATTTGATCTATATTTTGAGTTGCAAAATGCAAATCGGTTCTTAAATTTTCCTCATCAGGTACTTCACATTTTTCTAATCTCCAAAACCCACAATTATCCTAACCTGAAAATCCATCTTTAAACGCTGATTAATAGACTATGTACTGTGGGCCTCGAATGTAGGGCACATTTTTCAAATTTTTCTACCTAATTTGTGCTTTATTCATTGGGTTTTTGGAAAAAAAGTTTCAAGTAAAAGTTGTTAGTATATTTATAATGGACAACCTTTATCCGGAACATTTTTTTCGAAAACCAAATGAATAAGGCCCAAATCAATTATAAAATATTGAAAAATGAGCATTACTTTTGTGGTCATCTGTACTAAAGCAACAAAATATATACTAATATCATTTATTTTAAGCCGCTTCATCCGAATGTTCCAAAAACGGGCTTTCCCTAACATTCTCGAGCAAAATCTAAAATCGGGGATTATCATTCTTTGTGAATCAGCGCATATTTGACAATTTTATCATGTCTAACCTATAACCTACATACCAGGAGTTTGTGAATCCTAGGCGCTTGTGAACCAGTCCAAGTGGCCGAGCGGTCTAAGGCGTTATACCTGCGCAGTATGCCTACTTGGAAACTGGGAGGTTATAGGTTCGAATCCCGACATCAACAGTTTGTCAATTATTAGGAAAATAAATAAAAAGGGCGGTTAATTGACTAAACTGTCGGCGTATGGACAAGGACGAAGTAACCGGCTATTCTTGAGAAGGTTTTCTGCAGTTTCCTTCACGAACTTATCGGCATAAATATCGGCATAGTTCCTATCATAGTCGGCTGCAGCCGCTTATCCTACCAATTCCTAATCTATACATCAAAATTCCTTTCACTTCACTCACATCCTCACATCCTAAGGCATTACAACGGACCTTATTGTCGAAGTGTAGCCCGTCCAGACCAGTCCTTATAATCTATCTGTCTAGGCGCTTGTGCATTTGTACCTACCATTCTATGGTATCTAGGACACGTTATGATCTGCCAGGATACGAAAAGAATTTTGGTTTACCCAGTGCTTTCGATATTTCAAAACACAAAATTTCGCTAGTCTACGAATTTTTATTAGAAAGAGTGACACGAATTTTATCTATTTCGACAAAAAACAACAAGTTTTTCACAAAAATATCTTCAGTAAATATTTGATACAAAAATGAAACATTATTATGGAAAAAAGTTTTCAACAAGCTCCTCTCTCTCTCATCTCCCCTCCCTCAGATATTTACTTTCCAATAAGTTTTCCCGCACATGAAAATATTTAACATTTATTTAAATACTTAAAAGTAAATAAAAAAAAAAAAGATAAAATAATTAATTATATAAATAACTAACTTCTTTTCACTTTTTAAATGTTTTGAAATTAATATTTTCTGTGAAGTGAATAAAATTGTATAATTTTGAGCCTTTTGTTTTTCTTCTTGCTCATTAACTTTTCACTTTTGCACACAATTTTCATTTTCACAACAAACTTGTTATAAGTATATTATTCGTATTATTAATTTAAATACACAAAAGGATTTTTATTTATCACAAAATTTTCATTGTCTTTGATAATTATTTTGTAGACAGAATAACTCAATACCAAGTGAGTTGATATTTTTAAGACAGTTTTTCAGAGATATGTCTTTCGAAGGAGGTGTCCACAAAACGAGACTTTTATCCAAAAAAAAAAAGTGTGTATTTATATACGCATGTAAGAACATTTAAATTAGAACATTTAAATTTGACAATTCAGTTGAAATTAGGCACAGGAATGTCTTCATCATTATAACTCCATGTTTATGATTAAAGAAGAATATTAGAATTACGAGCCCCATAATTCAATGATATGATTTTGATGGGCTCATAAAATTTGTATATTAAATGTATAGATTGATAAACCTGCACCTGGCCTTGATAAATTCCACTAACTCTGATTCTAATGTAAATAATGGATTTTATACCAGACTTTCAAACTCTTATTTTAACGGAAGAAGTGAATGTGGTTTTGTTCTATCATGATAAAATGTAGAATTATTAATTTCCTACTCCTACTCCTTTTTAAATAATATTAAATAAGGTCAACATTACTGTTAAGACACAAAAGTTTAATAAAATGATATCGAAGTGACAAAATACAATAGAAAAATTATATATTGTATGTAAAACCAGTTGATTCTACATTTTATCAGGGTAGAACAAAACCACATTCACTTCTTCCGTTAAAATAAGAGTTTGAAATACTGGTATTAAATCCATTATTTACATTAGAATCAGAGTTAGTGGAATTTATCATGGCCAGGTGCAGGTTTATCAATCTATAAATTTAAAAATGATATCATTGAATTATGGGGCTCGTAATTCTAATATTCTTCTTTTATCATAAACATGGAGTTACAATGATGAAGACATTCCTGTGCCTAATTTCAACTATATTGTCAAATTTTAAATGTTCGAATATAAGAGCTGGCAGTATAGCTATTTACCAGAATAATAGCGATCATTCATCTTTCGTTGTATAATGCATATTGTTTTGTCTAGCAATATCCAAAAATTATGTCCACTGCAAAGTATAGTTACATTACTCACGTGACAGACAGACACTTGTCTGTTTCGCTTAAGCATATAATGTATGTATATATACTGTACGATACACATATTCTACTAAATCTCTCACAATCACTGTGCAATGGAGCCGGATAGAAAACTGTCATCGATCGAGTGAGTGCCACATCAGACGAGTGCTCTATCAGCGATTCGTTACATGCTGAAAATATACTCTGATCGGATTCTCATAGCACACCAAAAGAAGTATAACTTCAAGAACTTCCACCTTCCTGCGAAAGAAGGAATTATTTGGAAAATCTAGACAAAGGCAAGTTAAATTTTGTTTTTTGATATCAAAAAACAAACCTTTTTTACAAACAAAAAAAAATACATTTTTGTTTGATTTTTATGTCAAATCCTATTTTTTTTTATTCAACTTTTATGTTATCAAGAAAACTTTGAAAAAAAACTTTAAATATAAATTAGAAATAACCCAAGCGAGACTGATAAAACCATTGGGTAACCTTATCTGAAAAGATAAACGGCTTACTCATCATCGTATATATATATATATATATATATATATATATATATATATATATATATATATATATATATATATATATATATATATATATATATCAATTACCGACAAAATTATTATTAGTATAAAAGAAATATAATAATATTAAATTACATTTAACAATATCACAGACTTAAAAAAAAAAAAAGATGATAATAATATAATAATTCAATATTATTAATATTAATATTTTTTTTATTATTTAGTTTTCAATTATGTATTATTAATATTATATTATTGAAAGTAAAAGAATAAAAGACTTTAATCACTTACTTTTGATAATAAATGTAATTATTAATATAAACTAACTTTTTTTTTATATACTTTATTTGTGTAGGGTTTCATTCGTTATTCGATTGATTTCTGTATAATATTTTAATATACCGTCTGTTTTGGACAGCTTTGCCAATAGAGAATGTTAAATATTATTTACTATAGTAACTACACAATGCTTCATAAAGAAATAAAAATTGTGGGGGTACTCTGTAGTTAGTAGTGTGTGCATATGTAATGAATAATAATTTTATAAATTAAGTGGGCATCATTAAATCCCCACTCTTAAATGACATCAAACCAACATCATAACACAAGCAGCCCAGATGTTTTTAAGTATGGTTTTATAGTAAATATTTTATTTATTTATTTAACATTGATTCCCTATTAGAAATGGGAAAATAGACTGCACAACAAACAAAAAATTCGTTACGCACGAGCTGCGTCAACTTAGCGAATTTCCTTAGAATACATAAATTACTATCTAGCGGTCCCAATTTTAGTCTGATCAAAATGAAATGTCGTATCTGATATGATTTTGGTATTTGCAAGTACAATTTTTTAAATAAATGACATAGATCAAGGGGGAAGCGGGACATAGAGAAAGAATAAAACTCAAACAATAAATAAGGAGTAAAGTTGTAGAAAATCATGTTTGCTACAATTCATTACTTGATCATTTATTTGCTCAAACTCTAATGATATTTAGGAATTTGACTTTAATTCGTAAATATTTTTGTCAGTCAATATTAGGGTAACAGAAAAAATGAAAAGAACCAAAATTATAGTAAAATTAATTATCTATAACTGCATTCCTTAGACATTTTTTGATTTTACCAGCATTAAGACACATGTACCAAATTTTGTGTTTTTCTTTCCCTCTAAACCCTCCTTTTCCCTTGTCCGATTTTGCTCATTAACGAACTAGACCGTGAAGCGGTCCAGTGGACAACTAGAGTGTTCAGCGAATCCAACTTAATTTCGATTAGAATCAATTTATATCGCAAACACATTTATTTGATTCGACTTCTAGACTAAAATCAATTACTTGAACTTGTTATTAAATAAATTTAAAAAAAAAAACAAGGCTATGATTACTTTTATCATGGCATTCGCATACAAAAAAAATCTAGAGTAAACGCCATTTAACCTCTACGCACAGGCAAAAAGTCTATATAAACCAAATTTTTTCCACATACATTTAAATAGCAATAAATTTGTAAAAATTTCACATGAAGTTCATATAGAAAATTATGCTCGGCACTAAAGAAATTCGAAACTATGACTTTAGACCGTTTTATTTACAACCAAAAAAATAACTCGAGTGCAGAAATTCTGAACCATAACTTATTACACCCATCTCCAGCGATACTTATCATAAAGTTTGAAATTACTAATATTTTCATTTTGTTAAAAAATAAAAATTAATAAAAAATTAAGAAAATAAATTAAAATATAACAAATTTTATTGAAATTACTCTTGTTAAAATTACTTTCATTCAATTTACTCTTGTTAACATCACTATTTATTAAAATTACTCTTATATTGTCTCTGGATATGTTATTCGTTGCTAATTTGGTGACAGTTTCACATTTACTAAATGTTTTATTTATTGTATAACATTATAATGCGTTAATTGTTTAACGAATTTGTAAACTTGGCTGAATTTGAGGTCTCCGATTAGCACAATACATAGTATGTATATAGAGGTATAGAAAAAAGGAATAAAAAAAAAATTAAAAGCTGACTACATCTGAGTGCACTACAATCTCATTTCTGACCTTCTGGCGACCCCTGGAATAATGACACAGTTATTAAATATCTACTCGTTTCCATTGTCCATTCTAATATATCATCAACTACTACTAACTAATAGGCAACTCCTCTGAACTATTTAGTCACGCAAACTGATCTATTACTATCAATATTTAACAAGAAAAACGTACAAGTAATAGTTGTAAGTAGGTATACAATTATTATTGGAAATATATAAAAACTAGTATCAAGGTCATTGTGTGGTTTTTTTTTTCTCTAAACCGGTTGTATACTTGTGATTGTGTTACTGGTGATGTTAGTATTGTTGCGAGAAACAGGTTTTAATTTCCAAGATACTACGTTTTATTTTCTAGACACTATGAGATAATCATCGCAAGGAGATTTCACGAATAAAATGAACGCGAGAAATAGAAGTTTAAATATATAACTTTTTAGATATTTCTTCGAATGTGCAAGGTAGTCAGTTCCAAAACTATCCATTACTCGTGACCCGATTTCCTTTAAACTGTCTATTACTCGTGAAGCAATTTCGGCACTCCTGTCTCTCAGCTTCATGGTTTACTCGCAGTTCGATTTTTCCAAGTTATGAGAATCTAATTCTGCGGTATTCCAAATTAGAAGATTCTATCTATCGTCATTTCACAGCTGATTCTCTCAACGATCATTAAACCTTGTAGGTCAGTTCAAGAGGAATAAGAAATTTAAAGCTTCGTAGAAATATAGGTCTACTTCCAGGCGAAGATTAAATGGAGATAAGACGAGAAATACAAATTGAAGGATCGAAAATTTAAATGTTACTTCTCGTTTGTTTTCAGATAATTGACGCATAAATCGAGTGAGAACGGTTTTTTCAAGGCAACTTTCTCACCTCGTCTCAAATGTAGTATTTTAGCAAATTCATAAGGTTTGATGGCTTCATAGAAAAAACAGGAAAAGGTTCATATGCAAATTAGTCCAGGTAGAGTTTCCTGCTTACTGCATGGAAATAGATCACAACTAATTTAGAAATATATATTGTAGAAGAAAAATCGAGAATCCTCCAGGATCAAATATGGAACTGTGTTTTATTTTACGCAATAGGCAAAGTAAAACAAGTGTAAAACGTAAAATTTGTGATAAGCCGAGTCATAAATGTTTTCAATCCGTATGTCCAAAAAAAAGTATTTCCGTACGTCCAAAAAAAGTCTGCTTTATCAATTTTGACATACCTTTGACCCTTTTAACAAATTAACAATACTGAAGAAATCTTGTGGAAAATACAAAAGCAAAAATCATATTCAAAAATAACGCCTTGTTCTCAAACAAACTTACCTTCATCTTGGTTACTTCCAATCATGATTTCAATATCATCAAAGTTGCCTTCCTCAATTAAATCCAATGGATGTTTTGGTAAGAATTTGCCATCCACTGTAGGACCAGATGGAAAACCTAATATACCATCATAAGAATTCCATTGTTGGACAGTTATGGTTTTTGCATCAACTGCACGCATACAATCCATAACTTTTTCTGGATTTTCTATCAACAATGACGAATTACAACCACAATCATCAACTAAGATTGCAGCCACTTCATCTGCCCGTTCGCCGGTCATATAGCTCCATGGTGCATTTAATGTACCCGATTGTAATATACCACGCCGTGCCAACCCTTTCGTTTCTGGTGATATTAAATGTAAACTAACAGAACCACCACCAGCTGATTCACCAAATAACGTAATTAAATCGGGATCACCACCAAACGCAGCTGCATTATCTTTAATCCATTTGATTGCTAGTGCTTGATCCCATAGCCCCATATTACCTGGTGCCTCCTCACTACCGTACGAGAATCGCCGATTCAAATATAGAAATCCCAAAGCACCAATACGATATTGCATAGACGCAACAATGACATCACTTGTTGCTGCCACAATATCAGCATCGTAAATATCCAATGTCGAGGTACCCGTCATAAATCCACCACCATAAATCCATACCAAAATTGGTACACGTGGTCGATCCGTCGTAGATTTATCCTGATGATGACGCAATCGTATCCGTTGTGGCACCCATAAATTCAAATACAAACAATCCTCGGAAATATTTGTATTTGGATTCCACATTTCTTCCCCTTCAAATCCGGGAAAATATTCACAACGCTCTTGATAACATGAATTCGGTAAAACACTTGCATCCAATATACCATGCCAAGGATCAACCGGTACCGGTTTACGGAATCGTAACGGTCCCACCGGTGGTTTTGCAAATGGTATACCCGTAAAAACATGTACTTCCCGTCCGAGTACAGTTTTTGAAACACCACGCACTAGTCCCGTTTGTGTTTCAACAATTAACGGATCATTATGATAATCGGTTATTGGCGGATTTTGTCTGGTTGTTGTCTCATGCGGCCAAGAATATGCATCCAACCATGTGATAAACAACAAGAGTATCAACAGTTTTGTTAATTTCACGATCATTATCGATGTTTTCGGATTATCACACAATAACTGTCACACGTCACAAAATTATTTTTTGGGTTAAATAAAAACTCACATTAAAAAAAAGAACTAACAAAAAAAAACAAAAAAAACACTATTTAATTTGACACTCTGTTAAATTTGACACACAACCGAAAACAAACAAAAAAACCGTTAAAAACAATTGAATTTAAAAACTACAAAAACACACAAATCACTGTTGAATTTGTGTTCTTTTCTGAATTATTATGTTTACATTAAATGCACCTTTTTCGAAATACGTATTAGTTTCGATTAGTTTATAAATGTCACTGAGCTTTATTTTTTTTTTGAGTATAAATCTAGACCGTCGGTAAATTTTACGAGACAAAAAAAAAGCACACACAACTGATCGGTGTTACATATTATGTATACAACGTGTTACATTTGAGTGAAAACTATGTGACGTATTTATAATAATAATAATACAAAACACACAGCAGCGAGAGCGAACGAACGCGAATAGAGAGAACGATGAGCAGCAGCACAGAGAGCGTACCGACGCCACACACTTCCACACCAAAAACTTGAATATTATAATATATGAAAACGAAAGAACTCAGAACGAACACTCACTGACTGTGTTCAGTGTTGTGTTGTGTTGTGTGTTGTATGTTAAAACCTGACGGACAGAGATCAGTATGGACGGGGTCTAAAACCTGATCGGCCTGGTCGCGCAAACTCTACACAGTTTTGAGTTTTACACGATTGTGTTTCACTTCGGTTCTCGTAGATTATACTCGTCGACGTAGTAATAGTTGTACGTAGTAAAAGACTATGTGCTATATATGTATGTTCTGTTTTCTTGTAGATGTGATCATCGTATCATTGTGTTGTATGTTATGTGTGTGTGTGTGTATGTATGTTCTATCTCTTATAGTTGGGGGCTCTACATGCTCCAGAGTTGTCGTGAATATAGGACATATATTGGCAAAGCGCGCGTTGTATCATCTTACGGGGCGCGCTCCTTGTCACTAGATTATAATAGAATCACTTCGTCATCGAGTACAGAATGTAGAAGAATAGTTTTATTTTAAATACGTAGATATATTTGAAAAGTCAGTTCAAGATAAGATTTTGAAAAATTCAGACATTGTCAACTGTTAAAATTTAGAAAAAAATAATTATTTGACATAAATTTCCTTGGCTATATTCGATATATACACTTTCTTTGGTAAGAATTCGATTCATTCCATTACGTGTGGCAAATAATAATGACGAATTAAACTAAAACACAAAAAATTATTTTGTGTTTTAGACAAAAAAATAACTTTAGAGTTGAAAAAAAATTAAAAAAACATGCTTTTATATTGCAATATGAACTAAAAAATGCAAAATAATTTAAAATAGATTAAAGAAATTGACAACAAAATTAACTTGGGGTTTAACCTCCGTTTTTGAGACACGACGGTCTATAGCAGAGGCCACCCACATTATTATTTTTCAACCTTTATTAATTTTAACTTTATATTTTTATGATATGAGTGGAGGATCAGGAATTCGTATGCAGAGAAGGAATTGTGCGGATATTCTTCTGGAGTTCGTCAAGGGAAACTGCAGAAAATCTTCAAAAGCAGCCGGTTACTCCTTTCTAGTCAATATGCCGACAGTTTAGTCAATCAACCGCCCCATTAATTTTTAATTGACAAAATGTCGATGGCGGGATTCGATCCCATAACCTCCCAGATCCAAGTAGAAACAACGCCTTAACAAGCGCGGCTACTTAGCATGGAGTACTCTCTACTCTAAGTAGAGAGTAGTTCCCATACCTTTGTTTATATTAATATATTAAAGTTAAATTTGTTGTCAATTTTTTTAACCCGACTATCAAAAAAAAGGAGAAGGTTATCAATTCGTATGAATTTTTTTTTTAAATTCTATTTTAAATTATTTTACATTTTTTAGGTCATATTCCAATTTAGGTCATATGTTTTGTTAGTTCTTTTAAACTCTAAATTTTATTTTAAATATTTATAACAATAATTTTAATATTTAATGGAATTTTGGCTTTTGCATGTAAAGCAGATTTTTCAAACGAAATTAGAAGTCATATTCACAGTTTCATATTTGCATAATTCGTTGTTTAAATATGGCAAATACTAGCGGGAATCACCGAGAATGTTGTATGTCAGGTGGAATGAATATGTACGTTACCATCTTCACTGTAATCTGCACCGATTTTGTCAATGTATTTCAGATTCATAAACAGGTTCTTTGAAAAGTGCGGTGTATAATCATCGTACGATTGATTCCCTACGGTTCATCAATATTCTGTTAATATCAAATGATCTTACATTAAACATTTGAATTCTCTTTGCATCAACACTATTTTCAAATGAAATTCTAAAGGTCATTTTGTAATTAATCACAAATATTTCGATAACATCTTGTAAATAATATTATATAAATATATTATATAAATATATATATATCCTGTATGGATTGTGTAAAAGATCTATTTCCATACCAGAAATTATAGTTGGGGGGCCAGATTTTAAAACAAAACTTTATCAAACACAATAAACTATCAGGATTTTTACGAATTCACTACCTTTTCTCAATTTTTTGGGTTGATGGTATTTATTAATATGGATATGTGAGGTTAATCCCTTCTCCTAATTTCGGAATCTGGAAACAATTTTGAGATGACCGAATTTCAGATAATTTTGGGAACTAACCCCGTAAAGCTACATATTTTAACTTGTGGCTAGTGCTATGTAACAAATGTAATATACTAGTGAAAAGTTCCGCTATCTCGAGCATCGATTAGAGAACGTTGGGCCATATAGTCGTCAACAGAATTGGGTAAAATACACAATGAGTAGAGACATATAGTTATGGCCTACATTTATATGATGAAAACGGGAGCTTTCGTGTCACATATTATATTGTGCAAACTGCTTCACCAAAAGCATCGTTATATTCAACCACGTTAGATCTATATACATATATATATACTACGTATGCATACTTTATCTTCGTTAAGAAGGACTCTCTTGTCGATAAACACTAAATATATATATATATATATATATATATATATATATATACAGGATGGAAGTGAAAATTTGGGCGAAATTTCGTAGAGTGAGAATTGAAGTGAATTAAGATAAATGAATAAAACACATTTTTTTAATCCAAGTATTGAATCAAAACATACCTAGAAATCCATTGGCACTGGAAATACATGTGTTTTTTATAAAACAGAACTTAATAGTTCAATATTCACGTAGTAGGTAGCAAGGCCTGCTAACATATTTTAAAACAATAACGTATTAATCTGACAAAACTCTTATATTTCTTTCTAAAATGAGTTGTTTTTAACAAAAAATTTACACAAAACAACACATTCCACAAACGTATATGTATTGTAAACTAAACAAACTAATATGTAATAAATTATAATCAATTAGGGTTGAATTTACAGGCAAATGTGAATGTATCTTCAAAAGACTGTTTCACTTGGTAGAACAAACATCTCCAGTTTTATATATACAAAACACCTGAATATAGGTCAGATTTGGTAGCAATCGACCAAACGATGGCTACGGTGTTAAAAAGAGTTTACGACAAGAATATACAAGTAAATGTGGATGTATTTTAAAGACTGTTTTACTTGGTAGAACATATATCTTCTGTTTTACATTATAAAAGACCCTAATATAGGTCAGTTTTGGTGGCAATCTACCGAACGATGACTACGTCATTAAAAAGAGTTTACGACAAGAATTTACAAGTAAATGTGGATGTATTATAAAGACTATTTCTGTTTTACATAACAAAAGACCCTAATATAGGTCAGTTTTGGTGCAATCTACCAAACGATGGCTTCATCATTACAATGAGTTTACGACAAGAATTTACAAGTAAATGTGGATGTATTTTAAAGACTGTTTTACTTGGTAGAACATATATCTTCTGTTTTACATTACAAAAGACCCTAATATAGGTCAGTTTTGGCAGCAATCTCCCAAACGATGGCTACGTCATTAAAAAGTGTTTACGACAAGAATTTACAGGTAAATGTGGATGTATTTTAAAGACTGTTTAACTTAGGGTAGAACACATATCTTTTGTTTTAAATTTCAAAAGACCCTATTATCCTATCTTTCCCTTTCATCCTGTATTTTATATGTATATGGGTACAATGACTATGGTATATACGATCTAGCCTCACTTAAATATGACCTCTTAGTTGTTCTTCGTCATCTTATGCACACATTTACTTAAAACTAATGAATATTATTATGATGACAAGAGTCATCACCTTCTTACATAATCATATTCTACTCTACGATGTAAAGAAACATCATCCACTATCCACATAGAATACAGTAAGTAGATGGATGTGATAGAATCAAATTCAAATGTATTGAACCTTATATGCGCGTTGTAAGGGGTAAATAGTTCACATATACACTGTTCACATATACAAAATAATGTTATTTTGAAGAAAAAAAAAAAATTTAAACCTGTATATTTCGAAAACAAAACGGTAGCATACGATTTTTTTTTAAAATTTATATAATAAATATTTAACTTTACTCTTCTAGTTTTTTTTTTTTTAATTCTGTCGAGTATTTTTTCTAATACAACAGAAGGTTTGAAGTTTTACATGCTTCTAATGAGAAAGAGTGAGAGAGAATGATAACTTTGATATTAATTATCTTGCGTTCTAAATGGTCAAAAATTCTGAAACTTTGTGATTTATTAGAAAACGTTACTTTTAGCCTGTAAAAACAAATGACCAAAATCTGTCGAAAAGTGGTAGTATGCTGGAACATCCTTAAAAGAAGAAATAGTTTTTTTTCATGGAATTACGATTGTCCTTTCTTATTTTCCAATTGAAATTTGTATATATTGTATATATTACTACGCCTACTACAATAAAAATAATATTTTTGTATAGAATAATATCATATATATTCATCTTTATTTATTTGTATTAAGTAAATTGAGATCAGTGGCACTAAAAAACTATTTGCGAATTGTAGTTGTGGTACTGTATATAACACCACGATACATTTTTTTGGTTATCACTGATAACCAAATTGACCACTCAAAACCATATTTCACACCTGTGACTAAAATGACAAATGGACTAAAAGTGGTGGAAACATTCATATGTTGCATTCCCTTTATTTTGAAAATAAACTGATCCACTCAAACTGTAAAAATATTCGAGGGTTCAATACAAATGAACACAGTTCTATGATATTTGAACTATCATTATCAAAAGATATGATCAAATCATTCACTTATATCCCAGTAGTAGATGTACTTCTTATACGGATTGTTTTCTTGGAAGCATTTGCATACGTGGTATATTACTGTGCACGGCAATAGACAGCCAAGTTTAACAATCTATACCTGGTATATTAAGTTTAGTTCCGACTTTGTGGCGACTGCTTGTCTGGCCTACAAAGTAAGGTTTAATTCGGAATGGGTAAAATCGGAATTCCATGTTTGGACAAATTAGACAAAACTGTTTATCTATGAAACTGTAAAAGATAGAAGAAAAATTGAAAAGACCAAAAATGTTTCTTTTTTAAAAACAAACAACTTTTGGTTGAAATATTTTTTCATAAATTTAGTATATACCGGGTATTCAGGCAATTACTCAGTAAGTTGTTATTTACACTTGCTAATATAAAAATGTGTGAATTAATTTTTTCAACAAATCAATAACAAATATTTTTCATAGAAATCCCAGAAAAATTTATGATTTGTTTGTTTCTCAATCAGTGAAAAAACTAGTCGAAAAATTCCTTCAGTTATTAATAAATTAAAAATCCCGCTATATTTACGATTAGGATGCTCTTTTAAGCCAATTCTGAGACTATCAAATCTGGCATTAGTCTATAATGTACTATGCACTAGATTTCGAATTTCAACGTGTATTCGCTTAGGACAATACAATGCAACTACACCAGAATACATTTCGTATCCATCAACAAATTTTGCATATTCATAAATAGTCAGGAAAAATGCAATAGTCAAATATTTAAAGTTCTTATTATTTTAATATTTCGTATCAGGTTGAAACATTAGATACATTGTCGGTATCTTTTACATTGAGATATGATATAGATAAGGTTATTTTGATGGTATAAATTTATGAAAGGATAATATATATATATATATATATATATATATATATATATATATATATATATATATATATATATATATATATATATATATATATATATATATATATCTGTATATAATATGACACATATTATTCATGATATGTTCGTAAGATATTTGTCTTTGACAGATAGGAATTCTATTTTATCTAATATATTATTTATGAAAATCGGTCGGTAGATATTTGATATTAATTATAATTTCGGTGATAATTTTATGTTGTTAAGTTTACATAAGCTTCCAGCATATTTGGTGAAAACAAGAATTAAGTTGTTTTATACAGGTGAAACGAACTCAGATGATAAATATTTCTTTAAAAAACGGAAAATCCTATAAAAAACAACAAAATTAGAGCTCATTTTCTAAAATTTATCAATAGATTTGTGCATTTTAATTTGGACTTCTAAAGTCGATCTATCACTTCAAAATTTTATAATTGATTTTTGCCTTATTTATTTGGTTTTCGGTAAAATGTTTCGAATAAAAGTTGTTGGTATAGTTATAGCGAACAACTTTTATCCCAAGCATTTTTTCGAAAACGGCATGAATAAGGAATAAATCAATTATAAAACTTTTAGAAATGAGAAATGAAACAAATGGATCTAAAGTATGTTCCATCTTGGATAGCCGTTACAAGTTTAACATAACACAAAAACCTAATTTTCTTCTCAAGTCAGTTAAATATAATCCTATTCACGCTAATAAAAATATTAGCACAAGTCAAATTTGGAAAATTATACTGATCGATACTATTTATTGAAATGAAGAAAAAATACATATTTGAAAAAAGATCTTCATTTATATTGTTGTTTTTATAATTAATCTATATTTTTGTTTTGTGAGATAAATGACAACGACGACACTATTATCTCGACAAAGTATACAATACTATACACATATAAAATATATCACCATAATATTTTTCATTTTCAGTATATAAATATGGTAATAACTTTTTGGTATGATGTCTATAAAAAATGATTATCAACAGTTTAAAGTAGTCAAAAGACAACTCACATATAAACATTTTTAACGATTTATATTTATGGATTTGCTTTATTTTCCAATATATTATTATTAATATAAATTATTATTGTATACAAATATATACAGATTGTTAATTAAAACATGTTTGCACACTCCCCTTCAATAAAATTGAACAGATCTGAATCGAATCAGTCTCTCACAATTTTGATTATTCTTGTAGTAAATGTTTTTTTACTATACTTCCATTTCTTTTTTCACACTTAAAATATATACTACTTATCTTTGTTTATAAATGAATAATTATACAGAGAGTTACAAAAGTGAGGAGTTTTATGAAATGTAAGAACTGTATTAACATTTTAGGTCTGTTCAATTTTATTGAACGCGAGTGTACATAAATAGTATGTATTTGTAGTCCATCTCAGACATATAATATTCGATATTTTTTTCAAATACAAAAGTTTTAGTCAAGATAATCGATTTTCTTTGAGATTGATTTCATGATTAACCTTAATACACCTTGTATATTTACATATACTGGGTATAATTAAGTCCTGAACACCGATAGTAAAATTTATAGTCCATTACATTACAAGAGAACAAAACCAATCAAGCTTTGTTTGTGTTTAGTCGGTTCAAAACAGTTAAAGTTTTGTGTTAGTAAAATATTTTACTAAAATACAGATTTGATTATTTGTAGACTCTGCTTGCAATGTTGTATTTGAAAGGAGAATATACAATCTGTTTTCAAAAGCATTTCTAATAGGGAAAAAAATAGGGAAAAGACATCCACGCTGCTTGTGTTATGATGTTGGTTTGATGTCATTTAAGAGTGGGGTTTACTGATGCCCACTTAATTTATAATATTATTATTCATTCGGTATGCACACAGACGCACTACTGACTACAGAGTACCCCCACCTTTTTTATATCTTTATGAAGCATTGTGTAGTTACTATAGTAAATAATATTTAATATTGATTCTCTATTGGCAAAGCTGTCCAAAACAGATGGTATACTGAATTGTAATATAGAGTGACTAACGTATAATTTCAAAAGTTAAATCGTTATATCTCGTAAATATGTTCTATAGAGACAAACATACATACATACATACATACATACATACATACATACATACATACATACATACATACATACATGAGTGAAATGAGTGAAATTCGGTTGGAAAAGTTTAAATTATCGAACGTAAACGAGATATATAGTTCGTATACAATATATGTATAACAACAGTATATGAATTGTTACATTTTTATTACAAGCTTTTATTTAACTTGTTATGTGTTACAATGTACACGTACACTCCTGTTCATAAAAATTGAACCATTTGAAACATTCTAAATGGTACTGCATACGTTTAGAATGTGACTTACTGGTTCTATTTTTACCAAAGGGAGGAGTGTATGTATGTTTGTAAGTATGTTTATGCAAATACGGTACTCGAGTTCGAACCTTGAACAAGTCGGAATCCCCATCAAGATGTGTATGACGACTTTCCAAATTCAGTATTGATGCTAAAACCTTTGCCGTCAAATTTGAACTCAATTCCCCTCTGAAATGCGATCGAGCTGAAATTTTTGAAAATATATACAATTCTGATGACGTAAGAATCATACGGTCCAGTCTAGATGAACGAAAATATTCTCTTAATTCTGATAATTTTATCCCAAGCGAAAATTGTCAAAATATGTTGACACTCATGGGTTTCTCCATAAGAGCAATGCATTAAAACGCGATCATTAAATAAATAATTCTACACCTCCGTAAATCCTTCCCCCCTGCCTGAAACTTTTATAATTGATTTATATGCACTTCAACTACATGTCAAAAAAAATCAAGCCTAATATTTTTGAAGCTCCAGTGCTCGTACATCCTTAAATCACAAATTTATTGTAGAAAATTATATTTGTTTTACTTCTTTTTACATACGTGCCATATTTCTAAAAAATTTCAATTACCTTGCCTTGAATTTGGGTACGTGCTTTGTTGATTGTATTCAACATTGGCAATAATGACGTATACATATATAAATAATCGAAAATTGTAGAACAATGTGATATACCGCGGAATATAATTACTCCTTGTCATAGATATACAGTATGGTTTGCATTCAGCGCTACGAATTTTTATTCGCAGTCTAACAGAATCGAACAGAAATTATATCGTAAGTAAATAAGGGGCAATACTCACTTTCATAAGTTTTTAGCGAATTTCCTCCATAGGAAATGCATTGTTATTGTTATTATGCTATTTTTTTGCATCAATGTTGGAATTTCGTAAAAATTTCTTCAAATGTCCATCGATCCTACCTACTAGATGTTAAAAATCACTATCGCTAAAATTTGTTATATATGTATATAGATATATATGCATATATAGATATATGTGTCTGTGGACTCTCTAGTGGTCACAGTTTTATTCCGATTGAAATGGAACTTTTGGTATTCTAAAGGTCAAGTTCGTTAATGGGTAAATTCGGGGAAAGGGAGGTTTAAAAGGAGGGGGGAAACTCAAAATTTGGTATATCTCCCTTAATATTTGAAAAATCGAAATATTTCTCAGGAATTAAGTTGTAGGTACTAAGTTTTACTGTAATTTTGTATTTTGTATCATTTTTCTGTTACACTAATATTTACAGAAATATTTTCAATTAAAGACTGAAAGTTAAAATTCTAAATATCTCTGTACACATTAGAGTTTGAAAAAAAATGATAATGTAATGAATTATAGCAAACTTGATTTTCTACAACTTTACTCTTTATACATTTTTCAATTGTTCCAATATTAAGAGAAATATTTTCTATTTTGTGTTTTCTTCTATCTTTATGCCTCCCCCCTTTCCCCTTGACGTATGTCATTTATTAATAAAATTGGCCTTGAAAATACTAAAATGATATCAGATACAACATTTCATTTTGATCAGACTTAAATTGAGACTAGAGAGATATTTATGTATTCTATGGAAATTCACTGAAGTTGACGTAGTAACGAACTTTTTTTACATATTTGTATTGTTTTGTCTCGCTTAATTTGAAACACCTTGTACCCAATCCATATACCAACAATGATTACTTTTGATAAAATAGGGAGAGATGACCGACCGCAAAGAGACAGGAAGAGTCAATTGCATCTATATAAATACACATCACATATTTATGTATATATATATATATATATATCTATATATATATATATTTATGTATATATATATATATATTTATGTATATATATATATATATATATATATATATTGGTTGGGTTGTTCGTGTACTATAGCAGTCCCCTTTAAAAATATCATTTAACCATCATTCATTTCAACCATCATATCCATTCATGATGATAGGCTGACAACAGTAAATGAAATTATTTTTCAAGCCGACGTCATGATTCGAATTAAAAATAGTTAACATGTCAAATGTCAACATGTTAATATTCTGCTTTTAAACATTTACCAAATAACTGAATTAAGTGCTTCAATCTCTTATATATACTCTAAGTAACTCAATTGGTATAGTTTGTAACTCAACTGTTGAAAAATGGTACTTGGTAGCAGCCTTAATACAACCATAAAATATAAAGATGATCAAAGATACTCAAGAAAGCTCAGTCTTTGCACTCAGTCTTTTGAATAAAATTTCAATATTTTCCCCAATTTTTCGAGTAATAATTTGTATGTCTTGTATGCCTCATAGATAGATAGTTATATCTTGAGTATATTGGGTCTAAAAAATTATGCTCCCCCTTCAACTTCAGCCTGACGAGATTCACTTCTTCCATATGTTGGCAATGGCCTGGAGCTTACTTGTCAGGTCTTCCTGAAGGATCATATAGTCGCGGTGAGTTTCACTGAATATCTTGTATCTGCTGCTTCCCAGACGATTGCAGTCAAAGATAATGTGGCCGGATGTTTTTTCCTCCTCGCCATAGAATTTGCACACCATGGACCTGTTATGGAGTTCCATTGTGTGTAGATGCTTCCGCAGAAGATAATGCCCGGTAATGAATTCGGTAACCTTCCGGCAGTTGCATAGCCTCTTGGTTGCATTCCGAAGCGGTCTTTACCCGAACTTTTGCTGCGGTACATTTTCCCGGTGATCACGGTGTTTAGCATTTATCTACTCCGACTCTCCTGTTTGCTAAAGTATCTGCTTTTTCGTTTCTGTCGAAACCACTGTGACCCGGCAGATCAATTTTACATTGTTCCGTTTTGCCTGCTCCAGCAGTTCCTCCAGACAATCCTTGACTACCCCTGATCTGTGACCTCAGTTCCAGGCAAGGCTTCCTTAACCCATAGAACTAACGGCCTTAAGATATGAACTTGTGATTGTCTCAGAGACATTCCTCAATTTAGCAAATTTCCTATACCTTATGCTAAAAAAAAAGCATGAACAAACTCGACTGCAAAAATCGCGAACAAACCATGCAGATACTCCTCTCACAAGTATTAAAATTAATTGATTGTAATTTTTATTAAAAAACAAAAAACACAACCAACCCCAACAACAAAGTAGTGTGAAGCGAAAAAGCGAAAAGAAACAAAAAAAAAAAAAAACATAACAATAAACAATAAACAATAAACAATTCCATTAACGCTTCCATTCTTTCGTACAATCATGATGATGATGATGATGATGAAGTCACGAACGAACAATGTTCGTCGATTCAATGTGGCCGGCGATGATGGTGCGGGGCGCGATGTCGATACCAATGGTTTGGTTTGGTTTGGTTTGGTTGGTATGTGGCGGCTAGCTCTAGCCTAGCTCTATACTTATAGATGTAATTTCCTTGAGTTGATTACAATGTTACATTAAAATGTTTCAATGATTATTATAGTCATTAAAATAGAAAATTATTATACTGTGTAACTAATTCTATGTGAGTGTGTGTGTGTGTGTGTGTGAGTGTGAGTGTGTCTGCCTAAGTGTATAAAAGAGGTTTTCTTTTGTATGTGATTGTACTATTATGTACACTCTCGTTCATAAAAAGTGAATCAGTTGAAACATTCTAACTGTTAGATAGATAGATTGTAAAGGCTGCCCCCCTGGACGGGCTACACTTCGACCATAAGGTCCATTGTGATGCCTAAGGATGTGAGGATGTGAGTGGAGTGGAAGGAATTTGTGAGTAGACTAAGAATTTGTAGGATATGCGGCTGCATTCGACTATGATAGGAACTATGCTGGTATTCATCTGGAGTTCGTGAAGGAAACTGTAGAAAACCTTCTCAAGCATAGCCAGTTACTTCGATCTTGTCCATACGCCGACAGTTTAGTCAACTAACCGTCCTTTTTTTTTATAATTGCCAAACTGCCGATGCCGGGATTCGAACCCATAGCCTCCAAGTTTCCAAGTATGTATACTGCGCAAACATAACGCCTTAGACCGCTTGGCTACTTGGACTGGTAAGTGTTACTGTATGTAATATTTTAGTAATATATGTGAGCTTAGAATGTGACTTACTATTTCTAGTTTTATGAACGGGAGTGTACCTTTTTTTGAAGTTATACTTACACCGCCAGCTCATAAATTAGAACATTCAAATTTGATTATACAGTTGAAATTAGGTTCCTGAATGTCTTCATCATTATTACTCCATGCTTCTGATAAAAGAAGAATACTAGAATTACGAGCCGCATTATCAATTATATGATTTTTAAAGGCTCGTAAACTTTGTATATGAAATGTATACATTGATAAATGTGGTCTGATCTCGTTAAATTTCACTGACTGAATAAATGGATTTAATGGCAGTCTTTCAAACTCTTGTTTTAACAGAAGAAGTGACGTTAGTTCTGCTCTAACATGATAAGTTTTTCTATTGTAGTTTTTCACTACTCTATCATTTTATTAAACTTTTGTGTCTTAGTACTAGTGTTGGCCTACACACAATCAGTTTTACTTAATTTTTGCCGTTTTCTTGTCGAATCCGTTTTTTTTTTCGAAACAAATTGTCTCTAAAAAGATGTTTTTTATAAAAATACTAACAAATTTAAGTTGGCACAAATCAAATGAAACATTTTGGGAAATAGGAACATAATTTATGGACTTGGTAGTACGAGCCGATTATAGTACAAACGAATCAAATTGATATAAAAGAAAGTGTTTTAAGTATATATATATATATATATATATATATATTCCAATGTGAAAACTATACTAATATTTTCTTTTTGTAACTAAATGTTTATTCATACACATTATACAGTTAAAATTATAAAACCAATTTCAACATTTATACAGTAAAACATGTCTATAAATTATATGTAAGGAACTAATTTATTATCTTATTGGATCCAAAATCGATATAATCAAAATTTTGTATAAATTAATTCCGACAAAATACAACCCCCTGAAGTATTACATCAGAAAAATAGTTTGGAAGCTCGTGGTTTCATCTTTACTTTAATTCAAATGAATTTTTATACTTTAAAATAATGAAAGGTATCGTTTTGAAAAATAATACCGCAAGTTTTCCCAATAGAATCGCGCCAAATGACGATAAAATCTTGCGAAAACATGCAAGGCAATACGATATATTGACTGAGGATGTTCTTAAGGATGTACGAGCACTAGATATAGTCCATTTAAAAAATTCTTCAAAATCTTATATAGTACATTCATTAATGTCCACAATAATGTTTATTATTTTTTGTCATAAGTTAAAATTAAAATTTAATTTAGGTCCGTCATACCGGGCTTAACAAAAAAGATATTTAAGAAAAAAAACTGAGATTTCGGGTTATTAAGCTTCCGCCGACAGAAATAAAGTTAACTCAAAATGTCAGTAGCTTTTTCAAATATCTTTTTTTAGGTCCGTCGTACCGGAATTTTATTGGATCATTCTCCTTAATTAATATTTCTATTGCGTTGTTTTTTTTATTCGTCTTATTTTACTCCAAATGAAAATTTTCAAAATATGTGTCAAAATATGCGTTTTTCCATAAGAGCAATGCATTAAAACTCGAACTTTAACATTAATCAATTAATTCAAGACCCCCGTAACTCCCCCTGAAACTTTTATAATTGATTTACATGCACCTCAACTATATGTAAACAAAAAATCAAGCCTTAATCTTTTCGAAGCTTCAATGCTCGTACATCCTTAAGTTGTTATATTTTATCTTCCTCTATATACTATATAAGTTCATTATTGACGAGGTTTCACTGTATTATACGTGAACATTTTCACTGTATTATACGTCTATATATAAATATTTAAACAGATTGAAATCAAATTTGTATCAGATAAAGAATATTATGTTATTTAATGTTCTAATTTACCATCTGATTTTTCACTATATTGAATTTTATTATAATAAAAACCCTCTTTCGTTCGAGTGAAAGCAGAAAGTGTATTTATATATTACCTTTATACATTTAAATTGATATTAGTTTTGTTATTGAAATTTGTAACTTAATTTTCCAACTAATTATCAACTATATTTTCAATAAAATAAATAAAACCGAACATGCAATTTGTAAATAATTTAAATTGTTCTAATTTTAGCAAAAATTTTTTTTTTTTATTTGGCATATTTGTATGGTTTAAAGATTACAAAAATACCGCGAAGTATTTTTATATTTTCAGACAAACTAATATGTACGGTTTTATCTATTGAATTCTTCAAATTCAATAAGGCCTAGGGCCACACGAGATTTTTTTTCCTTTAGAGCCCTTGAATTTAAATTTCCCATGTAAGAAAAAATCTACAAATTGTCTTTGTTAATCTAGAGCACGGTTGTGCGACGGGCCAAGTTTAAGGGGTTTTTGTCTGTGTACATTACCGTGATATTACTACACGAAATATTAGCGGGTTTTTGACCTTGATATGAACTTTTGAATGAAATTCTTATGAACCGAGGTTTTCGGTAGAAGACACCAGGATATCTTGGTACATTCCAACAATTTTATCGAAATGATTTTCAGTATTTTCAGTTTGAATCGGATACTTCATCGCCGAACTAAAGACCGATTTACAACTCTTCAAATTCAAATTTTATATTGAACAAGTTAAAATAACAAATAAATGAGGTATTTGTTTAAATACACGGTATATATTGTGTTCATTATCAATGCGTGACCTGTTGTGGTGAAACTATTCAGCTTTTGAAAAAAAGTTTAAAACAAAAATAGTTAATTTTTAGAAGGGAATGTCAGTTTTTGAAAAGAAGTTTAAGACAAAAGTTGTGTTTATTTTTAAGGTCACTTTTACTGTCTAGTCGGGCGGATAGACGAACATGCGGAACTAAACTCAATGTACCCTGGCATAAATAAGGCTCAAATCAAGTATAAAATTTTAAAAGGTAGCTAGACTTTTGACCCCATTTGTACAATACCCCAGGGTATTTATAAATATATAAAATAAAATAAATCTATTTTAATTTTAGCACATGAATTTCGATTATCTAAAATATTCATTTGATAATAATTGTAATATTTGAAGATAGATATACCGTGAAAATATCGTGATCTTTGAGTATAAATTAATGTGTTATAAATATTATAAATATCGTCGCCATGTCGTTTTGTTTGTAATAAAATCAGGTGACATTATATAAATCGGTAAATATAAACTATTAAATACGATGATACAACTATATTTCTTACAAAAAGGTTAAAGGTTGACGATAATAAATACCTTATTTTATATGGTAACAAAATTTATTTACACTTACATGTTAATGTCAATCTTTATTATGGATTTTTCACTTTAATAAAATTTTATATATATATATATATAGTATTATGTCACTA
Source organism: Nineta flava (assembly GCA_963920215.1). NCBI lineage: Eukaryota > Metazoa > Arthropoda > Insecta > Neuroptera > Chrysopidae > Nineta > Nineta flava. The sequence goes on from OY986045.1 coordinate 67,639,844, forward strand.
AATCTATATATATACATATATATATACATCTATATATATATATATATATATATATATATATATATATATATATATATATACAGTATTGTCACAAAATCAAATTCAAACTTTTATTTGTAGGCGGAGAGTTTTTGACGGCTTTTGTTCAGTCTCCGCCCTTGGCCTAAATGTTTCAGGTAGAAGGTAAAATTTGGATAAGAAGAATAAAAAACAATACTTGCTTGATAATTTCTTATTATCATGTCGCCAGTCTCATTTATAATTAGAAATCCTTCTTTAATTGCATTCATTTGAAGTTTGTGAAAGGAACCTGCAAAAAATCTTCACAAACATAGCCGGTTACTTACGTTCTTGTCCACGCGATAGTTTAGTCAATTAACCGCCTTAGTTTTTTTTTTTAAACTTATTTAATTGACAAACTACCGCCGTTGGGAACCAGCAACCTTCCAGTTCCGAGCAGAACGCCTTTGACAACTAAGCTTCTCAGACTAGTCCTTGAAAATCAATCAAGTCCTAAAATAAACCTGGAAAGTCCCCGTTACGAAAAGAATATATTCCACTTGTATGAATATGAGTAGCTAAGTAAACGGGACTCGATGCGTGTTTTTTTTAATGATTTATCTGTAACAGTAATAAATCAATCATGTTATATCATAAAATAATGCATGTTATGTTATTTAATCAATATTCTTATAGTACAGTCAAGAGAGAATATTGCGCTGCACTAAATTACAGTAGTTATTTATTTTAATAATTAAAGTCAGTATCACGTATTGAATAAAAATGAACAAAATCCTTACAAATTTTGACCCCGGAAGTGCCACATTTTGAGTTTTCATTTTGAGTAAAACTGTATAAAACTGTATATATAGACCCATATCTCTCTCTTACCGTTCTTGAAGATAATTACACTTCCTATTTTTTTTGTTCGTTAATTTTTTTTGTATCACTTACCGTTACGACTTTTACTAATTATTTATTAACGTTTTCATCGATATCTCTTCTAATAATTGTTTAAACAAAAACAAAAAAAGGTAATCACTTTTAAATTACCTACAACTTTTATTCAAAACTTTTTTGTCTAAAATTAATATTTAACAAAGTTATAACGCGTTTAATGTTGCACTACCGGATGCAAGGTTAATAAAAACGAGGTATGCATATTATAATCATGAAAATTCAATAAATATGTTAAGAAATATGAATGATAGTGACATATAATTAACAATAAATAATTTTCTTTCTAAACAATTATTAGAAGAGATATCGGTCAAAAAGTCAATAAATAAATAGTAATAGTCGTATAACTCGTAAACGATAAGTGATACAAAAAAAAAATTGATAAACAAAAATAGGAAATTTAATTATCTACAAGAAACGTTATTACCATTTTTGGCCTAATGTGCACGGTAATGGAGATATAGGCCGATACAGTTTTTCTCAAAATGGCGGCCCTTTCGAAGTCGCAATTTGTAAGGATTTTGTTGTTTTACATTCAGTACGTGATACTGAAAGTAGTTTTAAAAAAATAACTTCTGTAGTTTAGTGCCATGCGGGCAAGATTAACGGGATTCTCTATTACCTGTACTATTTTATATTCAATATGAAAATAAAACCACAAACACTTTTTTTCGATAAGTGATACAAAAAAAAAATTGTAATCAAAAAATAGGAAATTTAATTATCTACAAGAAAGGTTATTACCTTTTTTGGCCTAATGTTCACGGTAATGGAGATATATGCCGAGATATATACAGTTTTTCTCAAAATGGCGGCCTTTTCGAAGTCGAAATTTGTAAGGATTTTGTTGTTTTACATTCAGTACGTGATACTTAACGTAATTTTAAAAAAATAACTTCTGTAGTTTAGTGCCATGCGGACAAGAGTAACGAGATTCTCTATGAATTGTACTATTTTATATTCAACATGAAAATAAAACCACAAACACATTTTTTTTTAAAATTAAAACTATTTTAAATATTTTATTGTTAGTAAACGTTTTTAGTATTTGACTCAAAATGTCATTTAACTATTTATTTTATATTTTATGTGTGGTATTTGTTCTGAAATACATAACAACATCATATTAGAAACGTCAAGCAGAGACGGCTTTTCATGAATTTTGCATACAAGAACATGTGAAAATAACAACTGACTGACCTAATTGCTTAAATACCCGTTCTATACTGAATTTACGAAAAACAGTTTCAAAAATAACAGTTGTTTATTTTTTTAAAGGTAACATTTTTTGTCTTCAACTTTTTGTTCCATCTCTTATGGTTTCAAGGATATTTCGTACGCAGCACGGTAAAAAACGTGTTCAAGATAAAATATGGCTAACTGGTGTTTTAATTAATAGGAGTCCATTATTGTTATGGGTCCGATTTTTCGAATAAAAAATTTCGATATATTTGAACGTTCAAGGTCCCTAGAGTCCGAATTCATCGTTTTTAGAGATATGTTTGTGTATGCGTGTACGTACGTTCTATGTGTGTGGACTTTTTTTCGTCTCGCATATCTCAAGAACACGTAATAATATCGACAACGGGCCACTTTCATTCAAGTTTGAAAAGAATTTAATAAGAAAAAAAGGACATTCATTATATGACTAAGCGAAACAGACAATAAGTAAGCTGGTCATATAAGCAGTGTGACTACACTTTGCAATGAGCAGTAATTTTGTATGTGTGTGATATGATTTTGGATAATGAAAGGCAATATTATAAATTACAGAAAGATGAATGATCATTATTATATTGGTAAATAGCTACACCGCCAGTTCCTACATACGAACTGACTAAATTTGTCTATAAAATTGAAATTAGATATAGGAGTGTATTCACCATTATTACTCCTATACTACGTTTACTATGTTTCTGATAAAAGAAGACTATTAGAATTAAGAGCCCCATTATCAGTGCAATCATTTATATGGACTCGTAAACTTTAATGTATATATTGATAAACCTGGAACTGGTCTTGATACATTTCACTAACTCTGATTCGAATGTAAATAATGGATTTAATGGCAGTCTTTCAAACTCTAAATTTAATGGAAGAAGTGCTTCTGTTCTACCATGATAAAATGTCGAATCATTGGTTTTAGATACAAAATATAATTTTTCATTTTATTAAACTTTTGTGTCTTAATTGAAATGTTGACCATATTTAATATTATTTTAATAAATTATTTAAAAACAATTGTAACTTCTTACGTGCGTACATACACTTTTTTATACATCAATGGAATTTCGATTAATATCATATTTCAAGAGGGTTCACGAAATTTTTGTATGACAATTATTCCAAAAGATTTAAAACTTCCCTGAGTACATTAACAATTGAATGGCATTACATTTTTAATTCGTAGTATGATTCCACTCGAAACAATTAGGTCAGAATGATTATTAATCAATGTAAAATTTTATAAATATCTTTTTTTTTTATAGTAAAATATCGATAGAAAAATGCTCGGATCTCATTGAAAATGAACTATAAAAGGATATCGCACAGTGAAAAACTATTCCAAAACAAAAATGTTCGTCAAATTGAAAGTAATCAATTTATTGGTAATTCTAACAATAATTAACGCGAAACAACACTGTATTCGACGGAAATATTACGCGAGCAGTTTCGTTTGCGTGTGTAATGCAACATACTGCGATACAATTGACCCACTACCAACAACCTGGGATCCGAATCAATTTGTTATGTATACCTCAACACAAAAACGACATCGTTTAAAACAATCATTCGCTTCATTTTTGGGCAATTTTTCAGCGGGGAGTGACAATTCCATTGTAATTCGACGCACGCAGAAATATCAAACAATTATTGGATTTGGTGGCGCTATGACAGATTCAACGGGTATCAATATCGCTTCATTACCTCAACCGGCCCAGGATTTATTAATGCAACAATATTTTGGTGGCAATGGTATACAATATACGATTGTACGGGTCCCAGTTGGGGGCACCGATTTCTCGACACGTCCATACACATTGGATGATGTCCCACATGATACAAGTTTCGAAAATTTTACACTAATGGCGGAAGATTACAAGTATAAAATTCCATACCTAAAGCAAGCTATGAAATTAGCCCAAACATATCCAATAAAATTAATGGGTTGTTCCTGGACCGGACCGGCATATATGAAGTCGAATAACGCTCTCGTAGGAAGTGGAAGATTATTGGATGAATATTTTCAAACTTATGCTGAATATCTTACAAAATTCTTACAAGCCTACAGAGATGAAGGATTTGAATTTTATATAATGTCTGCTCAAAATGAACCAGTTATCGCAGCTTTTCCTTTATACAAAATAAGTGGTATGGCCTTTGATCCCAGTGCTCAAGCACGATTTATTGCAGATAATTTGGGTCCGACAATGGAACAAAACGGTTTTGATCAAGTGAAAATTATGATTGGAGATGATCAAAGACCGTATATGTTTGATTGGACACAACAATGTTTGGCAAATGAAAAGGCTGCGAAATATATAGCGGGTGTTGGAATCCATTGGTATATTGATACACCAGGATCAGCCGAAATATTAACAGAAATACATGATTTACCAGGAATGGAAAATAACTTCCTGTTGTATTCAGAAGCATGCGAAGGCTCTGCAGGAATATATCGTGGTACACGTTTAGGCTCCTGGGATTTTGGACAAAGTTATTTATCAAATATTATTGATGACTTAAATAATTGGGTACAAGGTTGGACTGATTGGAATATGGTATTAAATTTAGAAGGAGGTCCAACTTGGGCGAGAAATTTTGTGGATGCACCGATTATTGTGAATGCGAGCACACAAGAGTTTTATAAGAATCCAATGTATTATGCTTTGGCACATGTATCGAAATTTATTGTGCCCGGATCGAGACGTATTGATTTAGTTAATACCAATAATTTAGCTAAGGCCACTGCTTTTGAGACACCAGATAATAATACGGTTATTGTTTTACTAAATACACGCAAAATTGGTCAGTTTATCAGTATTCGAGATGGAGATCGAAATTTACTTTTACGTATCGAAATGGAACCGACTTCGATGGTGACCGTTGTTTATCCATCAAACTCATCAAGTTAAAGATGTATAACTTGTTTTTTTTCTAATAAAGATTTTCGATTTTTTTACTTTAGTTTTTATTAATATTTTTGTGTAACCCTCTGTTCGGGGTAATGTGGTTGGATGTTTCTTCCTCCTCGCCACACAATCTGCACACCCGATGAACCCGTTATAGAGTCCATATTGTGTGTGACTCCATAACCCATTTATGAGTGTGAATTGAGGGCATTCTTCACTGGAGTTATGGAATCCATAAACTCAATTGATTATGTTGTCAATAACTTCACGAAATTCACAATATTAGTAAAATGAATCCTCAGAATTAGTTGAATTTTTTTTGAGAATTTATCCCCATGGCGTTTTTGAGAAAATCGTTACGTAAGTTGGAGAAATTGAACATGCATCTTCATAAACATGGTGAAATAAAATGCACGATTCCGACTGTTTTTACTTCGAACTCTCTCAATATAGTGACGGTTGTTCTGAAATTCGCCATATACTTTCCTCAATTCCTTAGAAATATTTTTTCTTAAAACTTTGGGAGAATGACCATCGGGTTGTTAAGTGTTTTGATAAAATATGCGTAGAAAAGTGCTTTTTTTCATGTCCGCAGCAGAAGGTTATTTTTTTGGTTCAGTTGGCATCCTGAGTACCGGCGCACTGTTTGAAAGTTGTTTGAAACTATGTGCTAGTATATGTATGATGAAACTCTATATGTATGCGGAATCTACCTGATTCGCATATAATTTTCTATATAATTCTTTTCGCGTGGGTCCTCGATCAGCTGATCTGTAGTTTGAAAATACCTTAAATTAAATCTGTCAGACAATTTTCTTGTCATATTATTTGAAATTGAAGAAAAAATTACAAAAATAATTTGACTTGAATAAAGTATTATGTTTATTTTTTTTTTGTCAGACTAATTTTGTTGTTTTTTCATTGTTGTTTTTTTTCTCATAAATTCAAAGATAATTGTCTGTCATATTTAATTAACATGGTGGTACAGTTAGCTGCAAAAGTTGATGTTATTTTTTAAATTTTATAGTTGATTAGTGCATTATTGATTCAGTTTTCGAAAAAAAATTTCGATTAAAAGTTGTTACTACATTTCTAATGAACAACAAGGTCCAAATCATTTATAAAATGAGTCACAAATGAGTAGTGACCCATTTTTCAAAAATTTTTCAGTTTATTTCTAACTTATTCATTTAGGTTTTGGGAAAATGTTTCACATAAAATTTGTTAGTATATTCGTTGTGTACCACCCAAGTAGCCGAGCAGTCTAAGGCGTTATGTCTACTTGGGGACTGGGAGGTTATGGATTCGAATCCCGACATTGGCATTTTGTTAAGAAAAAAAAAAGGAGGCAGTAAATTGACTAAACTGTCGGCGTATAGACAAGAATGAAGTAACCGGCTATGCTTGTGAAGCTTTTCTGCAGTTTCCTTCACGAACTCCAGATGAATATTGGCATAGTTCCTATCATAGTCGGCTGCAGCCGCACATTTTACCAACTCCTAGTCTGTACACAAAAATTCATTCTACTCCTCTCATGTCCTCACATCCTTCGGTATTACAATGGACCTTATGGCTGAAGTGTAGCCCGTCCAGGGCCGCTACAATCTATCTATCTATATTCATAGTGTACCACATTTTGGAAAACCGAATGAGTAAGACATAAATCTATTATAAAATTTAAAAAACTTAGAAAGACTGAGAAAGGCTTTAAGTTTGTTTGTTTGTTTTTCTGACATTATATTATTATATATTTTGTATATAATAAACTTAATATATATAATATGAAAGTAATTTAGTTTCTCAGAATAGTATATAGATTTTAACGATGTGTCTTTTAATGATGTTTATTTTTTAAATTATGTTTATTGATTAGATAATTTTATTCACACTACCGATAATGCCACTATTGCAACTGTATAACACAAATTTAGGGCAATTATTATTATTTAAAAAAGCTTAAAAGTAATAAAAAATCTGTTTAGGAGAAAAAAGTGTATTGCGACCGGACTAATTACTTCTTAGAAGCTTGACTTTGAAAGAGGGGCATCTATTAAAAAAAAAAAACAAGTAGTATATTGTAATGATAATTTCACATAAAAGTTACGTTGTAATGATAATTTAACATAAAAGTTACGCTGAGTTTTAAGTTCGCTCAGCAAAGTGGATGAATTGATTAAAATCTGTTGAAGTTAAGATATTTCCAAACTATATCAGCTGATCGGGTACCCGCACGAAAAGAACTATATAAAAAATTATATTTGTAAAAAAAATATGTTGGTACTCCTGCGCGTTGTTGAAAACACCTGCCCGTTGTCGTCAGTGTTCCCATTCGTCACATAACATATCATACATATACTAGTCATCATACATATACATAGTTTCAAACGACTTTCAGCGCGCCGGTACTTATGATGCCAACTAAACTATAAAAAATAACCTTCTGCTGCGGACATGAAAAAAATGCACTTTTTTACGCATATTTTATCAAAAAACTTCACAATCCGATGGTCATTCTTCCAAAGTTTTAAGGAAAAATATTTCTAAGGAATTGAGGAACGTATGTGTTGAATTTCAGAACAACCGTCATTAGTGTCACTATGATGAGAGAGTTCGAAGTAAAAACAGTCGGAATCGTGCATTTTATTTCACCATGTTTATGAAGGTGGATGTTCAATTTCTCCAACTTACATAACGATTTTCTTAAAAACGCCATGGTAGTAAATTCTCAAAAAAATTCAGCTGATTTCTGGGGATTCATTTTACAAATGTTGTGAAGTTCTTGACAACCTTATAATAGTTTGGAAATACCTGAGTAAGTGTTTAATGAAAATAAATTTAACAGTAGACTTATTGATATTAAACTCGATATGTATAAGGTATTTAAACAATTAGCTAAACGCTAGTTATATTACATTTTTTGTTCTGTTACATTTTCTGATTCCTTTTCAGTATTTTTTATAGATATATACAGAGAAAATTTTCTAAGAGATAAAACACCCTTTAATATAATCCCAATGGTTTTTTTTATAATGATGTAATAACTTGTCGGGTACATAAAGCAAAAAAAAAAAAAACAATGTACATAAACGTGTTGAAGAATATTTACATTAAGAGAACTTTTTATGAACGCCACACTACCTCTATATACAGAGATTTCTGTCTGACTATAGTGACTAGACTGCTGACGTAAATAATAGCAAACAATAGGGAATATGCATGAAAATTTTTTTTCACATTTATTTTCAGAATATGAAAATACTGTTAATACTGTAATAATATTTAAAAACGAAAGCTATAAGGTTTTAAAGATTATTATCTGTCTCTTTCTAGCAAAAATACAAAAAATGGAGTTTTACGTGTATTTTAAATGGTGAAAGTATAATATGACGTCACATAACATATCAAGAGAGCTATCACCCTCTTTGTCTAATCGGGAATTTCATTGATTCATATCTCGCTTATTTTTAAAGTTATTTAAAAAGTAATTTTACCTTGATATTTGTCAAGTAAACATGCTTCAATTCAAGTGAAAAAAAATTTTCATGCATATTCCCTATTAACATTTAAATTTGTTATGTGAAAACATCTGAGAGAAACAATGAGAACCTACGTACAGGCTACATAAACCAGAACGTATGTTTTCTTTCGGACAGTCAAGCTGCTTTAATAGCCTTGCCTGGAACTGAGGTCACCTCAAGGGTAGTCAAGGATTGTCTGGAGGAACTTCTGAAACTGGCAAAACGGAACAATGTTAAATTGATCTGGGTGCGCCGGGTCACAGTGGTTTCGAAGGAAACGATAAAGCAGATACCTTAGCAAAGATGAGAGTCGGAATGTCCTTCATAGGTCCAGACCTTATTTTAGGAATTCCAAGGACTGCATATAAACAGGTGATCAACGAGTGGTCAAATGCTAAACACCGTGATTACTGTTTCAGAGTTGAAAGGTACTGCTTCAGACGGCAACAAGGAGGCTAGCTCTCGATGCACTGAGACTAAACAGGATGCAACTGCGAAGGTTTACCGGATTCATTACCGGCCATTATCCCCTGCAGAAGCATCTGCACACAATGGGACTCCATAATGGGTCCATTATGTGCAGATTGTGTGGCGAGGAGAAAGAAACATCCAGCCACATAATCTTCGACTGGGAACCTCTGGGTTACAGCAGATATGTGAGATTCGGTGAATCTCACACCGAATATATAAACCTTCAGGAGGACCTGATAATCAAGCTCCAGGCTATTGCCAACATATGAGAGAAGCGAATCTCGTCAGACTGAAGTAGAAAGGGGAGCACAATGGGCCATAAAGTCGAAGTGCAATAGTTTTAGACCCCAATATAAATCAATCAATCAATATACATCAAGAACAAAGAACCTCTCTCAACATTTGATGTATATGGAGGTAGACAAATATTTTTAAAAGATTGTAAAAAATGATTTTAGGAAAAAGATTAAATTGTGAGTATTATTTTGATATCAAAGCAGCAGAGCGAGCAACACATACAAATATAAATGGATGGATGATATATCTATTTACTTATGATGACGATGACGATGAGAAGTAGTGGGAGTTAGAGTGGGGGGGGGGATGGAGAGTGGTTGGTCGGAGGGAGGCGACACTATAAATCTGTATGGTTGCTACTATATAATAATAATAGGTAAGTAGGTGGTCGTTTCTTATTGTGTGTGCATTTTATATAGAATAGTAACTACATTTGGTTGAATGATAGTATCTACTTTAGTACTACTGCTATCAAAAGAGCTGTACCGCTGTCTTATTGGATTTTGTACAAAAGTTTTCGCACCAAAATCGTTTGTGTTTCTTTTGAGGAAAATTTCTTTTGAATTAACGCCATTCGATATAGTGGATGCGAGCAGTAAAGCCTTAAAAGAATCTATTGGAAACGAAGCAATATGAAATACAGAGCTGAAAAATCTAGGGAAGTAAAACAAATTCATCCTCCTAGGTGCGAAAACATGCACGAGTGGAGAAAAATGATGATCTTTTCTAGAAAAGGGAATAAACACTCCCAATAAAACCTCCTGGAAATCGCCAAGAAAACAACTCAAAATCAAAAAAGACTTAGAGGGTTATTTGGTTGGGCGCAGTTTAGCTTTTTTGGCTGACTCAGCAACTGAAGGGTGTTTAAATCTTCGCGGAGTGTTGTATGTCATAGGGAAAAGATTGAACTGGACTTACCTTAAGTCATCCACAGAGTTTGGACGGAATTCAAAGAAAATCTGAAACATTAACTGATAGAAAAACTTTAGCGCTTTGATATCTAAACGAATCAGATGCCTGTATGCCTACCAGCTGTAAGGCGTAAAAATCATTCCTAGACTCAATCCAGGTCCTGATATTCCTAAAGATAAAAAAGATAAAATAGAAGGGAGGTTTCAGGCGAGACTTTTCTCGTTGCAAACCAGATAGGGCTAGATCTATTAGGTCTTGTTTTTAAATGTGTCTTGTATACACTATTATGTTCGAAACCACTTAGCGAAAAGTTAACAGACCTCGGGCTGTAAAACTTTATCACTATGTATATAATTTTTGATCGCGATAGTACAAGATTTTACAGTGTCGTGCGCTACAAATAAGAATAGCACTAGCTAGCTACGAATAAGTATAAGCAAGTTATATACAATACATGTATATATATATATAATATTGTATTCAAGAAAAACTCCATACTGAAACCATATAATCTGAATTTGTGAGTCTCTTAAGAATTATTTTGTCTCCATTGTGTGTCTGGGAGCTTAGGCTTTAGAAAATAGGTTCTTATATTAACTTACTTCTTTTGTATACACAGATTTGTATACACCATATAGATGAGTTTATTCGTGAGAATCAAATTTGTACCTTCTTTAAAGGCCCGTTTATATTGGTCAAGTCAATAGCTAAGTAGTTTAATTCAAGGCGTAGGTAGTAATACAATCCAGACTGGTGGCACAGTCCTCTATCCTCATTACAGATAGATATCTCTTGAGCCTGCAGTGACCGGTTAGCAATCCAACCAGGAGATTTATCTCTTTCTGGTTTGACCTCGTGACATTGTACCCAGCTATCACTTGATCGGCTTGTCTGAAGCTTGCTGTACTCTTCAATGTCCTATTAAAAGGCCTATCCACCCATTAGTTTAGGTCAGAGGTAGTCAGTATATAGCCGGTTACTTCGTTCTTGTCCATACGCCAACAGTTTAGTTAATTAACCGGCCTTTTACTTATAATTGACAATCTGCCGATGTCGAGATTCTGGCCCAATACCTCCCATTTCCAAGTATGCATACTGCGCAGACGTAACGCCTTAGACCGCTCGGCTACTTGGACTGGTAAAAACAGTAGCGTAACATTCTAGTGCAAAGCTGGCTCTAACATTTCTGTTTTTCACGTTAAACCAGCCCCCGATTGCTTCGTTAGAACTCTGCTCTCTGCTTGCTTGGCACCATTCGTATAACATTACGGATGGTTACATATATAGTTAACTATACTGTATTTTACTGTATTTGTTTCTTTGACTGTCCGAAGTGTAGGTACCCTAAATAAAAAAAGATTCGAAATTTTAATAAGTGTACTTTGGTATTACAATCGGAAGACTTATGCATGTATCTAAACCTTTAAATTTAACAAATAAGGTAAAACATTTTCTACCTTCTATATTCAGAATCGTAATAGTTTAGATATCATCGTATTAATATTTTGTACCTATATATATACAGGGTGTCCCATAAGTAGTCGAGTTCCATAAGAGGGTAGGTAGAGAGTACGATTTTGGATTGAAAAGTCCTGAGACATTTTTTTATTAGACGCACCGTTAATTAATTATTAAGGAAATTATTAAGTAAGGAAACTAGGTTGAAACCAAAGAATAGCTAGTATCTATGTAAAGCTAGTATCTATGTGTCCCAAAGGTACTTTGAATTTTATCTGACGCTCGTATCCACAGAAACAGGAAAGTAAAATTTAACGGGTGGAATCTTTGTTTTATAGGGGTACACGATTTTCTAAAAATTGATCATTCCAAACATTTTATTATTGCATTATTAAAAAAATTAATCAACAAAATAATTTTATTAATGCAGTTTTGATTTCTAAATTTATTATTAAAACAATTTATTTATTACATTTTTCAAAAAATCAAAAAATTTAATTAATGCACTCCTCAAGGAATTAATAATTTGAAAAATTTCAGCAATATTGTTCCAAAAATTGATAATTAAATCAAAAATGAATTATCAAAATAATGCACTTTTTGCAAGTGTGGTTTCAACCTAGTTTCCTTAATTAATTAATAATTAATTAACGGTGCGTCTAATGAAAAAATGTCTTAGGACTTTTCGTTCCAAAATCGTACCCTCTACCTACCCTTTTGATGAAACTCGACTACTTACGGGACACCCTGTATATGTATATATATACTCGTGCATGTATGTCGAGTGACTCTATGAAGAATTGGGAAAATACGTTTTTTGTGATAAAGTAAATATTTTATTTTACTTTTCGGTATTAAGGGGGGTTGTCGTGTATATTATATATATATATATATATATATATATATATATATATATGTGCTGATGTATGTAGTAGCTTTAGTAGTTGTTAGATATTAGATATGTGGTTCATACCTCATAAAACTCTCTCTGGATAAACTTTACTTTTGATCACGTAACAATCATATTTCATATAATAATTTGGAAATGATAAGTTATTTACTTAGGTTGTCATAGTAACTGAAACAAATTTGAATTTAGGGTCGGCACACATACACCATACCTACATACATACGAAAGACTTGTGGAAAAATTGTGGAAGAATTACACAGCACACAACACTATTATTGGGAAAAAAAATGAGTAAAGATCGTGACAACCCCCCCCCCCCCCCCACACACTTTTTATCACACTTTATTATTCTGATTTGGTCGTGATATTTTAGTCAAAAATGTTTTGTTATTGATTTGGATTTAGGATTTATTATACCGTATGTTTAGGAAAGCTTTGCTATTAGAGAATCAATGTTAAATATTATTTACTATAATAACTACACAATGCTTCATAAAGATATAAAAATAGTGGGGGTAGTCTGTAGTTTATGTGTTGTGTACATAATGCTGCTTATTTTTTTAAATACAAATTTTGTGTCAGGAATAATTTGGCACTATATCTTCTATTGCAACTGACTTTAAACCAATAGATACATGCATGATAAACATATTGACTAAATAAGAATAAAAAAATGATAAAAAACTGTCTAAAGTTGACTCATTTATCTATATCATCCGTGGTATAACAATCGCACGCTGGGCATGAAATCCAGAGACCCAGAATTCGATACCTAATGGATGAGTCAATTTTTTTCACATCATTATTAATTATTGTAGAGAACTTTTATTATAAGGTTTTGAAGAAATGAATATTACTTTGCTATTTCGTGACATGTTTCGGCTAATAGAGACATTGCCGAACTGTGTCATCTTCACAGTTCAAAGATGACTGTATTGGCCGAAACATATCACGTTTCTAAAAATATTAAAAATATTTAATATAGATTTTGAAAATTATGTTGAATATTCATTTTCTCCGCTATTTTTCAGATCTTAGAAGTAAAAAAAAAAACAGAGCTCCACTTGACCCCGGACATCTTTATAAGTTTTCAAGTTGCAAGTATTGACTAGACAATTAATAGCGATGATTAATAGAATGATTTAAAACAACATACTCTCGTAGGGTATATAAATATAATTGACTTGAAGTCAATTCACAACTACTTGTTCAATAATAAATTTAACAAGTCAGTTTGAAGGGGTCTGTTCATCCTCCCGAATGATATATTATTTTCTGTTAGTTGTATAACAGATTTTTTTTTTTTTTTTTGGGTTATGTCTTATCATGATACGAAATTATTCGTTTCATAATTTATACGCTTAATAACATAGCGTGTTTAAATTTTTTTAATTCATTCGGAGGCCGCCCACTGCTTAGAATCGTTTTCGAATTGGGTTGGTTTTCATTTTAGTATATGAATCCATATCATAAATTTTAACTATGTCGTTGAATGTCCGACAACACGACTTTCAGTATTCTTTATAAAATATGAGACGGAAAACTCGTTGAAAAGACAACGATTCTGTTTCGAAGTTTTTATCTCTACTATTCTAAAATTGTATATGTTTGTTTATTTGTTTGTGTGTTTGCTTGAGCATGATGCAAAAACTACTCAACCGATTTTGATGAAACCTTTTTTTTTGTTAAAAAGCTAACCAGTAGACTTAAACCCTGGTATTGATTCGAGAGATAAAATTTGAAAATATTCGCTAAAACAGAAACTTGGTGAAGGTGTCGATAAATATTTGAATTAGTATAAGCGGTGGGAAATAAAATTAAATTGAGGATTCTTTATTAAATTACTTTGAGGTTTTAGTCTTAAATGACGGAAGCCGGTGATATAACAATAACACACGATCGAAGCTGGTAATAGTGGTTTAGTTTAAAATGGTCACGAAGTCATTGGTTGGATCCCAATACAGATGTGTATAATTATTATTCTTATTAAGGATGTTCCAGCAAACTACTACTTTTCGACAGATTTTACTCTTTTTCTCACAGGCTAAAAATAATGTTTTCTAATAAATCCCGAACTTTCAGAATTTTTGACCGTTTAGAACACGAGATAATTTATATCAAATTTATCATTCTCTCTCACTCTCTTTCATTAGAAGCGTGTAAAACTTCATACCCGCCCAACTATTATCTGTTGTAGTAGAAAAATAAATTATAAATTATTTAAAAAAATCGTGTGTTACCGTTTTGTTTTCGAAATAAAAAAGTTTAAATTTATTTAATTTCTTCAACATAACATTATTTTGTATATGTGAACAGTGTTTTTGTCTATGTATTGTATATGTTTGTTTATGTATTTGTGCTAAAATAAAATCAAACCGATTTGTTGTGCTGATTGCATAACACAGTGCTGGACCGTCCTTAAGTATTTATGTCAAAAGATGTATACAGAAGCTCTTGAGCAATTTTTTTTCTTCATATTTTAATCTCCATTTGAAAATACAAAAATTGCATACCATTTCTCACTATTGAGAAAAGTCAATTTCTATTTCATTTTTCACAACAAGAAAACGACAAAATAATATTATTTTTCTCAACAACAATCTTATAGGTGCGCAATTGGAAAATTTATTTTCTATATATTAAATATATATATATATATATATATATATATATATATACATATATATATATATATATATATATATATATATATATATATATGTAATATTCTAATTCTATTAAAAGTTAAATATTTTTCTTACAAAAAAAATGAAATTCAATTTATGTAAAAATAGGAAATTGAATGAAATTATCAAAATGGAAAAAAAAAAACATAAAATGATAGTACGACTGTATGACAGAGATGGAGACATCATAATATGTACTCGTGCCATATACATACTTGTTTCAATAGTTACATTAGAAATATACTTGAAAACTGCGTTCGGAATACAAAAATATATTTCTTAGGTATACCAAATGTATGTCTGACTGTGTATATCTTGAAAATATTGAACACCGTTGTGTAAACGGATACCGAATATAAGCTATTTTCGATATTATAAAACCAAAATAGAACGTAAATTATGCTATTTATGATATTTTTTTTTTAGTGGAAGCGCTGGGAAGTCTAATTTTTTTATTTTTTTGTGGCTAAAATTTCAAATTTTTATTTTAAACCAACTTTGAAGTATACCCTATCCAACAAGAAAAGAATTATCAAAATCGGACTACTCTGTAAAAAGTTATGCGTGATCATATATAAAATAAAATAATAAATATATATATATACAGTTTGAATTGAGTACCTCCTTTTTTCGTCGGTAAAAAAGAGATGTACATTCATGCATTAAGGTAATCGAGTCTACCTCACTATTAAACTACTTTTTCTAATAAATGTAAATCGTCGGAATCGTTTTCGTCAAATTTCCAAAAAAACTCCACAACATTAAGAATAAAGTACAATTTTCGGGTTTGATTTTTCCACTAAAACATTGGAGTCCCGTGAGACGACAATACTATATTTAAGTTTAAAGTTTCATGCCTCTCGCTTTTTCTGAAATCACCTCAAGGGTAGTCAGAGATTGCCTATAGAGGAACTACTGGAACTGACAAAACGGGATAATTTTAAATTGATTTAGATATCAGGTCACAGTGGTTTCGACCGTAGCAAAGACTAGAATTGAACTATCTATCATAGGACCAGAATCTACTTTAGGAATTCCAAAGACAACATGTAAAAAACTGATCAACGAATGGAGAGACATTGATCGTTGAGAAAATATACCATAACAGAAACTCAGGTAAATACTGTTTTGAAAGGCCTCTAAGTGGCTGTATCCTGATGTACTCAACCTCTACAGGGTGTTACGTCGAAAGGTTACCGGACATTATCACCTTCGACAGCATCTGCGCATAATGAATCCATTGTAGAGGATACAAAATATTCGGTGCATCTCACCTCCAAAATACATGAACCTTCAGGAAAACCTTATATGCAAGCTCCTGACCATTGCCAAGATATTAGAGAAGCAAATCTCACCAGACTGAAGTAGAATGGGCAGCACAATGGGGGGGGGGCATAAGGTCGAAGTGCAATGATTTTTGTACCCCAAGAAAATAACATTTATTTGAAAAATTAGTCACAAACTTGTAATAACAGTTCAACTATAATATTAAACAGTCAGCCATCTATAGTACCTACATAAGAGTAATTCGTTTCGTTTGTACAAAGAAAAGACGAAAAGACACTTGTTCAGCAATAAAAATTGCTGATATATCTCAATCTTTTTCTCAAAGTTTTTCTCTTCTATTTTTTTTTTTCCATTCATTCGTTCGTTTTTCGTTTTTGAACACAATTATTTGTAACATTGATCACATTGATTCTCTTCTCTACACAACACACAAAAATCCCAATAGTATTTCTCTTAATCTTTAATATAGTCAGTCGTCGCAGAAAGGACGGTTTGGTTAGCTTTATATATATGGTATGAAGAAAGTATGTATGTATCAAATTGTATCCGCCTTCAATGTTTTTCAATATAACTATGGAGAATATATATACAGACCGTTTTCATAAGCATTTCTAATAGAGAATTAATATTAAATAAATAAAGAAAATATTTACTATAAAACCATACACATACATACATCTGGCTATAAGCTTGTGATGTATGGTGTTTGTTTGATGTCATTTAAGAGTGGGGAATTTTTTATTTCTTTATTAATCATATTGTGTATAGTTATTATAGTAAATAATATTTAACATGGATTCTCTATTAGCAATGCTTTCCAACACGTACGGTTTATATATATATATATATATATATATATATATATATATATATATAGGCAATTATTTACCTTAAAAACGAATTCTTTTCACTACATAATCATACATCACACCAGGTTGGTGTGGAGAAGAGGGTGTGTATTTTTCGATCTTATTCATTTATTTACACAAAAAGAATTGTTTTTGTATCCCTGTAAGTGTTGTATGGGAATGTGTCGAATACTGCTTATTAATACAAACATTGGAGTTGGTTATATCGACATCGAAAGTCTTTCGAGTATCATTTATTTCATTGTTTGACCTTGGTGAAGTTACTTGGTTTAGTTTATTTAATAATGAAGCTAGTAGTAGTAGCGAAGGGTAGAACAAAGGCTGGCAAGTTGGTCTTTTCTAGGGCTTTTTTACCAACCCCTTGTATGTAGACTAGAAATTGGTAGCTTGTGCGACTGCAGCCGACTTTGATACGAACTATGCCGATATTCATCTGGAGTCTGTGAAAGAAAACTGCAGAAAACTTGCATAAGCATAGCCGGTTTTTCACGTTCTTCGAAAGTAACTTGTCTTTCGTCCATACACCGAATTGACAAACTGCCAACCGCGGATTCAAACCAACTCCCAACGGAGCGCCTTTAAAAAGTCGGTCACTTAGACTGGTCTATTTTAAACAATTTAATAATACTTTAAATTGTTAAAAATGAATAAAAGCCACAATTGTTGTTCTACGGACAGAATATCCGCGATAATCTGCAGGAGAAAATATCCTCGGATTATATATTCGCGGGAAATTAAAGTATCATTATAATTCATAGCTTTTCGAGGATTAAATTGGTGAAAGCTGACCAGGCCTTGTGGAGGATCTGAGATTTTTGGTAGTTGGTGGCCCAAAGCCCGATTTTATAAATTTCTATATTTCTGCTTATATATCGGCTTGTGTTATGGCCAAATCGATTTGGATGCGGCAGATGATTTTTTCAGGAGAATATAAGTAAGTTTGAATGTTTTTTGTTTGGTCTCGGTACCCATAACCTAAATTTTGAACGTTGAGAGATCTTGAAAATCTTTAGAGAGAAAAAAATGTTCAACTTTTGTTTGAAACACATTCTTTTATAAAATGTCATGAGAATAATAGCAGTCACTGACCACTCAATATTAGATTATTAAGTTATTGTCAATAACGTCTAATCGAATATGTTAAGAGACCACTAACAAGTAAATTTTTTAAACTCTTGACATCAACTATAATTCCAGCAATTGATTTGCTGGTGTGAAAATAGGTTTGTGTTGTTGTTATTCAACTTTAAAAAAAGAAACCCAGAGCACAAAACTTTTTAATTTTTATGTGAGACCAACTTTTGACAGTAAATTGTTATTTTATATAACCAGGAAAGATAGAAAATCACATTACTTTAGTAATACTATTTCTTTACTAGCACTAGCTAGCTATTCTTCAAAAAATGTTGAAATATTCTTATCATAGACTTATTCTACCTTTGGTGTGTGTTGTCTTTAAATAGGCGATTCTCTGCGAATTGTGAAATATTACTAAACCAATGTTTTTGGTGTTTGTGAAAGCTTGACTTTTTAAACATCAAACAAAATTTCCGGACAAAATTTATTGATTATTATTATTCAGCAATAAACATTTTAACAGAGTAATTAAACAATTTGATCACTATTATTATAGGTTACTCATGACGTCACATTCCAAAATGGCGTCTTTAATCAGGCTTTATTTCAACAATTAGTTATATTTATTATAAAACATTTCTGGAGTAAAATGAAATTTCAGATTATTCAATGTCACGTTTTTTTGTTACGATTGGCCATATGAGAGTCGGCAACCTCCGGTATTGTTAAGGTAGGATAGGTAGATAGATAGATTGTAAAGGCTGCCCTGGACGGGCTACACTTCGACCATAAGGTCCATTGTGATGCCTAAGGATGTGAGAATGTGAGTGGAGTGGAAGGAATTTTTCTGTATAGACTAGGAATTGGTAGGATATGCGCCTACATCCGACTATGATAGGAACTATGCCGATATTTACGAGTACGTGAAGGAAACTGCAGAAAACCTTCTCAAGCATAGCCGGTTATTTCGTTCTTGTCCATACGCCGACAGTTTAGTCAATTAACCACCCCTTTTTTTTCTTAATAATTGACAAACGGCCGATGTCGGGATTAGAACCCATAACCTCCCAGTTTCCAAGTAGGCATACTGCGTAGACATAACGCCTTAGACCGCTCGGCCACTTGGACTGGTGTTAAGATAGGAGATATCCATTCGTGTTTGTCAATCAAACTCATTGCGCATACATGACATCTTGCCTGAGTCCTGGACTCAAAACTTTTTTAAATGATATTATTAACTAATTAAAGAGAAAAATTTATACGTAAAACTAAAATATTAAACAGCGGACATGAAAAATCACAGTTAGCAAAGAATCACCCATACCTATATGTATGTGTGTATGTATGGTGGCATCAGGTATGTGAATAAGTTTTGTATTACGTCGGAAAAAAACTCAAACAAAACTCACATGATGCGGAAATGTTCTATTATTACATACTCGACTCGTACATATAACTAAAAAACAGAAAACTTTTGTTCATTTTAAAACAACAAACAAACGCATGTCTATTAATCTAATATAAAAAGTTATACACACAAAAATAAAATG
The DNA here is from genome assembly GCA_963920215.1 of Nineta flava. Taxonomy (NCBI): domain Eukaryota; kingdom Metazoa; phylum Arthropoda; class Insecta; order Neuroptera; family Chrysopidae; genus Nineta; species Nineta flava. The sequence continues at coordinate 67,659,973 of OY986045.1, forward strand.
TCAAATTATATTACAAAAAAAAAAAAATTGTGTATATAATAATCGTATAATAAAAGTTTTCTGTTTTTATATTATTATACGCAATGAACACACACAAAATATTCAATGTTTTTTTTTTTTTTTTTTTTTTTTTGGTATTGTATGGTTGATATGTTAAGAAAATGATGTGAAAAGTATGTTGTAAACGTCATACAACCTCTATGTACAGACTGCATTGAGATATAGGCATTGTTTGGCTGTTTATACCGTTTGCATTTTATGTTATCTTAAATACAATACCACTTGTTGTATTGAAAATTAGTGAAATAATTTTTAAGGTCTCAACACACAATTCTAATTACAAAAAGTAAAGATAATGCGAAAAAAATATTAAAGATGATATAGCGTTTTTGTTTTATATAATTTTTTATTTATTTTAAAGTGCGTGTTGTCCAATTTTACATCAATTTAGTAAAATTTTACTAATATTTGTGTTTTCGTTTTTTGTGTCGAGTATCGAAATCTGTTACAGGTTCGTCAGCGCTCCAGAGAGCCAAGATACCACGGCACACTCTTTTTGAAATAGATCTTAATTAACTTTTATGTTATTAATTAATGTTCATGGCGACTTTTTTCAATGCAAAATAATTTAAAATAGAATAAATAGAACAAAGAGATTGACAACAAAATTCGGTTTAATATAAACAAAAGCATGGGATCGTAATTTTCTATAACTTTACGTCACATATATTTTTCGATTTTTCTGTATACAGAAGTTAAACAATATGTTCTGTTAAATAAAAGACTTTTCACTATTTGAAAAACTAAAATAAATACTTTTCTATACATATGACTATTATAGATTACTATAGTTTCTTTATTTTCTTCAAAAGAAAATTAAGTGTTGGAAAATTTTATATCTGATTGAAATCAATTTTTTATTTTATTCACTTCTACAAGATAGTTTTTCTTTCTTTTACAAATAGTCTATAATTTTATTCGACTTTCACACTCATAAAAAAATAAAAATTATCCCACTGTTTTACCTTTTGCCGGACTTTTCTGTGATATTTATCCTACAAAAGTAGAATTTGAGGTAATATTTAAATCGTAACTTGAAAATGGGTTAAAAAAACAGGTACACAAAATTTTTCTCGAACCTTTTTCGATTCCTTAGAAAAAAATCGAAAAAAATGAAAACAAATTTTGTTATCGATTTTAATACAAAATAATTTTGTAGCGTAATTGTGACCTAAACAGTACGAAAATCCGGGTCAATTAAACGTAAGACCAACACATTTTAAAATTTTCGTTTTTCAAATCATATAGTTTTGAATTTTAGCAATATGGGTCTGACATCTTGGAAACCGTTAATCGTATCGTATTTTAATCAACGCCATCGTTTTCGCTAGTTCCAAAATACCTTAAAACGAAGTTTTTATCAAAATCGGAGACAAAAAAGGTTTGTCTAATTTTTATGATTTTTTTAAGGGGTACCCCTTAGTAAAAATGCGAAATAAGTGGAAAAAATTGTTGTCCTTGATTTTAATAATAATCATTTTCTAAGGTAATTTTGACCCAAATAACACGAAAATCACGTTCATTTTAACGTCCGACCCATACATTTCAAAATATCGGCTTCTCAATTCTTTCACTTTTCAATTTTACCACCAGAGGTCTGATATCTTGAAAACCGTTAATCGTATCGTATTTTAATCAATACCATCGTTTTCGCTGGGTACAAATTAGCTTAAAACGAAGTTTTTATCGAAATCGGAGACAAAATATGTTTCTCTAATTTTTACGATTTTATTAAGGGGTACCCCTTAGTAAAAATACGAAATAAGTGGAAAAAATTGTTGTCCTTGATTTTAATAATAATCATTTTCTAGGGTAATTTTGACCCAAACAGTACGAAAATCAGGTTCATTTTAACGTCCGACTCATACATTTCAAAATATCGGCTTCTCAATTCATACACTTTTCAATTTTACCACCAGAGGTCTGATATCTTGAAAACCGTTAATTGTATCATATTTTAATCAATACCATCGTTTTCGCTGGATAAAAATTAGTTTATAACGAAGTTTATATCACAATCGGAGACAAAAAAGGTTTCTCTAATTTTTACGATTTTATTAAGGGGTACCCCTTAGAAAAAATGCGAAATAAGTGGAAAAAATGTTTGTTCTTGATTTTAATAATAATCATTTTCTAGGGTAATTTTGACTCAAATAACACGAAAATCACGTTCATTTTAACGTCCGACCCATACATTTCAAAATATCGGCTTTTCAATTCTTACACTTTTCAATTTTACCACCAGAGGTCTAATATCTTGAAAACCGTTAATCGTATCGTATTTTAATCAATACCATCGTTTTCGCTGGGTACAAATTAGCTTAAAACGAAGTTTTTATCAAAATCGGAGACAAAATATGTTTCTCTAATTTTAACGATTTTATTAAGGGGTACCCCTTAGTAAAAATGCGAAATAAGTGGAAAAAATTGTTGTCCTTGATTTTACTAATAATCATTCTCTAGGGTAATTTTGACCCAAATAGCACGAAAATCACGTTCAATTTAACGTCCGACCCATACATTTTAAATTATCCGCTTCTCAATTCAATAGTGAAATACGATACGAGCCTACGTTGTCATCTCTATCAGGTACCGTCATCACCCAACCATAACGGTTAAAACTTTAATAAAGATTTTTATTTGTACAATTGCTCTTTCAAAATGTATTTGATTTTAATTTTCCGTTTACAACATATATTTTTATTATATAAAATTCACTCATACGTGGATTATTTTTGTTATTATTAAATTAATGTTTTTTTTATGCTATTTTATTTATATTATGTGGAAAAAAAATTATCATAAATGCAACAATTTTCAATGAGTCGGTATCATACGGGCGGCATACACATGCATATGTAGATAAACTTCAAAGGTTATCTAACTATATGTATATATTATACGAGTATATAACTAGAGGTACCTACTTATATCCCAATGGACAGATGATTCAGGTTGTTGCATATTCTATACAGTATACACACATCATATGGTAAGAGAAATCCTTTTTTTAGTGTATCTCTCTGTACAGGGTAATTGTCTGATATGGTGACCGACTTTGTTGTAATGATAAACCAATTACAATGTTGTATTACATACATATAGATAACCAACCAAGTAGCCGAGCGGTCTAAGGCGTCATGTCTGCGCAGTATGCAGTACTTGGAAACTGGGAGGTTATGGGTTCGAATCCCGACATCGGCAGTTTGTCAATTGTAAAAAAAAAAGGGCCGTTGATTGACTAAACTGTCGGCGTATGGACAAGAACGAAGTAACCGGCTATGCTTGAGAAGGTTTTCTGCAGTTTCCTTCACGAACTCCAGATGAATATCGGCATAGTTCCTATCAAAGTCGGCTGCAGCCGCATATCCTCCCAATTCCTAGTCTACTCACAAATTCCTTCCATTTCACTCACATCCTCACATCCCAAGGCATCACAATGGACCTTATGGTCGAAGTGTAGCCCGTCCAGGGCAGCCTTTACAATCTACCTCTACCTCTACATATAGATAGACATATCTTGGGGTATAAAAAGTATCGTACTTCGACCATATGATCCATTGTGCTCCCACTTCTAAAGGGTGACGCATAAGTAACGTTATGATTTATTTTATGAATGCGTATTTGTGCCTCATTTGGTTTGAACTCGATAATCAATTGAATCTTATATGGGAAAAGGTGTAACGTATGTAAAATTCATTGCAAAGACCGCCTAGACATCACCAACTGCTGAGAACGTTGCCTGGTGAAAGTTTCGGGGTTTTCCTCAACACTTGCTTGCACCCGAGATGTTGAAATCATTTCGAATTGCACGAGATCTTGGCCGAAAACGCTGAACCAATCAGTAAATTGTCGGAGCATGAAATAAATTTCGAATATTTGTGTCTGAATAATCGAATGTTGACTTTCAAAATAAAACTGAACAACTTTGGTTCTTTGTTCTGTGCTGAGTCTTTCCATCATAAATTTCCCAAGTTTTTCCTGAAGCTCAGCCTGAAAAAAAAAACGTAAACAAAAAATTTATTCACTTATTAAATCATAATGTTACTTATTGCGCCATCCTATACTTCAGTCTGATGAGATTCACTTCTCCCATATTTTGGCAATAGCAAGGAGCTTGCTTATCAGATTTTCTTGAAGGTTCTTATATTCGGCGTGAGATGCATCGTATGTATATCTAGTATCTGCTGTTACCCAGAGATTCGCAGTTAAAGATGGCGTGGCTGGATGTTTTATCCACATTGCCAAACAGTCGGTACATAACAGATCCATTGTGGAGTCATATTGTGTGCATATGCTTTTGTAGGTGATAATGGCCGGTTATGAATCCCGTAACCATTCGAAGTTGTATCCTCTTCAGGTTGAGTATCTCGAGGGATAGTCCAAGAGAATATATGCGTTCTGATTTATGTAGCCTCCACGTAGGTTATTACGGACGCAAGCCAAATGGTGTAAACGTTTTCCTGAAAGACTGTGACGTGTACCATTTTTCTTGTAGTTGAGGTTCATGTTTGCCTGGGGTATACCAAACGATTCCTTTCTTGAGATAGGAAAACAATAAGGTTATAGAAATTATTTACAGTTTAAAACAGGGAGCAGGTGGCCATACCTTTGTGTAATAATTTTTAGAATATATAATTATAACTTGAGGTGACGTCATGGTCAAGGTCGAATTTATTATTATTCCAATATTATTGGATTTATTCCTGTGTGCAAGGGGAATTCAAACATAATCGGTAATAATATTTTTATGACTGTTTATACAGGGTGTGTCGTAAGTCCCAAACACAACTGATTGTATGGATAGAAAATTGCATTCTGAGAAGAAAAGTCCTTTATCATTTTTTAATCAGACGCATAGGTAATTAATTATTAATTAAACTAAGTAACCAATCAGAGGCGTCCAATAGCGTGTGTGAGTGAGTATTTGTAAATATGTTAGTGAGGAATGCATGTACGTGTGTCTGTCGTAACCCAGTGCGTACCTCTGATTGGTTACTTATTTTAATTAATAACTAATTACCTGTACGTCAGGTTAAAAAATGGTAAAGGACTTTCCGTCTCAGAATTCAATTTTCTATCCATACCTTTAGTTGTGTCCATGACTTAAGGGACACCCAGTATACTCGTACATAAAAGACAAAATGTTGTTCTATAATCTAAGTGCATCTATTACTAACACACCTGGTACATGGTAGAAAACAAGGATACGAGACAGGAAGATTGGGAATTACTACTACTGTGATTCCGCAGGGATGTTTGCATGCCAAGTATGTTCTGTGGCCGGTATATAGTACATTTATACGAGTACATTATATGTGCATAATGGACAAATAAAAATATTACAATTGTTTAGGTAGTAAATTAGTTATTTAAAGCAAATTGTTTTTGTTTCTTTCAAATGTTCTATATATTAAAATTTTAACTATTTCTATGAATTATTGTTTATAGCAAAAAATAGAAAAAGAGGAGTCACCTAATCGTTGCACGTTTTCCGTTTTGCCCGCTCCAAAAGTTCCTCTAGGCAATCCCTAACTATCCCTGACATGATTTCAGTAGTTTAAATACAAAATAAATGGTTCCTATGAAATTAAAATCTATATTTATAATTTCTCAAATAATTGATGAGAGGTTATGAATTTTTAAGGAAATATAATTACTTGATCTTGAAACTTGACAAATATCATAGATAGTTTTAATTCGTAGCAAGTTTCAAGCACTAAACTTTTATACCATCAGTTTTGGACAGCTTTGCCAATAGAGAATCAATGTTAAATATTATTTACTATATAACTACACATTGCTTCATAAAGAAATAAAAATAGTGGGGGTGCTCTGTAGTCAGTAGTGTGTGTGTGCATATGTAATGAATAATACTATTATAAATTAAGTGGGCATCACTAAATCCCCTCTCTTAAATGACATCAAACCAACATCATAACACAAGCAGCCCAGATGTTTGTAAGTATGTGTATGTATGTATGTATGTATGGTTTTATAGTAAATATTTTATTTATTTATTTAACATTGATTCCCTATTAGAAATGCATTTCAAAACAGACTGTATATTATTATTTGTGTATATCTAAGCATCACAATACAATACTTGTCAAATTCCATTTAGATTACGTAAGACAAATACGAGAGAACTGGCGTATACTATATAGACAAATGTCATTAAATTTTAAAATTAAATATTGAGAAAAAAAACTCGTCAACCAGGAATCGAACCTCGGACCTCTGAATATTTAGTGCTTACCAAAGACGATTCTGACGTAAGAGTCAACTTTTTCATATCAATGACAGTATAAAGGCACTAAACTTGTATTTCGTAGTCAGGAATAATAAGTTTAAGCTTATAAAAGCGTGTATTTGTTGTGCTTTTTTTTTTTTAAATATAAATTATATTATTTTAAATAATCATATTATTATGATATTTTATAATAAATTATATGAAATAATGAATATATTCTTTTACTTCACTTGGTACCTTGAAACTTTTTTAATCAAATATTTATATAAAATAAAATTCGACTTTGATGTGTATATATATACATATATAAATGTATACTATGTATATATATGTATTAAATTATATATCTATATATGTTATGTACATTAAAATACATCTGATGTTCATACTATAACATTGCTGTCGACTTGTTTACAAAAGACAGTTGTAAATTTTTTTTTGTTACCATGCTTGCTGCCAGGCATGTGTGTTTGGGAGATATGTAAATATGTGATACCAATTGTTCTTTAATAATTTGGTGAGTGTGATTCATGGCCAAAATGGGTCTAGATTAACTAGGTTGCGGCAAATATATGTTTGTCCTATGTTGCTAATTTTGTGACTAGAAATTTAAATTTACATTACCATTTATTAAACTTAGATGCGATAAGGTTAGGTTGTAGTGGTTTTCCTGGATGGGACACATTTAGACAATGAGGTCCGGTGTGAATACGCCTTGGGGCTGACCCATTTTGCCGCCACTCCTTAGACCTTTTGAATCTATTCAGATACAGTCACAGGGCTTAGACGCTGGTAGAATACAGCTTAGAGAGATCGTCAATGAATTGTTGACCCAAAAGGGCGTGACTCTTCATAGTAAGAGTTGGACAGTGATAGAAAAGCTTAGTCATCGCCTCTTTCTCCTCCTCACAGCCTCCTTCAATTGTCGGGTTGCACTGGCAGTCATAGACCTTCTGTTTGTCTGCCGTCTAGCCAATCGCGTAATGGCCGATATATTGTTGCCTATCGACGATCTCCGTAGAGAAATAATAAGGAACGTCTTCAGTTATACCTTCGCCAAATTTGCCTAGTAGTACCACAATCAGCTTCAGCTAGTTAATTGTGTTTAACAATTATGCCTAATTCATTCTGATGAGTACTACTTTATAGTCGAAATACGTCTTTCTAACATTATTTTACCGTCAATGTTTTCATATGAAGAATCTTATACATCTTGGTTGGAGATGCGACTAAAGACCTCTGGTATTCCAGGCCATTGTTTGTATTCCAGACTAGACCAGTGCTGTAGAAAGTTACAGATCTGGATGAGGCCCCGATAGATGTTTCCTCTGGAAATCTATTTGTCTAGTACGGTAGCGTGTTTCGGAATTTTTCCCAGATTCTCGAAAAACCTGTTTCTAATATCAGTTTCCAGATATATTCCTTAAGTTCTGTAAGATATTGTAAGCAATATATATTCAGAAGAACGAAAATTTTGGATTTTTTATTCCAGTTGATTGATTCTCAAACCTGAAATGACCCATATTAGCCTATTTAAATGGCTGAAGCAATGATTATCCATCCGTTTTACATGGAATCAATATCGAATATAATTGGCTACACTCTATTATTAATAGATCGTTTGATATTTCTCACAAAACTCATATTTGGACGCAAGGGATTTGGAAATTTATCAGGAATAAGCATGTCATGTCTTAATCAACCAGTTATTGTGTCGAAAACCACAAACAAATTTTTTTTTATACAGATGGGAGAGAACAATAATTAACCGAATAAACTTTTAATATCCTAAGGGAAATATTTATTATGCAACAACGTTCTCCAACAATTACAGACATTCTATTGTTCTGATGAACAACATTTCTCTCATTATTCATTAAACATACTGTACACATACATATATACATACATACATACCGTATCGTATACCAGTTCATACAATATACAGGTAAAATGCAACTCCAATACCTGTGTAACATTGAAACTGATGTCGGGAATCAATAAAGACAAATCCCCTCGCTCCGCGCTCTTGCTCGCTCGCTACACATCCATAAAGTTTCTGCTATCGCGCTACTAACATTATGTGAGAACGACGATTCTGATAACCAAACACACCACTGCCATCGACTAGTCGTGAACCTAGTCGTCCTTCTAACTGATGATGATGATGCCTTTTCTACCCCGTGTTGTACTACACACCCCAATACTATCTATCTATGGTAGAGCAGTGGTGGGTGTCTGATTGGAGTTGAGAGTACAAGACAGCCGAGGAGCTGCGGATTTTTCGCGGAAGAAAAGAACAATATTTAAATTGTGGATTGGAAATGTGGCTCGGTTATTTGTGGACACTGTGTAGAACGACGATCTTTCTCCAATCGAGTTCAAATTTTATATTTTTGGGCCATTTTAGTCTCATTCCAAGGTTTTAACAATAAACAGTTTTTGTTGGTCATTTCGAAGAAGCCGAAAATAGTAGCTTCTCGATGGCATATATAAATAAACTTACCAAATTTCAGTTAGTAAATTTGGTCCACGTTGATTACGGATTAAAGTGGTCACTTCAAACAGTATTCCAAGTAATAAGTCAATAAAAAACTCCAGATTCGAGCAAGATGTGATGGCGTAAGTGGGGAAATTACGATATATCCGTACATCTCATAACATGCGTTTTCGTACTCATAGGCAGAATCATGCAAAGGCTCTTATAAGAAGCTGCTCATGTAAGAAGTTGAGTGTACTTAGTGACCTTCTTTTGACCACTCCAAACTCAATAAACATCCGCACAAAATCAATCTCACAGGAAATGATCTTTGCAGATTTTTTCATTAAGAGGAGGAAACCGAAATTCACGTTCTGTATGAATGCGAAAGCTTCTCTCTCAAAAGACATAATCATTTGGGATGGACAGATTTCCAGCCAGATGAAATCAAAGAAATGTCGCCGAGGAATATTCTAACGTTTATTAAGAGCACAGGACTCCTTGAACACCTTTGAAGGATAGGAGGTACAATAGATCAAATTAGTCGTGGCACTTTATAAGACTTAGATAGATATTGTAGACGCTGCTCTGGACGGGCTACACTTCGACAATAAGGTCCATTGTGATGCCTAAGGATGTGAGGATGTGAGTGGAGTGGAAGGAAGTTTTGTATATAGACTAGGAATTGGTAGGATATGCGGCTGCAGCTGACTATGATAGGAACTATGCCGAAATTCATCTGGAGTTCGTGAAGGAAACAACAGAAAACCTTCTTAAGCATAGCCGGTTACTTTGTTCTTGTCCATACGCCGACAGTTTAGTCAATTGACCGCCACTTTTTGTTTCCTTATAATTGACAAACAACCGATGCCGGGATTCAAACCCATAACCTCCCAGTTTCCAAGTAGGCATACTGCGCAGACATAACGCCTTAGACAGCTCGGCCACTTGGACTGGTTTTATAAGACTTACTCCTGATTCGAACCGAATCTAATCTAATCTGGCATAGAATTCTTCTTGACAATCCAATTTAAAAAAAAATTGGCTCCTTGATTTGTTGCACACTCATCGCCAAACAGTGACTACACTATACGATCTACCAGCCAATACAAATATACCTTTATGATGCGAATGTTGTGCCCCGAACGAACGCCACATCCCTTAAGATAGTTCCTGTTTCTTTTTGTACAGTTCGTTTGTTCAACAACGCTTCTTCGCATACCAAAGACCACCTGTCGATTACTTGTAGCACGTATCTAAACCGAAAATAATAATTTTCTGTTTATTTTTTTTTTCAGTGATTTTCTTTTTTTATTATTTTTGTTAGTTTTTTTTTTTAGTTTTTTTTTTCTTTTAAATAATCATAAAGTATGAGCTACTTCTACTCTCTCTCAATGAGAGAGCTATTGGGTACTCAAGAAAAAAAATACATCCTTTATCAATTTAATATTTTCTTTAATAGAAATATTTATTTTTATTGATTTTCTCGCACCTACTGAATACAGTTCGATAAAATATATGATAAAAAGGAACAGTTCAAGGTCAAACTTTAATTGTTATCGAATCAAAATTCAAGTGTTTCTCTATATAACGGTGTTGGAGATGGAATTTTCGATTGAAATGGCGTGCCAAAATCGGTATTGGAGATTGGAGTTTTGAGAAAATTTCATATATGTAATGGTGGCCAAAATATTGGCATCTAGTTGGGCATAATGGATTTTGATGAAAAAAAATAGTTTCTATCAAATTTAGTTTTGGTAAACAGCTAAGGGCATCACACATAAGAGTTTGCAAGAACATAAGCGGAAGACGTAACCGAATCAGCCAAACGCAGTCCATCTTTATTCCATCTTCCAAATTACCACCGTAGAACGTAAAGATGTAAGAAGAAAAATCCCGTAAGGATTTCAATCTACTTAAAAGCAAGTAATGTTACAACTAACTGAGTTAATTGATTGAATACCCAGTATATACTGAGTTTATGGAAAAAATTTTCAAACAAAAGTTGTTTATTTTAAAGAGAAGAAGATTTTTTAAGCTTTTGCTATATCTCTTAGGGTTTCATAGATAGGCAGTTTTGCCCATCTTGCCCAAAAAAGGTCCGATTTTGCCAATTAACGAACTTGACCTCACTTTTATGCTATAGAACACACACACAGATTTTCAGCTCGTTATCTCTTTCGTTTTTGAGTTATCGCGTTCATGGACAGATTGACAGACAGACGGACGGACATGCGGAAATGGCCGAATTAGGCCATTTTATGAAACCATATGCCAAAAACTCATGCCTACGATAAATATTTTCAAGCGTAACAAAGTCGGGACTAAACTTAATATACCTTGTATGGAAATTAGTCTTTAGACTTCTATTTATAAATAAATGTCAGTTGTATTAGCGTTTCTGGAAATTCATTCCCCAAGGGAATTAAATACGGGTCGAAATTTTGTATGGGCAGTGGGTCCATCTTGAAGTTAGAAACATAGAAGTTGATATTTAGGCCTCCGTTTATAAGTAAAAGTCAATTGTAACAGCGTTCTTGGAAACTTATCCCTTAAAGGGATAAAAGGTGGAACGAAAGTATGTATTGGAAGTGCGTCATTTTTGAAGTTAGAAACATGGAAGTGTTGGTATTTAGGCTGTTTACATTTGATAAAAGTTGGATGGTTCCTGAAATATTACCGGTGGAGAATCCCATCGGGCATACGGATATTTGAAATATAAATAAATGCAAGTGCGTCGTATTAATGCAAGTGTTACCTTTACTTATAAAACGTTTTATTGGGCTACATTGGACTTTGCCCCACTCTCTTTTATAATCTATCAGAATAATTTTTCTGGATTACATATCGCTTATTAAAGTTTATAATAGCACGTATTTATGTCGGCATGAAGCCAATAAGAGGACGAATAGTTTCAAATAAAATAATGAAGGCACTGAACGCACCACACTTCCAATCCAATGAAAACAATTCAGATTTTAATAAAATTTCACTGTTTCTAAATCTATTTCGAATTGTGTGCAGAAAAAAAAAAGTTCTATAAAGAAAGTTATCGATGTTTACATAGACAAAGTTGTTGGACAAAAAAAAACTGCATTACGAACATTTACCGGGTTTCTGTAAATGGTATCAAGTAAAATCGAATGTTACATTGTATCACCTCACTTGATCGACTAAGTAGATACGTTTAAAATTAAACGATAAAAAACGTATTTTCAAGATGGTTTCAACTATTTTCGATCATTTAAGCGTATTTTTTTAGTTTTTCAAATATTGAAAAAATGACATTTGTTTACATAAAGATTTTGATTACATTCAAAAAGTTTCGATCAATCTATTGTCATTATAGTTGCCTATACGGTTAAGTTATACTAACGGAGGTAATTTGACATTGAAGTAATATGTCTGAAGATTGGTAACATTCTTCGATGGTCTAGATCTGAGAAACTTTTGCTAATTAATGTTCAGATATGTTGCTTAAATGTCAAACTGCATAAATGCTCATTGGCTCAATAGCAGAGCGCTACTCCAGAAAACCAATGATTGTGGGTTCGATTCCTATGCAAGATATGTATGAACACAGTTTATACATTTTAGACTATGCGGAATTCCATTATGATTACTAGAGATATAAAAACTTCAAATGTTTATTTTGTAGAATCCATTTCAATAATAAATAACAGCGACATGTTTCGGTTTATACGATCATCCTCAAACTGTGTAGTTTATACAGATTTTTAAAACGATAACTCGAATTGAATCAATGAAAATAATAATTAATTGAGTTTATTGCTTAAATATCCAGCATATACTGAGTTTATTATCAATTAGTGAACTATTTATTTCATTTAAAACTATTCATTTTATGAAAAAATTTTTTTAACAAAAGTTGTGTATTTTGTAGGACAAATTTTTTTGTTTTTCAAATGATGATGTCTTCCCTTCTGGATAGAGGACGTTCCACGGCCCGATTTTGTCCACTCACGAATTTCACCACGGTTATTAGGTCTAGAACATATACACATAAAATTATCTCTTTCGGTTATTTGGTTATCGTGTCGACGGGCAGATATGCGGAAATGAACTACAAAGGTCATTTTATGAACAATAGTGAATATGCATGCAAATTTTTTTTCACTTGAATTAAAGCATGTTTACTTGAAAAATGTCAAGGAAAAATTACTTATTAAATAACTTTAAAAATAATCGAGATATGAATAATTGAAATTCCCGATTAGACAAAGAGGGTGATAGCCCTCTTGATATGTTATGTGACGTCATATTACACTTTCACCATTTAAAATACACGTAAAACTCCGTTTTTTGGTATTTTTGCAAGAAAGAGACAGATAATAATCTGTAAAAGCTTATAGCTTCCTTGATATTTGTCGGATTTTAATTTCGTTTTTAAATATTATTACAGTATTAATAGTATTTTCATATTCTGAAAATAAATGTGAAAAAAAATTTGCATGCATATTCCCTATTATATCAAAAATTGTTTTCTATGATAAACATTTTCCACTGTTACAAAGTTGGGACTAAACTGAGTATACTCTTGTACATATTATGTACATACCGGGTATAAAAATATTAACTATCCCAAAGTACAATACTTTCCCCCAAGTAGAACCATTTACCCAATCCCGGTAAATGCATCATCATGATAAAACCACACATATATCCAACTAGTACTACTACTACTACTAATACTAGCAACCATGTCGTTGGTGGTGCTTGCTAGTGCTATGGCGGTGCTCTTCGCTTGCTACCTTTTTCAATTTGCATTATTAAAATGTTGTCATTGAAAAAGTTTTGCGGTGTAAAACTTCATCGAATATAATAAAAAGTATAAGCTTCGTTGTTCAGTTTGGTCTCCAGTTTGGTCTCTTGTTGATGCTGTTCAGTTGTTGTTGTTGGATAGGTAGAGACGTTCAGACCCTCAGACACGCTCTCTGTTTTATATACTATCTGTGTGTGTGTATCTGTGTGTATGTGTGCAATGTGATAAAGCAACAAGACAAAGAAACTTTTCACGTATAAATTGGAAGGTGAACAGCACATATAGTAGTCAGTTAGTGTGATATAAAGTTGGCATGTAAATCAAAATATGTGAGAAACAGCACTAAGAGTACCACCATTTTATACAGATAGCCTACCAAAAATGAGGATTCTTCACAAGTAAACAAAATTTGGAACTACGTAGTATAAATATTGAAGGCTGCGATTTTACATGATTATAAGTATTACTATAAACATTTCTATCACAAAGGGAAAAGTATTGTAATTATTACTATTCCTTTATTTTTGGGGATACTTGCAAAATCGAGCATTTTCGAAAGTGGTCATTGAAGAAATAAACCATCCATGATGAAATATGCCTCATTAGTCTGAGTTCTAAGATAGTGTAACATAGATGCCGATTGAAAGCCTCAAAATGATTTTTAAATTTACCCGCCGAAATGGGGAGGTATACTCTCACAATTTTGATTATTCTTGTAGTAAATATTGTTTACTATACTTCCATTTCTTTTTTCACACTTAAAATATATACTAGTTATCTTTGTTTATAAATGAATAATTATACAGAGAGTTACAAAAGTGAGGAGTTTTATGAAATGTAAGAAAATTAACATTTCAGGTCTGTTCAATTTTATTGAACGGGAGTGTATACAAGCTAAATTAATGACCACTTGATGTTTGTTGTCATTAGTAGGAATAGATGCAATCCACTGTGTCTAGATTTCGGAGGGAAGGAAACCATGCACCAATATTTGGTAAGGCGATTTCCGTGTAGATTACACCAATGAAATACGCTATTTCCAGCAACGACACAGATGACAAAGACTTAAAAATGGGAGACCATGCAGAATAGAGCGGAAAAAGATTCCCTAGTTAGTTAATTTAAGGACAATAAATTCCACCAGAAGAAGTTTATTTCTGTCCGTGTAATTCTCACTACGTCTAGACGCAGTTCGATATTTGGTATATTTTTGTCTTAACTATAAGCCATTATTCAACACTTACCAGAGTCGGGTTTCAGCATATTTACCTACGCATCCACGACTAGTCGCATGAACTGTCGCAAGACACAATAACTTCATCAGGAATATGTCCCTTAAACTTGATCTTTTAGCCGTTTCAAACAGTGAACAGAACTAACAACTACGCAGTTTTATGGAAAAGACTTTGATATGACTTGCACTACGATAAGAATTCGAAAGACAAGTTCTTTCCAGCAAAATCGAGACTTTTCATGAGACCACCATGTACACATATATAGAAAGAAACTGTATAATAGTGATGGAATTACTGTACCTAAACAGAAAAAAAACAACCATTAGTTGTGTGACTTTCTCAACGTACAAAGTTTCATTTTAACAGTAGTAAGTCCTTTTATTATATTTTATTGAAATGATTTTGTTAATTCTCGACTAACATGACATATATAACTATATCGTTTTGTTTTTGTTACTTTTTATTTAGAGCACTTCACAGAAAGTTCGAAAAAATCTCGGTTTCCTTACAGTTGTGTCAAAAATTTACTCCGAATTTTATTCACACAATATCAAAATTCTAAATTTTTTTAAGTATTTTTTTGCTTAAAACCATTGTCAATACTTTAATTACTTTGCGATTGGTGAAAATTTCTGTAACGTAAAGAAAAATCATTGGTACATCAATTTGTAGAAAATTTAGGGAATAGAAAAAGTTATAAAATATCTATGCGGTAATTTATCCGAATTTTCCGAAGTTTATTTATCTCAAGATCCATTATCTATTAACTTCTTTTACTTACTTCAGTATTCTAAATTTTAATGTATAACATTGTTTTTGTTAAGATATATGTTAATCTAACTGGTACTTTGTGCCATAGTGATTTTCTGACAAAATAATCTAGAGCACAAATAGTATGCACAAAAAATAAAATTGTTTCTATCAATATTCAAGTTTATCTGACTTTATAGACTTCGTTCAAAATTACACCACAATAGGGAATATGCATGCAAATTTTTTTTCACTGGAATTGAAGCATGTTTACTTGACAAATATCAAGGTAAAATTACTTTTTAAATAACTTTAAAAATAAGCGAGATATGAATGATTGAAATTCCCGATTAGACAAAGAAGGTGATAGCCCTCTTGATATGTTATGTGACGTCATATTACACTTTCACCATTTAAAATACACGTAAAACTCCGTTTTTAATATTTTTGCAAGAAAGAGACAGATAATAATCTTTAAAAGCTTATAGCTTCCTTGATTTTTGTCGGATTTTAATTTTGTTTTTAAATATTATTACAGTATTAACAGTATTATCATATTCTGAAAATAAATGTGAAAAAAAATTTTCATGCATATTCTCTATTCTCTTATAGACTTCAAGAATGTAATATCATCGGATATAAATCGGAATTAGGGGAGAAATTTAATCGGAGAAATCATGAAAATAATTGTATTTATATAATGAGATAATATAGTGTGATTAAATAATCTGGTCTGTAATAGTTGCCTCAGTCACATAACCTTGATATACGGGCTTTTGTCTGTACATGGAAGTCATGAGGTCCTCACACCACTTTCAAATTTATCATTAAATATAATAAAAACTGATAGTGCTTAACTTTTTACTCGCATAAAGATTTGAAATATATATTTTTTTAAAATATTAAATACTGTTTCAGATCGTCGAGATTGACTGACAACTATGAACTTTCATCGCCACAGTGGGTTAACATTAGGGTAGCATGAATGTGTGTGAGAGGATGGGTGTGTGTTATGTGTGTGGGAGTATATATGTGTGTGTGTGTGAGTGTGAGTGTAAGATCTAGTTAAAAAGATATGTCACCTTTTGTTGATGATTTAAACTGGCATATGTAGAAATGAGAATTCAAACAAAATGTAAATTATTTTCATAATTTATAACCTCTATGTATAGACTACAATAAAGTAAAATAGAGGTTATGTTTGCAGGGCTCTACCCAGAAGAGTGTTTCTTTAAAACCTCCATATAAAAATGATAATGCTGTTTTACCTCCGTACATTGTATAACATAGTTTGTGATGTACCCCACGTAATTATCCTTTTTTTAACCTTTATTAATTGTATTTATACTACATTTATGATTTGGAGGAGAACATGGAGTCATATACAGCTTAATTTGTAGATGACAGCTGACTTTGATAGGAACTATGCCAATATTCATCCGGAGCTCGTGAAAGGAAACTGCAGAAAGCATCCACAAGCCGGTTACGTCGTTCTGGTCTATGCGCCAACAGTTTAGTGAATTAATCGCCTCATTAATTTTAATTGACAAATTTCCACCGCCGATATTCGAACCCGTAAGCCTCCAATTCCAAGCAGATCGCGTTTGACCGGGCAGCCACTTGCCTGATTTCTAACTTCAATATAGAAAGATAGAGAAAAAGTTTTCAGGGATTCGTTGAAACAAATCGCTAAACAATCTACATAAATACCCCAAAATCTGAAAACATCGCTGTATGATTTTGATTCATCAATTAGTTTGCTTAGGTAGAGCGTCAAATTTGAGTCCGGCTCAAATCTAAAATAGTGTTTGAAGTAATTTGCGGACTTGTTCTGCTGTACTTTATTCAGAAGTAATGGGGTAAGTTCAACATGTATATATTTTTGTAGCTTTTGCTGCTTTTTCACTGAAGTTCAGTTTTTTTTCCAAGCAAATGAAGTTTTCTGTAAAGTAAAGGTTAAAAATAATGATTTAAAAAAAAAAAAAAAAAACTTGTTCATAATCAATGATTTCATATACAATGTCAAGAATTAGAGACAAAAAAAAAACAGAATGTAAATTTTCATATGAGCTTTTTTTTATTTTCTGTTTGTATATAGGGTGGGAATAAAAACCTAGACTATTTTTTTGTTTTTAAAATATGTTTACGATTGTCATCGTTTTTCATGGTCTTGTAAAGAGGCTTTTCTTAGAATAGTGTTAACAAATTGACCCTATTTACGATTTCAGACTTTGAGTCGCTACCAATCTTCGAAACGAAATTACAAACGGAGCCAATACCAGATTTTGTGTTTGCTTCATCTAGTAGGAATAAATATTCTGCTATCGTTGTGTTTGTACAACCCCGTATACATGTATCTATACAGACTTGTGATTCCGATACACAGCGATAGTTGAAAAAAAAACTATAGGAGCTAATCTTCATAAAGATAGATAGATAGATTGCTGAGGCTGCCCTGGACGGGCTACACTTCGACCATAAGTTCCAATGTGATGCCTAAGGATGTGAGGATGTGAGTGGAGTGGAAGGAATTTTTGTGTATAGACTAGGAATTGGTAGGATATGCGGCTGCAGCCGACTCTAATAGGAACTATGCCGATATTTATCTGGAGTTCGTGAAGGAAACTGCAGAAAACCTTCTCAAGCATAGCTGGTTACTTCGTTCTTGTCCATACGCCGACAGTTTAGTCAATTAACCGCCCCTGTTTTTTATAATTGACAAACTGCCGATGTCGGGATTTTAACCGATATTCTTCCAGTTTCCAAATATGTATACTGCACAGACATAACGCCTTAGACGCTCGGCTACTTGTACTGGTAATCTTCATAAAAAGATTTCCCCTTTAATATTCTCTCTTAAAAACTGGGGTGCTCCATTTAATATTTCAGACTTTGATCTTGATTCGCAATCAGTACATGGGACCGGAAAAAAAGAGGAGCCAGTATAAGATTTTGTGTTTACTTCGTCTGGTAGGAATTAAGATGCCGTGGCCGGACTTTTTGACAATCCCGTATACATATATGCAATACAATCCGTATAAAGACCATCTCACTGTACATGAATCAGTTTTTTATACATTTTCTTCCCTTAAATACTGCCCCCTTATACAAAAACGGGTACCTCTAGATACCTGTGTTTTTTATGTATTTATTCGTGTGATAGTAGAAGTGACAAACTTCAAGAGAAGAAAAACACAAGTATCTCATTGACCTCCTGTGACAAGACGTGAATATGACGATGATGATGTGTGGTGGAACGGGAAGAGAGAATGGGGGGTGTGGGGCAGAATGGTTTATCTACAATTTCTATTCATATTACTTCCTAGATGGTGGTTGGAGGTTCATCTTCAGCAAGACACACACATATACACATATCAGCTCGTTGTGTAGGCAGGGAAATTACACAAGACATCAGCATCGTCATAAGCTGGAATAGATGACTTTCTATAAACCGTTACTGTAGTATTTCTCTACTCGGTATGTACCCGGTACTTCAAAAATAATGGAACAAGAGCAATTTACAATCCAAGAATGTGTTTTTGAACATTCAAGGAGAAGAAATTGGATATGTGGTACGATTTTCTTCGATCCATCATATCTAGATAGATAGATTGTAGAGGCTGCCCTGGACGGGCTAAACTTCGACCAAAAGGCCCATTGTGATGCCTGAGGATGTGAGGATGTGAGTGGAGTGAAAAGAATTTGTGAGAAGACTAGGAATTGGTAGGATACGCAGCTGCAATCGACTCTGATAGGAACTATGCCGATATTCATCCGCAGTTCGTGAAGGAAACTGCAGAAAACCTTCTCAAGCATCGCCGGTTACTTCGTTATAGTCCATACGCCGACAGTTTAGTTAATTAACCGCCCCTTTTTTTATAACTGACAAACTGGCGACGTCGGGATTCAAACCCATAACCTCCCAGTTTCCAAGTATGTATACTGCGCAGACATAACGCCTGAGATCGCTCGGCTACATGGACTGGTCTTCATATCTAAGTGTGAATATCTAATGTATTCCCGAAGTAGCTCCTTCCTGAAGCACTTGGTTAATATTACTTCATTTAAACTTACTTACTCGAAGGAATTTTCCGATTTCAATGTGATAATAGGCTGGCAAGTTAAGTTTGTTGCGACTGAGGCCAGTAGTACCTAGCATAAATTTCAGAATACGTTATCGTTTCAGAATACGTTACCTGATTTTGGGCATTGTAGTTTTTCAAACATGGGGATGGCAGATAATTCCTGCCATGGAAATTTTCAGAAATATTAGACTATTTAAGCAGTATACAGAGTATTAGGCAAGATTCCAAGTCTTAAAATTGCAAATTTGCAAACTGCCTCTGTCATTAAAGAGAGACTCGAGAGAGACAATCGAGTTTACTTAAGCAAACAGATTACAAAAAAAAAAACAAGATTAAAATCTTTAGCTAAGACATTAGTTCGAGAAATCTGGACACTTATCCAAGAAACCACAAGCAAATATGATTTAATCGCATAAAGGAAATAAGGGAAATATCTGAAATCCTGAACGGCGGATATTTTGTAGAGTTCATCATCAAACCAGGTACTGGGCCATATAACACGGAGGCGAATCATTGAAGAGGCCAAGAACCACTGTGAGATGAAGCGCCTATTTATTGATTGTTTGATTGAATGACGTATCCGGAACATTCGGGAAATATGACAAACCCTGAAAGGCGAAGACATTGTGAAGTTCATCAAATCCCAAAGACAACGATGGTTTGGGCACGTTCAGAGTATGGAAGTCACCAGAATGTCCAGAACGCCAAAATATATGGAACAAGGAAGGCATAAAGATCTAGACTTAGATGGTTGGATCAGGCTCTGGACATTGTAAGGGTGATTGAAGTGACTGGCATGAGAGGCAACTGGCATGAAAACTATACGTTTGTAATCATTGCAAGGCCATATTTTTGTAAAATTCTGTACTCATATATGCATCTAGCACAACATCACTCTCGCGATATCACTTCGTTGGGATTATAACATCATGTACATGATGGCAAACAACTTAGTTATCCATGTAAAGATACAAGAGAAGCAGCAGATACCTTTAAAAGGTGTAAGCACAATACACAATACACGACTACTGAAGTGGTTCTGGTATGACGGTTGACATTTCACAGTGTACACAACAAGATTGTCAGTCAAGTCCCATATAAAAACAGCTCTTCTTATCTCTATCTTAAATGGAAAAAAAAAAACCTTGGCGTTTTATTTTTTGTATTTTATTTAAAACAAAAATATAATATTTTTATTTTCATTTATCATAATAATAATTGTTCCCCATTTATTTTGACATTTTCGTTGTTTCTATCAATATTTAAAACATGACATATTTTATTTTAATGATCAATGATCGAAAATGAATATTGGCGGAAAAAATTGACCACATATATCCGGGAAGCTGATAGTGTGACAAATGAATATTTTATACTATCAATTGTATCCAAATTTTATACTCAATTTTGGTCAATTTGGGTTTTTGAAAAAATACTTGAACTGTGAATGAACTGTGAAATTTTGAAAAAGTCAAGCTACGAGTACTTTGCTGCCTAATTCTAATGGAGGCTTTGCGACATAATTATATCTTTCCATTTTCCAACTATTTAAAATGTTGTGTTGGCAAGTCCTGTGGGAGATTTGTTGGAAAAATGGTACCAATTAATTTTTGCCAAAGTAATTTGTTATAATTTAGTATTTGCAGCTCGATTCCTTCGACGAAGAAATAGTCAAGTGCTGAGCTGTATTGTGGTTAAAATACTGGCACCTTTGGTTTGAAACATTATTTCAAAAATTGATTGGACTTGGATCGAAGAACCAAATTCAAATGCAACGTGCTTCACGATAACTTGTGTAATTCGCGTTGTGATCGATTTTCTTACGTAATGAGTGTTTTCGGTCTATGATCATAATATATTCATATTTATTTGTCTATTTCTGATTTTAACTTAATCGGTTTGATAAAATTTATATATTTTTTGTTTTTTTTTTTTTTTATAAAACATTTTACATTTCAAATTTACGTTTTTAATTCTCCTTACATTAGCATTTTTTTTATCTGTCAAATCCACTTTAAGGAAATTTTTTGTCGAGGACATACGTTCTAAGGAGCTTTTAGTCTCTGAAATTATACACAGTCAAGGTCTACGTCTATAGAGCTTGGCAGTATTTGAGAGAAATTCTTAAGCTACTAACAATTAAAGCATTTATTCCAGATTATACACGTTCTAGTAATTATTTGTTAATTATTCTAAGGCGTTATGTGTGCGCAGTGTGCTTACTTGGAAACTGGGAGGTTATATGTTCGAATCCCGACATCGGCAGTTTGTCAATTATTAAGAAAAAAAAAGGAGCGGTTAATTGACTAAACTGTCGGCATATAGACAAGTACGAAGTAAGCGGCTATGCTTCTAGAAATTTATTATTAACACAGTTAACTGACAATGCACCAGTCCAAGTGGCCGAGCGGTCTAAGGCGTTATGTGTGCGCAGTGTGCTTACTTGGAAACTGGGAGGTTATATGTTCGAATCCCGACATCGGCAGTTTGTCAATTATTAAGAAAAAAAAGGAGCGGTTAATTGACTAAACTGTCGGCATATAGACAAGTACGAAGTAAGCGGCTATGCTTGTGAAGGTTTTCAGCAGTTTCCTTCACGAACTCCAAATGAATATCATCATAGTTCCTATCATAGTCGGCTGCAGACGCATATCCTACCGATTCCTAGCCTATACAAATAAATTCCTTCCACTCCACTCACATCCTCACATCCTTCATCACAATGGACTTTATGGTCAAAGTGTAGCCTGTCCAGGGCAGCCTCTACAATCTATCTATCTATCAAACTGACAATATGGCAGCAATATTATAACCTAACTAACGGGATTTCAATATGACTGTATTTACTAGGGCTACGATATATATACAGTCTGTTTACAAAAGCATTTCTAATCGGGAATCAATGTTAAATAAATAAATAAAATATTTACTATAAAACCATGCATCCATACACATACTTACAAACATCTGGCTGCTTGTGTTATGATGTTGGTTTGATGTCATTTAAGAGTGGGAATTTAGTGATGCCCACTTAATTTATAATATTATTATTCATTACATATGCACACACACACGCTACTGACTTCAGAATACCCCCACTATTTTTATTTCTTTATGAAGCATTGTGTAGTTACTATAGGAAATAATATTTAACATTGATTCTCTATTAGCAAAGCAGTCCAAAACAGACGGTATACTGACAAAACTGCAAACGATATAGGACGATATAAATAATTACCTTAAACCAATGGTCATCCTGACTTGTTTATTTTTGGATAGGGATACTTTATAGTTGATAATATCCCTGAGTAGCAACACATAAATAATATAAATACTGGTCTGTCAGTTTAGTATTATTTAACGTAGAATTCGGGTAAGGATTAAATATTCATATGGAAAATATATTATAGGTATATATATATATTTAATGAAAATTTGTTTGTTTTTTTTTTTACAAATTAAAACGGTTTTAATAACATTTTATTAAACCGAATCATATAACTTCCAGTTTTGTTCTTTTCTTCGTTTAGAAATTCTATTACATTTCTGTCTAAAAAACAAGCAGGGAATTAGCATCGGAATTTCCACAAATTCAATACAGCAAGGTATTGTCAAGGTGAAAAGTCACGCTATCATTTCAAAAGATTATAATCGATCAATTATAAAATTTTGAAATGACAGCGTGACTTTTGACACACAAGTGTACAATAGATATAGAATAATATCACGTCTAGAGTGTTATATTTCTAAGTGCTCCGTTATTGAGGATATAGCGGAGGAATATTCGAACCGTTGGTTTAACTTTATTTTATTTTATTTTTTTTGGGGTTTTATTTTTCTTTTAATTTGTGTGGATTGTTGTTTTATGTTACACCGTTAATAGAACTACTATCATTTATTTTCATTCCACATACAAATAATAAAGGATATTCAAAAAAGTAATTTTCAATTGTTAGTAGTAATGCTAAGCTTAAGAAGTCAACAATGAACATATTTAACCCACTCTCATTACATGTTAATGTAGTACAAAACAATCTAGCAAGCATACACAACAGACACATTAAAGAGTACCCTTACTATTTTTATTTCTTTATTAAGCATATTGTGTATAGTTATTACAGTAAATACTATTTAACATTGATTCACTATTAGCAATGCTTTCAAACACATACGGTATATTACTTTATATGCAACGAAATCGTTGCAACCAAAATCTCCTTCCAAAAAAACAATATAATAAAACAATTACTCTAAACTACATATAACGAGAAACTAAACCACAATCCACAATCAAGAATAATAATATGCCAACGCAAAAAAAAAAACAGAAAATAAAGTAACAAAAATTTAAAAAAACAAAACATATTTGAAAATAAACTAGCAACGAAGTCACATAAATCATCATCAATTTTAACTAAAAGAGAACATAAACCATTATGTTGTATGTGTTCATATTATATAATATAATATGGTCGGTTTATGGTCTCAATGGATCTGTTGGACACACGCTCCGACCGTTCGCTGGATACTCATTTATCTCACACAAAATTGTCACACAATGACTTTGTTTTTATCTAAATCAACATTTATACAAATAACTTTTCTGTTTTGATAAAAATAAAATTAATTGAATGTGTCTTTTGTGTGTGTGTGTGAGTGTGGGTAGGTCTGTGAGTGTGTGTTTACCAATATTGTAAATTAGATACGACATGTTAGGCAACACCGTTACATATTGTGCGGAAATTGTTATCGAAATTTCCATAATGATTTATTTATTTACCAATGACGATTATACCTCTTTCGTATACCGGTGAAAAAATTGCAACACACTGTATACTAAATATTAATACAAGAAAGTGTGTTACGCACGTTAGAAGATAAACTTTTTTTTTTTAAATAATTTATTAAAATAATATTAAATAAGGTCATTACAATAGAAAAATTTTATATTATATGTAAAACCAATGATTTTCTACATTCTATCATGGTAGAACAGAACCAAACGTCACTTCGTACCTTAAAATTAGAGTTTAAAAGACTGGCATTAAATCCATTATTTACATTAGAATCAATGGTAGTGAAATTGATCAAGATCAGTTCAGATTTATCAATCTATCCATTTAATATACAAAGTTTACGAGCCCATAAAAATGATATCATTGATCATGTAATTAAGTTCCTGTACTTAATTTATCAATTTTTTACCTATTAATAAAAGCGTTTATTTTTGAAAATATAAGCTTTTTTTGAGAAAAGTTTTTCTAAATATAAACTCAATTTTTTATTTTTTTATTTATTAAAGAATGGGACACTAATTTTATTTTTATAAAGTGAGAAATATTTACTCGACAAAAAAAATTTCTTTTATAAAAAGTTCAAGAACCGTTTATCAAAAAAAAAAAAATTCTTTTTTCATATACAAAAGGTACACAATAATTTTATAATATAAAAATTGATAATGTTTTTTTTTTATTGAAATGTTGATAATAGGTTTGTGACAGAATTGGTGGAAAGATATTAAACATACACCATACATATATTTATACAGGATGTTCTGTAATTCATTCAGGAATTCACTATACCATGGTGTAGAGCTGAAAAAAACAAACAAAAAAGTTTAATAAAGTTTTTCGATTTGACGCTTATTTGTTAAGATATCAATTAAATCGAATTAATTAAACATTGATAAATTCAACCAATCATAGAGCGCATAGTGTAAGGAGACGGGGCCTCATACCGTCTGCCAGCCTTTAAAAGGTAAAGCGCCACGATCTACTGCTGAGGCCACGCGTCCATACACTATGCGCTCTGTGTGATTGGTTGACTTTATCAATGTTTAATTGATTGTATTTAAATGATATCTTAACAAATAAGCGTCAAATCGAAAAACTTTATTAAACTTTTTTGTTTTTTTTTGTGTAGCTCTACACCGTGGAATAGTTTTCTTGAATGAATTTTAAAACAGCCTGTATATATATAGACATACTACTATATAGTATATACAACCGAATCTAATGCATGTATGTATTCACAAACTAGAAAACGCATTGTGTATTTAACTGTTCAAATATACAGGATGTATCAACCAAATTGGGATATTTTGTATTGATTTTCGTTACTTGTCGAAAACCCATTATATTTATTAAATTTAACAAATATTTGAGATTTTCAATGTAAGTCTATGTATAATTTGACGACAGTTTCGCAATCACTGTTGCTTCTTCAGAAATATATAATATTAATGTACACTTCCGTTCATAAAAACTGAATCAGTAAGTCATAATCTAAGCGTATATATTACTAAATATATGTATAATTCCACATACATATAGTAACTGTGTATCAACTGGTTCAATTTTTATGAACAGGAGTGTATATTTTCTGAAAAAACAACAGTGATTATGAAACTATAGTCAAAATAAAAACATTGTTACACGAGTCCAACTGTTCTTGGGTAAATACTCATGGCCAGGATGTTGCAAAGGCTCTTATAAGAAGCTTGCCATGGAAACGGCCTATGGAAACAAACAGCTAAGAATACTTACTGGCATTCTTACTGGCCACTACAAACTCAATAAACATCTGTGCAAAATCAATCTTGCAGGAAATTATCTCTGCAGATTTTATCATTTAGAAGACGAAACCGTAATTATGTGTGAATGCGAAACCCTCTCTCTCCAAATACACTGCCATTTGCAATGAGGTGAAATCAAGTGAGGTGTCTCCTAAAGCATTCCTAACCTTTATCAAGACTAAAGGACTCTTAGAACACCTTTAAAGGAAAGGATGTACAATACATCAAATTAGCCGCGGTACAAAAGATCTTTATCAGATTTACTCCTCGTTCGAATCTAATCTAATGTAGATGAGATTGAATATATTAGGGTATTTTAGCGCCTATAATAGAGTACACAAAACACTAAAAGGAAAGTAAAACGAACAATGGCCCAATAGTTCGTTACACATACTGTATATTTTCTATATTAAATCTATGATTAGTATATATAGAGAGAAACGTTTAGTTTTGGCCTTGTGCTATTGTAGCTGGTAGAGGTACCTACTGTATTCCGCTACTCTATATTCACTATATGAGCTATATTGTCAAGATATGAGCTAGTATTAGATACTTGCTAGATAGAATACAGACACACACGCACACACATATTAATACAATTGGTATTTTGAACACGTATGAACGTATCATATACGATGTCTAGATTAAAGTGACATATGCATAGCGAGCACGTCTACAAAATCCTTTTATCACCTACGTTACGATATTCATTGGGAGCATTTTGTATTCGAATACTACCAACTATATACAATCACTGATCAAAAATTGTATGAAAAATGAACGGCAAATATATATTCTCTTTAGAATGTCAATGTCTCTCGGCCAGAATGCAATAAGAAGGACAGATATAAATTTTTGTTAAGATTTTTACTATTTTATGACTTTTACTTATCGATTAAGGCCCAAATAGACGGAGAACATGGTTGCAGCAACATTGAACAGCAACTAGCTTGTTGCACTGTGTGTGGGGTGGTTGCAGCAACAAGAAACAAACTTTTTGTTGCTGCAACCACTCTACACACGGAGCAACAAGCTAGTTGCTGTTCAATGTTGCTGCAACCATGTTCTCCGTCTAGTTTGGCCATTACAAAGGAACACTTAAAAGTAATAAAATCAACCTGCCCAATGTGAATGGACATTAAAAAAAATCATAATATACTAGAAATAATTCCGAGTGGTCCAGGAGTTTTAGGGACTCTGCTCGGAATTGGGAGGTTACTGGTTCGAATCCCAACGGTGGCAGTTTTTCAATTAAATGAATTAAAAACACAAAATTAATGAACCGGTTAATTGATTAAACTTTTGGCGTATGGAAAATAACATCTCATCTCTTCCTGAATGAACCTTCAGGAAGACCTGATAAGCAAGCTCCTGGCTATTGCCAACATATGGAAGAAGCGAATCTCATCGGACTGAAGTAGATGGGGAAGCACAATGGACCATAAGTGGTCAAAGTGCAATACTTTTTAGACCCCAACACAAATCAATCAATCAATCAAATGGGCAATAACGAAAGTAATCGGCTATACTTGTGACGATTTTCTGAAAGAAAACCTACTGCGTGGCTTCGGCCTCTCCTCCGCTATTTCTACTACTTCGACGACATGAGCAGGGTCATTCTGATCACAAGCAGAGTGTTGAAATTCAAAGTATTCTATATATTTACCACCGATTTGCGCATAATGTTTGATCACTGATTGTACTATATACACGACTATATCGATGGTGCCATAATCATCATCATAATCGTATACGAGAACGAGTCACCCGAGTCGTTCGGAGTAGACTCATCTTCTGAATGTATTTCTTTACACCTTCTAGATTAGTATGATTCAACTGCCGATGATGACAGTGTGCCGTGCCGTGTCCGCCCAATAATGAAAGAAATTCCATTTCTATTTTATACATGTACGGAAAATCGTTGAAAAATCAACAGTGTAATCACACGTTATTATTCAATAAAAACTAATATTCGAGATTTTCGTAACACTATTTCGAATTCTTTGATCCTTTAGCTATCGATTGGTGTAAACACCTACAACACCAAACTGTATTCACTATGGAAGCTAATTTAAGGACGTATTCACGTCAAAATGCAATGGAATACAGTTAAAATAACATGACAAATAAATATACAAACGCTATTACAGTGTTCCTTTGGGATCCTTTTGCTAATACAGTACCAACATGAACAATATAAACAACGATTGATGGGACTGAAAACGTAGCAGCGCCCCAAACCGTACACACTATTAATAAGGTGTGCATAGATTTAAAAAAAATTGGGCTAGATTAAAATAAGTAACTTAATATTTCCATAGATTTGTATTACATACAAATTATCATCTCGAACGTTACTCTTTTTATCGATACTGAATAGGTCGGCATCGGATTAGTTTGGAGAAAAAATTTAACCCAAAATTGTGTATTGTATAATTTATTACAAAATTTTGGTCATATATAGGTTTCCTATTCCAGTTTCACTGATTTTTGAAACATTTTTATACAGAAGACTTCGGTTCAGAGGATATTCAAGTAAAATGAAACATATGAGAAGCATGTGACAACCTTCAAAGTCAGTGTGTCTTGATTAGATACTTATTTGTATGTTTATTCTGGTATTTTATATTCCAATCGGTTAAATTATAATAATAGAATCCAAGAAGAAAATTTGTTCCTTTTTTTTTCTTCTTCTTTTGAAAATTAACATTTACAAAAATTTTCTCTTGAACGTTTTTTCAGATTAAATGGAAAAAAAAGGAGATAAAAATAATTTTACAATTTTTTACAAATAATTTCAAAATAATAAGGTTTTAATTTTTTTTACCCATCTTGTTGCTTTCTTTTCTAAAAGGAATGTTTCGTAATACTTTTTAAGTGAATGTATAGTTTATAGTTTCTATGGAAATGACATTTCAAAAGTGAAACAAAATTTAAATAAAATAATTGTATAGTTATTTTATAGAAGTATAGTTTCTGTGCAAATGACAAAATTTTAAAATTATTTGTCGAAAATATTTTTACGAAAAAGGAAAATTTATATTGTAAAATCAATCTGAAAAGTAAAACATCATAACTTCAAATTGAATATCGTAGCGTAAAAAGTATTACAAAATGCTTTTTTTTTAACACTAATTTGATTTCATTACCCATCAAATTGTCGTACCGGGGGCTTTAAATTGAAATCGATTCTTAAGGAATAAGATCCAATAAACTCCAAAAAGTATACATTACTTCAAAATAAATATAATAATACAGAAATTTCGACCAATAAGAAAATTCACAACAAAACTATAATAAATAAATCTATATAATATACAATATGTTTTTTTTTCTCTATCAATTTCTATCAATAGGAAAATACTTTTCATATTTTCCAATATATATATATATATATATATATATATATATATATAAGGTGTAACAAAACAAGTGAAAATAACAACTAATTGAATGAATTGTTTAAATATCATCAATATGGCGACCAGAAAAAGGTTGGTTTTAAATTCAAACTGAAATTAGTACGAATGAGTGTTTCATCCGAGATACGCCAATGGGAACGCTGTATTCGAGCATTTATTAATACTCACCTGCTATGCTAAAATATCTCTTTGGATAACCGCAACGGAAATGGAAAGAATAGACAAAATACAGGAAATGAAAGAAGTTTTCTAAATTATTTTATTTCAAATTCTCAAGCAAGTGTTGTTTGGAATTTAATTTGTTTCTCGAAACGTAAGCAATCTAAAAATAATATGAAACTTAAAGAAAAAAGCAGTGGCGTACTCAAATTTCTCTTTGAAATATCTAGTAAAATTGAATGCAGTCAAGTAGTTTTTGAGAGGTTGATCGGACACATGTATAGGTAAAATCGGCAATGTATAAATAAAAATGTGAATTTTGATATGTTATTAATTGCTAACTCTGAAAAAAATCTGACGAAGGGTTCTCATGTAATTAATCATTAAAAATTGGAATTTTCACATGTTACGAATGGCAAATATTGAATGAACTCATTTTCGATAATGTTGCTCCACCTTCTATAGATTAAAAAGTAAAAATCTTCTACTATTATAAATTAAATCTCGTGGATTACAGTTTTGTAAATATCTTCATTCAATTATTTATTATATTTAGTAATTAAATAATTACATAAAAATTAATTAGAAATTAATTTTTAATGAGTGTTTCTGTTTATTAAGATAGATTTAAAATGAGTGTTTCTGTTTATTAAGATTTGCTGGGTACCGTCTTTAAAACAAAACTTCTTATTTTTGAAAGATCTATCGCCTATTCAAATTTCCTATTTACAATCTGACACACCCTGTATATATATAAAAAACATTATTATATGGTTGTATGCCTACTCGTCGAGTTTTGTTATATTATTATCGGGAAGTGATTCGTTTCTATATAACATCGAACAATTTATCGCCAAGAAGTTTGTCAAGTGGAAAATATTTGATCAATAATCACTCTCTAAGCGGTCAATGAGGTTGTTTTCGTTTTTCTTCGCTTTTTTTTTTTGGTATGTATGTGTTTATTCGAGGAAGTAATCTATTTCGATATATATATATATATATATATATATATATATATATATATATATATATATATATATATATATATATATATATATACTATATATAACAGTGTATATACTATGTTTTTTAGTTA
This sequence comes from Nineta flava, assembly GCA_963920215.1. Lineage (NCBI taxonomy): Eukaryota > Metazoa > Arthropoda > Insecta > Neuroptera > Chrysopidae > Nineta > Nineta flava. Next base: position 67,690,869 of record OY986045.1, read on the forward strand.
GTATTGTCACTGTTAATGCTATCTATCTATTTGGTGTGTGGGTCGTCTTTGAATGAACACGAACCAGAATCTCCCTTCTCAAATAACCCAACGATTCTTTCCACCTCAACCTTCTCTCTCAAGCCTAAAAAGCACTACGGTAGTGTGCGGGGTTTATATATATATATATATATATATATATATATATATATATATATATATATATATATATATATATATATACTTATCGACGAAGAGTTTATTATTTTTCGGACAATTATATATATATATATATATATATATATATATATATATATATATATATATATATACTATCGAATAAACTTCTTTAATAAATAATAAGCCCACTTATCATGTTCGATTTATTTATTTAATTCATGTATTGATTCAAGTGTCTTAATTGTTTTATTTGAATACTTGAAGTTGTGTATAGGATGATTCAGGAATATGGTGTGTGTAACTATTATTAAACAAAGATCTTAAACATATAGAAAACAATTTTTTGACAATGGAAATTATCTAAAAAAGTTACATTGAAACTTTTTATTCATCCGGTGATTTGGAAAATAATTCGACTAAAACTTGTTTGTATATTTAAAATCAATAACTTTTATCCGAGTCGAATTTTTCGAAATCCGTATGAATAACACGCAAATAAAATAGAAATTTTTGAAAAAAGAATCCTCCTTTATCAGTCATGTGTACATACTTGACATACAGGGTGTTACAAAAAGACTAACCCCCACCCCAACCATTAATATCAGTCACAAGTATTAAGAAAAATCATATATACACTCCAATTCAGGGAAAAAAGGAACCAGTTGAAACACTCTAAGTGTTATTGCATGTTTTCAAAAGCATTTCTAAATAGAGAATCAATGTTTAATAAATAAATAAAATATTAACTATAAAACTATACAGTACACCTATACAATACACATACATACAAACATCTGGATAGTGTATAGGTATACTGTGTGTGTATGGTTGTTTGTTTGTCATTTAAGAGTGAGGATTTTGTGTTGCACATACTAAAGTTAAGAATTCAATGAACATATTTAACCTACTCTCATTGCATATGTACTGACTGGCTTTCTACAGTAACCACATGGCCAGCCAGTAATAATGGATAGTGTATAGGTAAACTGTGTGTGTATGGTTGTTTGTTTGTCATTTAAGAGTGGGGATTTTGTATTGCACATACTAAAGTTAAGAATTCAATGAACATATTTAACCTACTCGTATTACATATGTACTGACTGACTTCCTACAGTAACCACATGGCCAGCCAGTAATAAATAATATTTAAAATTGATTCTTTATTGGAAAAGCTTTCCAACACACACAGTATAAGTAATATATACGCTTAGAATATGACTTACTGTTTCAAATATATTGAATTTGAGTGTACGTAATAGTGACTCTATTAACAAAAATAAATTTCTCGTCATCAGAATATATATTTTATATATTTTCGCTATCGAGTCATCCATAATATTGTGATCGATATCTATTTGAGTCACGTGTCATATTTTGTGCCGATCACATACAATTTTTTTTTATTGTTCGTTTGGTAAAAATGTCATCATTTCTGTTTCAACAGTTTACAGCCGACGAGATGAGATCTCTGTTATATCTTTTCGTTATCCTGTGTCAACTATGACTAGGTACATGCGGATGCTGTGAAGATGAAATCCTTCCTCTGGTTGGTTTGAGTAAATTTTATTATATCAAATGCGCATCATCATTTTCTAAAATCAAAAATTGACGTGTAGAAAAAAAAAACATTTCAAAAATATTTCACACTTAAAAATTCGTATAAATCGTGATCAAATTAAGTGTTGAATGTTGGAAATTTGAATGGTCATAGATTGATTGTAGAGACTTTCTTGGACGGGACTCACTTCGACCATAAAGTCTATTGTGATGCTAAAGGATGTGAGGATGTGAGTGGAGAACAAGGAATTTGTGGGTAGACTAGAAATTGGTAGGATGTGCGACTGCAGCCGATTCTGATATGAACTATGCCCCGATATTCATCTGGAGTTCGTGAAGGAAACTGCAGAAAACCTTCTCAAGCATAGCCGGTTACTTCGTTCTTGCCCATACGCCGACAGTTTAGTCAATTAATCGCCCCCTTTTTTTTCTTAATAAATGACAAACTGCCGATGTCGAGATTCGAACACATAACCTCCCAGTTTCCAAGTAGGCACTGATCGGCCACTTAGACTGGCTCGACCATAGAAAGTGAGTTAAAATTAGATAACAAATTTTGAATCGAAAAAAAAACAACTAACATACGCATTCAATTCAAACTATATTTATTTTGCCAGAGACCATCATTTATCGACTTGAAATGGGGTCAATTCCCTAGGATCATTAACCGCCATGAATAATGTATGGTGTTTTCGCATAACAGTTTATAATGTTAGATTACATTCTGGATTTATTTTTCTTTAAAAAGAAGAAAAAAAAGTACATTAATGTTATAATAAATACAACACTCAACTTGTATAATTGACTTTGTAAAACCTATTTTCAGGTTCTGTAGATGAAGTGAACTTGAACTATACACAAGAGCTACACATATATCTCCTTACGAGCCTTGTTATATGGAAATATACGTGAATCTTGACGTTGCTTGTAAAATCCGAAATTTATAGATTGTCTAAATAATTTCAAATCTATATGGATGGTGCATAAGTAACGTTATGATTTATTTGATGAAAGCGTATTGTGCATTATTTGGTTTTAACTCATGAACCGATTGAATCTTATATGGGAAAAGGTGTAACGTATGGAAAATTATTTGCAAACACCGCCTAGACATCACTGCGAGGTCTTCCAGCACGCAGAAGATCACAGACAGTCCCATGTTATCGAAAATGCTGAACCAATCGGTGAATTGTCGGAACATAAAAGAAATTTCGATATGATCTTTATGTCTGAATAATCGATTGCTGACTTTCAAAATAAAATTGAACAACTTTGGTTCTTTGTTCTGTGCTTGAGTCTTTCCATCATAAATTTTCCAAGTTTTTCAAAGATAATTTTGAGAAAAAAAATACGTAAACAAAAGAATTATCTACTAATTAAATCATAACGTTACTTATGCGCCACCCTCTATATATTGCCAGAACATTTCAGTCTATCAAACAATTTTTGTATTAGATGGATCGTTACTTGGGACGATTATCCATTTAATTAAAATTTGTATCATTATTACATACTTTCTAAAACAGCAACTGTGATTGCGAAACTATTGTCTAAAATATTCAAAAGTAGTAAAATCTATATAAGGGCTAAGTTTTTTTAACAAAAGTAAGAAAATGATTTTTTAACAAAAGTATTAAAAATGAAAGGATGACCTATATTTCTAACAAACATCAACTGTATGGAGGTACCCTAGAATATTGATGATGAGTGAGTCAATGAACAAGTAAATTCCTTAAAAACTATCAAGACTGTACCATCTGATAATGGGTCTCACGCTACGTTTTAAGTTGATCTTCAGAGCATTTTTGGATCCCAAGATACAGAGACCTAAACATAATCTCTAAATGCCCCAAAGTAAAGCATAGTTCGGTAGGCGCCTATACTGAAACTTGGCCTTACGCACTACCATGGCTATTTTATACCACAATTATAAGCCAACAAGTCATTTTAATAATTGACGAATTTCTAATCTACCATCAAAATCTTCCATACTTACAATACTATGTATATAATATTGTTTACTACAAGTACGTAACCTTGACCTTTTTTGTTGTGTAAGATACCAAAGAAAACGTTATAAGGGGGAGAGGTTATATACACACATATAGAAAAAACAAACAAACATATAATATGATCTATGTGTATGTATGTTTGTATGTTATATTTACCTCCAAGTTTCTTCTTATGTTTCGTAGTAAGCAGAGAAGAGATATTAGAAAAACTTATTTATTGTACAGTGATTTTAAAAGTAGCGCAAGTAGACGATACCCATCATATGCAAAAGATATGCTTGAGTTTTGAAATAAAATTTTAAAAAAGTTATAAAAGCTAATTTTATTATTTAAATACTATAAATTTCCATATACGACTTTTATGCTCATATATTCAGAAAAAGAAAATCCTGGATAACCCAACCTCTTCAATATACTGAATTATAATCAATGATTCTGCAAGGTTCTTACAGATTTTCTCGTTTTTTTTTTTTTAAGATTATATTTAGCTTCATTTTGTGAACGAGTATCTGTTCGACTTTTCACCTACTTTTACAAAATCGATTCTCAAAACTTTGCATATGTATTAAATCATCAAGACAATACAAATATGTCGTACCATCGAGATGATCCAATGATGAAATTTGAAAATAAGGAAGGAAGTTGAAAGAGTCCATTCACTCTTCGCGCGATTTAAAATATATTTTAAGCGTTAAATTGATTCACTTACATCTTTCTTTTGTGGTACTAATTTCTCAGAGAGTCAGCAGTCACCTCAGTCGTTTCTCATTGTTCGATGAGTTTAAAATACCCGTAGTACAATTACTGATTCGATTTTAAGAAAAAACATTCCAAATACCACAACAACCTGATTATTCATTTATAAATTATTTTTACATTTGTTTAAGAAAACATCATTTCTAGGAAATGAAACGATACTCTCGAAAAATTTTATGTTTAATTTAATAATTAATAATTTTCAAGTAGATTTAGTTTGAACTGAAAATTCAATTTATGTAATTGATATTCTAATGAAAAATCAACACAATACACTGTTCAACACAATGTAATTAATAAATAAATATTAGCACAAAACTTTATTTACATTTTAAATAATAATTTATTATATATATATATATATATATATATATATATATATATATATATATATATATATATATATATATATAGAGTACGCATTGTTTATATTTATTAACCAACACTTCCATCATTTCAATATATATATATATATATATATATATATATATATATATATATATATATATACCATTTTAATATGTAATTGTGTTTATAAATTGTACTTGGTAGTTTTTTAGACGTTATAAAATCGACACCTCCACCATTTTAGTATGTAATTGTCTATACAAATTACAATAAGGGACTTTCTAAACTTAGTGAATTCGACGCTTCAACCGTTTTAGTAGGTAATTGTCTATACTGATTACAATGAGTCACTTTCTATTCTTAGTGAATTCGACGCTTCCCCCGTTTTAGTATATAATTGTCTAAACTGATTACAATGAGTGACTTTCTATTCTTAGTAAATTCGACGCTTCCACCGTTTTAGTATGTAATTGTCTATACTGATTACAATGAATCACTTTCTATTCTTAGTGAATTCGACGCTTCCACCGTTTTAGTATGTAATTGTCTATACTGATTACAATGAGTCACTTTCTATTCTTAGTGAATTCGACGCTTCCACCATTTTAGTATGCAATTGTCTATCTTCATTAGAATGGATGGCTTTCTAAACTTAATGAACTACACGCTTCCACCATTGTGGTATATATAATTGTGTATATTAATTGCAGTTGGCAGTTGATTGTGTGTGTTTTATTTTGTTTGTGTGTGATTTTGAATTTTTGGATATTGAAAGACAAGACAATGGAATACATTATAGAAAGATGAATGATCGTTATTATTTTAGTACATAGATATAATATGTAAATATAAAGTCTATATATTGTTTTTAAATACTGTGTGATAATTGTTGTTAGGAAGAAAGGCACGAAGTTGACAAGACTGTTTGATACCTCGAGGATGATATCATTATAAAGTTTTTAGTTAGAATAAGTAGTATTTACAATATTATATTCGATTACACGTGTAAACATGAGTGTCTCTGTGTATACGGTGTACACTAATGTATACGATTATTCAAGGTTATTACTTCTTCATGTTATCAGAGATAATAAAAAAGCACTCTAGTTTTCTTTCAATTTAATTAAACAACAAAAAATTATTAGAATTGCTAACGTCATTGTATCAATGTTATTGACTAACAAAACCTGTGGATCACTTCTAGAAGAACTAGAAATATGGGTAATATAGGTCATAGGAGCTGCTTTTTTAGTCGTAGTAGTAGCAGCAGAGACGAGGTCGAAACCTGACAAGTAAGCCTTTCTAGACTTTTTTACTAACCCCTTAAGAACAAGGAATTTGTACGTAGACTAAAAGTTGGTAGGTTGTACGAATACAAGCGCTTTTGATAGGAACTATTTATCTGGAGTTTGTGAAAGCAAAAAACCTTCACAAGCATAGCTGGTTACTTTCCCTCTTGTCCATTCGTCGACAGTTCAGTCGATTAACCGCTTTATTAATTTGGGTTTTTAAATTAATTTAATGGACAAATTGCCACCGTTGCGAATAGAACCAGCAACCTCCCAGTGCCGAGCAGAGTGCCTTTAAAATCTCGACCACTTGGACTGGTTAATATTTTGGTTTATATTACACTGAAAAATAATTAACTACTGCATTGAAATGTGGTGCCATCTATACAAAATATGATTAAATATCAAAGACAACTAACTTAATACCCTTATATATCGATAAACTACACTAGAAAACAAATTCATTTTGAAAATAAAACCGTGATGCCGTAATTTTAAAACCCACTTTTTCGCAACTAATATTATTTTGCCAACACTTACCCGTCACCAAGCATATGATGCAACATATGAACAACGCCCTTGAATTTTTTTATTATTACAAAACCCAGCAAAACAGCATCCCTTAAATCACCCTGTATACATTATTTGATATGATTATAATGAAGAAAGTTATTATTATTCAGCTAGTTCGAGTTCTACAACGCGGATTCATTATTACATATATTTGTTGTCGCGACGATATCTTATAGAATGAGGCAGGTGTTAGAGCGTATATCACCTTCTTCGAGGTGGCATCATGCTATCCATGTTGGTGGTACTGCGATAGACGTTATGGTTTTGGTTAGGGGACTATGTTAGTTGTACAATGTGATAGTATTACTATACTTATATCGCGCAGCGCCGAATACTATCAACTTGATAACACCCCACACGTTTACAACTAACTAGTCGCCGAAGCACATCGCAGTTGCTGTGTTTGAATGTTTTGTATATATAGTGAATATTATTTATATTATGTTGGTGTTTGTGTATTGTAAACAATGTCTGCTTGTTCTGTACAACTTTTACGGAACATATAAAATGCATCCATCTACAAACTCGACATGATATTAATTACTATGTCTTATATCTTGAAAAGAAACCTATTGAAAAATTACCGGAACTTTGTATTTAATCGTCATCGTTTTCCATTCGTCACGTAGAAGCTACCTACCACTCCAAGTGGCCGAGCGGTCTAGGGCGTCATGTCCGCGCAGGATGCCTACTTGGAAACTGAGAGGTTATGGTTTCGAACCCCGACATCGGCAGTTTGTCAATTATTAATTAATTGACTAAACAATCGGCGTATGGACAAGAACGAAATAACCGGCTATGCTTGAGAAGGTTTTCTGCAGTTTTCTTCACGAACTCCAGATGAATATCGCCATAGTATGATGACAAAATTTGCAAATATTAACAAGTAATGTTTTCCTTTTTGTTTATATTTGTTATTATCATATATTTGCAGATGAAGAAACTGTGTTTCGAAAGCATGGTCAAAATAAAATTACATTGTAATTTTTCATCAATTACTTAAAATGTCGAAATTTACAACAAAAGCTTTTGCAATACTCTTTTCGACCTGTCTAGTTTACTTTGAATCAAAGTTGCGTCCAAGAAAATTAATTCATAACTCATTTTCAATTTTCGATTGTCCCAAAATAAAGAGATACTTTCGGTCTTCGAACATTCAACAATATTTTTTATAAGATATGTGGCACGAATAATACAAACATTTTAGATATATTTCATTTTTCTTCGTCTATTATTTTGTTCTATGAAATGTAATTACCTAGAAGAAATCATTGGGTCACCCCTAACGTGTTGCTTACAAAGAAAGCTGTTTTACAGAAGAGAAATTAGAAATGCTTGTTATTTCATCTGTATTAAATGTATAGCAACTGGTAAGATTTGTTTTTCTTTTTGTTGCTATTATTTTCAAAGTACCTCCTCTCACACGACAAATGGAAAACGTGTTTCAGTCTGTGATTGGTGCTTGATTTTCAAATATCTTGTTAGTCAGATGAAAATGAAAAGTGCAAAACTTCTTTTTTATAGCATTGCTAAAAGTTTTACTCTTTAAAAAATTTCCAAACATCAAAATTAGAAAAGGGACAAAGGAGATAAAATCGTGGAGGTAAAATATTTTTAGGTACAAAATTAGCGTTCTTTCTTCAAAATGTTCTAGTTGATTTCCATCTTATTTATTCATTGTATTTTTGGGATATTGTTTCAAATAAAAGTTGTTACTAATGATATTTTTCCTTAGGACTATGACATCTGGTGAAAATTATTAGAAACAGTGTAATCAGGCTCAACTGTGGCTCAATAATTACAAATTCGTTACTAGGGTTGCTATATTGAAATAAACAAAAAAATTATGATTTTGAAAAATATAAGTTTTTTAATGTAGCCTGACTAAAGCCACCATTTTGAAATATGACGTCATTAGTAACTTAACCAATATTTAAGCAACTTTTATCCAAAGCATTTTTCGGAATAACCTAATGAATAAGGCACAAATGAATTATAAAATTTTGAATAAAGAACGCAACTTTTGTGGCCATTTGTACAGTTAATTTTAAATCACATATCAGGAAAGTAGCCGTCACACCTTTATTATTTTAAAAATCCTCTGTCCCTAATATATCGTTAGAACACTCATGGGAAAAATCAATCAAGATTGGTTACTCGTCTGTGGTGGCAAGGTTTTTGTCACACACGTACTCTATTCTGTATTTTAAAAGGAAGATCGAAAATAGAAAAGGCTGATTATGAAAATTTGACTCTTTTGGGTTTGAGTACACTCCTCGTCTACAAATTTGATCCAGATATATATATATATATATATATATATATATATATATATATATATATATATAGTAATATTTACGCTTGGAATGTGACTTACTGCCGAATATTTGAGTATACGATCCTAATAATAGCTTGGTGTTTAATTTTCACAATCAAATTTTACCAAGTACAATAAACCATGTTTATATTGAGATAAAAGGTGAAAACACCGTAGTAGTTTTAGATCATTCTGGAGTGAATGGTATGCAGTATACAGTTTTTCAAAGTTTGGATGGTATTTTCACTAATAGATAGCATATTATATCTCAGTTATACATAAAACAAATTGTATAATTTAATTTTCATTTCATTAATCGTATTTACTATCTTCCTTCACTACTCTACTTTTATAAGTTACATTTAAATATATATATATATATATATATATATATATATATATATATATATATATATACATATATATATATATATATATATATATATATATATATATATAACCAGCCAGTTAGCCGCGCTTGTTAAGGCGTTGTGTCTACTTGGAACTGGGAGGTTATGGGGTCGATTCCCGACACCGGAAGTTTGTCAATTACAAATTAATAGGGCGGTTGATTGATTAAACTATAGGCGTATGGACAAGAACGGTGTAATCGTTTATGCTTGTGAAGGTTTCCTGCAGTTTTCCTTCACGAACTCCAGATGAATATCGGCATAGTTCCTATCAAAGTCGGCCGCACATCGTGCCAATTCCTAGTCTTTATACGAATTCCTGATCCTTCACTCACATCATAAAAGTAATAATTAATAAAGGTTAAAAAAATGACGTGGATGGCCTCTGTTATAGTCTGTCGTGTCTCAAAAACGGAGGTTAAACCCCATTATTATTATTTTATATATATATACCATAAATGCATCTTATAAATTTTCTATTAAATATAATAAAATATCTAGGAATAAGACACTCCACACATCCTTCTCGATAATATAATTTATATATATTTACCATCATCATAATACATAATACATAACAACAAAATACTTGTAAAATAAGGAGATTGTGCTGTATGTAAACTGTGTAAACTTACTTATTTTATATAATGTAATATAATATTATATAATATAATAATATAATGTATGGTAAACACTCATCATGAATATTTTCTAGATAATATTCTACATGTATACGACAAGTACATATTATATATTATGTATGGTATGTTATGGTATGGTATGGTATGGTATGGTATGGTATGATATGTTTATATACACATAGAGGACATTGTCTGACCTCACAACATACAGAGAACGCGAAGTATTTGTTATCTTTTGCTGTGACCTGCTCATGGCAAGGTTGTACTCGGTCAAGGCCACTGTTACCATACACCATCGTTACAAAATCTTATTTATACGTAAAGACATGCATATATATACTTATATATATATATATATATATATATATATATATATATATATATATATACCGTGTGTGTTGGAAAGCTTTTTCAATAGAGAATCAATGTTAAATATTATTTATTATTGGCTGGCCGTGTGGTTAAGGTGTGAAGTCAGTCAGTACACATGTAATGAGAGTGGGTAAAATATGTTCATTGAATTCTGAACTTTAGTATGTGCATTACAAAATCCCCACTCTTTAATGACAAACAAACAACCATACGCATACAGTATACCTATACACTATCCAGATGATTGTATGTATGTGTATTGTATAGTTTTATAGTTTATATTTTATTTATTTATTAAACATTGATTCTCTATTAGAAATGCTTTTGAAAACGGTCTGTATATATATATAATACATACTAACAGTATATATATACATTTTACTATCTTACAATCATGTACATACAACGCCAAAAATTGAGCTAAATTTAAAACTTTTATAAATGATTTGTGCCTTATTTATCCGGAATCATTTTTTAGAAAAACGGATAACTAAGGCACAAATGAATTATAAAATTTTGCAATTTTAGTTCGACTCTTAGCGTTAACTGTACATGTATGTTTTTGTTATTGTTGTTGTTACTACCTGTCTGGATGATAGGAAAATATTAAGGCCGATAGAGACATCTATATTTAGACAAATGAACTAAGAGAAAATGGAAAAACTATTTTAGATTTAAACCTGAAAGTTATTTGAATTGAATAAACGATGTTTCGAGAATTGACGGCCACTTGAAAATCTTAATTACGACAATGGACAGTGAATATCTCAGGCGTCTCTTTCGGTTTATTTGGTGGTTTCTTATACGGTTTTATAATCTGTTTACAGAAGATCCAAGCTTTTATCCAATGTAACTTTGCTCATGAGACAAGAAAGCATATAGAAAAACATTCAACAAGAAATATAGGAGTTTAAACTTTGGAATCTCTATTTGAGAACACTTGAGAAATAAATTCTGGAACAGTTCAAAGAATTTTTCAAAAATTCTAAAAAATTTCACTTGTTTTCAAACGCTATAAAATATAAATCAGAAAAAAACATTTATATTTATCGTTTTCCTATCCCCAAGTACTCAAAAAGTTGTTAGGGAACTATTTTTTCTGCCATAAAATCTAGATTTCTTTGAAAAATTACTCCACAAAACCCCATGGCCAATATTGTTAATTTATGAAATGTGCCATTTTCTATAACTACGAATATGACATCTATATTTCAATCATTTAACTAAAACGAAAGCTTTTGTATAAAATATAGCATAGATCATAGGAGCTTTCATCATGTTGAATGGTTTTGTGTTCAGTTGGCTGAAAGTAAATTAGCTTTATATACAATATCGTGATACAGAAAATTGGTATAGTAGAAAACTACTTTTCATTAATAATTTTTCCAAATCGCGTGAAAAGAAATTATCACGGAGCCGAAAAGAAGAGAAAAACAGATTTCTGTAACCTAAATATTTCACGTCTAAATGCATTTCAATCTTTCACTGGAAACATTTTCAAAATCGACTCGTTTTTATGTGCAGACAACAGGACAAACCAAATGTGCTGATTTAGTAACTATTGTTTCCAAATAGCTCTCTAAATAGCTCTCCACTAGATTTTACAGCTCTACTATTAAATTCATTTCAATTACGAACGACTCTAAAGGATGCAACTACAAGGGTAGTTTTTCGTTCTGAAACCAGTCCAAACCGAACTTACTTATTACTTTTATTTTTAAACTAGCTTATACCTGCAGTATCGCACCTCTTTTATTGTTATATCTCCGACTCCCGTCATAAAAACAACAATGTAATGTTTAATTCCCAACGCTTCCACTACTTCAATTTTATTTCGACACTTCCACCAAATTATTATTTCAACGAATATTTTCAAATTCTATCTCTCGTAGATACCAGTTTTTTAAGTCAGCAGTTTTCCAACAAAATAAGTTTCACCAAAATCGGTCCTTTTATATGATTTTAAATTTGCAATTAAATGATATATATTTTAATGCTAATCAATACTTATTATAATAGTTGTAAACTTATACAGGGTGGCGCATACGTAACGTTATGATTTCATTAGTGAATAAATTTTTTGTTTACATTTTTTTTTTCGTTTTTTTTTTCTTCAGAATTAACTTCAGAAAAACTTGGGAAATTTATGATGGAAAGACTCAGCACAGAACAAAGAATCAAAGTTGTTCCATTTTATTTTGATAATCAGCATTCGATTATTCAGACACAAAGATCATATCGAAATTTCTTTCATGTTCCGACAATTTACCGATTGGTTCAGCGTTTTCGACAACATGGGGCTGCCTGTGATCTTCCGCGTGCTGGAAGATCTCGTGCAGTTCGAAATAATGTGAACATTTCTCGGATGCAAGCAAGTGTTGAGGAAAACCACGAAACTTTCACCAGGCGACGTTCTCAGCAGTTGGTGATGTCTAGGCGGTGTTTGCAAAGAATTTTACATACGTTACACCTTCTTCCCATATAAGATTCAATTGGTTATCGAGTTAAAACCAAATGATACACAAATACGCATTCATTAAATAAATCATAACGTTACTTATGCGCCACCCTGTACTTAAAGGTCGACCGAACAACTACTTCAATAAGTAGTTATGTGTGAAATAAAAAATTAATAAAAAATAGTACTTGATGAATGTTGAGAAATGAAAGATGTTCCCGTTCACACATAAGATACAAATTATTGACTTGACAATTTCAATTACTTAGCGTACCAACTATATAATCTGTTAATCAGTAAGTACTCGTACACCCTTCCTTCATGTTTATGAAATAAAAATAAACAATGTTTGACTTTGATGTCCGCCTGAATATTGTGTAATCAATTAACAGTGGTAATTGTATTTATTTTCAATCCGACTTCAAAAAGGAGGATGGTTCTTAATTCGTCGGTTTTTTTCTATTTTTTATTCATTTCTATAACTTGTGATCGAGCTGCTAAATGCGCTCTGCTGGGAACTGTGAGGTTGCTGGTTCAATTTCCAGTGGTGGTAGTTTGTAAATTAAATTAAATACTAATATGAAAAAATAAATTCGTCAACCAGGAATCGAACCTCGGACCTTGGGATATCCAGTCCAGCGTGCTTACCGCTACACCAAAGACAACTCTGACGTAAGAGCCAACTTTTTCATATCATTCTTATCTCTACTTCTGTCGAAATTATTATTCATATATATTTATTTGTGACTACTTATACAGTTGTCTAAGATTAAAAGAGATATTCTATATTTTCTGTTTTATTCTTCTTTCTTTAAGCTCTCCCCCCCCCCTGTTTTCTCTTGATCGATTCTACTCATTTTCTAACTTGGCCATTGAAATACCAAAAAACGTATCAGATGCAAAAGTAGCAAAAACGTATCAGATGCATGTTATTGATCGAGTTAAAATTGTGACGAGTAACAAAATGCATGAAAAATATTGTTATTGATCTTAATGTGTCACAGGTCGCCATGAACAAAAGAGAAGTCATGTATTAATTCAAAGGAAATACGAAATTGGCACAGCTTCTACGTAACGCATTTTTGATGTGAAAAGTTCTATAGCGAAACTATACAAGATTATTAATGGAGAATGACATGGAATTTCAGATTATATAATGTCACGTTTTTTGTAACGATCGGCTATGTGACAGTCGGCAATTATCGGCATTGTTAAGATATCTATTCGTATTTGTCAACCAATCACATTGCTCACAATAAATACGACATTAGATAGATAGATAGATACATCTTATGGTCCATTGTGCTCCCCTTTTTACTTCAGTCCGACATGATTCGCTCCTCCCATTTATTGGCAATAGCCAGGAGCTTGGTTATCAGGTCTTCCTGAAGGTTCATATATTCGGGTGGGATGTACCGAATATCCTGTATCTGCTTTAACCTAGAGGTTCGCAGTCAAAGATTATGTGGTTGGATGTTTCTTTCTCCTCGCTACACAATCTGCACATAATGGATCCGTTATGGAGTCCTATTGTGAGCAGACGCATGCGCAGGGGACAATGCACGGTGATGAACGGTGATGAATCCGGTAACCTTAATACAACATTAACGTTTATGTTTTCACTTTCAGTCCCAGATCTCAGTCCCAGATATAAAAGGACATCGAAAGGAAAGGAATAAAAATGGAAATATGTACATCTGTAATTATTTTTTATTGAATTCTTAAATTGTTTCTACACATTTTTTTTAAATTTTGTATTTTTCTTTTTCTTAGTTTTTTGTATGAGATATAGCCAATTCTATTATAAAATAATATTTTTATTTATTTATTCATTTATTTGTATATATTTTTTATAGTTTTTTTTTTTTTGTTAAATTTACAATTTTTATTTGGAATATTTTTTTCTTTTATTATTTTTTTTTTAAATGTATGTATTACATTGAGGTTACATAATTAATTTTCAAGAATGGGGCAGGGGTAGGAATAAATATAAATGTGGTTTTTATTGTGGGTATTTTTTCTATTAATATTAAAAATATTAAAATTAAATTTTTTTTTTTTTTTTGGAAAATATAATTATTAATAATTAATTCAAAAACTAAAAAATGATTTTTAATAATAATAATAATTAATTAATTTAATAGTAATACTGTCCAAAATGTTGGAATGTTTTGATTTTGATTTTATTAATATCTGAAACAAACAAAAATTTATTTTTAATAATTCATTTATTTTTCAAACGCTTCAGGTTTAACAGAAATGTGTTTTCTTAATAAGAAAATGTAGTTCTGTTTATTTTATCACTGCTTTGCCAAAGATGTATGAAAACATAAAACGCTAGCAGTGATTCTCAACCTTTTTTTTGTCGCGGCACACTTTTAACGATTTCAAAATTTGACGGCACACAAAGAAAAAGATACGTTTAAAAGTTGTTTACTTCTCTATAATACACTGTGTAAAATAGTTTATGATCATAATTTTGAATGTAAAATAAAATAATATGTACTACAAAAACAACAGTACGTTTATTAAGGGGTACAAGTTAATAATAAGAATACTTTTAATGAGAAATTTGATCTTGATGTTTTTTGATAATTTCATTTATATTTGGTCGTAAAAATGACAATACTACTCTCATATCGTCTTCTACATTTAACAGTCTTGATCTTTTTTTCGTTTTTATGTTGGTTAATACTTTACTCTGCACATTTATAAAATTTGACGGCACATTTTAAGAATTTGGTGGCACACAAAAGTGCCGCAGCACAGTGGTTGAGAATCACTGCGCTAGAGAGTGCACTCGTTTATCGCTTTATGCTTCTATGTTTAGATTTTTGTGTGGTGTGGATTTTTGGGTCCGATTTTTTCTATTCACAAATTTTCAGCGTTGTTGTATCTTGTTTTATTATTAGTTTTGAACTATCGTGTTAACAGACAGATAGACATGTTTGAGCTGAAGATGTGGCAGAACCCTTTGAGTTTATGAATAAAAGATTCATATGAACTTTTATAAATTTTGTCTATTTTTTACAATTTAAATTATATAACTTTGTGGGGGTTGAATGAGAGACTACACAAACACTGATTTTGATCCCTTGATCCTCGGGATCCCTTTTCGTATTTTAAACTCCTTGTTGACGGACAAAGACCAGACCGATAGACGGACATCTTTCATATATTATGTATGTACAAAGTATAAAAATAAATTATATCGTATTTGTTTCATCAACGGACTTTAACGCTAAGGACATCTATAGGTTTAATCTATATAAAACTTTCTATATACATGTTTTAAATATAAAATTACCTTTAACATATTAATAATTCATGTATGATTATTGTAGACATTTTTTTTTTTTAATTTAGAGTCCACAAATATGAGTAGCTTCCAAAATATCATCTTCAGTTGCTTTTCGTACTGCTACAGTGACAGAATTATCATATAAACCGCTACTCACTAATCGTATGGTCGTTACTCCACAAAATATCGTATGTTGAATATTATCTGAAAAAAATTACAATTCAATTTAACTTGTTTTTCCATTAACGAGAAACCAACGTTTTGCAGCTCAAAATATCCCAATTGTGGGCCTACTCCATGCCAAACAACAAGTGCGCATCAGTTCCAGGACAAAAAGAGCTTTTTTACCCCCCCCCCTCCTAAAAAAGAGGGGTGTTATAGGTTTGGAGTTTATAAAAGTCTGCCTGTGGCATCGTAGCTCTCAAACGCGTGGACTGATTGACAATGCGGTTTTGTTTTATTAGATACAATGTTTGTTAAAAATCTGTTTAGTTTTTTGAACCGGATCAACTCTTTTCCATGAAGATGTATAGGAAAAGGTTTTTTATTACACATCAATTTGGTGGAGGTAACGGAAATTTCTTATAATGTTTCATTTTATTGCTTTGAGGGTTTTTTAAATTTTGATTTTAATATTAAGAACACGTAATCATTAACTCAATTTCAACAATGCAATAATTACCATCGAAACAACAATTATACACTTAAAGTTACAATTTTATATTTACGAATTAATATTTGAGTAATGCAGGCTCTTTTCAAAATGGCTTCGTCTATATCTATCTATCTACATGTTGTAGCTATTATTATGCTTGAATTGCCATTAAATTGTCATTAAATCTGTTATTGTTGTTTGTGATTTACATTTCAAACTGTGGTAAATTATCATTTGCACAAGACGTACAAATTGGCGTATAAATACATTAGATAGATAATTACAGAAATACAGGGTGTACAAGGAATATGTTTATGTAGTTTTTTTCACTTTTAAATATACGTTACTATGTAGGATTGATTTATTTAACTAAATATATTTTGCTAAATATACTTATCTCACTTATAACTTATCTCACTCTCTTACGATATTATTAAGTACGCGTGTCTTTTATATTTTGATAGTACTCTTCGAGCAAAGTTACAAAACACATTGTTTAGTATTGATAAATACTTAATTTCGATCGACTATTCAAATATCAATTAACTTGGCGAACTATGCCACGGTCTTTCAAGCAGAAGTCTACGCCATACTTGCTTGCGTCCGTGATAGGCTACTTAAACCTAGAGGCTACATAAACCAGAACGTATGTATTCTTTCGGGCAATCAAGCTGCTTTAAAAGCCTTGGCTGGAACAGAGGTGCTTCAAGGGTAGTAAACGATTGTCTGGAAGAACTTCTGAAACTGGCAAAACGGAACAATATCAAATTGAACACATTATCGTTGACTGGAAAACCTCTAGGTTACAGCAGATACAGGATATTCGGTGCATCTTACCCCGAATATATAAACCTTCGGGTGGATCCCTGATAATAGCTCCAGGCTATTGCCAACATATGGGCGAATCGAATCTCGTCGGACTTAGATAGAAGAGGGAGCACAATGGACCATAAAGTCGAAGTGCAATACTTTTTAGACCCCAAGATGAATCAATCAATCAATGATATTCATAGCGTTTGATGATTTGAAATGAACAAATTTGATGATACATTACCTGGTTTTGAATTCAATCCACATATATTATCAACAATTTGTAAATTTGAATTTTCCAATCCATCAGATCCACCAATTTGTACAAAGTCTTCTAGGCCTCTTTTGTTACACTGACAAAAAAAAACAAACAAACAAACAAAGAACATAAAATAATCATAAATAATTAGTTTCGTTATAAATTGTAAAAATATTATTAAAAAGTTTTTCTTTAATACTTTCAATGTTTACATCTATAAATAAATCAGGAAAATGGAAATTTTTTAATGATGATTTGTATTATGACAATTATTATATCTTGACAACATCATCATATCCCTATATATTATGAAACTAAATCGCATGTTATTCTAACAGGAAAATAATCACATATTCGTAGAATATTAGATTTTATCCAGATATCAATGTTTCATTGGGAATAATAGTATTGTTATACTGACACGTGTATAAATCATAGTACTGCTGGCCACAAAAGTGGTGGTTTTTTTTTATCCAGTCCAGGTGTTCTAAGGCGTTATGTCTGTGCAGTATGACTGCTTGGAAACTGGGACGTTATCGGTACGAATCCCGACATCGGCAGTTTGTCAATTATTAAGAATTGTCTTCAAGGAACTGCTCGATTTTCTGCTATTTCTTATAGTTTAAAAGATAAATTTTTTAGAGCGTTATTTTTTCCATCTGGTACCGTTTTTGTTGTGGACCAATTCATATGTCCCTGAGTTATCTTGTAACTACTAACAAACTATTATTATTGTTATTGAATTTTGAGACAAAAAATAACCCTTAATTTAAAGCTTACAAATTATTTTTCAATTAATCTTTCTTTTAGATTGAATATATCAGGTATATTCCAACTAACTTACCTTCAATCTTTTACAATTTGAAAAATATTTGCCCATCTTGCAGAGGAATGTATTCGCATCGAGCGCAACCGTACTCAGCGCTGTGCGTGGTCAAAAAAGCAACTTCATGACCAATGTCAGTGTATAAAAAACCATAGGTGTTTCTAAATTAACTGTAACTTTTTGTTAAACGCCAATAGCTTTTATACACTGACATTGGTCATGAAGTTGTTTTTTTGACCACGCATGGCGCTGAGTACAGTTACGCTCGAAGCGAATAGGATAATCCTAAAAGTGAATGATGACCTAGTCTGGATTATAATGCTGAGCTATCAAAAGGGTTGTTATTTTTAGAAACTAAATGGACTCGCCATAAATCGAATGTATTTTTTTTATATTGTAATACATTTTTGCACGTTCGTAGAAATTTTCTGTTATCAAACAGCGTTTGACAGTCAACTGTTTGATATTATTCGCTCCAGGATATTATCCGCTCCTTACAATGATGGATTCATCAAACCAAATAAAAGCATTGTAACACATGACAATAGCACAAAAGATGAATTTCATATTATTGAATATACACAAACGATTTAATAAAAGCTTTGTATTGGTAAAAGAAAATGTTTTTATTTCGATAGTGTTTCATCATCAATAGATAATCAGGTGCGCATCTTGTATTAAACTTACGAGGAGGAGTGTTTAATCATATTCGTGTCATTACTGTAATCATTACTGTAAATTGGGGTCTAATATAGTAGTAGCGAATGAGAGGAGATAGCTATCCAAAGTAATATCAAGGCCAGGCATCGTCATACCTTTTTAGGCAGCGGTCTTATTGGCTTATACATCTAAATCATCCGTGGTATAATGGTAGCCCACTGGGCATTAAATCCGAGGTTCAGGGTTCGATACCTGGTAGGTGAGTTAATTTAATATGTTTCGGGCCTTCTAAATACGCCATTTTGGTCAAATCTGGCTTAGAGTTGATCGCCTAGAAACAATAAGCATCTAAATTTTTCTGCCTTTACTTAAAATAAATTCCATGTGTCTAATTATTTGCTTTTCGGAACTAAAGTGGGTCACTTCAGATTATCAAATGGTTTCATCGGTGACCTGCGTGTCATGAGTTGCTGAACCCTCTATACCTTTTCCGGCTAAATCCTTCTGTTAATCGATTTTAAATTAATTAACACATATCGAGCTATAATGATGCTAATTCCGCGGGGACTCTCGTTGGAGGATGTTTTGTGACGCTTCGATAAAAACACTACATCTACGCTCCTTATGGCACACTTTGTACAACGAAAAATATCATATTTAATACAAATTATTGTACAAAGAAAATATTATTGTTGTATGAGAAGAAAAATAAAGAATAATAAGAAAATGATACAAAAATATTAGAAAAACAATGGAATTATTTTATGTCTAACATAATAATGAATATTAAGAAAAACATAATAATAATAATAATAGAAGAATGCCGTTGAAAAATTAACCGTATAATTTTTTCACAGACACAAATCCATCCAGAATATAGATACTTATATTAAAGAGACCCAGCATCAAGAAATTGTAGGTAATATATCAAAGGACAGAAATTAAGGTCATCTTCCTTTTTCTCTTCTAGTCAACCAATAAAGTATTAAACCTAAGAGAGAGAAAAGAAAACTAATTATATTTCTCAGCAGTTATTAGCAATCTCGATGCTGGGTCTGTTTAGTCTATGTTCTGGTCTATGATCCAGATACACACACAGACCTACCAATGTACAAAATAGTTTCTCAAAACTTGAAGATTCCGTAAAATCTCTAAATCGATTTTCAGTATCAAAAACCAGAATCTCTATATTCTAGGTATTTTAACAAGAAATCAACGCTCAATATTCTATAAACTCCCTGTATACTTACTAACACACACAAAAAATATAATAAAAATATAATATGTTTATTAAAATCCATTTAATATGATGAATATTTAATATATAATATATAATAATAATAATAATAATAGTAATATTTACCTTATGTAATGTACCAGTTTCAATTTCCATAATGTTCCTATCACCACCAGCACTACCAATGCTCGCTAATCCAACACTCAATGCAACAGTACGCACAGCTGCTGGATATATTGCGGTTAAACTACAATTGACACGTTTATTGTAGTTACGTAATGTATACAATTCATCGCTACCTTGCATTAAGATGTTGCATGCTGAAAATTATAAATAAATGTATTACAACACTATGCTTAATACAGTCAAACTTCTTCTTCTTCTTCTCTGTGGCCATTGGGTTATTATATTAAGATCACAGCTGAAAACTAGAAATCCTTTACACTTGTTAACTGGATTATTTTAACGTGCTACGTGTAATTGAGTTTAAGGTAGTTCTAGCACTGTCTTGTATAATCAGGGCAAAAACTGGTTTGTTTTTTTTATAGAACAAATACATATAAACGCATACACAACATATACACTCCCGTTCAATAAAATTGAACAGATCTGAACCAAATCTGTCTCTTACAATTTTGATTATTCTTGTAGTAAATGATTTGTTTACGTATAAATTGTTTACATAAATAAAAATTAGAAAAGTTCTATTTCTTTTTTCACATTTAAAAAATATACTACTTATCTTTGTTTATAAATAAATAATACACAGAGAGTTGCAAAAGTGAGGAGTTTTATGAAATGTCAGCAAATTTACATTTCAGGTCTGTTCATTTTTTTTGAACGAGAGTGTACATAAATTCATATACAAATTAATGTAATTATGAAAATAAATAAATTTTAAACTATTATATTTCGAAAGCAAAACGGTAAAACTCAATTTAAAAATAAATTTATTTAATAAATATTAATCTTTACTATCCCTTTTTTTTTAAATTCTGTCAAGTATTTTTTTCATTACAACAGATAATAGTTGGACGGGCATGAATTTTACATGCTTCTAATGCGAGAGAGAGTGAGAGAGAATGATAACTTTAATATTAATTATCTGGCGTTCTAAACGGTCAAACATTCTGAAACTTCAGGATTTATTAGAAAACGTTATGAAAAAAAATGCAGAAAATCTGTCGAAAAGTGATTTCATGCTGGAACTCCCTTAAGAAGTTTTTGGACTTTTCAGTTAAAATTGAGTTAATTTAAGCAGTTAATAATCTTTTTTTTTTTAGTTAATATTTATATTTTTGGTTTTATATTTATCATTTTACTAAAATATTTTACAATGTCCTCCAAAATATGTTTTTAATTTTACTTTTTCTGAACATTTTGGAAATTTGTGGAAACTTATATCAAAGTTTATTCTTTTTGAAGATTTATTTTTCCTTCATGAAAGAGAAGCCTTTAAGATAAGTTTGACTGTATTCTTAAGATGTCAGCATCGTTCCATGAATCCTGTAATGTATTGTGGGTAGGTACATAAGTAAATGTTATTTACTGGATATTGTTATTTGATATTATTCAATGAAAATTATTACTTCAATGTTCAGAAACACTCTTGTTGATAAGTAAGTATCTATGATGAAAGCAGTTACATAAAATATAATTTTATTTCATTATTATTATTATTATTATTATTATTATTGACGTATCAAGATATATAGCGAGAATTTGTATATGAATTGGAAAAAGCTCATTAACAATAAAAAATATACAATCGCGTCGTTTAAATATACAATTTAGTCGTGTCGAAAATGTATTAGATTTGTATTCAACAATGCACAAAGGTAGACTAGTTTCAGCTCGTAATAAAGCAAAACTCTAAACGCCAAAAAAATTAATTAATTGAAAATGCCATTCCTATCACAAGCAGTAAAACTGTAGGCAAACGATAGGTGCATATTCGCCGAACAATAGCATTTTTGCATAGACTAAGGAGGAGGCCGGTACCCCTAACCTTCTATTATTTACGTCCGTGTATGTATTACATAAAAGTGACTTAAACGAAGAACGCTCGTCATGAATGCCAGTGGGCGAGGGTTCGATTCCCATTCAAGATTTGTTTATTTTTCCATATCAAGAATTTGATGTCACAAAACGTTACCAATGTGCGAACCTTCTTAAATGTCAAAGTAAGTAAACACTAGTCACCTCCGTAAGTGTAATATAACCGAAAACAACCACACTAACAAGGAATGGTAGGCTCAAGTTTACCAAAACAATTAAATATTCAAGAGATCATGCGTTCTAATAATAGAGCATCTGGTGACTATAAGATAGAGCACTGATCAAGAATGCTGGAGGGCTTGGAATCGATTATCATCTAAGATGTGTACAGTTTTTCATATCAAGCATTTGACGTCAAAGAATATTACCAATGTTGCTACAGACTTTGTTTATCGTTTTTAGAACTGAATACTTTTGGGCATAGTAATTATTCACATACTTTTTTTTGTACACTCCCGTTCATAAAAATTGAACTAGTAAATCACATTCCAAGCGTATGAATTATTAAATATATGTATAATTTTAAATACAGTAATACTTAGAGTGTTTCAACTAATTCAATTTTTATGAACGGGAGTGTATGTAAAAATTTATTTCAAGAATATAAATGCAAAAATAAAGAGATAATGAGAGAAAAAATTCAATTGAGTATTTTATGGCCGTGAAATCGAATGGACAGTTCAAAAGCAGTTTTAACAAAACTGTTGGCCATTATTCTGTTTAACCTTCACTTACTAAGGAATAACATTATTGTAAATTGAATAAAGATGTCTGTTAGAAATAGGCGTCTTTATTGTAATGGGACGGAAATCATTTTTCTTGAACAATATATTAAGTATAATGTCATTCAATAACGTCAGACTCATTCGTCTACACGTTATGTTAATGATTCGAAGTGTAAAACGTATTTAGAAATATGAGCAGACAACATTATTTATCTTGTCCATGTCGATATCACGTACCACTTAATGCCTGGACCAGTGATTCTCAACCACTGTGCTGCGGCACTTTTGTGTACCGCCAAATTCTTAAAGTGTGCCGCCAAATTTTAGAAATGTATATAGTAAAGTATTAACCAATATAAAAACGAAAAAAAGATTGAGACTGTTCAATGTAGAAGTCGATATGAGGAGAGTAGCATTGTCATTTTTACGACCAAATATAAATGAAATTATCAAAAAAAACATCAAGTTCAAATTAAAAGTATTTTTATTATTAACTTGTAATGAACCCCTTAATAAACGTACTGTTGTTTTTGTAGTACATATTATTTTATTTTACATTCAAAATAATGATTATAAACTTTTTACACAGTGTGTTATAGGTAAGTAAGCAACTGTTAAAAACTTACTAACTGGTGTAAGTAAGCAACTGTAAGCAACTTTGCGTGCCGTCAAATTTTGAAATCATTAAAAGTGTGCATTAGGACACTTTTAGGAAATTGACATAAGGATTGTATTTTGACGGCTAAGTATACACAAATAACATAATGTGGAATAATAAGTTAATGTTGACTTCAAATTAATACTGTCAATGATATGAAAAGATTGGCTCATTCACCACAATCATCCGTACCAGTCCAAGTGGCCGAGCCGTCTATGGCCTTATGTCTGCGCAGTATGCCCACTTGGAAACTGGGTAGTTATGGGTTCGAATCCCGACATTGGCAGTTTGTCAATTATTAGGAAAAAAAGGAGCAGTTAATTGACTAAAGTGTCCGCGTATGGACAAGAACAAAGTAAGCGGCTATGCTTGAGAAGGTTTTCTGCAGTTTCCTTCACGAACTCCAGATGAATATCGGCATAGTTCCTATCATAGTCGGCTGCAACCGCATATCCTACCAATTCCTAGCCTATACACAAAAATTCCTTCCACTCCACTCACATCCTCACATCCTTAGGCATCACAATGGACCTTATGGTCGAAGTGTGTCCCATCTAGGGAAGTCTCTACAATCTATCTATCTACAATCATCCGCGGTGCAATAGTAACACACTGGGTTAGAAATCCAGCCTAGGTCCAGGATTCGATACCTCGAGGACGAGTTGATTTTTTCATATCAATATTTAAAAATTCAATGGATTTGTGAACATATCTACGTACGAAACGTGAAAGTAGACTAAAGGAATAAAGAAATTATTATTCTATTCAGTGAATAATTTGCATAGATAAAGGTTAACAAATTCCACATACTCTTTGTCATCAAAACTTACAAACATCAAACGATCTTTTTATGATGCTTGGTACAAATGGCCACAAAAGTAGCGCTTATTTATCAAAATTTTATAATTAATTCATTTGTTCCGAATTAATTCTGTTTTCGAAAAAATGCTTCGGGAAAAAGTTATTTATTATAAATTTATTATTAAATTTATAATAAATACTGTGCAGACATAACGCCTTGGACTGGAACTCGGCTCACTAGCTCCCGTCCTATAATAGTTTTATAATAGTTTTGTTATAAGAAAAACATTTAAAACCTCCTACGACACAAAACAAAATAATACATAGTACATAGAGTTTATTTATTCTAACTAAAATTTACATAATATTATCTCACAATGTTTTTCTTTCTATACACAATTCGTTCGTGCTTTAGTGAAAATTGTGAAAATTCTACGCTGTTTTCCTTCTTCATTCAATTCTTTACAATTATATTTAGTTTTAAGAAGATGAAAAAACAAACTTTTATGTTGAATATAAATGCGAGAAATAATCGTTGCCACCGATGATCTGTGCCTCTTAGGTTTGTTTTTTCTAGACATATTTTGGGAGAGAGGCCTATTTTAGAAAAATATTTTATTTGAAACACTACTTTGTAATATGTATTATAAAGATAATCTGATCATTTTTTTGGGTCAGAGGGTTACTATGGCCCACAAAAGTAGAGACCTTTTTTCGAAATTTTAAAATGGGCTTTTGTTTTCGAAAAAATACTTCGGTTAAAGGTGGTTCATTATAAACATGTTTGCCTAATGATGCGAGATACTTCAAGTACTTGTTACAAGTACTATTGTTTTTTTTTTTTTTGTAAGTTAGCGTTTATTTATCCAATGTTCGTATGGTTGCCTTTCGGTTATATTATACCAACGGGAATGACTACCGTTTACTTTATTTGACTTTTAAGTTAGATGTTTGAACATTGATAACATTCTTTGCCCGTTTTTACACATGATAGTTTTTAAGAATGTTTTCAATCACAATAAAAATATTTGATATAACTAAAGTTACATTGATTGCTGTCCACACGATTGAAATTAACTTGAAATATGTCAATCGCATGTTTTTTGACAGCAATAAATTCTTTCCTTGTTTAATTTTTTCGATTATTAAAAAAAAAACCAATAACAAGAATATTGATTTTGTACATGTGGAAATAACGCACTGAATTACACTGAAATATTTCTTCAAATTAGAAGCCAGGTCTATTGTAATATAACTATATAGTTTCATCAAAAAATACTACTGCGCTTGTTCACCAAATCATTCAAAAGTTACCTGTGTAAAGTAGCCTTTTGGCATCGAATACTTGATATGAAAAATCACACACTTCTAGAATGGAAATTGAACCTTCAATCACTGGCATTCTAGATCAACATTCTGCCTTTGAGCTAACAGATGTGGAATGCACACATAAAGTGTTTATAAGAAGCAAAATTTACACGAATATATGTAATCAAAGATTAACTTACTAGAAAAGAACTTACAACTACATATAATTTTCGTGTCGATAAAAATCGAAGACTATTCCCTAATCAATTTTTGATAGTAAAACTTTATCTATGACATGTAAAAGTTTCAGACAATCTTTCCTACTAATTTTTGTACTTACATGGCAAATCCTCAAGCACACACTTCGAATTTGTACATACATTTCACTAAGAGTTATATAAAGTTTTATTAATTAATAATAATATTATAAAATTAATTAATAGTTTCGAACGTGTAATTTAATTAATTTGTATTACAAAGTTGTACCTGAAGTTAAGTTAGCACAAAAAAAATTCCCTTATGATTTAACAATTTAATTTATGTATACTTAGTAGCTAATTATTCATAATACACGAGGTAGTGTTAATTAATAGTTGAGTAGGAAGCTTCAAGTGAGTCATAGGTAAGTATTTGGAATACATACATGTATTCGAAAAATCACCCCTGAAACACAATATTTTTCCAATATTACAGGTAGCCAAATAGCTCATATTGTCACAATTTGTAATTATATATTTCTTAAATGTTATTTCAAACATGTACCATTCAAACATTATAAGAAAGACAATATATAATATATATCAAGATCAATTTTATATAGATATTCTTCGACGGTTATCATACTTTTTATGACAGAAGGCATAAGCTACCCTAGGTATTTTGAAATTATTTTAATTTATCATATTTTAGCAATGCTTTTATATGAAATTGCCAATTTTATCAATTTTAAATGTTTGGGTTCTGTTCAATTCAACTGCGGAAAGTCTGCCGGGACATTTCAACCAAGGACAGTTCAACCGACTATTTTCCAAGGGGGTTGCAATGAAAAAATTGCAGTTTTCCGATTTTTCCCATCGGTTTCAAGTAATTTCGCGTCGAATATAAAAAACCAAATGTTTCTACCATGTCTAGAAGTGCCTTAGAATTTGTATACATTAGTGAGTGTGTCACTAATGTTGAGTCTGTATATATATATATATATATATATATATATAGACTGTGTTGGACAGCTTTTTCTATAGTGAATCAATGTTAAATATTATTTATTACTACCTGGCCGTCTGGTACTGTATGAAGTCAGTCAGTACACATGTAAATAAAGTCAGTCGGGTATCTCATAGCTATACTGTATGCGTATGGTTGTTTGTTTGTCATTTAAGAGTGGGGACACATTGCACATACTAAAGTGTACTCTCATCACATGTGTACTGATTGACTTCATACAGTACCAGAGGGCCAAGCAGTAATAAATAATATTTAACATTGATTCACTATAGGAAAAGCTGTCCAAAACATACGGTTTATATTTATTAGATCAGACTCATATGAGCAATCTGTTATTGCCAACGTTATAATGTTTGAACTGTACATAAATAATGTATGTGTTGTTGATTGTATACCTACATAAATGATTAGTATTCATTCATTGGCGTTTGAACATTATTTATGTGACACCATGGTTGTTAATATTTTACATATCACGTAACTAATTTAAAACCCTACAAATGAAAAGTGATACTATGCGCCATAAAAGTAGCGCTCATTTTTCAAAACGTTTTAGTTAATTTGTATCTTATTCATTCAATTTTTAATAAATAACTTACATATTATTCTAATATTATTTCAACTATATATCTACATATCCAGTTCCACAATAGGGAATATGCATGAAAATTTTTTTTCACTTGAATTGAAGCTTGTTTACTTGACAAATATCAAAGTAAAATTACTTTTTAAATAACTTTAAAAATAAGCGAGATATGAATGATTGAAATTCCCGATTAGACAAAGAGGGTGATAGCCCTCTTGATATGTTATGTGACGTCATATTACACTTTCACCATTTAAAATACACGTAAAACTCCGTTTTTAGTATTTTTGCAAGAAAGAGACAGATAATAATCTTTAAAAGCTTATAGCTTCCTTGATATTTGTCGGATTTTAATTTCGTTTTTAAATATTATTACAGTATTAACAGTATTTTCATATTCTGAAAATAAATGTGAAAAAAAATTTTCATCCATATTCCCTATTGTGTTAAGGATATTGAAATTCATAGAGACGACTGAGACGTACGAAAAGAAACCTCCCATGTTAATGTACAGAGCTTGTTGGTTAGTTATAGCCAACTTTACAAAAATAAAATTTATACACTCAAAATTTATTTGACAAGACATTGGAAATTAAACAAATTATAAATAAATATGGTTCGATTGTAAGTAATTTTTATTTTATTATATTTTATTTGATTTCACTAATTTCACCGTTGGTACACTATTGTTAACTTATAAACTGACAAGCTGACAAGTATGTTTCGTATTGGTGTATTAATATTTTTATATTTGTATCCTACTTTCGTACTAAGTCGAATGCCTTGAGGATCATGTGCAGTGCGTATTTTAAAAACAATGTTTCGTGTGTTTTTACTAAACTGGATCTTTTAAATCGTTAACTAGTTGTCAACTAAATGATCTCACTTCTAATATGATTTAATTTCTTATTTGAGATTGTTCAAAGTTCATAAAAGTATCTAAATGATTTAAAAAACTACAAATAATCAAACTTACGTGATGGATTTTTAATAAATCGTACATTAAGACTAAATCCACGTCCTCTACTGGGCATTCGATATTGAAACAATGCAGCATTCTGTGAACTAATAAATACTTGTTTAATTTTACGTTGACCACAGAATTCAGCAAACCGATCGTCGACTGATTTTGGATGATCACCAACACTTGGAAAGAATTCTCCATTTAATTCCCAGCCATCAACATACTGAAAAAAGATTAAATTAAATAAATTGGAAAATTATTCCAAAAGATTTGCAATCGTCTTTCAATTGAGAATTTGATTCAAGGTTTCATACTGTTTTATACATTTGGTATCGATTTATAGCTGAATCAGGTCCTGGCAGAAAGTTATCGAGTTATTGTATCACAGACGTATTTCTATTCTAGAGTTATAATAACAAAAATTTTTTGAAAAAATAACAACAACAAAATGAAATTTTAATAATAATTCTATTAGATTTTCTTCATGAAAAAATATATAAGAAAAAAGAAAATTTAATATATATCATAGTTGAAATAATAACGACATTCATTTAGCCATAAGAAAATAAATGAGGAGGAAAAAAACCGGTTTTGAGTGGGGGTTGTGAAGTCCATTATACTACCGATAAAATAAAACATGAATTTTACATTAGATGATAATTTTTCTTGTTATAAATAAAAATTAGTTTACTTTAAATTTACTTCGTGTATCGCGGTGATTTATCATTTGGGCTTTGTATAAAGACGTCTGTATTTACTTTTTTTTCATCTATAGTTTACAATTTTAGGTTAACACTAGACGATGTCGATTTAGGAACTATGTCAATATTAATCTGGAGTTCTTTAAGAGAAACAGCAAAAAACCTTCTCAAGCATAGCCGATTACTCTGTTCTTGTTCCACAGTTTACCCATTCAACCGCAACATTGATTGGCAAATAACAACGTCGAAACTTGAACCAGCAACCTTCTAGTTTCAAGCAGAGCGCGTTAGACTTTGAAAATTTGATGTCTAAAACTTGCTTGATCTAAAAACCTAAATGACCATTTCATAAGATATGCAAAACTATTTTTGACTCTCAATATTTTATGGATCTTTGATCTATAAAGATATAGTATTGTTTAATTAAAAAACAACATTATTCCAATCGCGTAAAGAGAAACTAATTTAAGTCAATTAAAGAACAGAGATATGCTAATACAAGACGTATTATTCAATTTTTTTTTTTGTTCAATGGTCGTACATAGCAAAAACTTTATTAGTTGATACAATGGACATCAAGAGAAATGTCATCACTTAGAAAACATTAATTAGTCAAAATGTAAATATAAAATAATATAGCAGACGACACTGAATGTCGAGGTACAAAGAAAAGAAAATATACAGACTGTCTCGAAAACAATGGTTACGACATTATAAAACATATAATTTGTATATACACTAGTAAAGTATTTTTGGCGAGCGACCTTTGCGCCGTCTAGTGTTTTTTGTTTTAACTTATGGTTCTGTCAAAACTCGTAAACATACGGATGGATATACCTTTTGTACCTTTAGAAAAATACCTCTAAAAAGTATTTCTAAAGGTACAAAATTATGTACTACTTTTCATGTTTCTAATATTTATGAAGAGATTGATGTTAATGATTCTCGGCGAATTTTTTAGCATTTTATATAAATGCGGACGAAGTCACGGGAAACAGCTCTAGTATTATATAAAATAAATACAAAACTTACCGAAACCAATCCACCTTTAGTACATGGCACATCAAAATATGTAAAATGTGCTTCAATACGTTTATCCGGTTCGGTAAATAAAAATAATCCACAGGCTTGTCCCTGTTCCCAGTCTGGTCCAGCTTTATAAAAATATTCACCTTCCATAGATTTTACTTCCATACATTCTATAATAATAAAAAGGATCAAATTAAAAATGGTTAAATTTTCTTGAGAAAGGTGTCGGTAATTTTAAACAGATAATAGTCTTTTTAGAATTCCGTTGTCAAATTAAGAATCTTATAAAGTTTTGCCATTTTTGTCCGCCATAAGGTCTACAAAATTTTTAGGGTGTCTCCCCCAAATGTTTAATAGAGAAAGCTGTTTTTTTTTCATTTCTATAATCTTCATATAATGTTCATGAAAAGATTTCGGCGCAGAGGTTATTGAGGTGAATAGATTTCACCTCAATAACGTGGTGTCGTAGCCTCGAAAACAAAAGTACGTTGACGGATCTATCTTGGGGTTAACTAAGAGTAGCTGCTTAAAACCGTATAGTATTTCGTTGATGATGTCTTTCAAAAATATTGGGGTATGTCATTTTTTCTACACAAGGATTCGATTACGAAATAGTTTAGCTTTAAAAGGGTCTTTTTTGTTTGGATTTCGTATCCCCAGCCTTTACCAACTGTGAAAAGAAAACTATCATCGTTAAGTAAACAATTTACGAATAATGTTTGACCAGCTTATCGCATTAGGTGTAAAGATTACATAGAAGTTCTACAGAGCCCTAAACTGTGGTCTGATACGCACTTAGCCAGTTTTTTAGGATGACAAGCCAAAATTACGATAAAAAACTATTATTATATTTTTGTATTTTGTATCTCTTGTTTATATTTTTCGACTCGTTTATTTTTAGAATACATTATCGAATATTGTGTTTCACCTACTGTTGTTGATGACCACAAACTTTGTGCAAAGGAAGTGAAGGGGGACAAAGGGATATGTAGGAAATACCAAGAATATAGAGGGAAACATAGCTATTTTCAGATATCGTATCGTTATCTAATTTATGTTGACAAATATGATTGGATTATATTCGAAATATATTACGTTATTACGTTTCTAAGAACACTTGTTGATTTCATCGAAAACAATCTGTTTGGTAATAATTTACTTAATAAAAAGAGACTGACTGCTTAACAGACAACACACAGCCCAAACCGTTGGGTCTAGAAGCATGCAATTTTGCACATGTGTTCCTTATACAACACTGTAAAAGGATTTTTCGAAATTCGTTCCCCAAGGAGATTAAATAGGGGATAAAATTTTGTATGGAAGTGGATCATTTTTGAAAGTTCGAAATGTGGAAATTATTGTTTAAGCTTCTATTTATAAATAAAAGTTTGATTGCATCAGCGTTTTAGGAAATTCAATCCCTAAATCCCTAAAATAAGGGAGGGAAGTGCGTCCTTTTTGAAGTTAGAAACATGAATGTTGGTTTTTAGGCTTCTATTTATAAATTAAAGATTGTTGTATGAGCATTTTTGGAAATGCATTCCTTAAAGGGGTAAAATAAGGGAAAAATGTTTTTATGGAAAATGCGTCTTTTTTGAAGTGAGAAACGTCGAAGTTGGTGTTTAGGCTTTTTACATTTAAGAAAAGTTGGATGATTCCTAGTAATAATAATAATTTTCTTATTTCCTAGAAAACTGCTGTCATGTGTTGACCGACTACAATTTTATTTTTAGAATACATTATCGAATATCCTGCTGTCGTTGTTGAAGACCAAAAACTTTGTGCAAAGGAAGTGGGTTAGTAGGAGTTATGTGTAAAGAAGGTGTGTAATACCAAGAATATACATAGAAATATAGCTATCATCATATCGTTATATAATTTAAGTTGACAAATATGTTTGGATTATATTCGAGATATATATTGTTATTAAATTTCTAGGAACATTTGTTGACTTGATCGAAAACATAAACAACCGGTTTAGTATTTCGAAGAAAAAAATGAAAAAATTGCTTCTCAGTTTTATGATACAAAATGGCAGCAGTTGTTTCCTTATCACATTAAACATCCAATGACGTCACGTATCTTATGAACAAAATCAGGAAACATTCACTCACATGGCAAATTATATGTTTGATGTTTAAAATTAGGAATAAATGTTTTGAAAACACAATTGAATGTTGCCAATTTATTTCAGTCAAATGTGTGTGTGTATACAAAGAGACAATATATCTTCAAAGTTAAATATTAAAGGTTCGAATGACCAAGAAATGGTCGAAAGGTTTATTGTTGATTTATGTAAAATGATATTTCCCCAACCAACTATAACCATAACATTTGAAGACCATTTATTTTAGACAATAATAATTTTATTTATCTATTATTAGCATAATATAACTATTTAATTTTCTTGAATTCTCGATGAGGCGGTATCCTCTGTTATAAATTTATGTATTATATAAGAATATAATTACGCCCTTTCAAGGACCTTCAAGCGTGAGACTTGATATTAGATTAAACATTTGATATAAAGCAAGTTAAATTCTTTTATTATGTTTCTTCAAAAAAATCACTAACTCTTATCGATCATTTAAAAAAGTTATCAACGATTAAAAATCAAATTCTTGGAGCATTATAGGAAAATAGAATTTATAATGTTTAATCTTGTAACGCTATGTTAATAAATTAGACACTGTGACAAATATTATTTTAAAATATTCCTTGAATTATACAGATTATTTAATTATATTAATAAAATAGTATTTGACGAATGTTAGAACTAATTATTAATTATTTTAATCAGCATAATTGAAATTTCTTTTTCGCGCTTATAAAATTTACTTTATTGTCGATTTTATAGAATTTTATGAATGTACTAAATTAGATTTTATTGATTTTTCCACGGGTTTTCTCAACTAGTCAAGACTATTATTCTCGTCGAGTTTTGAGTAAATATTTATATTGTTTCAATCCCACCACAATATTTCAAGATTCAAATTGAATGATAAACATTGTGTTTTATCGTCTAGAAAATGGTTTCATAATTTTATACTTTGACCATTTTCGTATAAAATAAGATTCCGTATTTCAAACCTTGGAACATTAAAAATATACACGTTAATTTAAAAAAAAAATAGTGTGTGTGTGTGTGTACTTAAGTACGCACGTAAGAAGTTATACGTCTTTTTAAATAATTTATTCAAATAATATCAAATAATGTCAACATTACTACTAAGACACAAAAGTTTAAGAAAATGAGATAGTAGTAAAACACTACTATAGAAAAATTAAATATTGTATCTAAACGCAATGATTCTACATTGCATCATGGTAGAACAGACCCATAATGGATGCATTGAGTATAATTTAATTTAGATAATCTGCTAGATAATTATGTAATGGAACTCAAACCAACCTGCCATTATCATCATACCATCATCGTAATCACATTAAATTAATTAATTATAAACTTTACAATTTACATAGCTCAGGTATAGAGGAAACTATTTCTCAACTAAAACATTACATTGGATCACTGAACAATACATTTTGTACAACCATTTTAATAAAACATAATTGATGTTAAGAATATTCACTCATATTCGGTATAAACCGTGTGTTCATTGGAGAAGTTACCCCTTAAATATTATTTTAAAATATGTATTTTAGAAAAAAATATTTTAAACAAATGCTGAACAGTTTAAAGAGAGAAATATAATACTTTTGTTCTATGCATCCACGCCGGCGTGGTCTATCATATCTTTTAAACGGTCATCGTTTTATAACGGTTGAAAATATTGACCACAAAAAACAAATTATTGGTGAGGGGTTTTTGATATTTGTGGCATGTTTCAGATCATTTGAAAAAGTTATCAATAATTAAAATTCAAATATTAAACATAGAGCGTTATGGACAAATAGAGTTTTTTTTTTAATTTAAATTTGTAACAACTATGTGAATGAATTAGACACTGTGATTAATATTATTTAAAATATTCGTTTAATTACAATAGTTTATTTAATTGAATTAAAATATAGTGTTATCGAAAGTAAGAATTAATTACTATACGTATTTTAATCAGCATAATTGCAACTATTTGTTTTTTTTTTTTCACGCTAAATAAGTACACACAAATATATATTGAAACAAACATGTTTATTAAAATAATGAATTTAATGAATATTTTATGAATATACTAAAATTAGTACATGAACGTCCTCGTTTACGGACGTCCATTTATTTTATAGATAGTTTCATCTAATAATCCTAAAAGACTATGATTAACATATTAATTTAGTGAATACTTACTTCATATGATTATTTAATATCATATTTGATCTATATTTCTAGTAAACATCCGGTATATATATACTTCGATACTAATCACAATGTAAATTAAAGTTTAATGTTAAAAAGCAACAAGTTCTATTTACAATGTAGATAGGATATTCATGCATATTCAATAGTATGTGTTGTATATACGTATACCTATAAAGTCTGTTATATCTGATAAAAGTTTAAACATATGGTAAAACTGTGAATAATATTAACTTATTTTTGAGTTTCCATATATGAGTGTGTTTCTCTGTTACTCATAGTGAATTGAAAATATATACTATTTGTAGGCGAATGTCATTGTATAGAAAGATATTTTCTAATCTTTGTGATATTAGGTAAGAAAATCACTGATATTATACTGATATTATATTTAAAATAATAGAGACACGAAATAAATTCACAGTTATATTTCGGTTAAAGTAAATTTCATATTAATCATGTATACATATAGGATATATATTCCTTCTACTTCAACAGGAATACATAATGTATTCTAAATAACAAGCAAATATATTATTATATTATACTAGCCGTGTGCCCGATAGCCGATCCGAATTTTCTCAATCGTAAAAACTTCAAAAATGGCACACTTCCCTTAAGAAACTTTCGACCTTGATTTTACTCCCTTAGGGAATGAGTTCTATTTGTAAATCAAAGCCTAAACACTAATTACATATCTCTAACTTCTTAAATGATATGATAGGGCTCCCGGGTATTTATCTATCAAAATACAATAGAAAATTATTTCTTCTTAAATGAAGGCCATGTTTTACCAAGTATTATTACTATAATCTTTTGTAATCTTTCTGTACCAATTACAATATAATGTTTAATTTATTTTATTTGTAAATAAACATGGCATTTCTTTAACACACGTATTTCTCCAATAGTGTCATTTAGTGAATTTCTCACAGAATTTTAAAATTCATTAATTTTAATTAATCTATAAATAGGAAATCTCATCAAAAACAAAGTTTGTCAAGGTGAAATGTTACATCTTTAAAGAATTAATTCCAAACTTCACTTTTTAATTAGCTGATTTAAACCGAAGAAGACCTAAGAAGCTTTAATAGAGATTTTTAGCCAAACAAATTTCACGATCGTCAAACATTTGTTCAAAAACAAAATGGCACATGGAGTAAATGAAATTTAAATAAATATTGATGGCCTCGTTCATAAGCTTACAACTGAAATGGTTTTGATTAGATACCATGATCGTTAAGCTGTTAAGATAAAAAAAACTTACCACTAATAATATGTTGTTCACGTCGTTTATCACGAATACTACTTGGTAAATGTAAACCATTCTCAAACATTCCGATTGGTGCATGCTGATGTTGAATGGATGATGACACATCACCATTATCACCACCAACATCAATAACACCACTGTGATGATGTGACGATGATGATAATCCCATTGTCTGCAACTGAAAACATATCGAACATTAGTCATAAGATGAAAGCATCAAGCCACCAAGATACATAAATAAATAGATGTATGTTATTATTACACATATTAGATTTCTTTTTTCGAACCAGGCCGAGTGGTCGAAGCGCTTAACAGTGGTAGTTTGTCAATATTGGTATAGTTCCTATCAAAGTTGAGTGCAGTCACGCAACCTACCAATTCCTGGTCTACAGATAAATTCCTTATCCTTTAGGGGAGCACTGAGGCTGAACAGGATGCAACTGTGGAGGGTTACCGGATTCATTACCGATCATTATCCCCTGCGGAAGCATCTGCACACAGTGGGACTCCATAACGGGTTCATTGTGTGGCGAGGGGAAAGAAACATCTAGCCACAATATTTTTGACTGTGAACCTCTAGGTTACAGCAGATACAGGATATTCGGTGCATCTCACCCGCGAATATATGAACCTACAGAAAGACCTGATAATAAAGCTCCTGGCTGTTGCCAACATATGGGAGAATCGAATCTCGTAAAACTGAAGTAGAAAGGGGAGACAACGGAGCATAAGATCGAAGTTCAATACTTTTTTAGACTCCAAGATGTATCTATCTATCTATCCTTTAGGGTCGGTAAAAAAAACTTATAAATGCTAACTAGTCAGGCGTTTTTAAAATACGTATTTTGACTAGGAGGTTTTCTCAAAAGTGTATTGATTGGAAGTTTTTGAGCAAAATACTTCAGAACACCTTTCGATTCGACCGTGACTAGGTAGCAATCAAATCGTTCTAGATGATCAATTCTCCTCTGTGCTATACTACCTATTTATTTATGTATCTTGATATTTATGAGTTGTTCCATATAGAATCAATCAACAAATTAATATTTCAAATATCAGAACAATATGTTTCTTGGATGGATAATACCATACTTTACCCACCCTCCCTTACTTTTATTAAAATATTGTCTCGGTTTAGGAGCAACGGTTAGTATATTATACATTGTGTCTTTTGTCAGTTGTAATACAAGCGAAACATCTCGAAACAACAAAACAAATACGTGTACAAAATTTAAATTCATTTTAAATGATGTTTAAATTCATTCATATTCCATATTCATTCATATTATATTTCTCGAAATATTCAATCGAATATTCAAACTTTTCTGATATCCATATCTATAGAAATATACTCCCTTGAAAATAGGGACACAACTTTTGCGGTTTTGATAACTTGTCATTATTTTACATATATTTTATTGTTTTTGCCTAACCTTTGTGTCTAAAATTAGGATTTTTCATTTAAAAGTATAAAGTTCTGCTCCAATTTACGGGGAAAATTTGGTTTTGTTTCGGTTTTTTAATTCAACGTTTATTCTTTGAGATATAAAGTTGTATCTACTTAATAAAATCACTCTGTATGTATTCCATGTTAATTACAAAAAGTATAATATTTATGTAGACCCTTATAAATCTTAAGAAAAGCTTTTACTGTTTAATATCCGGTTGTTGTGAGCTTGTGTTAAATATTTTATTAAACTTTAAAAATCTCTAATTAAATTCTTAATTCATAATACGTTCTGGGCATACAAATTTCAAGGTTGGGTTACTCATTTCTCTCAACGCACATAATTTATACAAATTGTTAATATATTTTGTATATTTATTATATTTGTGTATACTACGTAAGACAAATGCGAGAGGACCAGCGTATACTTTATAGACAAATGTCTTGGAATTTTAATTAAATATTGATATGAAAAACTAATTCGTCAATCAGGAATCGAACCTCGGCCCTCTGGATAATAATAATAATAATAATAATTCTGTATTTAAACGGTAAGTTATTACAGGGTTAGTGTCTTTTCGTTACAAATATAAGCAAAACAAAAACAAATATTACAAGGTTTTAAATACAATATATATATATATATATATATATATATATATATATGTATGTGTAAAGTAGAAAACAGAAGAAAAAAAAAAATTAATTATTCATTGTATATACTAAAAAATAAAAATAAATGAAAAAAGTAAACAGCAAAAAAATACATAGTGTAGTGTTTTCAAGAGCACGGTGAAGCAATTCAGCAATTCAATAGTCCACTGCAAAGCTGCGAAGCTTTAAAGCATTATCACAATAGTTGTGTATATCAATTGTTTTTTCGATACTTAGATTTGATAGTAAATTTGGCAACAAGAACTCACTTTGACTCCCATTTGGAAGGTGTCTATGGAGGAAAGCGTTTCTAACTGGGTAGAGAATGGGACATTTTAGCATAAAATGTTCAAGGGTTTCGTTTTCTTTCATATTGCATAGTATACAGAGCTCCTGAGGATCCCATTTATATAGAATACCATTGGTATAAATCTTAATATTTTTCTCTAGAATTCATTATATTTTCCGTGTAGTGAAAAATATTGTTTCGATAATTTTTTTTTACATTCTTTCACATAAAATGCTTAATATGAAAAATCATTTAGGATGGGCCAACGACTAGACCAACGGCTCTACTTCTGAACTACGAAATGGTGTGGTTGTAGACTGCATATGATTTTTCACTATCTTGATGCCAATGTATTATTAATTTGTATATTTTACTATTTACATATTTTTTTATTGTCAGTATGGTTGCCTTTCGGTTATACATTTTACAAACGGAAGTAACAAAACAACGTATATTTTACATTTCCTTTTCTGGAATGCATTTTGAACCATGCCCCATAAATATGTAGATTTGTAATGTAGTATATACAATTGGCTACAAAAGTTGATGTTAATTTTTAAAATTTTATAATTTATTTGTGCCTTATGGATTCGGTTTTCGAAAAAATGCTTCAGATAAAACTTTTATTTGAAAACTTTTTTTCGAAAACAGAAAGAGTAAGGAACAAATCAACTATAAAATTTAAAAAAATAGCATCAACCTTTGCTGCCAATTGTACTACCTACTTGCTACAGAATACGTTTTTTGAAATTGAATGAAACTTATCATACATATAAAAATGATTTCACCCACTTAGCTTATCGAAGCGTATGAACGATACATAAATAAAAATAACAATTTCTATTCTTCCTATCATTGCAGTACCCTCATAGTGCAAGCAAAATAAAATATTTTCAACATTAAAAACCTGGCACTGATTAAAATTCAAAGACATTTGTCTATTAAAGTATGCGCTGGTCTTCTAGAATTTGTCTTACGTAATCTAAATGGAATTTGGACAAACATTGTATTGTTGACGCTTAAGTATACACAAATAAATATATATGAATAATAATTTCGACAGAAATAATACTGTCACAGTAAAAATAAGAATGAAGTGAAAAAGTTGGCTCTTATGTCACAGTCGTCTTTGGTGTTCGAGGCCCGAGGTTTGATTCCTGGTTGACGAGTCAATTATCTCATATCAGTATTTGATAATAAACCTTCCACAACCACAAAAATCTATATGTTTATGTAGTGTCGAGTGTATTCTATAAGTTTTTGTTATCGGAATAACTTCAATTTGAAAGTATTGTATGTCTTTAACTGTACCACTCATGTATATTATTTTTATATCGACATACAATTTAGAGTAAATAAATTGAATTTAATGACAGTGAACGATGTTACGATACGAACGATGATATCTCTCATACATATATCAGTTAGGAAGTTTATTTTGTACATGCTTGAGGGATATTTTTATTTTTATTTTGTTCCTTTCATTTTTTCTTATGTTTTTTATGTCATTAGTTTTTCACCACCATTTGAGTTTCTCACCACCATGTGACTTTCATAGCGTATCACGGAAAAGAAATCCAATTAGGTAAATTTATATTTCATTTTTTTCTATGGCACGAAATAGTATTGAATTTTTACTATCAATTTATTTCGGGAAATTACGTCAATGAGACGATAGTCTGTGATCCTGGTTTCGGTAACTCGCGGTAGCCAAGTTATGGAAATTAAATTTACATTCCTATAAATATTTATAGAGTTTTATACGGCCAGCAGATTATTCCGAAATCGCTATGGCAAATAAATTCGGTCACTGTGACTACTAATTAATATATTTGTCCAAATAATCTAAATAAGAGGTTCAAAACAAATGAATGTTTGTTAAGACGTAATTATTCAAATAATAAAACGTATACCACAATAATTACCAACCATCATACCGGTATTTCGATTGCAAAACAATCATCGTCAGTAGGAAAATGTTTTCATTGAAGTGTTTAAAAGTTCTGTCTATAGATGTCTAAAAAATTGCATACATTAGCATAATTCCAAATCTTAAACTTTAGAATCGATAGATAGATAATCTTCGGGTATACAAATTAGTACATCTTATGGCATACTGTGCACTTCCTTCTCCTTCAATCTGACGAGATTTACTTCTCCCATATTTTGGCAATAGTCTCGAGTTTTCTTATCAGGTTTTCCTTAGCCGCACAGTATGGACATTATGGAATACATTGTGCAGTCCTACTGTGAGCATATGCTTTCGTAGGTGACAATGTTCGGTGATGACTCCGTTAATATTACACACTTTTATCCTGTTTCAGTTAAATGAATCGAGAGA
The DNA here is from genome assembly GCA_963920215.1 of Nineta flava. Lineage (NCBI taxonomy): Eukaryota > Metazoa > Arthropoda > Insecta > Neuroptera > Chrysopidae > Nineta > Nineta flava. The sequence continues at coordinate 67,731,882 of OY986045.1, forward strand.
CAGCCTCTTAGATGCATTCCAAAACAGTATTTTCCCGACTTTTTTGTTGCTAGGTATCACAGTGTTTTCCTAGTGATCACGGTGTTTGGATTTGAAATTTTGCAGGACTAACAAACATACTGACAAAAGTAAAGTTTAATAAAAGTCTAAAACAACCCACTTTCAATACCATTTTCTTAAATAATAATAAAACACTTCTTAACAAATAAATAATCTATGTGGTTTTTATAATAATTAAAATAATCTCTCCAGGTACTGTAAACATAAAACCATGTGGTTTTGCGTTACTTGAAATTGTAAAAAGTCTTGAATAAGACGGATCTACAATGCTAGTGAGTTTCCGTGCCTAGGTGTAATATTTAAGTAATAGATATACACCACTTTTCTTGATAAATCTACTTTTAAACAGTAAATCAAAGAAGTACCTATAGTAGAAATATAAAAATAATACAGTATTTTTCATGTATGAGAAAACGATTGAAAGTTTTATCATGTGTCATTTTATGAGATTATCTAACTGTCAACAATATTATCACTCCGTGTATTTTCGAAAAACGTGACTATAAAGAATCATTCAATTTTTAACATTAGTGATAACTTTATCTTCAGTATAGAAGAAATCCTGTCATAACCCTAAACAAGTACATAATTATAATACTATAATTAAGAGTAACTTAATTTGAAAGTTGTATGTACGAGAAGTTTTTCAACTTTTCAAACTTTAATATATATATTTATTTATTTATATTTATATATATATATATATATATATATATATATATATATATATATATATATATATATATATATATATATATATATATATATATATATATATATATATATATATATATATATATATATATATATTTATTTATTTATTTATTTATTTATTTATATATCGTGTAGGTGCTTTGTCTAAATTTTGATTTACAACGAAAACTCACAGAAAACTTTGAAGCGTGGGGACTTGAAAGCTAATACAATAACTACTACTTCAAAGTGAAAACGATTTTGGTATATTTTATTTTCAATTTTAAATATGATTTAACAATTTTACGGATGTATTATTGGATTATAAAATACTTTCGAGTATATTTATATATTTCGAGTATTGCATTGAGAGTACTAAATCCGAATGGCAGTAAATCCAAATGGAATTTTACTGAATTATATTCAATATTGTTTCCACTGTATTTAAAAATATTTATTTATATTTTGAATTAATATATTGAATATATTTATATACATTAATTAATATTATTATTTATATTTCTATTGAAAATATTATTATAAAATAAAATATTGTCTATTCAATTAATCTATTATTATGATTCTATTTTATTGAATAAATTCAATTAAAGTCAATTACAGTTTTTGAAATATATAATACACAACATAAAATAATATACTATTCAAAAATAGATATTTATGAAAATACACAAGACCTGACTAAACAATAATCATAATCACACTTACTGTATAATTATTAATATTTTATTAATCATACAAAATTATTATTAATAGTCTAAGAGGTGGCAGCAGACAGATTTTTATGTTTCTTCTGACAACAACGTTGTTTTTTTATCAAACTTTTTTTTTATTGTAGAAAAAGAATAATCATTACTATTTTGGTAAATAGCTACACCGCCAGGTATTACATTTGAACATTTAAATTTGACTATACAGTTGAAATTAGGTACATGAATGTCTTCATCATTATTACTTCATGTTTCTGATAAAAGAATAATATTAGAATTACGAGCCACATTATCAATGATATCATTTGTAGGGGTAAACTTTGAGTATTAAATGTATATATTCATAATCGTGGCCTGGTCTTGATAAATTTCACTAACTCTGATTCTAATGTAAAAAATGGATTTAATGGCAGTCTTTCAAACTCTTTTAACGAAAAAATTGACGCTGGTTTTGTTCTACCATGATAAAATGTAGAATCATTGATTTTAGATACAATATATAATTTTTCTTTTAATTGACAAAGGTCTAGAGCTCAATACCTGGTGGATGAGTCAATTTTTCATATCAATATTTATTAATAATTTTCAATATTTATCATAAAAAAATTGATGAGTAATTATTATTTCGAATTTTATTTACAACCAAGTACAAGCCCTCAATAATAATTTTACAACCCTAGATCTAACCTTCTACCTTCTACCATTATTAAAATTGCTTACTTAACTTAATTATAAAGTTGTATATCGTATTACTCTACGTACAACAGAAGAAGATTATTATTATTTTATGTAAACTTTAGTATTAAAAAGTTATTAAATATTTTATAACGTAATTACTATTAAATATAATAAAGGGCGGTCGGGCCAAGTGGTGATTGGTTGTTACTTGGTTATATTATTTTACTGTTGATGGTATTAAATATAAAACTTTGTAAGTGTTTGATGATTATAAAGTCGAAACAAAGCATTAAGAAGGAACTAAAATTGTTTTGTATGAATTTATACATAAGTTTTATAATAAGTACGCAGCCTTTATTGTTCATCAATCAGATTCTTTAGTTATGCGTCATCAATATTAAAACAAAATATATACGTGAAACTTTTTAAGATGGTAGCACCGTCGTGTGACCAATTAACAAACTAAATCTAGAGCCAATGTTTAAAAAATATAATTTTAGTCTTTGTGTATTTATAATATTTAATATTATTTTGTAGCGATTTTAGTAAATTGTTTTACTTGATATTTTCAATAATTTTGATGTTTGGGGCCAAAAGTATATTACAACTGCATAAACAAATTTGACATTTAAGGTTACATAGCAAATATTAATAATTTAGTAAATATTACTTTCATGTGTTTGCGAATGGGTTTATCAATTTTCCATTTTAATTTCCACGCTTTGTATCAAACAAAATACTTTTTAATTATATTATTTCATTTATATTATATCAACGGATGTGATCGGCGTTTACTTAATTATACATTTAAGTAATATGCCTAAATATTAATACCATTCTTCGACATCATACATTAGAAATCACCATATTCATTCTCCTACCATAACAACTCAGGTAGTTCAGAGACAGAGCAATGGTCTAGAATGCCAGAGGTTGTGGGTTCGATTCCAATCCTTGATGGTTAGTTTTGTTCATATTACCGTTTTCCGTTTTTCATATTATCGTATTTTCATACTGCCGTTACATATCACTTCTCCATATCTATCTCCTTTTACCTCTTTCTAACTATATTTTTTCTCTCTTTGAAACTAGATAGTCTTTATTTAACCATGTAACAAACAAAGAAGATGTTTACACGTGAATAGTGTAAGCGCAGCTTTATATTCTATAAAATTGTATACATTTTAATGACTATATTAATTCGAATGACCTTTTTGAACAAGATACTCGTACAGTAATGGCTATGATAATTTAATAAGGATAACATAAAGATATAGTCATTAATGTTTTTATATCAAACGACAATTACCACTCACATCTTTATACAAAACTTATTAATGTTTTGCTTGCAAATAAAATGTATGAGGTTTTCTTCTCTATCAAAGCACTTACTTATAAGCTTCCATGTAGTTTATGTTATTGACCACTAAAACCAGTGACCACAACATAATAATTATGTAAAAACTTATTGAAATTATTACATTAAAGACATAATTACGAAATTTACGAGTTTTGAGAGGTCTGGTTTTTCCTCAAATTTTGAACTAGCTTCCAAATTTGTCCACCAGAAGCATTGGTGGACAAATTTTAGCAAATTTCTGAACCACTACTCTGACGTCATCTGAGCATGCGATCGCAGCGCCACCAATGCCTCTGGTGGACAAATTTGGAAGCTTGGCTCAGGACCGGCATGACACTTCAACTCATGTATGATGGTATTCGCAAACGTTTTTAAACATACTTTTCCATTTTGTTTTATAAAACCGAAAAAATTTTCTATACATTTCTTTCAAAAGCAAATATCTTATAAAGAAGAAATTAACAAACTAATACCAGTCCAAGTGGCCATGCGGTCTAAGGCGTTATGTCAGCGCAGTATGCCTACTTGGAAACTGGGAGGTTATGAGTTAAACTGGGTGGGGCGGTTAATTGACTAAACTGTCAGCATATGGACAAAAACGATGTAACCGGCTATGCTTGAGAAGGTTTTCTGCAGTTATCTTCACGAACGTCAGATGAATATCGGCATAGTTCTTATAATAGTCGCCTGCAGCATCACAAGGGACCTTAAGGTCAAAGTGTAGCCCGTCCAGGGCAGCCTCTACAATATATCTATCTAACTATCTAACAAACGAATTTACAAAAACAAGATTTATTGCGGATTTTTAATAATCTACTGGTATTTAATGGTACTACTAATTTGCAACTGGGAACCCAAAAATATTGAAAAATCACCGTCACAACAATTCGTACATAGTGCAACATATATAGTAAATTGTATCATAAATGTTAAAACACTATATGCGTTGTACTAGATATGTTCAAGTGACATTGGAAAATGAATCCTATTGTATTTTATACGTTTTGCTCTGCTAGTGAACTACCTTAATGACAATAATATTGAATTACAGCACATGTGGTTAGATATTATTATTTAATTATTATAATATAATGAATTTTGATAATGTTGAAACTTGTTAATGAAATTCAATTGCATTATTGTTTACAGTTTAAATGTAATTACAAAATTATTAGTGAAAATTAACACACATAATGGAGTTTAAGAGAAATTTACAAGGATTAAAATTATCAATAATACAATTTAGTTGATTACATTTCAGTAAGACAATAGTTAAATAAGCATAGCCCTTAAAAAGTATGTTTACTGTTACGTCACAGTCGTCTTTGGTGTAGCGGAAGCATACTGGACTAGATATCCAGAGACCCGAGGTTCGATTCCTGGTTGACGAGTTAATTTTTACATATCAGTATTTAATTTAATTAAAAATTCAATGACAATGACATTTGTCTGAGTAGTATACGCTAAAGTCTTCAACAGTTTGTCATACGTAACCGAAAGGAATTTGGACAAACATCGTTATGTTGACGCTTTGTTTACTATCGTTATGTTTACTGTATTATATTTTACACTCGTTGCTATGACTGTCACGAGCGAACTACCTTAATTAAAGTAAATTTGCACATGATTATTGTAACACCCAATACTATATACTCATATAATTTTTAATGAATATTTTCAAATATGATTAAAAAATATAATTAATGTTTACATTATTTATTCATAGGTAAATAATTTTTTTTCTAGTAGTTAGTGAATATTATTACATGTTTTTTTTTTCATCAACGTGGTGCAGTTTCTATTTTTTCATATGTGAGGCTCTTTATTTAATATAGAAAAAAAAGGCTCAGCATGGTGCATAACAAGATATTCTCAATAGACAAATATACCCAAGTGGGGTTGTTGATTTTTAATTAAAAAAAAAAAAGAAAAAAATTTTGTATTCATTCATATAATTTTGTTATATTTTTTCTATTAATTAATTTTAGCTATAGATGTGCTTGGTGTTAATTAATAAAAAAAAATTTTAATTTCATCATTTACATATCCCAATTTTAGTCTTACCGTGAAATATACACCTTTTTAACAAATTAATTGTTCATAGTTTCATGCATTTTTTAACGTTAGATTTGTGTTGGAATGTACCCAGATATCCTGGTATATTCAACCTAAAATCTATTATAGTAAAAATTGAATAAAAAGACAATTTGTGGACTTTCAACCAAACTTTTTTTTTGCCGGAATATTTGATAATGACCAAAATATTAATTATAAAGAGGGTTACCACAAGTGGGCCCCTAGTATCTAGACCAAGGGTTTCTCTATGCCCTCCTTAAGAACACCCTGTCACCCGAAGGCAAGACGTCACCCGGTAAGAGGCGCCATTCTAAGCAGATGAAGCAATAGGATTCTGTCGAGGCCGGATGCCAAACAGAAGGCCTACAACTTCTCCGCCGGGCTTGCTCCCAGGGTTGATGGATCCAGAGTTTCGGACCCAAACTATCTATACCTGACACCCTGCAAGTGCAAATGATATGTATGGAGGTTTCATCGTCCTCCATACAGGCCCTACAAGTGGGATCATCTTAGATCCCCAAATTCAATCGACAGTGTCCTGTTAAAAGCCCCACCACCCTTCTCAACAATATTCTATAGAGTTTCAATCGAGCAAAGTCGAATGGCCTGTTTATGCATAACTTTATTTATGCATAGCTGTGTTTATGCATAACTTTGCCTGTCGCATGCTATGCGCAAAGTCCCACTAAGGATAATGACCATAAAAGTATGTTAGTGGTGACGACTTATAACCTGGAGACTATTTTCTTGTTTGTAACGCTGTCCGAATAAAAGTATTTTAGTTTTTTGAAAAAAATTATTTAATTTCACAAATTTTTTCAAAAAGCTTTCAATAAATTGAATATTAAAAGGTGTAATTAAAAAATTTCCAATATTTATACACAAACAATCCAAATTTTTAACACTAAATTTCATCCTGGTCGTTGGAAAACTTGGAACTTTGATGTTAATTTAATGTATATTACTTATTTATAACCTTACTTTTAGAATATTAACGAATATTTTTATAATAAAAACAAAATGAAATTAAAATTCACAATGCATACAGTGAACAAAAAAAGAAGAAGAAATTAATCACCCAACACACAAAAAAAAAAGTTTTAAATCACGCTCGTATAATAAATTTTATACATGGAGAGAGATTGACAACGGAAAATAATTTTCTCTTCAGAGAAAAATTAATTAAAGTAGAAAAAATAATAATGAAGACCGTTTCATACACACACACCATAACATAATGGATGTTTTTACAATTTTCTATTGTCATCATCACATGTGTCGTCGGTCTTAATAAATTGACAGTGAGTTTCTTTTAATTTTTTTACAAGCATTTATGTGACTTGAATTAAGTACTATTGGACACAAAAGTAGCAGTTTTTTTTCGAAATTTTACTAGACGATTTGTTTGTAGTATCTTTCTAATGAACAATGTTTATCCCAAGATACTTTGGTTTACATTAAAGTTAATTTTGTTGTTTCAGCCAAGAAGCCGAGCGGTCTAAGACGTGCTGTTTACTTGGGGACTCCCGACATCGGCAGTTTATCAATTATTTTAAAAAAATAAAGGGACGGTTAATTGACTAAACTGTCGGCGTATGGACAAGAACGAAGTAGCCGGCTATGCTTATGAAGGTTTTCTGCAGTTTCCCTTAGTCAATCAACCGCCCCATTAATTTTTAATTGACAAACTGCAAGTGTCGAGATTCGAACTGTGGGAACCTCCCAGTTCCCAGTAGATACAACGCCTTAACAAGCGTGGCTACTTGGCTGGTTTATTCAAGACTACGCAGTCGAACCAAAAACATTTGGTTAGCTGAGCGAAGGAACTAAAACTCTTGAACGGTGTTTAAAAATTTTTAAAGTAGAGTTCATTAATCTTGGCCTAAGAGAGTCTTTCTTGGCCAAATACTCTTGTGATTCTTTAATCAAGACAATGAAATTCTTGTAAAAAAAAAGTAATTTTCATATTTTAAAAAATTTAAAAAACTCCAGAAGAGAAAGTTTATGCAGCTTCTTTAACTGAAGAATATATATTTAACTGACGTATATCATTACTTCTTTAAAAACTTTCATTTGTTTGGATTAAACAAAAGTTTATTTTAGTCTGAATCTTCCAAAAAAATCATCATTTTAGTTTAAGAATTTCGAGATTCTTGAGTCAAGAGTCAGTTTATCTTTAGTTAAGATAACTTTTATGATAAAGTCAAAACTATAGATGGCCAGATACTTCTTTCTTACACCAAATATATATTATCTTCCCTATATATGAGCGTCAGAAATTCTTGGTTTAAAAAAAATTTTTCATACTGCAAGGAATTACTTCTGTGCAGGGAAGTGTATATTTAGAATAACTCGAATTTGATAGAATAAACTCTATGTATAGACTTTAATTTGTATATAGAGAGAAGCTTTGTGATTTCCATACCAGACTGTTTCCGAACTATAAATGTATTTATAGTTGTAACAAATGATATGAGGGAGGCAAGCAACACAACACATGATACTTTTTAATAATATTGTAATATTAGATTTTCCTTTTTAGAAAATGATGTGCAACTTTCGTTTAATGATCTTGATGGAATATTTTTTCTATAAAACAATACAAGAGAATATCCATTATTTTATATTCAAATACCAACAAAACACCATTAAATGTGTTAAATATCATTAAATGTGTTCTTTGTTTCTTCAACGGTGGGTGGGTGGCTGAGTGGGTGGGTTGTCAGTAATGTTGTTATTAGTGTTAAGTTGTGTCTCTCATGTTAATAAAAAAACATTAACATACCATCATCATCCAGCCAGGACTAGATGGGGATGCTAATGATATGCAAAAAAAAATAAAACAATTTTAATGGTGTGAAAATTGTAATTTTTGTTGTTGTATTTTTGTTATACCGGATGATTAGTAAAAACAGTTACAGATTTTCATTTGAAAGACTATTGTTTATAAACCAAATGGTTTTATGTTAAAGTTAATTTTCTCAGTCGATCATCATGGTATGGTCACAAAACTAGCGCCCATTTTTTTAAAAATTTAATACATGATTTGTGCATTATTTATTCGGTTTTCGAAAAAATGTTTCGAATAAAAGTTGTTTCTTATAAATGTATTAACAAGTTTTATTTGAAACATTTTCCCAAAATCCGAACATATAAGGGTACAATTCAAACAAAAATGATCGCTGCTTCTTTGGCTTCATAGTAGTATAAACTCAAAAGGGGACATTTCCCTTTGAAAATTTTGCAGTTGAATTTTGGTTGTTTTATGAAGAAAAAAAAGTTAAGGTTAATATAAAACACTTATAATAATTACTTTTCTTAGGATTTATAAAGGTCCATATTGGGAACAATAGCACTTGAATATGCTCTCTTGTGGTTAAATTATAAATTATAAACTGCCGACATGGGCAGTTGGTCAATTATTAAGAAAAACAAGGGGTGGTGAATTGGATAAACTGTCGGCGTATGAACAAGAACGAAGTAACCGGCTATGCTTGAGTTGGTTTTCTGCAGTTTTCCTCACGAGCTCTAGATGATTATCGGCATAGTTGCCAGTAATAACCAGAAATATTATAAAGAGTGTTTTTATTTAGTTCATACGGCTTCAAGCTTTTATAAAGTTGATCTGTGGTTTTCCAAAATGTGCATGGCTTTATCTTGAACACCCAGTACTTAAAGTATAATTTTTGAACACCCAAAGCATAAAGTATTCATGTTTTATCAATTTATGCTTATTTTAGTAGCTTTATGTTTAGTGTCAAATGGTTTTACTTTTATTGCCGCCTAAAAAAAAAAGTACAAATTTAAATTTTACAAAGAGCCGTGAATAAATAATGGTATATTTATACCGGAAAGTATTTTTATACCGGACGTTATATAGACGATAAATATTTTTTTTAAACTTTTTAACAAATTTTTTATGGAATAATTTATAATAAAGTGAGCTTTTACAATTAGTGCCTTAATCAATCGCTTTTTGCGAAAATGTTTTAAATTAAAGATGTTATTACATTTATTATGAAAAACTTTTACTCACAGCATTTTTTCCTAAACCGAATGGATAAAAGAACACCAATATTGCAGCGAAAGTACTAGTAATAAGCTTTGTGCATTATTTGTGCTAAAACAGTTTTTTGAAAATTGAATTCATGAAAAGAAAAATCGCAAAAGTTGGATGTCGTGTCCCCGATTTTGATAAAAACTTTGTTATAAGCTAACTTGGACTTTGCAAAAACGATGGCGTTGGTTAAAATACGATACGAATCACGGTTTTCATGATATCACATCCATACTGGTAAAATTCAAAACTGTATGGATTGAGAAGCAAAAATTTTGAAATTTCTTTGTCGGACCTTTAAATGAACCTGATTTTCGTTCTGTTTGGGTCAAAAATACCCTAGAAAATGATTATTATTAAAATCGAGAACATAAATTTTGTTCACTTTTTTCGCGTTTTTACTAAGGGGTACCCTTAATAAAATCGCTTAAATTCGAGGTAAATTTTATGTCCCCGATTTTGATAAAAACTTCGTTATAAACTAATTTGGACCTAGCGAAAACGATGGCGTTAGGTAAAATACGATACAATTAACGATTTTCAAGATATCACATCCATAGTGCTAAAATTCAAGACTGTATGAATTGAGAAGCGAAAATTTTGAAATGTATTTGTCGGACGTTTAAATGAACCTGATTTTCGTTCTTTTTGGGTCAAAATTACCCTAGAAAATGATTATTATTAAAATCGAGAACATAAATTTTGTTCACTTTTTTCACATTTTTTCTAAGGGGTACCCCTTAATAAAATCGCTTAAATTGGAGAAAAATTTTATGTCCCCGATTTTAATAAAAACTTCCTTATAAACTAATTTGAACCTAGCGAAAACGATGGCGTTAGTTAAATACGATACGATTAACAGTTTTCAAGATATCACATCCATAGTGCTAAAATTCGAGACTGTATGAATTGAAAAGCGAAAATTTTGAAATTTATTTGTCGGACGTTTAAATGAACCTGATTTTCGTTCTGTTTGGGTCAAAATTACCCTAGAAAATGATTATTATTAAAATCGAGAACATAAATTTTTTTTCACTTTTTTCGCATTTTTTCCCCAAGAAATTATTTTCCGGTAAAATACTAAACTTAATATACCCTTGTATATTTCCGTATACCGGGTATACAAAGAACGCAACATTTGTGGCCATGTCTATTTATATACCACACCATGTATTTATTATATTATTATTTTAAAACGTATTTTCGATCGGGTACCTACTTACAATATGTATAACTGAAGTGACTTCTTTTTGAGATAATTATTATTCTTTTTGATTTCGTAAAAGGTAAAAGAAATTAAATTAAATAGAATAGAATAGAACATAATAAATAGTGCATATTCAAACAGACTCTTCTTAAACACTTACGACTACAATATTTCTAAATTATATTAAATATTGCAACAACGTCTCTATATGCTTGTTAAGTAACACTTAGAATACAATCATAAACTTTTATAATATTGTTTACAAGATGTTCGGGAAAACAGTGCCAAATAGATGTATACATAACTGGAAAATAGCATATGGATATATAAAACTGAAATATGGATATATATATATATATATATGGATATGGATATATATAACTCTCCTTTTGGAAATTCTGTCAAAAAATTCTTATTTTCTCATGATTATTTGGCAATATTCAAAACGTCATCCACTTTTAGGGTTTATAACAAGTAATTTTTTTTACATTCATAAAGTTTTATTCCTGATAACTTTTGTTGCTTCGCTTACTTTTAACGTATGTGGTTAAAACCGAAAAATGCATTGTTTTATTGATATCAAAATAATTTTACGTCTAAAAAGAATTTCAATGAAGGTAGCATTTTTAGAAAAACTTTTATTGTGATATTGATTTTCACCTTAAACATATCCTTCAAAAAAAACTTACCCATGTTTTTTATTCAGAATTATAGAGATAGATGTGGGAAAAAGAATGTTAAACCTGGATAATAAAGTCGATTTTGATTAATAATTAACCATTTTATAACCATTTTACAAAAATCTATTATCTAAGATAAGATTGCATATTTTGCAGAAAAATAAGATTTTTAGAAAAAATTTATTAAGAGTAAAAATTTTTTATTGCTGGTCAATGAATAGGAATTGATTGGTTTTTTTTTTTTTTTGTATTTTAAGTAATTAAAACACCTTGTATTTTACTAAATATATATTCAATTATGCATATGATGAGAATATAAGATTAAATAGTTCGATCGATTTATGTATTAATCCTAAACGAGATTATAGTATATAAATTCAAAATGATTCTATTTTAGTTGTCGCGTTGCATAAAAGCTCCTTTGTAATTGGTATTTTATTAATACAATACAGCTTTCTATATAATATTATTTTAATGTCAATTTAATTGATTAACATACAGCTTGTGTATTTTAAAATAGAACCAATCTGGAAACAATGTATAGTGTATAAGACTTTCTTATCGAAATACGTATTTATAAAATACAAATCATTGATCTAGGAATAGGGGTAAAATTTGAAAATTAATACCTCTGTTATCTTCTTAGAACGAGGTAAAAATACCTATATTTATTGAAATAAAATTAAATTTATTCTATTAAACTTTTCTCTAAAGGGGCAGTTTCTTGTTAAATGAACGGTAAAGAAGAAAAGTTTATAAAAAAAAAAAAGTGAGTCAATAAGTTTTTCCACGTAATTATAGCTTCCACTCTAATGAGCGTATAATTTTTAAACATTGATGATCAATTAAAAACATACTAAAGTTTTCTCTTTTTTTTTTATCGAAACAAATTTTCAAGGAATCATATAATATAATATGTAGGGAATAATTCAAGTACGGAATCCACGTGTAACAGGTGGTAACATAATTATATATCGCGTTCGTGTATTGTATATACAAAGTATTGTACAAAGTGTCCCAAAAGTTATCACCTTATGTTCAATCTTTTGTATTTTGAGTTCCATTTATAATTTTTTGTTTTTAAGTTAAACACTTAATTTAAAATTGTATTTGAAAAACTTCAAATGTTGTTTACGTCAAATAGAATAAATATGCAGATGCCAACAGGTATATATTTGCTGGACCCTTTTTTGTGTAGTTTAGCAGTTAGCTAACAAAAATAATTATATATTCAGCAGTTCACCAATGTAAGCCAAGAGATACACATCGAATTGGTTCAGTAAAAATATACTACTGTAAACATGCTTAACTACTATTAATATTATATAGTCTGTTTTCAAATCCATTTCTAATTGGGAATCAATGTTAAATAAATAAATAAAATATTTACTATAAAACCATACATATACTTACAAACATCTGGGCTGCTTGTGTTATGATGTTGGTTTGATGTCATTTATGAGTGGGGATTTAGTGATGCTCACTTAATGTATAATATTATTATTCATTACATATGCACACACACACAACTACAGAGTATCCACTACTTTTATTTCTTTATGAAGCATTGGGTAGTTATATAGTAAATAATATTTAACATTGATTCTCAATTGGCAAAGCGGTCCAAAACAGACGGTATGTTAAATGCATTGTAACCAAATTTATATCAGATTTCAATAAATATTTCAAATAAATACAGTCCACTATTTCTCCACGAAGTTTGAAGAACAAAACTAATCGGGTTTTTTTCCGAATAATTGAAGATACACTAAAAAAATTTCAAATGAACGATTACACTCCTCAAAAACGTACTGCATAGTCTTGATATATGCACAAAGCAACAATTCAATTCTTGCAGCGCACCCAGAATTTCGGTAACAATTTACTGGACAAAATCTCTCTTTATCACAGTAGATCAACTAACGTTTTCGCCCTACTTCAAATCGAGCCGCAATTCGAGGAATTGTCTGCGGCAAAGTTGGACTTTGTACCGCAAATTGTTGCAATAATTGAGATATTTCGTACATATATCAAGACTATTGCAGACTATCGCTACTTGTTGTTGTGGAGTGTAATTGTTCATTTAAAAATATTTGAAATTTTTGTAAAATCACTTTATTTTGACTAGTTTTGGAACACAGTTCCTTCTTCAGAAATAAAAATGAAATGAACCACATTTCATTAATGAATAAACCACATTGCATTTTACAAATATTTGAGTTGATCTTAAAATGATCTGAAGAAAAAGAAATGTATTATTTTAGAAATTATAATCAAAACGACTGAAGCGATGACGGCTGTTGGGACACCCTATACTATGTTTTTCACAGCTATGACGTGTTCAATTAAACATAAAAATGAATAATTCAATTTATTTTGTTGTGCCTTGTTAATGAATGCAGACTTTTTTATTTACATAATTATGTTATTATAAATGTGTTCATTTTAACTTTATTACAATATTTTAATTTTTGTTTTTCATTTATAAAAAACCGGACCTATTGCGCGTGGTCCGGTATAGCTGTGAAATACATAGTATAGGGTGTCCCCAAGAGTCATCAATTCAGTCGTTTTGATTATAATTTCAGACAGTTCATCCGTTGTCAAGAGAGCTCTGATATGCAGTTTATACATATATATGAAAATTTCTATCGAACATTAATCGGACGGAGATTACTCCAAAGCTAGGAGACCCAACTTAGAGCTATGATGACCAGTCCAAGGACTGGTTTCAATTGACATAGTTGCAATGCGTAAAATTAATCATATTGTATTTTATACTATTTGATTTGAGTGTAACGAGTGCACTACCTTAATGACAATTATATTGAATTACAGTACATGTGGTGGTTAGAGATATTATTATTTAATTATATAATATTATATGAAATTTGATAATGTTGAAACTTGTTGATGAAATTCAATTGCATTATTGTTTACAGTTAAAATGTAATTACAAAATTATTAGTGAAAATTAACACACATAATGGAGTTTAAGAGAAATTTACAAGAACTAAAATTATCAATAATACAATTTGGTTGATTACATTTCAGTGAATGAAGACAATAATTAAATACTTATAACTGTTATATAATGGCTATAAAGTAATGTACACTCTCGTTCAATAAAATTGAACAGATCTGAACCGATTTAGTCTGTCACAATTTTGATTATTCTTGTAGTAAATGCTTTTTCTTATATTTCCATTTCTTTTTTTACACTTAAAATATATACTACTTATCTTTGGTTATAAATGAATAATTATACAGAGAGTAACAAAAGTGCGGAGTTTTTGAAATGTAAAAAAATTATCATTTCAGATTTGTTCAATTTTAACTTCGTTCTAACTTACTTGGACCTCGGGAAAACGATGGCCATAGTTATACGATACGATACGATTAACGGTTTTCAAGATATCATATCCATAGTGCTAAAATTCAAGAAAGTATGAATTGCGAAGCGAAAATTTTGAAATGTGTTGGTCGGACGTTAAAATGAACCTGATTTTCGTTCTGTTTGGGTCAAAATGACCCTAGAAAATGATTATTATTAAAATCGAGAACATAAATTTTGTTCACTTTTTTCGCATTTTCACCAAGGGGTACCCCTTAATAAAATCGCTTAAATTGGAGGAAATTTTTATGTCCCCGATTTTAATAAAAACTTCGTTATAAACTAATTTGAACCTAGCGAAAACGATGCCGTTGGTTAAAATACGATACGATTAACGGTTTTCAAGATATCACATCCATAGTGCTAAAATTTAACGTACCCCTTAATAAAATCGCTTAAATTGGAGGAAAATTTTATGTCCCCGATTTTGATGAAAACTTCGTTATAAACTAATTTGGACATAGCGAAAACAATGCCGTTGGTTAAAATACGATACGATTAACGGTTTTCAAGATATCACATCCATAGTGCTAAAATTTGAGACTGTATGAATTGAGAAGCGAAAATTTTGAAATGTATTTGTCGGACGTTTAAATGAACCTGATTTTCGTTCTATTTGGGTCAAAATTATCTTAGAAAATGATTATTGTTAAAATCGAGAACATAAATTTTGTTCACTTTTTTCGGATTTTTTCTAAGTGGTACCCCTTAATAAAATCGCTTAAATTGGAGAAAACTTTTATGTCTCCGATTTTGATAAAAACTTCGTTATAAACTAATTTGGACCTAGCGAAAACGATGCCGTTGGTTAAAATACGATACAATTAACGGTTTTCAAGATATCACATCCATAGTACTAAAATTCAAGACAGTATGAATTAAGAAGCGAAAATTTTGAAAAGTGTTGGTCGGACGTTTAAATGAACCTTATTTTTGTTATGTTTGGGTCAGCTTATTAACTTTCATTCCGAGGTTAAATCCTTATTTGATTGGTTATGATATTATATCAGAAAAGAATGATACGAGATTAGTTAACTATCAACTGTAACGCATTTTATTAAAATGAAAAATCTTTTTTTTTCATGTGTTATAGCTTCAATTATTAAATTACTAAACCTTATTATTAAACCTTACTCCCCCTCATCCCCATTGCTATTCCTAAACTGAGACGGCCACGCAAACATCCAACAGTTCGTATTACACTGAGTAAGATAAAATATTTGGATTTATAAGGTATTTGTCAAATGAAATTTCATACAATTAATAAACAAAACAGATTTTAAGGGCTCTGTAGACGAAAATGATCCCCTTTAAATGGCTGTCCGTACGTCACAGGCTTTAGATAGTGGCAGAGGCTGCCCTGTGCAGGCTACACTTCGACCATAAGGTCCATTTTGATGCCTAAGGATGTGAGAAAGTGAGTGGATTGGAAGGAATATTTGTGTGTAGACTAAGAGTTGGTAGGATGTGCGGCAGTAGCCGACTCTCATAGAAACTATGCCGATACTCATCTGGAGTTCGTGAAGGAAACTGCAGAAAATATTCACAAGCATAGCCGGTTACTTCGTTCTTGCCCATACGCCGACAGTTTAGTCAAGAACCGCCTTTTTTTCTTTTTTGTCATAATAATTGACAAACTGCCGACGTCGCGATTCGAACCCATAATCTCCAAGTTCCAATTAGACATAAAGCCTTAGACCGCTCGGCCACTTGGACGGTAATTTAGTACAAACAACGGAACCCAAATTTGTTTGACGCCTACGAGACACACAGTTGACCGATTTGTTTTTCTAGATGAAATATGAGATAATATTTTTTTTTTTTTTATATATATTTAAAAAAAAAGTCCTTTGATATTTTTTAGATTAAAAAAAATACCCATTCAATTAGTCAATTTAGATAGAGATAACAAGAAAAAGCTTTTTTCCGAAATGAATTATGAGATTTTAATTTGATTATTAAAATTAAATTTTCCCGAACAAAAGAATATAAATCTTCCTAATCATATTTTGATTAAAAAATTTATATTTTTCAAAAAAAAAAACTTTAAGTACATGATAAGTACAGATTCTTTAGTATCATCTCCCCTTGGTAATATCATCTATCCCTTGTTAAAGTTAATTATTTGTAAGGTGATAACATTCTAAATAGGGATAATACTTCCACTTAAATTAGCTATTCAAGTAGAAATGATAAGGGATATATAATTTTTATAGAAATCTTATATATGTGTCTCCTGCGACGTCATTATATATTAAAAAATTTACATTTTAGATACAATTTTTCTACAATAATTGAATATGAATAAAGGGATCAGGATTAAGAGTGGTGAGTTAAACTCTGACACCAAAGGTTTCGTTGTGAAAAATAACCATTTTTGATTATATAAACTGTAAAGAGTGAAGGTTCCAAGAAATTCTTACTCTACAAATAATTATTTAGACAGTATTTTGGAATTTGGAATCCAAACGTTTATTTTGCCCAATAAATATAGAATACCAGTTTGTTAGTAGTTACTATGGTAACTCAAGGCAATATAGATTTAGAATCGAGTAAATTAGAAACCATAGAGGCGAAAATTTCCGTAACGTGAATTGAAATTCCTTGGCAACCATTTTGATAATCTGAGTATCGAAAGAAAAAGATTTCATCTGCGAAACGTTTCTCCCAAATGAGAATTTAAAATAAATAAATCAGAATTTTGCAAATTTTACATTTTTCGAAGCATGTTTCGTATCGAAAGTTTCAAAGTTTTAATATACATTTAAATAGTTGGTTCAATGCAGCTTCATGCGAGCACACAATATTTAATTGCTTTAAAATTAAATAATTAAATCCGCTACAAATAATTAAATGATTTGACTGACATCTGTCATTACTTACCAGGATAAATGAATGCATACGTTATCATGGCTACCAGCTATAATTAAATATCAAAACAAATGAATGCATATGTAATTGATACACGATTTCTATTAACCATAGATGGCGGCTGTTATTGAACATTACCCATTACCAAAGAAAAGCGTAAGGTTTCGGGATCTTGCTGTGTTACAGATACTATAACCAAAGTTTAAAAAAAATTATCTTTTCATTTTGGCCAATGAGGGTTCCTCTAAGTCTCGCGCAAGGAATCATTCCCAAATACTGTGCTCATATTAACTTAATTAATCAGTCCTTCGGAAGCGAATCATGATTATTAATTAATTAACAAAGTGATATTGTTTAGACATAAATATAATGAATTAGTTTCAAATTAATTCCACTATAATATTTTAATAAATTTAATGGATTTAAAAACCGCAAACAGGAATGTATTTCAACCAATATTACAACACAATAAGTTTGACGTCCACAAAACAACTCCAATAGTAAAATGCTATTGAAGTTTCATTTATTTCAATACCCATTCATTTAATTCAATCAGCGCGCGCGGTTGTGGTTTTATAGTAGTTGACAAAGATAAATAATAGAGAATCATACAAAACAAAATACATTATTACTGGTTCTCTATAATTAGAATAGTCCAAGAATCAAGAACGAATTTCAGGACTTGTCGAAATTAACCAGACATCTGTCATTCCCGATTCAATCTAGTAAGTGGCCAAATCAATTGCGTTCTAAAGCTGTTAATGATAACCCAAGCCTGGCAAATAGTCCTTTCCAGGACTTTTTTTACCAACCCCTAAAAAACAAGAAAATTGTATGTAGCGGAGGAACTGGTAAGTTGTGCGACTACAACCGATTTTTATATGCAGATATTCATCTAGAGTTTGTGGAATAAAACTGCAGATAGCCTGCCAAATAGTCCTTTCCAGAACTTGTTTACCGACTCCTAAAGGGCCAGAAATTTGTATGTAGTGAAGGAACTGATAGGTTTTGTGACTACAGACCCTTCTGATATGCAGATATTCATCTGGAGTTTGGGGAATAAAACTAAGTAGGATCGATGGACATTTAAAGAAAATTTTACGAAATTCCAACATTGGTGCAAAAACAATAGCTGCATTTCCTTTGGAGGAAATTCGCTAAAAACACAAATACCTAAATAGCAGAAAAATGAACAATGTAATCAACTCCCTTATCAATGTTTGAAACAGACGAAATAGTAGACGAGCTTTACGTGGCCTATAAACGATCCCAAAGACTAAAACGATAATATAATAAGTTGTAAACAGTTTTGTTAGTATTTGTTCAAAAGTTGGTATTTGAAATACGTCATGTCATTTTTCATGTATTTCGTATATTTTTATGAGACAAAGTCAAAAATGGTAATCGCAAAAACTTTCGTATAGATATTTTTATTTTATATTTGGTAACATGTGGTATTTTGTTCTGTATGTACAAATAAATTTATAGCAAGAGGAACAATAATAATTAAATAAAAATTACATTTTTTTAGTACCCGAAATCCAACAAATAATCTGTATATCACGTTTTTTAACCTCTGTGTACAGACTGGTGTTGCTTCGAATTCAATCGGCTGTTGTTTTATCTTTCAGTCGAGTCTGACTCGTGTAAAGTAATTTTTACTTTGTGAAACAATCACGAGTCTGACTCGTGTAAACCTAAATTTACTTTGTGAAACAAAGTAAAGTCTTAAAGCAAAGTAAAGTCTTATAACTTAAACAAAGTAACGTCTTGTTGCATTTTATATTCTTACGTGTACTTCGAAAAGAATCCTTCGTGATTCGACAATCCTGAGTGCTTCAAAAAGTATCACACTCTGAACGGCTATTAGTCCATTTTAATTTTACACTGTAGTATTAATAAGAAATAAAATTATCTATTTTGCTGTTATGAAATTTTCAGATATATTATTTATTTAAACAATTTAAACCTCAAGGGGAATTCAATTTAAACCGCACGAGATATTCGGAGGCAAAAATAAATCTACAAAATTACGTCCGGGGACCATCACCTGATCTTTAAGATTTGGGAGTTTTCAACTTTAATAATTTTTTGCGATTTAAATGTGTGTAGAAATAAATTTATTGTGAAAAATATCACAACTGTGAAATAGAGATATTAGTACTCAGGAAATTATCAGTTGACCGATCAATTTACATTAAACATGGGTAAAAAAAAGGGTGTCTGTACATGGAAGTTGTGTGGCCGTTCCCAATATTAAAAAATAAATAAAATAAAAAAATGATAATATTTATGTGGTAAAATTAAACGACCGCAACAGCTTTATTTCTACGGCTATGGTCACATTCACGTATACATTTTTATAGAGATGATTTAAAAATTTTTGGCGATAAATCTGGAAAGGTATTTTTATGAAACAATAATAATAATTACTTTAACCAGTATATTATACACAATAAAATACCATGTATGTCCTGCGATCTTTACCTCATGTTAAAATAAATATTTGTTACGAAAATCGCATATATTAGTTTTATTAAATAATTATAATGGATTTTGCATCATGTTAAACAACCCATTCAATACAAAATATAAAATATAGTAATGGAATAGTTTCAAGTCAAATACTAGAAATACTAGATTTTATTTTCTTTGAAAATAAGCTAAATAAAAGTTTTACACAAATCATCTTCAACTTATTCGAACGAATTGGCACATACATTACATACCTACATGCATTCTACATGTTAAGTAATTCAGTCGACAAAAAAAAAATGATTTATAACTTTTTGAACAAAAAAAAAAAACTATATAATTCGATACGAGAACAAACTTTCAGAGAGTTGTTACTTCTACATATATTTATGCTACTATTTTTTGATATTATCATACACAAATATCACTCACATATCATATCCAATGATATAAAATATGCAACTTGCTTGTTCCATGTTTTAACATCCGATGAAGTAATTGAATTGTCAAGTATGTATAGAAAATTGAAATATTCTCATGTGGAAGTTATTTTATTAAAATTTTAAAAATCTATTCTTAAAACTATTATAGTTTTTTTTATTTTGCAATGAAGTAGCAAATTATTTATGGAATATTCATATGCAATTGAATCCAATTTCATTTTTTCTATTTTTTTCAATATTAAGGGAAATATGCCAAATTTTTAGTTTCCCTCTTTCTCTAAACCCCCCTTTTCCCTTGTTCGATTTTGTCCATTAACAAACTTGGCTTTTTAAATACTAAAAGCACCTCAGATACCAAATTATATATATATATATATATATATATATATATATATATATATATATTATATATATATATATATATATATATATATATATATATATATATAAGTTTACAGATGGTTATTTACGACATCTACTAAGTGGGATCGATGGACACTGGGAAATTTTGAGTTTGGTACGAGACCAATAGCTCTGTTTCCTTGAAGAAGAAGTTCGCTAAAAAGTTTTAAATGTTTATGCAAAATCCGCTATTTCAAAAATTAATGTAAAATTAGATTACATTAATTAAATTAATGTAATTGGATGATCGGTCCTTATGAGAGGCAGAGAAAAATGAGATGATTGTCATCTGGTCCAGCTTTTCAAGAAGGGCCAGAGCTGGTTCATTGTGAAGTGATAAAAATCAAATTTATTTCTCGCATTGTATATATTTTGGCGATATAATGATTTTATTATTTTATTATCAATATTTAAACAATAAAGTCGTAATGATTTCAATAAATGTGAAATTTTTGAAAAGATATTCAACATTTTTTCATATTATTCATATGCCGATCGTTTTGCATTGTTCAAGAAATTTTTCGGATTTCTTAAAAATATAAAAATAATAATATGAAAACTTCAATTGATTCGTCAATTCAGAATGTTTGGTAAAATTTACATAAATATTTCTTCCTCAGTCCCATAAATTTTCTCTACATCTCTGTGAATGATATCTCCGATATCTTTAAGACAAATACATTCAACAGGGAAAAAGCTATTACAATAAAAACATTTATAATATAATCATTTTCGTTTCACTAAAGTATGCAATTTTAGGCTTTGTCGATAAATTTTTTGGTATTGTCGATAAATATTTGCAGTAGTGTAACCAGTGGGAATAATAATTATTCGAAGTAGTGAAACGACGAGGGCCGAAGATACATAATACATTAATTTTGAGCATTATAAAATTAAACTGTTTGATCCAAGTTATGCAAGAGTTTTAAAAAAGATCATAATAAAGTTATAATTTGTATGTAAATACCTAAATCATAAAAGTTTCTTAATCACACGTTTATTAAAGCCACTCCATCTAATACAAAATCCATTTAAACTTCGAAACTATCGAAAAACAAAACAAATTCTAGTTGCATACGATATTAATTTTCGATAACGTCAACAGAATAATGATATTTGATATGGGTACAAATATCTTGTTAACTGTTCAAAACAGATACATGATATTGCATAAAACCAAAATCAAAATAAACAAACATATGTAAACGGCAATAGATTAATAACTTTTTACGATACTTTTTCTATAATTGCATAGAATTTTCTAAAAACAAAAAAAAAAACTCAATAATTATGTTCTTGAATTATGTTATTGGCTGAGAATAGTTTGGTAATCGGCGCCTCCACCATTTCATTATTTACTTATAAATTTGGTGGAGGCGTTGGTTAGTTTTCGTCCAAACAATCATTAAAATCATAATAAACACAAAAAACGACTAACTTTTTGTGTTTTTGCTGATTGCCAAAAACTAACTTATTGATATTTAGTATTAGTAGCAAAAATTAGTTTTTGAGATATGTGAAAAATTCCGAAAACAATTTTTGTTGTTAAAATTCTTGAATGATTTTTAATGGCTGAGAATAGTTTGGTAATCGGCGCCTCCACCATTTCATTATTTACTTATAAATGTGGTGGAGGCGTTGGTTAGTTTTTGTCCTAACAATCATTAAAATCATAATAAACACAAAAAACTACTAACTTTTTATGATTTTGCTTATTGCCATAAAACTAATTTATTGATATTTAGTATTAATAGCAAAAAATAGTTTTTGAGATATGTGAAAAAATTCCGAAAACAATTTTTGTAGTTAGAATTCTTAAATGATTCTTATTGGCTGAGAATAGTTTGGTAATCGGCGCCTCCACCATTTCATTATTTACTTATAAATGTGGTGGAGGCGTTAGTTAGTTTTCGTCCAAACAAGTCATTAAAATCATAATAAACACAAAAAACGACTAACTTTTTGTGTTTTTGCTTATTACTACAAACTAATTTATTGATTTTTAGTATAAATAGCAAAAATTTGTTTTTGAGATCTGTAAAAAAATTCTGAAAACAATTTTTGTAGTTAAAATTAAAATCAAACTTTGTAAATCGCTATGTAATTCCTTATTGGCTAAACTAATTTAAACTAGAATAAACTATATTATAGAAAAAATGCGACTACTTCGTTCCACGGTGTATATAAAACTATAATTAATCTATGAGTTACATTTGAAACCACGTGTATAAAATTAAAAATATAGTTTATAATACAACGTACATACAATGGCCCACAAAAGTAACGCTCATTTTATCAAAGTGTTGATTTGTGCTCTATTTATGCGATTTTTGAAAAAAAGCTTCGGATGCAACTTATTCATTATACGTAAACCATCAACTTTTATTCGTTTTCCCCAAATCCGAATGAATAAGGCATAAATCAATTTATAAAAAAGAGGCTTACTTTATCCGTCATGTGTTACAACTTGCATTCCTAAACTGACTTATCCTATTGGTTTGATAAGCCTTATTCGTTCAAACAAATTTATCAGGCTCTAAAATTAGATTAGGACTAAAAATAAAATGAACAAAAGTAACAAGATCGATTTGAAAAAATCATAATAATTTCAAACCTATTTATTTTGCGAATTGAATAATAATTTATTTTTTAATTATCGTGACATGTTTCGATCTTTGCAATCATTTTCAAACTATAGTTTGAAAAAGATGATCAAAACAATAATTACAACGCAGTTTGAAAATGATCACAATGATCGAAACCTGTCTTGATATTTACAAAATAAATTATTATTGAATAAAGTGGATAAACAGATGGTTTTGAAATTATTCAAACTACAGTTTGAAAGTGATGATCTCGAAACATGTCACAATAATTACAACGCAGTTTGAAAATGATCGCAATGATTGAAACTTAAATACCACGATAAATACCAAATAAATTACTATTGAATAAAGTTTTCAAACCCATCTTGTTCCACAATGGAGTTCCACACAAAACAAAAGCTCGAAACAATAAAGTGAAGAAAAAAAAATAGTACTTACATTATCAAATAATGGATGTGCCGTTGTAACCAATAAACATTGCAACAAAATGCAAATACAATTGACCATTAAATGCATGACGATACCAACCGGAAAAATAAGTTGGGATGAGATTATTTCAATAAAGCGAAATCGCGAACCGATAGAGATTAAAAAAAAATACGCGTTCAAAAAACAACTTCTTAAATCACCCAACAATGTACAGACTCAACAAATTATTATTTTAGGCGTCACAATACTATATACGCTTTATTATAATAATAATATACGGTTTTTTCGAATAAATCTTCGTCTGCTGGTATGTCTATGTTTATAGTATTACACAATGTTCTTCGACGTACCAAGCAAGAATGGTACGCGCGCTGAACTGTACGTACATTAATATATGTTTTACTCGAGCGTTTTCGACGTCTTCACCATACACACACACACACACACACACTCACACACATACATGTACACACCCTCTACAAACCCCGTCACATGCGATGTGAGCGTTAAAATACGCCTCGTTTATATAGTATTTCTTTTTTTTTTTGCTAAACTTTTCTTCTGTTTTTTTCTTGTTGTTGCTAAATGTTACTTTATAGTGCCGCACCACACTACGTGTATGTTGATGATGCTGTTGAAGCGCTTCACGATGCTGATGTCGATAGTGTTGTTGATAATGATTTGTTCTATATATTTGTATTAAAAGTATTGTGTATTGTTCATAATTTTTTTTTGTTCCTTCTTGTTCTTCTTGTATCAATCAATTTGTAAACAGTAGTAATCGTAATACAGAGAGAGAGAGACAGAGAGAGAGAGAGACCGTGCGCTTTTGTAATCGGAATTCTAAACAGTTTTTAATTAATTTCAGTTCCGTTTTTTTTTACCTCTATATACAGACTACAATTATAGAATCTATTTAAACTTACGGGGTGTCAGCGAAATCATTTTTTTGCAAAAACCTTGTCTGCAACTGATGTCACCTCAGGGGTAATCAAGGGGTAATTGTCTATAAGAACTACTGGAGCTGGTAAAACGGAATAATGTTAAATTTATACCAGGTCACAGAGGTTTCGAAGGAAACGAAAAAGCAGATGCCTAAGGAAAAAAGGGTATCGGAATACCCTTCATAGATCCAGAACCTATTTTAGGAATTCCAAGGACTGCATGTAAACAGGTGATCAATGAGTGGTCAAATACTAAACACCGTGATTACTGGGAAAAAGTACCGCGGAAAGAACTCGGGAAGGTACTGCTTCAGAGTGCAATATAGAGGCAATCTCTCGATGTACTGAAGCTGAACAGGATACACTGCGGGGGGTTGCCGGATTCATTACCGGACATTATCGTCGGCGGAAGCATCTACGCACAATGGGACTCCACACCAGCCAAGTAGCCGAGCGGTCTAAGGCGTCATGTCTGCGCAGTATGCAGTACTTGGAACCTGGGAGGTTATGGGTTCGAATCCCGACATTGGCAGTTTGTCAATTATAAAAAAAAAGGGGTGGTTGATTGACTAAACTGTCGGCGTATGGACAAGAACGAAGTAACCGGCTATGCTTGAGAAGGTTGTTTGCAGTTTCCTACACGAACTCCAGATGAATATCGGCATAGTTCCTATCATAGTCGGCTGCAGCCGCATATCCTACCAATTCCTAGTCTACTCACAAATTCCTTCCACTCCACTCACATCCTCACATCCTAAGGCATCACAATGGACCTTATGGTCGAAGTGTAGCCTGTCCAGGGCAGCCTTTACAATCTACCTCTCATAGGACTCCATAACGAGTCCATTGTGTGCAGATTGTGTGGCGAGAAGGAAGAAACATCCAGCCACATAATCTTTGACTGCGAACCTCTAGGGTACTGCAGATACAGGATATTCGGTGCATCTCACCCCGAATATATGAAGCTACAGGAAGACCTGATAATCAAGCTTCTGTCTATTGCCAACATATGGGAGAAGCGAATCTCGCCGGACTGAAGTAGAAAGGGGAGCACAATGGACCATAAGATCGAAGTGCAATCTTAGATTTCTGTGAACACTAATATCTCAAAATCTAAAAGCTCTAATACATTTAAATTTAATGAATAAAATTCTTAGAAATTCTAGATTTCATAAAATTTGTTTTATGTTTGTTTTAAATCTGCAGTTTTTGTTTTTGAGATATTATATATTCAAGAATTCGATCATTTATAAAGTTTACATATTGGCTTCTATATAGGGTGGGGCGCATAAGAAACGTTCTGATTTATTAGTGAAAGTGATTTAAATCTTAACGTTACTTTTGCGCCACCCTATATATGCAAATCTGGTATTGTAGTCTGTATATAGAGGTCGTGTGGAGCTTCCACCGCAAAAAAATTTTTTAAATCAATTTTTTCTTACTTTATTTTTCAAATAATATTTTCCAGCTAGTATTGTTTGCTTAATCAATAATCGAACAACATTCACTGATTTTTTTTTTGTTTCACTACACAACACAACACACTCAACTCAATTTTATAGCACAGAAGTCGTGATCGCACACATTCAACACTAAATTCAACAACACTGATATGATATGAGGTTTCTCCGTGATAGGAGGTTGACCACTATTTTATGGACACTCCATATTCCTTATTGTCTGAATTATAATTACTTTTAAACATTGAATTTGTGTACTTTAAAGCTGAGTTCATATTTAGTACATGCTTTTTTTTTTTGTTTCTCAATAAAACACACAAAATGTTTTTGTATTGTATTTTGTGTGCTATTTATAATAAATGAAAAACATACTCTTTTTTTCTTTGCTATGTGATTGTTCTCTCTGTGAGTGGAAAATTTCAATAGACCATCATTTAGTACCGGGATCGTGTCTGTTGGTTGTAGGTAGGTTGGTTTGGTCTGTAGCCCGTGGGATCGTCGTGAAAAATCTAAAACAAAAATTCATTTATTATTCATTTTGATTGTAATATTCAAGGTCGTTTTAATCAAAATTTTTGTTCGCTTATTGTTTGGAAAAATGAATGAACAATGTTTTATTAATAGATGAGGAAAATGTTAACAGAAAAGTTTGGTCAAATTTACATGAGCTTGGAAAGTAAAGGGTTTATACGCCACATATTATTTATACCGAGCGGTCTAAGGCGTTATGTCTGCGCAGTATGCCTACTTGGAAACTGGGAGGTTATGTGTTTGAATCCCGAAATCGGGAGTTTATCAATTATTAGGAAAACAAAAAGGGGGCGGTTAATTGGCGTATGGACAAGAACGAAGTAACCGGCTATGTTTGAGAAGGTTTTCAACAGTTTCTTTCACGAACTCCAGATGAATATCGGCATAGTTCTATCCTAGCAATTCCTAGTCCATACACAAAAATTCCTTCCATTCCATTCACATCTTTAGGCATCACAATCGACCTTATGGTCAAAGTGTAGCCCGTCCAGGGTAGCCTCTACAATCTATCTATCTATCTATGAAAGAACTAGCATTTACTATATAGATCAATTTCCATTAAGGTTACGAAGACATAGTATGAAAGAACTAGCATATACTAGATAGACGAACATCATGTCATTGTATTTTTAATTAAATATTGGTTTATACGCCAATGATTTTGTTTCTTGTTGAAATCTTTTGTGGTTTTAATCAGAATATAAATGAAGAAATTATTATTTTTTATGATATGTATACAAAGTATATTATTGGCAGCATGCAAGACGACACCAGTCCAGTGCCAAATAATTTTTGGAACTAATGGTAAAACGTATTTGTAAGCATTACAATAAATGAAATGTTTGTTGTTTATTTTTTAATAAAAGTAACACACAAGTTTAGTTTGAATAGTTTTTATTTTTTATTTGTTTAGGCTACAAAATCGATCTTAGATATTCCATCTTATTCTATAGGGTGGCGCATTGGTTGAGCGTTTTCGGCAACATGGGGATGTTTGTGATCTTCCGTGTGCTGGAAGACCTCGTGCACAAATAAACAAATATTAATAATAACTTCGACAGAAGTAATACTGTCTAAATAAATAAAAATAAGAATGATATGAAAAAGTTGGCTATTACGTCACAGCCGTCTTTGGTGTAGCGGAAGCATACTGGACTAGATATCCAGAGGCCCGAGGTTCGATTCCTGGTTGACGAGTTAATTTTTTCATATCAGTATTTAATTTAATTAAAAACCTCGTGCAGTTTGAAATGATGTGGACATACTTCAGGTGCAAGCAAGTGTTGAGGAAAACACCGAAACTTCCTTCAGGCGACGTTCTCAGTAGTTGGTGATGTCTAGGCGTTCTTTGCAAAGAATTTTACATACGTTACACCTTTTCCCATATAAGATTGAATCGGTTCACGAGTTCAAACCAAATTATGCACAAATACGCATTCATTAAATAAATCATAACGTTACTTATGCTCCACCCTTTATTGCCTATCCGCGACTCATTTAAACACTATTACAAATTTTGTTTGCCAAATGGCTACTCTTGACGATGACAAACTGTATATATAAATGATCGCAACCTACACAAACTCGAGATCTATATTTCAGTATTACATTCATAATTACTAATTACAGACCATTTTCCATCATACGAGTATGTACATTAATTTCGTATATAATTCACATATTCTATTCATTAGTGACGGAACATAAGCAACGGATCCAACAAAATTCTGAACAACAAATATAATATGGGTGAGTACAAACATAATTCAAGAAGTTAGGTGAACATCATTTGATACCTGTTACTGTTAAAACTATGTCTTGAATAACTACAAAGTGTTTCATTGTAAAAATGTTAAATATCTCATCAAAAGCTCTCCAACGTACTACAAGCAATAAAAGTATTAATAAAATATATTATTTCAATTTCAAATTATTTGACAAATGATCATCACACATTATTGTCAGATTATTGGCCTTTTTGGAATGAAAGGACCACCCCAAAAAATGACACCATAGGCAACAAGTTTCTGATTTAAAAATTTTTTAATTGATTTGTGCCCTATTTTATTCGGTTTTCGAAAAAATACTTCGGATAAAAGTTGTTCAATATAACTGTACTAACAAGTTTTTTCGAAATATTTTTCCGAAATCCGCATAAATTTGGCACAAATCAATTATAAAACTTCCAAATTTTAACTCGACTTTTGGCGTTGATTGTACATCAGATTTAAAAGAACGTGAAAAATTAGGCACGTTCTACCACAGCATCCTAGTAGCTCAGTTGGCAGTGTACTGGTCTAAAATACCAGAAATCTTGGTTTCGGAGACATCTCGCCTTCGGGTGACAGGCTGTTCTCAAGAGGTTGTTCTCAAGGAGGGTACAGAGGACCCCTTTGTCTAGGTGCTAAGTGCCCATTTGCGGTACCCCTCTTATGTATTTTTATTATAATTATTAGTATTGTTATTATTATTATTAAATATATGTTTACAATAGTTTCGACCCATTAAGATCATCATAACTGTGTTCAAAATAAAGCTCAAAACTATTAGTAAATATTTTTGTATTCTTTTAAACTGTATTTGTTACAAAAGTATTTTACAGGTATTTAACTTTGCACATGCTGTATATAATATTACATCTAAAGTAATGATTAAGATCTCGCCGAATAGTACGAAACATCATTCTTCTCTCCGAAGGCATTAATTATCTATTCATGAAATTATATAGTTAAAATGTATCAAGAATACAATGAAAGCTTTCTATAGCAAAAAGATAGTCGAGTGTATTATATTACCTTCATAATATATTGTATAAGTATCTAGATATTAAATAGAAAATAGCAACAGAATATTCAATATCTGATCAATATCTCGTCATATTCATATTTGATTTACCCGTTTACGTCAAAGTCTAATAATGGACAATAATTAGAAATGGACAATAGAAACTGGAAATAATTTCGATAAGTTAAAAAGTCATTTTTTTTAAATTTTCTGTTTTACTATCTCGAAATAGTAAATCAAATCAAATTATTAGAAAAACTACTATGAAGTAGCAACGGAAGAAGAATCATAAGACTCCTTGTAAATCTTCTATCTGAGTCTTTGATAAAAACATCTATGTGCTTAAGAGTATTAGTGTGGAATAAATAATTTAAGGAAACCTTAATTAGTAAATTCCATTTCAAAAATAATCATACTTGAACATATAATTTCGAAAATTCCTTATTACAATATAGATCTCATATTGTAGGTTTCAACAAAATGGAGGCAATATCCTTATTACAAATTATTTCAAGGTTAATGTTTCAATTTTTATTTTTTTCTAGAAAATTTAATATGTTTTATTCTCTTACTTATATAAATAGTCGGTTCTAGTAATTATTTTTCAAGTTCGAAACAAACAATATAAAATGTATAAAATTTAAATAAATTTTTAATTTTCTTTTTTTATTTGTTTTTTTTGTCTTAAAATTTAATTTTAATGATAACAATAATTTATACTTATTTAAGAATTAAAAGTATAGTAGTTTATAGTAAAATGAGTTTTGCTCTGAAAACTATGAAATATCTCACATCATCAACACAGTAATTTATTATGTATGAGAAGATTCTAGAAAATGCATTAATATTTACATATAGATATACGAGTGTATATATATATATATATATATATATATATATATACAGTGGGTCCCGTAAGTAACGGACACAACTGAAGGTATGGATAGAAAATTGAATTCTGAGACGAAAAATCCTTTACCATTTTTTAATCAGACGTACATGTAATTAGTTATTAATTAAAATAAGTAACCAATCAGAGACACCCAATAGCGTGTGTGAGTGAGTGTTTGTAAATATGTTAGTGGGGGAATGCATGTAGGTGTGTCTGTCGTAACCCAGTGCGCGCCTCTGATTGGTTACTTATTTTAATTAATAACTAATTACCTGTACGTCTGATTAAAAAATGGTAAAGGACTTTTCGTCACAGAATTCAATTTCCTATCTATACCTTCAGTTGTATCCGTGACTTACGGAACACCCTGTATATATGAATATTAATAGTCTTTTTATACAAATCATCACAATTCCGGTTTGAAAGTAGTCATATTTATTGCATAGAAAAATATTTGCATTTACTTCTGTTAATTTTTTAAACGGTAAACTAAAAAAAAAACATTACTACTCACGGAAATAGTTTTTTCAAATGTCTGTTGATACTAGCTATTTCACAAGGGCAATCTTGTACATATATTTGACCTTCCTATATATCACTTCATAACTGATGCCTTTTAATGGCATATCCTTCTTCATGGCATAACCAGACAAAGGGTCCAGTACTTTCGAAATTAACGTCATATTAGAGAGGATGCAAGAAGCTTATAATACGAATTTTATCTTGCATAGCGAATCAGTAAACCAGCTTTCTTCGTTTATTTAAAACGTTTATTAATACAGATGGTATTAACGGACGAACAAGCTTCTAAATCTTATAGTTATTTTCGACTTAAGTATTTATTTTGTTAGAATAAAATTAATGTTCTTAATTAATATAATCATAATATTGTTTTTTTAATACTTTTAATATATATATATATATATATATATATATATATATATATATATATATATATATATTGTGTAGGAGGTGTTTTTGTAATATTTATTTTTGTGTATTTATAACGATATAAATAAATAAGTAAAGTAATTAAAATTCTATATAAATTTTATTTAAATTATATCCAAATAATGATATAAAACGTATTAATTTTATTCTTTTGGTATTAAAATTACACATATAATAAATACATAAGTTATATATATATATATAGTTATACATACTTTTAGATTATTTTTAACCGACGACAAGAAAGGAAGGAGGCTATCTATTTTATGCACGGCTTTACTTTTACTTCGTAACATGCCCCGGGTTGTGCAGGGGCCTCCTCTTGCTCAAGACTAAAAACCTTCACTTAAAAAATTAACATACTATTTCGAGATAAAAGTTTTTGATGAATGATTCATTCATTAGTATCATCTGTGGTGTAACGGTAGCACACTGGATTAGAAATTCAGAGGTCTCGGGTTGTATGCCGAGTAGACAAGTTGATTTTTTAAAACAATATTTAATTCTATCATACTATGTCTTACGTAACCTTAATGGAAATCGACATTAGTATTGTATTGTGACGCTTAAGTAATAATATGTGGAATAATAAGTTAATGTTGACTTCAAAGTAATACTGTCAATGATATGATAAAATTGACTCTTCATTTATATCATCTGTGGTGTAGCTGTAGCATACTGGGCTAGAAATCCACAGGTCCAGGGTTGAATAGCTGCTGGATAAGTTAATTTTTTCATATCAATATTTAATTTAAATCAATCTTTTTACAATGTTGCAAAAAACTCTGTTGCAAAAATGTTTTTACAAACTATTGGATTTTATATAAAAAATGAATATTTATAGAAACCATCTTTTAACCGTATGCCAAAATTACAGCTGAGACTCAAACCGTTTTTTAAATCTCTCCCGAATATTGTGCAGTTTTTCCGCATTATCGCTAGTCTTGACAAGTTTATCACATAGTTTACCAAATATAGACCAAATCAGCTCAAAATCCAATGTAAATAATTGAGTTCACTAATTTCAAATATTTTTTTTGGTGAACTTACTTTAAAATTTCTTTTTACTTATTTAGCGCGTTTTGCCTTTGATCTTAGTCGTTTCTTTTGTTAATAAGGTGGTATATCTTTAAGCATAAAAATTTAAAAAACGAACGAAAAAACTTTTAATGAGTGTTATTTGAACGTCAAAAATGTACACCTACTTAGTTTTAATTCTGAAGAATGTTATTTTTCTCACTCTCTCTTTTAAAAGAAAAACATTTAAATATCAAAGAAAATAATATTTAAAAAAAAAAAAAAAACAGTACACAAAGAATAAACAAGTTTTATTTCCAATATATCATCAGATTAGGTTATATAGATAGATTGCAGAGACTGCCCTGGACGGGCTACACTTCGACCATAAGGTCCATTGTGATGCCTAAGGATATGAAGATGTGAGTGGAGTGGAAATAATTGTTGTGTATAGACTAGGAATTGGTAGGATATGCGGCTGCAGCCGACTCTGATAATAACTATGCCAACATTCATCTGGAGTTCGCGAAGGAAACTGTCGAAAACCTCCTCAAGCATAGCCGGTTACTTCGTTCTTGTCCATACGCCGACAGTTAAGTCAATT
This sequence comes from Nineta flava, assembly GCA_963920215.1. Taxonomy (NCBI): domain Eukaryota; kingdom Metazoa; phylum Arthropoda; class Insecta; order Neuroptera; family Chrysopidae; genus Nineta; species Nineta flava. The sequence goes on from OY986045.1 coordinate 67,765,224, forward strand.
AACCGCCCCTTTTTTATTTCTTAATAATTGACAAAATGCCCATGTCGGGGTTCGAATCCATAACCTGCCAGCTTCCAAGTTGGCATACTGCGCAGACATAACGCCTTAGACCGCTCGACCACTTGGACCGGTGATAGAAAATAAGTTACACGCGATAAAAGATTTGGGGCTTGATACCTCGCTGTCTGATCAGGTCCTTGCAGGGTCATCTAAACAAGTGATTGAAGTCACTATATGAATTATCTTTTCTAAAAGTTTCATTCCCTAATTACATAGGCATTGTTTTTAACGTACCACGCTCTTGGAAATCTCTGATGATTCCACTTGCAGGGCCTGTATGAAGGACGATGAAACCTCCATACATGGTATATGCACCTACAGAAGCCTGCAGGGTATCAGATATAGATTGTTTGGGTCCGAAACTTTGGATCCATCAATCCTGGGAGCAATCATGGTATCTGGCCTCGACAGAATCCTATAGCTTCATTTGCTTAAAATAGCACCTCTTGTAAGGAGGGCACAGAGGACCTGTATGTGGTACCCCTCTTTCTGATTATTATTATTATTATTATTAACGGTCCACGCTTGGAATAGTATGATAATTAAGATAATATTCTAAGACATGTTTATGTTAGTGATATTTTAGCAACTTATTTTGTGACATTAACGTTTTATGACGTAGCATTAAATATGTTTTTTTGTTGTTGTTGTTGATTTTTTTTTATAGACATTCAATAAAATATGGATTGAATGAAATTTAACACGTTAATAATAATAATTTTTATTTCAATTATTCAAAATAATAATTGAAATAAAAATCATAATAAAAAAAAAAAACAACAAAACTTTTTTGCGTGTCATAAACCAATCCAACCATCTCATTTTACTTTATATTACATAATTATTTTTCTGTATATTATATTCCGTATGAATGTAGGAAAAACAGAGAAAATAGGCTGAGAATAGCTATTAGATATCAGCTAAATAATATGTACACTATGTTCTTCCTGAATCTCAATTTACTTTCATATTTAGATACTTTCATAAAAAATACTAATATATATGGTGGCGCATAAGTAACGTTATGATTTAATTAGTGAATAAATTTTTTGTTTACGTATATTTTTTTCTATTTTTTTACAGAATTAACTTTAAAAAACTTGGGTAATTTATGATGGACAGACTCAGCACAGAACAAAGAACCAAAGTTGCTTTAAGAAAGTCAGCATTCGATTATTCAGACACAAAGATCATATCGAAATTTCTTTCATGTTCCGACAATTTAACGATTGGTTCAGCCTTTTCTGCAACATGGAGCTGTCTATGATCTTCCGCGTGCTGGAAGACCTCGTGCAGTTCGAAATGATGTGAACATTGCACGGGCGCAAGCAAGTGTTGAGGAAAACCCCAAAACTTCCACTAGGTGACGTTCTCAGCAGTTGGTGATGTCCAAGTGGTCTTTTCGATAAAGATTTTTGATAAGGCTTTGGAGCATATATGAAGGTTCCGCCACTAGGACCCCAAGGCTGGCTAGGCCCCTAGATCGGGGTCTTGTAGGCCTAGGCGAAAATCAGGCGTTGATCCTACCTACTCTTATCGAATACACTGAACTTGGATTTATTATTGTTGCGAAATAAAAACACATGGTATACACTTCTGCCAAATAAAAAAATAATCATAATTTGAACATAAAAATAAATAATAATTCTGTTATTCGTCATTTCGATCTATCAAATAAATTTATGCGCTAAATAACAAAGGCATAAAAAAAGCTTTTAAAAAAAGCGCTAAGACTAAAATAAATATATAAATAAATAAATATACATTTCACTCCCCACATTGATATATACCACAGGCATATTATATTTATTTATATATTTATTGAATCAATTTTCTGTTTTATTTAGTGGCAGTATTAAATAATTTATTACAAACGTCACACAACAACCCCTAAAAAAAATATGTATTTCAAGTGTTGTTCATTAGAATTAATTGAAAATGATTCTATACAAACTTCTATATCACTGGGTTTTTATTGAAGTGAATCTCTTGTGACAGTACCGAACACTCCGTAAATTTCTCGCGAGCCTTGGCTTACAGTTTATGAAAAAAAAGTTCAGAACAGAAGTTGTTAATTATTCATAAAGGAACTTTTTTTGTCTTTAAATTTCTGTTCTATCTCTTACGGTTTCAAAGATAGGCAGTTTTATCCATTTGGGCCAAACATGATCCAATTATGCCTACTCAACATGGACCTACTTTTTACCTCTGGAACACACATACAAGAGGACATGAACTAATTAGGTCATTTTATGAACACATATTTCAAAATTTTTTAGTGTGATCAATATCTTTAACCGTTACAAAGTCGAGACTAAACTTAATATACCCTTGTATACATTATATATAACGGGTGTAAACGTAGATCAAATCAACTAATTGTTTTCTTGAGCAGCAGAAAAGCTTACTACTCACTGTCCAAAGGTGAACAGCGAACCTATGTTAAAAAACCGATAGAATACGATCGGTACACGAACCGTTTGTTCGGATTTCTAGGCATAGTCCGAATTTATTGAACCAGCTACTATTTATGTTTTTATTTATTTTTTTATAATAATTATTCTGACCGGAAAAATAAAAATCACAATAAAATTTGATACGGAATTCTAAAAAAAAAATAAAAATACAACTAATCTCCAATTACGTATAAGCTTAATTGTGGGATTTAGGTGTACAAATTGATATCCTGCTGTACAACATCGTGGAATTGTGTTACTTTTTCAATCCGTATTTAATAATATATAGAGGGTTTTCAATTTATCATCAACAAATATCTAATTCTATATGCTACTAGTGGTGGTCACAAAAATTTCGCATTAGTGGGAAAAAAAAGGTATTGACATTTATCTAATTTTATAGACTGATAACTTTTTGATATTACACACACTATCATGTCACTTTTTTGATAATAAAATTTGTTTTCCCTCGGGTAAATTTCATATGAAAATGATTTTTCAATCTAAAATTGTTTTCACTTTCATATACAACAAATGTGTGAGACGTTCGGGTACTTTTCAAAAATGACTCTTTCAAATTGATTGAGAAAAATACTCAAGAAAGTCAGTAAATCTTTACAAAAATATTTACACATTTAATGTAATTTTGCTTGAACAGTAGGTATATTATCAAAATATAAAAGACACACCTTCTATAATAGAATAACAGAGATAAATACAATAAATACAAAAAGGACAGATAGTTTAACAGGTTTTTTGATATTACTCTCAGCCATAAAAATTTTCACTTCAAAGAATCCATAATCCGTGATTTAATCCAATAGTTACGGAGAATTTGATTATGCAATAAACAGGTTATGAATTTAGTAATTAAGACAGGGTTTTCTTCACATGGCGGTCACGAGAATAATTTACAATTTATGTTCGAATCTATGATATTTTATTTTAATAATCAGTTTTTTTTTTTAGATAATGTTTGATATTTTACAAAAACTATCCCTGTTTATTTAAATAATCTTTACTGGGAATAATTTCCAATCACCATTTTTCACTTTCACAGCATTCACAATATCGATTTCGATTACTAAACATACGTAACTATTAGTGCGATACTAACAAAATCATTTTAATTTTAAGTACTAAAAAAATTTCGGCACGTATTTTCGAATTTCGATGGTATTGTGATCAGAATTGAATATCCTTTCGATTCCATATCGATACGATAATTAGTAGTGGATGAAAATGATCTTCCTAAATTTGTTTACAAACATTGTTAGAATCAACTTTATAAAAGCCAATTAAAAATGAGAATAAATCCAAATACTATAAGCAGCTTACATGATGAGCTTTCGTCGAATTTTACTTTTTCTGGAGGAATGATAAACAACATATATTAAAATACGATAATGGTAAATAATATATTTTACTGTACGGGGGAGGAAATTGAAAGGTTTTCCCCATATATGTAAGGTAGATATACAGTGTGTTCACTTGTAAGTTTCCACCAAAATATTTGTTGAAATATGCGTTTTAGAAAAAAATGTCTAAAACAAATGCTGCTTAATTTAACGGGGGAAACTTAATGCAATAATTATATTTCGGTTCCATGCATCTGTATCCGCGTGGTATAAACTATCTTTTAAAGGGTGCAAGATAGACAAAATCTTTAATTAAAAGAAATGTTTATCTCATAAAAATATTCAACTTTTATATGACACTTTTTTCCATAAATCCCTTAGTTTGGGTGTAAATACAGCGTAAATGATGCGTGAAAAAAAGTTTCGAACATTTTTTTTTTAAGATAAATATTTTATGAGAATTCAAAGAACTTTTGTTTGAAAATTTTTTGCTAAAACGCATTTAGGTGGAAACTTTTCAAATGAACATCCCATACAATATGATTTTCGCTTGACAGATATATAAATATACATGAAATTAGAAAACATACGTAAATAAAATACAATTTTTTAATAAAGTTCAGTATATGCTCGGTAAGCCCTAAGGGTGCATTTTTCATTTTTTTTTTTGTTCGTTTAATAATTTTTTCTCTTTGTTTGCTCATTTTTTTTTCATTTCAATCGTATCATAATCATCGCATTACGTGAATGATACCGTATCAACATTAATCATTTAATATTTATCTTATGGCTCAATTTTCAAGAAAAGTTGATTCAGCTCAAATACTGCATTTTAAAATAACAGTATTTGGTAAATTATATGATATAATGATACTTTTATAAAAGATAGTCAAAGGATAACAAACTTTGTAGGGTGCATGCACTCACCTTTCTCAAAGTTCATTCCAAAATGTTCCAAAAATTGGCAACTGTATTTTAAAGACAGCAAACAATCATCATACCTTCATTCAAATTGTATATCTGATCTTTTTTTTTAAGTTTGTGTGTACGAACTTATGTACGAACGTAAGAAATTATACTTCTTTTTAAATAATTTATTAAAATAATATTAAATAAGGTCAATACTACTATTAAGACACAAAAGTTTAATAAAATGATATAGTAGTGAAAAACTACTTCACTTCTTCCGTTAAAATTAGAGTTTGAAGAGCTTGCATTAAATCCATTTTTTATATTAGAATCAAAATTCTAATATTATTCTTTTATCAGGAACATGGAGTAATCATGATGAAGACATTCCTGTACGTAATTTCATTGGTATAGTCTAATTGAAATGTCCTAATGTAAGCGCTAGCGTTGTACCTATTTCAACAAAGTCTCAGATATTTTCTTTGTAAACATTCGACAAGATTTTATATCATGAACCTAAAACTAATCAAAAGTTTGTAGACGTTTTAGTAATTTGGTAATTTTAACAGTAGTCTAGGGATAAAAATTTAAAATAATCTACCACTAAAGATTATTGTAACACTCACAACTATTATTAGCCTCAAACTATGATAGACAGTTTTTAAACATTTTGTACACACATATTCCCATCTGGAATTAAAACAATACATTTCCCTGGTTGAAAATAAATTTTTCTTTTTCGGTTAACATATGAACCATTTTTAAAAACAAATCTTCAAAGTTTTATCAATTCATTTTTATACCTGATGTATACGACATACGTCTTGTGTGTAGGTAGGTATATTCAATGGCTGAAAATTTTGATCTAAAAATCATATCAAATGTTAAAATTTAATTTATGTTTTTTGGTAAAACGCAATTACCATCTAGATAAAAGCTTAACGAAGTGGCATTCGCGTCTAAATAGATTTATAATCTGGTATGAATTATTTCAAAAGCTTTTGTACATCGCAATATTGTGATAGGTATTTGGCTAGTAATTGTCGATGGTGGAATCTGGATCCGAAACACAAAATCTCCATATAATATATTATGATTTTATTGTCTATACACTACGTAAATTAAAATAGACCCAATCTAGAAATATTGTATGTATCTATCGCTGTCCACATGCAGCGCACCAAGATACGGTGCACTCTGTTACACCCAAACTTAGAGTGCAGTTTCGATGTAACAAAGCACATCACATCATGGCATACTGTGCACAGGCAGTTATATGTATATATTGTTATGTATACAGTGATATGTATGTGCACAGTGTGCCATGATATGGACTGCTTTGTTACACCGAAACTCCACTCTACAACTATCTGTGGTTTGGGTGTAATAGAGTGCACCGTATCATGTTGCGCTGTATATGGACAGCGATAGATACATATATTGTTTCCAGATTGGGTGCAGTTGAAAAAACAAACTTTTTACGGACGTAAATTGTCACTCATCTTTTTCTGTTCTCCATATTTTTATTTGTATAATAAATAATGAATCAATATATTCAATTGAATATTTGGTGGTATTTGTTTAACCAAAATTCAATTGATAACATATTTGCTTCGGGAAAAATAATAGATACTTTTTAATAAGTAATATCAAAATGTAAATATAATATTGGATATCATATTTTTCTTTATGTGGGTGCTGTTCAAATTGACAAAATCAACCGTCGTATTGAATTTTAAATAAGCCAGAATTAATTGAAACTACATTGAGATTTCAGATTTTTGGAAGAACACTCATATATTTGTTAATGTTGTTCCAAAGTCGAGAAGAGATCAAGACAAGATCAATATAATCTCGATCTTGAGTGAAGCCCTATACCCCACCAACTTTAAGGGTAAATCTTTAAATATTACAAACCTTTCAATATTTCTTAAGTACCTACCATCATACGGCATTTAACACAAACTAACATATCAAAAACTTTACCTTCGAAAACTAATTAGACCCTCCTGTTTGCAAAACTATTCAATATTGACAATTCCATTAATAATGTAATATGTATGAAAATGCTTGTATGCATAGCATATTTAGCAAAGCTCTAAGACCACACCAACATAATGAGTAGAATGATCAAACATTTTAGACCGACAGCGGTAACATTGACTTATGGCCCAAATAGACGCAGAACATGGTTGCAGCAACATTGAACAGCAACTAGCTTGTTGCTCTGTGTGTGGAGTTGTTGCAGCAACAAAAAGTTTGTTTCTTGTTGCTGCAACCACCCCATACACTGAGCAACAAGCTAGTTGCTGTTCAATGTTGCTGCAACCATGTTCTGTGTCTATTTGGGCCTTTAGTGTTTAACTTCATAACTGAATATTGTAACTTATGAAAGCATCTGCACACAATTGGGCTCCACAATGGATCCATTATGTGCAGATTGTGTGGTGAGGAGGTAGAACCATGCAACCGCATCATTTTTAATTGTGAATCTCTCGATCACAACAGATACAAGATATTCGGAGTTAACCTCACAGCTCCAAGCAGAGCGTCTTTAACATCTCGACCACTCGAACGATATATACAAATATATATTTGCAGATTGCATTTGAATAGATTCATCATGCCAAAGAAGTAAAACTTTTAATGCGCGTACATAAATTTTATTTATGCCAATTTTTCAAAGGAAACAATGAGTATATATATATGAGTATAATTTTTAAAAGAGGGCGGTTAATTGACTAAACTGTCGGCGTTTGGACAAGAACGAAGTAACCGGCTATGCTGGAGAAGGTTTCCTGCAGTTTCCTTCACGAACTCCAGATGAATATCAGCATAGTTCCTATCATAGTCGGCTGCAGCCGCATATCCTACCAATTCCTAGTCTATCCACAATATTCCTTCCACTCCACTCACACCGTACTCACATCCTTAGGCATCACAATGGACCTTATCTAACAATGGACAATCTATCTATCTATCTGAGTATATGTACATCTTCGGAGCTTTATAATTGTGATACAATAAAGCTTGGATGCATCGAACTTGTATACGAATATTACCTTTTTAGAAGAAAAAAATTAAAATTCCTATAAAAGAAATGAATAGACGGTGAAGCATGGTAAATCTAAAACTCAACTTCCGAGCAGACCTTGTGTATAAACATAACCTTAACGAAATTTTTCGCATATGGCTACCAGTCTATTAACTTTCATATACTTCTTACATACGATTGTATGTGAAACTTGAAATAATATTTATGAAATGTTAATTATAACTTTTAAATTAGAATTATAACATTTATTTTGAGTTCCCTTTTTTTTTTTTATACAGTAATTAAAGAGAATTACCATAGACATTTTGATCGTATCATTTTGAACTCTGAGATAAATATGTTTACATACATATTCGTCTACTGTGTAAAATTATTATAAAATATTGCTCTTCAACAGTTATGGAACTTAAAGCCTCATTTAGACGATCGTATTTTGTTTCGATTCTATTAATAGATGGGTTATTAAAAACATCAAAAGTTGATTAATTAGTTTATTCGATATTCATTTAGCTCTCGAAAAAAAGGTTTCGAACAAAATATGTTTGAAATATAAATGCGAACAACTTTTATTCTAAGCATTTTATAGAAAATCGAATTGATTCGACAGAAATCAACTGTAAAAATTTGTCATATTAATTAAAATATTCAAAGTATTTTAAATAAAATAAAAACCGAATTCACAGAAGAACATTTCCAAGTTGAAAACATGATAATCATCAAGAAATTGAAAAATACTCAGAAGTTCGTTTTGGAATCACGTCAATTGAACGTTAATTCAATTAATTACAATTCTAGTTAGAATATAAAAAAATTATCAAATAAACTAGATAGTTTTTTTTTAATTATAATCAATAATAAATATATTTCTTAATATAATTTTTATTAAGAAAACAATTGCTATAAAAAATGCTTTTAAGATTATTTATAAAAAGCTAGTAAAGCGTTAGTTAAACCACCTAACCAAGGGCTCCGTAACCGCATAAAAATAATGGTAGTGTTCAAAAAGTTGTCATTTCTCTAAACTAAACATATTATAAATATTCGTGAACTATAGAAAAACATTTTACATTCGATATTAATATTTATAGGGCCGTAGCAAAACATTTGTGGTAGGCTCATTCTCGTAAATGTTATTAAAACTCATCGGATGAGAGTACGCTATGATGAACCCATTCCATGAAATCCCCTGTCTAAACAAATAACTACGTGATAAATTTTAATATCTTGTCATCGACCGAAAGTTTCGAACCCGATATCAAATGAAAGTCAGAAATTCAATCAACCGAAACTACTTTAATTAAACGGTGTTTCTTTTTTTCAAACATAGTATCTCTCTTTCGATATCTCTCTCGTCAAGTCAATCATCTGAACTCAGTACATTGATCAAATCTTTCCCATCGCTCCTATTTACAGGCATTTTAAGCAACATAGACAAAATGCCAACAGATTTTACCAGGCTCAGGGAATTTCATATTATGCGGTAATTTCAAGTTACTACCATATACGAATGTTATCAATATTCATACATATTTACTTAAATGTCAAATTAGGTAAACGCTAGTTACTTCCGTTGGTATAATATAACCGAAAGACAGCCATATATTCATATTAACAATCGATAAATAGATGCAAGTTCACAAAAAGTTCTATAAGTAGGCAGAAGATTAACAGATTGATAAAATTTGAACAATATTAGTTGCTACAAGAATCGGAGGGATCTGTTTGAACATTATTTCGATACGGAACCCCACAAATATGATATAAAACAATTTAAATATAAGTTTTCATTTTATTCAGAAGTAATAAGTTCATTATAGAAGAAAACTTAATTAATTTGGATGACATTTATACAAAATTATATTTCTATATCGAATAAAATTTACTCTAAATATACTTTCCTGAAAACAATATTGCACGTGCAATAATGATAATAATAATAATGATATTATTATAACAATTTCTGTGTGAAATCATACAAGCGTTCATTAGCTAGTTAGGTACTTGGGCTTTATTGGTGTCGAAATGAACATATTTTTCGTGGAAACATATCTACAGAGTGGCCGGGCAATAACATTGATAAGTAAAACATTTAATATATTTTGCAATTCCAATGATTTAAATAGTGGATTCAAAAGAGAAAATTGATATTTGAGATTTTGAAAAAATTGAATACTACGATATTATTTTGATATTTCCACATTATTTTATTTAAAATACTTTAATAATATACAATTTGACATGTTTCCACTAATACAGCCATTTCCGAGCTATTTAATGTTAAGTTATAAAATGAAGCCTTACCAATTCAAGCTCGAAAACAAACATATCTTAATGTAAACTTTATGTGTGCCAATATAAATGGAAAATTATCTATTGCCATTATTATCAAAAATACATATATTTTTATAGCCATAATTTCATTAAGCAGTATTTGATTCTTTCTTGGTTTTTTTATTTAGCCTTTGATTCTATCTCATCGAAAATTTACATACGAGCTGGAAAGATACCTGATGGAACTCTACAATATCTCACGATGTTTTTAGGCCAAAGACAAAAAATTGAAGTAAAGTTTTTAACAGTTCGATAAAGGTTAAAATGGTCTCTTAACTTTCTTAGACAATTATCGTACATCCTGTATATGAATCACAAAACCTTTTCCTCTCATCGAATAATTTCCAGTTCAATGAACTGAAAATGTATATCGTAGATAAAATATTTGTAAGTGGAGAATTATATTTATTTTATCCGTTGTGTATTTCCGTTAATTTTTCTGCGTTTTTCCTTCTTTTTTTTTGAAAGAATATATTTTAATTAATGGTATAATCACCAATTTTTGGTATGAAAATTTGTATTGGATTTTTTTTTAGAATTGGCTATCAAATTTTTGTTTTTAGAACTGTAACCTTTACGGTGTTATACACTTAATAAATTGGTCTAATAATTTTGATAGATAGACAGTTTGTAGAGGCTGCCCTGAACGGGCTACACTTCGCCCAGAAGGTCCATTGTGATGCCCTAAGGAAGTGAGGATGTGAGTGGATTGGAAGGACTTTTAGCAGCCGACTATGATAGGAACTATGCCGATATTCATCTGGAGTTCGTGAAGGAAACTGTATAAAACCTTCTCAAGCATAGCCAGTTACTTCGTTCTTGTCCATACGCCAACAGTTTAGTCAAGTAACCGCCCCTTTTTTTTTCTTAATAATTAACAAACTGCCGACGTCGGGATTCAAACCCATAAACTCCCAGTTTCCAAGTAGGCATAGTGCGCAGTCATAACGCTTTAGATCGATCGGCCTTGGACTGGTGTCTAATAATTTAATGATGACTCTTATTTTGTGTATTCTTTAAGCGCCACATTACTGAACTAATGTCAATTTCCCTTAAGGTTACGAAGACCTAAGTATGAAAATAATAATAATGATAATCGTTTCGTTTTGTCTGACATTTGGCTACGGAGCCTCGAAAAAGAAAGTTCATTAAAAGTAATTCAACTTGTTTTTTTTTTTTAACTTTTGTGATTATTTTAAGGAAAATAAGTTGTTTTTTTTATGACATACCAAGAAATGTAAGAAAATCGTTGGGGAGTTCTTTTACTTATGTGTTTTTCTATGATATTTTTCTCATTTTCATTTTCTTTGGTAATTATATTCAAAAAAAAGAAAATGAACATTCGTTCATTTTAGTTTGTTAAAGTAAAAATATAAACAAGAATATTTTTTTTTAATAAATATATTTTAATCCTTTAGGATTTTTATTTTATTTTATACAGATTAAGAGTTAAGGTTAAAGACACATTAAGGCGAGTTGAATCATTTTCATAACGAAATGTTTTTGTACACAACGTTTATATGAATCATTTTTAGTTTGTATAAAAATTTCACACTTTTTTATATATTTATAGAACACGGTTTTTCAAAGTGGGGTACGCGAATCCCAAGGGGTTCGGCAGTTGATCGTAAAAGGTTTCGCGGTAAGATTAACGTTATGGTGGCTGGAACGTTTGATGGTACAAGGACAGTGACTTCAAGCTCAGGTTCTTGAAGATAAAAACTGGCTTAAACAGTGACATATTTAGTTGGTATTATCTCTTGCTTCAACAAAACGATTGCTGCTATGCAAGAGTCCACTGCAGCGTTTTCACTGCGCAGGACAAAATACTCGCCCTTATTACAAAAAAAACTTTTGGAAAACTTGTTTGAGATCAAACATCGTTGAAGGTATTCCTCTTCTGCGTGGATTTTTTACGATTTTTAACAACCTTATCTATCTGATGAACTGAAAAGATACTTTCCAGATATCGGTAATGCTGGATTCGATACCCAATTATAAGAAAACTTGTTTGAGATCAAACATCTCAACTTCTCAACCTTATCTCTCTGATGAACTGAAAAGATACTTCCCAGATATCGGTAATGCTGAAGACTGGATTCAAAACCCATTTATAATCACAACCGAAAGCATAAATGCTGGTTTAAGAAATAATCAACAGGAATCATTGCTGGAAATGTCCGTAGATCAGACTCTTCAAGCTGATTTTCAAAATATGTCTTTAATAGATTATTGGGCAGCAAGACAGAAAGAACCGGACATGGATCCATGATGGATCTGTTATGTACAGTCTGTGTGGTGAAGTGGAAGAAATATCCACCCACATCATCTTTCACTGCAAATCTCTCGGTTACAGCAGAATCAAAGTATTCGGTGTGTCTCACCGCGAATATATTAACCTGATAAGAAAAAAAAACTTGATAAGAAAGCTCCTGACTTTTTCCTAGATATGCGGGAAGCGAATCTCGCCAGACTGAAATTGTAGGGGAAGCAAATTAAGCAATATGGCCGAAGTGCAATACTGTTTATTGGTACCCCAAGATATATCTATATATCTAGCTAAGACAGGAAGTACCAGTCCATAAGGCCGAGCGGTCTAAGGCGTTATGTCTGCCCAGTATACCTACTTGGAAACTGGGAGGTTTTGGGTTCGAATCCCGGCATCGTCAAAGAAGAAGGGGAGCGGTTAATTGACTAAACTGTCGGCGTGTGGACAAAAACGATGTAACCGGCTATGCTTGAGAAGGTTTTCTGCTGTTTCCTTCACGATCTCCAGATGAATATCGGCAAAGTTCTATCATAGTCGGCTGCAGCCGCATATCCTACCAATTCCTGGTCAATACACAGGGCAGCCTCTACAATCTATCTATCTCTAAGACAGGAAAAATATCAGGAGCTGTCAATGACGAAAGTTTGTATAATATTTAGAAATCTAGATTTGATAGATTTTCTATCCCATTATCAGTCAGATAATAGTGCAATATCAAGAAATATATATACCACATATTGAAATATGATAAAATTGTGGGATACCACATATTAAAATATTATAAAAAATTTAACTGATAGAGTTCCACAAATTAAATCTCGAAATATATAATTTTCAAAACTTTGATAGAAAAGACAAACACATCACATGCATGCAGCATGCCGGGGTGTTCACACTTAAAAACTGCACACTTATTAAAATAATATCAATAAAGATTAATATGACTCACCAACAAAATAGAAATTTGTATATCCTAGACTGCAAACCACCACTGAAGTTGAGAGATATCGTCCTCTGAAATATAATTCACAATTTTTCGATTTTTTCCATTCGATACCAGAACAAAATTCATTTATATAAGCATGCACTCAGTTGAAAATAAAATTAATTACTGTGTGTGTGTGTGAAAATTCTATTCTAACGTAAGTTATTTTCGTATAAATTGTTTACATTTTCCAAGCAACACAATATTAAATATTATTTTATTTCAATTATAATGTCACTGGCTTTAATTTATTGAATATTTACATTTGAAAGAAGATACTACAGTTTTTAAAGAGGTCTATACGCACACAAGTGTTGCTTCTAACTGCGTACTTATTTCAGGGCAAATTATAATAGAGCAGAAGGTTAACAAGGATTAGTCAAGGTTATCAAAAATAACATTGGAGGCCCCCAACTCATCTGTTTTCATAAGCATTGGATGAACCTGTAAAGTATATGTGTGATATTAAATAATTATTATTTAAATAAATAATAAATATGTATAAAAGATATAATTGATCTTTATTGATTTGATTTATGAAATGTTATTGTTTTGATATGTAAATTACCAAAGTTGTTAACATTCAAAGCAACCGTGATAATAGAGGGAAGTTATAGTTGTTATGCAACAGATAAAAATGATGAACAAAATTATAATAATAATTTAATGAAGAAGAGACACCGCTGCAAACCCATTGCATCCAATTTTTTCTTCTTTTGTTTTAAAAGTCTATAATACAAGATACTAGCTTGTAACTAATCTCGCTCCATGTTCGTAAGTGACTGAAGAAAAATTGACAAAATGTGGAGATGATCGAGCCGGTACAACATGCCGGACTGCTAGTCGGGTATATGTAAATTCCTTCAACTTCACTCACATCCTTAGGCATTACAATGGACCTTATGGTCGAAGTGTAGCCCGTCCAAGGCAGCCTCTACAATCTATCTATCTAAGTTTAGAGTCGTAGTTGGCTAAATGTCGTTTACACGACTGTCGGGTTGGTATGAAATGCGCCTTAGAGAAATTGATACGTAGTTTTTTTATGTGTTATACAAGGAGTTAGCTAATGACGATGATTGCGTTACAAAAATACCGATAAACATTTTATTATACATTTTTTTTTAATGTACGATTCATGTTTTGAATATTGTTGTGGTAAGTTTTGTTATTTGAATAACCATATCAATACTTGAAATCCAGAGTTCATTTTGTTTGAAAATAAGCATTTAACTGTAAAATCACAGACGTTTTTTATTATAAATATTATATTTCTTTATTTTATTGGGAGTACTAAAAAGTATAGAATATTATCGAACTATATTATTTGTTACAGCTGTTACATTTAAAATTCACTTACAAACAGTGAATTTTAATATTATCTTACGTACAGAGAGGAGACTGACTGACTATATACACCTAAGTACATAGTTGGTGTTCTTAACCGAAAAAGTGTTATATAAATAGACACAATATAATAATTGTTGTGGATAATAACACGTATTTAGGTCAATCACAACGTGCTTTGTCTCTGAATAGCTGTTTGTCAATAGTTTGTTGTAAATGAATATTATCTATTTTATTAACACTGTAAAAGGAAAAAAAATCATTAAAAAACGTTAGACCGGAGTTCCATAAACGTTAGAGTCTACCTTCGACTTTTGAATATGCATCTCTTGTTATTGTTGTCAAATACGAGTGCCTAAAAAGTATTTTTAGATATCTAAATTGAGAAATCTCTCACACCATGTGTGTCATACAGAAAGACAAAATTTATACATATGTACATTAGATGCTTAGCGAAGCAGATAACGAATAAGTCTGTCACATAAGTGACCGCACTCTTCAGTTGACAATAATTTTTCATGTGAATGATCGTTATTATTTTGGTAAATATAATTTAACTATACAGTTGAAATTAGGTACATGAATGTCTTCATTACTCCATGTTTCTGATAAAAGAAGAATATTCGAATTACGAGCCATATTATCAATGATATCATTTTTATGGGATCGTAAACTTTGTATATTAAATGTTTATATTGATGGTCTGCTCTTGATAAATTTCACTAACTCTGATTCAAATGTAAATAATTGATTTAATGTCAGTCTTTCAAGCTCTTATTTTAATTGAAAAAGTGACACTGATTCTGTTCTATCATTATAAAATGTAGAATCATTGGTTTTAGATACAATTTATAATTTTTCTATTGTAGTTTTTCACTTCTATATCATTTTATTAAACTTTTGTGTCTTAATAGAAGTGTTGACCTTATTTAATATTATTTTAATAAATTATTTAAAAAGAAGTATAACTTCTTACGTACGTACATATAAGGACACGTACATTTTTGTCATTAATAAAATTCCATCTATGAGTTGACATATACAAACTCCCAAAATGGTTACGATAAATAGAAATACGAATTCCAAGAATTGTGTATATAAACTTTGTTATCAACTGCAGTTGAAGCTTATTTATATAAGCGTCTTATAATCATAAGTATTTAAATGCACATGTAAACACAAATCATTAAGTGTATGGTCATCCATAAATGATACATTTTTTTTATCATATTTATAATAAAAGTAAAGAAACTATAAATTATTTTATTTTATTTTTTTTTTTTTACACAATAAATCTCATCTACGAGTAGGTACACACACATACAAAGGTTCTTCTTGTAAAGATTGTAAATTCTATTTTATAAATTATCAAAGTGTAGTTGGTTTATCTTGTTGAATGAAATTTTTCACAACAAAACAAATTTTTCATGGAAATACAGTTGCGTGCCTCTTAAAATTCTATTTGTTTTTTTTTTTGTTTCCTAGTTTTTATTTTTGATTAACACCAAAATTCATTGGAATATTTATTTTATTTATTTATTTTTTTTGGGTTAAGGTAATTATACACAAATTATTTCTAACTGGTACATGTCGAGATATTAAGGTTATATCTATCGTCCTTGTTTGGTGAAGGTTTTCTCTACGCTTTAAGGGTCAATTTTTTTTTTGGCTTCTTAGTAAAGTGAAAACTCTCGTGACACAAATTAATACGTTTTAGTTGAATTAAATTTTTTAAAGCTTTTATATATTATGGACTACAGTAGTGTTTCAAAATTTTATAGTTGATTTGTGGTTTATTCATTCGGTTTTCTAAAGAATACTTCGGATAAAAGTTGTTCATTATAAATATACCAACAACTTTTATTCGAAACATTTTCCCGAAAACTGTAAGAATAAGGCACAAATGTAAAATATAAAATTTTGAAAATAGAATTTTTTCAGTTTAGGCGAATCTATTTGTTTTTCGAAAAGATTTGTTGATCAAAACAAGTTTTTGGTATTTTGAAAAAGAATCATTTTTGTTCAAAAATCTAATGAATTCGGTCCAAATCGATTGCATAAATTTCCACGAATGTATATACTTCGAGAACATTTTTAAACAAGCCCAAAATAAACAATACTCTCCGAACGAAGCGTGGTTTATTCGTACTCAACATCAGGTATAATATATGTGATTCAGTTCTATTATACTTTTGAAAACTTGATAGCCACTTGTCTGTTCATCTTTTGAGTATTTATTTTAGTAGAAAAATGTATTCAAGACAAAACTCTTACATAGAATATTCTAGGTAATACTCTATTCTTTCTGCATATTGTACTTCAGAAAACTGCTTCTCTAATATAAAAATAACATTAGTAAAAAATGTATATATATATATATTCAAATAGTAATACGATTATCAAGCAGTGGTCATCAAACAGTGGTATTATGTACACTCCCGTTCAATAAAATTGAACAGATCTGAAAGATCAGTCACAATTTTGATTATTCTTGTAGTAAATGATTTTTTTACATAAATTGTTTAAAAAATAAACTACTTATCTTTGTATATAAATAAATAATATACAGAGAGTTGCAAAAGTGGGGAGTTTTATGAAATGTAAGCAAATTAACATTTCAGGTCTGTTCAGTTTTTTTGAACGGGAGTGTACAATGTTCCTTTTTTTTTTTAAAACAACTTTCGTTAGAACCTTTTTTTTGATGCACCAAATAGTTTTGACATAATTTGAGCTCTAAAAAAATTGTCTATAATTGTAATTTCAAATTCGCCCCAATAACTAGATCAGTTTTTGTATTATAAATACGTATTTCGGCTACAAAGTAGTCATCATTAGTATAAATTAGCTAGTCGTAATTTACTCTTTGACCAATTGGAAATAGATCGAAAATCCAAATCTATAGACAAAAATACACTGGACTAGATATCCAGAGGCCCGAGGTTCGATTCCTGGTTGACGAGTTAATTTTTTCATATCAATATTTAATTAAAAAGAATACTGTCAAAATAAAAATAAGAATGATATGATAAAGTTGGCTCTTACGTCAGAGTCGTCTTTGGTGTAGCGGTTAGCACGCTGGACTAGATATCCAGAGGCCCGAGATTCCATTACTGGTTGACGAGTTAATTTTTTCATATCAATATTTAATTAAAAATCCAATGACATTGGTTTATAAAGTATACACTAGTCTTCTAGAATTTGTCTTACGTAACCTAAATGGAATTTGGACAAACCATGTATTGTTGACGCTTAAGTATACACAAATAAATATTTGAATTTTTTTGCTTCGACGTTTGCCAACCACTGGTTCCCTGGGAGTTACAATAAATTATTGTTGAGCTCTGTAAATATGTTTTATAAAATATGTAAAGGTTGAATATAGAAAAAAAAACAAATACCTACGTTCGTATATTTAAATATCGTTCGATGAATATTTTATCATGGTTTTTATATGATTTCGAAACCAAACGTTATTAATCGATAGTTTCGATAGTTATAACTAGTTTAATATTAGTTCGAAAACTATTAACAAATATATATATTTCAAAATTGAATTCATCTAGTTAATCCAACCAGTCCAAGTGGCCGAAACTGCGAAGTTATGGGTTCGAATCCCGGCATCGGCAGTTTGTCAATTATTAAAAAAAAAGGAGGCGGTTAATTGACTAAACTGTCGGCGTATGGACTAGAACGAAGTAACCGGCTATGTTCCATCAGGACAGCCTCTGCAAAGCTTCTAACTTAAAAACGAAAAGAGGTAGCTAAATGAAAATTGCTGTGTTCCTGGCCTGGAGGAAAAAGTGACTTGGAGTTTGTGGATAGATGTTCCACATTTTTGTCAGTTCACCAATTTTACCAACTTTAATCTGATATAATTGGTAACTTAGTAATCAGAATTGTTAGGAATTCTTGCACATTCATTCAAAGTCTTATATATTATTTCTCCGAATAAACTCAATTGAATATTTAGTTTAAAAATATTATTTTCTTAGACTTTATTTTCTTACACGAATTTGATAATTTATCTTCTTCTTAAAAACCACAGATACATTTTTTCCGTATAAATAGAATTACGTCTAGTTTGAAAATATTATAATTCCTGTGCGTAAAATTACATAAAATTTCAATTATGATAAATACTAGGTAAGTACTTAGATGTTTAGGTACTTGAAGTGCAAACAAACCGTATGCAGGAAAATTATATAATTAAATTAATTTCAATGATCTTATGGTATTGTACACATAGTCTTAGACAAAATGGATATTTTAAATTTATTATACAGGTTGACTCAAAACAAACGTAACATACTTGAGAAAATTATTCTCTACCCATAAAAATAGTCCAATGTTATTCGATTTTTTCCTAGTTAGAACGTCATAAAAATTCAAATTTAAGCAGGCCTGAATATATTCTGTCAATTTCTCTACAATAGGTCGACTGCACTTCAGAAAAATTAACTGTTTTTGTAAAGGTATTTACTTTTACTAATTGGAACCCTTCAAAATAGTTTGTGTGAAAATTTGTTCATCATCGAAGAGTCTAAACCACTGACAGAAACATGAAGACAGTTTTCTTTATGAAAATTTTGACCCAAGAATGAAATAATAAAGATTATTAAAATAATCAAAGAGAACTCTAGGTTTTTTGTAATTACATTTCAAATTTTTGCCCCTATTCCTAGAACATTTGTTTGTATTTTATAAATACGTATTTCGACTACAATGTAGTCATCAGTATGAATTAGCTAATCGTAACTATCTCTGGAATATGGATTCAGAGATATGTTGCTTGTTTCTAATTTGGTGCGTGTCTCACAATGATATTAAAAAAGTTCTATCTTTTTATATGATTTGACTGAGGGTGTGAGACATGCACCAAATTAGCAACAAGCAACATATATCCTAATCCCAGAGATAGTTGAATTACAAATTTAAGTAATTAACTAAATGTTTAATTGCTTAAATATGCGGTATAAACTGTCAATCGGAGTTCATTATCAATACGTGAACTGTTTTTTTTTCGTTTTTGAGTTGAAATTGTGGCAAAACTATTTAGTTTAAGAAAAAGAGTTTCAAATAAATATGTTGTTTATTTTAAAAAAGGAATTTTTTTGTCTTTATAATTTTCTTTTATCTCTTACAGTTTCGAAGACGGATATTTTTCCCATTATTTATGGGGACGATAGAACTTTGCCTTACTTTTTAGCTCTAGTGCATTATTGGGTTCGAGTTCTCATATTTACGGACGACCAGATGGATAGACACAGACAAACGGATTGACATTCGGAAGTGAACTAATTTGATCATTTTATGAACTCCTATACCAAAAATTGCATAATAAGACATATGTATGAGACCATCAAAAAATAATATTACAAAAAAATGTAATCGCCTAGTAACTTTTGATCATACAGTACACCTATTTATTTAATATAATTTGAGCAATATGTGCTCATCAAAAAATATCTTCGAATAAAAAATAATGCACAGAATGGCGTCGCTAATACGTTTGTTGTTTTTTTTAAATCATCCACCGGTGACATAAACTGTCGACGACTATATACTGTGGCATCATGTAATTTAAATTATAAAATCAACAAATACAATATGTTATTAAATTTTACAATAATCATTTAATTATCATTCAACTGGAGATAATTGGTTTCTATCATAATATATTATCAATGTTGTATTCGCTATGTAATATTTTTGCTTTACTTAAACAGAACCTTTTAGACGGTGACTTATTTCTACGTACATTTATTGTGCACAAGTATTTATTACCTCTATGTACACTCCCGTTTTGATTATTCTTGTAGTAAATGTTTTTGACAGATACAACATTTTATTTTATTTTTTATACTTTACATATTCTTATTCTATCACTGACTTGTTTACATAAATAACAAATATAAAACTTCCATTTCTTTTTTCACATTTAAAAAATATACTACTTATCTTTGTTTCTATATAAATAATTTACAGAGAGTTACAAAAGTGAGGAGTTTTATGAAATGTAAGCAAATTAACATTTCAGGTTGGTTCAATTTTATTGAACGGGAGTGTACGTAGAATATAGAAGTTTTGTTTTCGATGCTGATTATCGATATTGAGATTTAACTGAATCGTTACATTTTGAGGTTCCCCGATACCAAAAAACCCATTTTTAGCCATTGATTGGTTTTTATAAAGTGAGAGTTTATAAACTTAACTTTAATATCGACTCAAGCGACTACAATGTATTAGCGGAACTAGCTAAACCGAAAATGATCCGTTATTCTTAATGTTTTTGAGTTTTTCTGAGAATTTCACGAAAACCATTGAAACGATATATTTTTAAATCAGCTTTTCTAAAATAAATTCCTTGCCTAGAATTTAGTGGATTTTAGAAAACAATGTTCATCGAAATATGCTTGAAATCAAATATGCTTGACCAAAAATCATTTTATGGTTTTTGGTGACGTAATGGAACTTTTTAAGAAATTCATTATTTTTGGGATCACTGTGGGTAACTAATTGTTCGTTCATGATTTATCATCTATCTATTTCCGTACGAATTATTACATTAGACAGACATATGCTTTCATAAAATGGGGTACGAAGAAATATTTCTCCTTGTAATATAGCTCTTCATAGAAAATATGACAAAAAAAACACTAAACAAATAATTACACAATTTTTATAAAATTCGATAACAAATTTTTCAATAAATTGCATGACTCAATTACTCCTAACATATCTATAATTATTCAATCATTTTTTGAAAAAAAAAAAAAAAAAAACTGTATCAATTACTCATTGAAACTATAGATTAACTAGATGAAACCTGTTGAAACCTGTCAGCTCTATGGCAAAGTCGTTGTACTATTTAAAAACACGGGGGCTTTGCGCATGGCATGTGACAGGCTAAGTTGCGCATAATCACAGCTAGACCATTCGATTGTGCTCGGTTGAGGATCAATAGAATGCAGTTGAGATGGGTGTTGGGACTCTTGACAGGATACTGTCAATTGAACTACCACCTACATAACTTGGGGATCTCTGATGATGCCACTTGTAGGGCCTGTATGAAGGAGGATGATACCTCCATACATGTTATATGCACCTACAGAAGCCTGCAGAGTGACAGATATAGAATGTTTGGGTCCGAAACTTTGGATCCATCAATCCTGGGACCAATCCCGGCGGAGAAGTTGTGGGCCTTCTGTGTAGCGACAAAAGCACCTCTCACCCGGAGGCGTTTCACCTTCGGATGACAGCTTGTTATCAAGGAGAGCACAGAGGACCCCTTGATCTTTTCTCTAAAATATCCCCAGCGCTTTGTCTAATGCCGCGTAAACTATGGTAGATATAGAAAAAGTTTAATCATGTATCCATCAAATTATTTTCTATATAATTTTTCCCTCTTCAACTTTCCTTTAAAACAACTTTCGTTTAATTTAATAAATTTCCTGGCTTTAAGTAGTATTCGTAGATAGCATATCTAGATAGATAGATAGATTGTAGAGGCTGCCCTGGACGGGCTACACTTCGACCATAAGGTCCATTGTGATGCCTAAGGATGTGAGGATGTGAGTGGAATGGAAGGAATTTTGTGTATGGACTAGGATTTGGTAGAACATGCGGATGCAGCCGTCTATTATAGGAACTATGCCGATATTCATCTGGAGTTCGTGAAGGAAACTGCAAAAAACGTTTCGCAAGTTTCGGACACTGGACAGAGAATATTCCAGACTAAAAATAAAAAAAACTATGTATATAAATGATTGATAGAACACTTTACAAATTAATCAAACAACAAAATGTTATCGGAAAAAGAAGTCAAACCAAATTATCTGTCCGAAAACATAAAATTACTACATTTTTGCGGTCTATGGCCTACAAAAACTGGCCCACCAAATATTCTCTACAACATATGGACAATCATTGCAATTTTAATTATTGTAATATTTACATTATGCGAACTGATATTTATTTTCAGTCCATACGAAAGTTTCTACCTGTATGTCAATGTATTTCCCGTATTTATTTTTCACGCTATCGGAATATATAATTTAATATGCTGGTATTTCCAACGTGAAACAATGGCATATTTAATAGATGATATCAATTCATCGAAATTTATTCACGCGTCTAAGTATGTTCGTTTAGCCAATAGGCTATCGAATGGCTATCACATTGCATTAGTGGCATCGGTTAAAATTGTATGTGCGTTGGAATATTTAAAATCATATTTTTATCAAGTACCCGCGTTACAAGTGAAATTTAATAATACAACGTTAATTCCGAAAGATTTGCCGTATAGTAATTGGTTTCCGTTTAATTATCAAGAAACAAATACAAAATTTCTGTATGCATGGCTGTATCAGGGGATTTCGATAACATTTTTTGCCCATTACATTGCAGCGTTACACTCAATTTTAGCATGTATTATGCTGCATATTACGGGGCAATTGCAAGCTGTTGGTGAAGAATTTATGAATATTAATATGCGTGCAAGTGAGCAAGAAATTATGGTCCAGATGAAAAGTTGTATTAAACATCTGCAAGCAATATTTGAGTTAAGTATAATTTATTTTACCACCCTATATATTTGTAGACTATCTAAATCGGTTTGCCAGAAATCAAGAAAGCATGACAAAAATAGTTGTGCTATATTTACTGGACATTTTAGAAATTAAATATACCGGGTTTATAAAAAAAAGACGTGCTCTTATCTGATTGGTTGTCACTAAACGTCTCAGATAAAATAAATATTTTTGTTTTGTCAAGTTTATTGCAGTTTAACAAATCTCGTATGACGTTTTTTAACACGTATCTGTGCCTGTCTAAACTTACCATTTAAACGATGCAAGACTGATTTTTGACTGATCATTAATTGAACTTGATTTTTAGGCCAGGAAATGTGTAGATTTGCATGACACTTCTCCATAATATTTCCGAATTGCATATTCTTGTAGGGCTGATAGCCCAGATGAAGACCTACTATTTTCCAACCACCGATTCACCACCCATTTTCATCTGGGCTATCAGCCCTACAAGAATAAAAATGAAGAAGTGTCATAAAAATGCCTTTTTTGAACCCATTTCCTGTACTATTAGTAATAATAAAGATTTTTTTCTAGATTTGTATCGATTTACTACGATATTGTCTCCATATCATTATTTGGACACATTTTTACATCATTTATTATTTGTTTATCCTTGTGGGTGGTTGTTAATCAGGTATGCAAATTTTTCCGGCAAAATGAGAATAAAAGTTTATATAAACATTGGCCCGAAAATGCTTTGTATTCTAGTCCCAATTAATTGTAGCAAAAGATACACAGATTAGATTAATATGAAAAAAATCTTCATGTACACTTAGTTCCAGCAAAGTTTTACCTGAGACATACGAGCTTTTCAAGATAACAAAAATGGGTTATTTGACATCTCGAATAATATGGCTCTTATGAACTTTTTTCTATTTTTTTTATTAATATTATCGAACTATTTCCCACGGCTATGTTTCGAAAACAAAACATTTTCGAGTAGCAACACCTATATTTCTATTATTTTGAGTTCTGTTACCTCCTGAAGGGCTGAAGCTTAATTTTGCAACAATTAATAGGGAATATGCATGAAAATTTTTTTTCACTTGAATTGAAGCATGTTTACTTGAAAAATACCAAGGTAAAATGACTTTTTAAATAACTTTAAAAATAAGCGAGATATGAATGATTGAAATTCCCGATTAGACAAAGAGGGTGATAGCCCTCTTGATATGTTATGTGACGTCATATTATAATATGTGACGTCATATTATAATACCATTTAAAATACACGTAAAACTCCGTTTTTAATATTTTTGCAAGAAAGAGACAGATAATTTAATTTCGTTTTTAAATATTGTTACAGTATTAACAGTATTTTCATATTCTGAAAATAAATGTGAAAAAAAATTTGCATGCATATTCCCTATTATCCAATAATATTCATTCTAGCCGAATATTCTGGAATCTTCTGTCCTATTGACATACGCTGCTATTTTTTGCGCTGATTTCTTTGTTTCATGCTGGTGTGGAAATCAAATAACATATTATGTAAGTCGACTGAAAACAATTCAATCAGTCTTGTCAATAAGTAATTTTATATTTCGATTTTCGATTTATAGTGTAATCAATTATCATCTATAGTTGGATCATTAGATTGGAGTGATCGAAGCAAAGAATTTAAAACATGTGTTTACATAACACTGATGCGATTACAAAAACCATTAATTCTACATATTGGTCGAATTATACCGATAACACTTGAAACATTTATATCGGTAATTATTTAGTAACTATATTTTTAATAGACCCGTAATTTTATTGGCCTGAGATGTTTACGCTTTTAACTTTAAACTGATATTTATCTCTTTTTTTTTGACATCAAATGCTTGATATGAAAAATCGTACACATCTAGGGATGGGGATCGAACCCACGACCTCTGGCATTCTAGACCGATGCTCTACCAACTGAGCTACCTTAGATGTTATGGTAGTGCTATGCATATGATCTTTCACTATCATTTTTGATGCCATTTTATCATTAATTTTGTTTATTTACTTTTCACATATTTATAAATTGTTTTTTGTAAACTAGCGTCTATTTATATATCCATTGTTAGTACGGTTGCCTTTCGGTTATATTATACCAACGGAAGCGACGAGCGTTTACTTACTGAAACTATTATAACTAATGCTTTTCTCCTAGGAATTTGTGGAAATGTTTCCCTTCTTCTATCCTTCCTTGCTTTGTTTCATATTCAATCTATTAATTGTCTTTAAAATTTCTGGTCTAAAACTAACGTTTCCAAAAAAATATAGAAATGTAATTTTAATATGATGTTTTTTTTCGTAATTTTCTAGTATGGACGTATGATCTATTCAATGTTTACATTGGTGGTTCAAGTAACAGAATAAGATGCTAAAGCTTTGCATTTATATTTCTTTATATAGTGATTGTTTTAAAAATTGAATCCACGTTTTAAATAGCCTTTTGTAATTTTTGAATTTATTAAATTATGCAAAAACGCTTGAGTTTTATGTATGTAGCTATTCTCATTGCTCACTGCAAGCAAAATACCATAGAAGCTTGCAAGAACACAATAGATTTGCAAAGAAAACATACCTTACAAAAAATTAACATAATTATGTATGGCACTGGGTCACTCTAATTTCTGGTCACAGTTCATAGTAAACACTTTCAAAATATAAAGACAAAGTAAACATCTTTTACACACAAATGGTGTTTGTATGACATATGGTGGCAATAATTAGAAACAGGGTATCCGTTACTAAGATTACGTTAATAAAATAAATAAAAAATTATTATTTTGTTAATGAAACTCATCTTTTATTATGGTAAAACTAATTGTTGGAAAAAAGCCGCCATTTTGAAATATGACGTCATTTGTCACTTTACACAATATTCAGAATAAATAAAAATCAATGTATTTGCAACTAATAATTATTAAAAACTTATAAATTTATATTATTATTGTTTTAATTTCATTAATTATTTTGATGAAATATAAACCTTTTTCTTCATATAATTGATAAAACTTTTTACATAATTATTATGTTAATTTGTATAATAGTTCTAGAAATAAAATAACGAATAAATGTGGATGCCTTGAATAATTTAAAAAGTAATTCTAATTTCAAGACATACGAAACATATTTCTTTGTTATGAATTATATTTCAGAAACAAGTGAAAATAACTACTTACTGAGATTGAAATTGTTTGACAGTATCAGAAGTAAAAGCCTAAGACAATCCACTATAAATTATTAATGTTTATAATACTAAAGTTCTAAATTATTAATGCTTCATATTTCGTAGGTGTCGTTTTTTAGAGGTTACAAGTATATTTTTGCATTTGTCTGTTCATTTTACTTGAAATGTACCCGATTAAAATTTATAAATATGTATCATCTAACCTATAGGACAAGAGGCCACTACACTCAGTGCTTCCTTTTAATATATATATATATATATATATATATATATATATATATTGTGGAACACAAATCCGGTAAAAGGATTACATTAATAAAACGTGAAGAAATGAGGGCCTCAAACAAGAAATTAGGCACAGCATTGTCGACCAATAGCAGTTTTCAGCAATATGTAAACATGATGAGGAAAATTTGTTTCAAATGAATAAACATTTGCGGCCAAAACAGGACTAGCGATCACTTCTCACATATTTTGTATCACACAAACCTTCGGTATCATTTCTTTTTAGTAGAACAAAAATATTATCAGATATCAAATAAGTATTTTGGAACACCCTATCGAATATGTATTCCATATAGCAGGAGGTGTAGTAGTAGCGGAGGGGAGTCGAAAACTTGGCAAGTTTGGCTTTCTAGGTCTTTTTAGCCCTAAGAAACCCATGACCTCGTCCTATTCTATCTTTGACTACAGATGGCTCGTTTCCTCTAGCCCTGCGTTCGTTGTCGAACCTACCCGTCCTTATTACGAATGACAGGGCAGAGATCTACTTGAGTTGTTTTACCTCAACTATCCACATTCCTGCGAGTTGAAATCTGGGTACTTCATTCTGGCTCTGAAAGGGCATTCTACCAGAAAGTGGAAAGGCCCTATCATCCGCCCATTACAGTTTAGACAAATCGTATTGTCCTCAAACCTCATGAGAGATAGATGCCTCTTGAACCTGCAGTAATCAGTAAGCACCCCAACCAGAAGGCTTATCTATTTTCGGTTTTTGCCAGTAAGTTTCAGCCGGATGTAACCTTCCAATTCCTGTTCATAGACTTATCCACCTAATAGTTAAGGTCAGAGATAGTCTGTCTATTCTAGTTATTCCCGAATATCGTTCCGATCCTTAAAATGGGAATACGGCTTCTTCTCAGGAAAGTTCTTCAACCGTTTCGTTGCCCTAAATTTCGCAGTGTCCTAAAACCCACGGTACTAGGACGAAAGAGGGCCTCCTTGCCAGACTCTAACCCATTCGTGTGGGGCAGAGGATAGTGTCATGACCTAATTGTTCTGCTATAGATATAAATAAGATTTCACATAATTAAAATTGTACATTTCTAGTGAAATTTTATTGCATAGAACAAACAGCGGAAATCATGATGCACTATATAAAACGGAAACTCGACAAAGTCGAATACTTAAATTTACAAGAAAAACATCTAAGAATATTCGGGTTATGGCATCGTTCTGATGATCGTTTATATTATTTGCTAACAATAATCCAAATCATCGTACAAATTTTGTATGTATTTTCATCCGGACTATTTATATTCTGCGGTGATTATAGCTTTCTCACTTTGATTCGAACCGGTATTATGATGTCCATTTGCTATGTGGCAACATATCGCGCTATAATTTGGTTAATCTATGAAAAAGATATCCAGAAAATTTTTGCATTTGCAAAAAGTCAACATTTTAATCAAACCGATCCAATTATAAAGCGTGGACACTCAATTTCATATATTTATGGCATATATTTAGCATCGGCTGCCGGAGCGATTGTAATCTTATCATATATACCGAGTATCTTTGAAATTATTATTTTTCGTGAAGATTTTCGCAAGTTAATGCTACCATACTCGAATTGGTTACCATTTAATATGTATGCGTCACGGACGAGTTATATTCTGGCTATGATTTATCAAATAGATGCATTCTGGCAGAATATTGTAATGTTAGCTGGAATACATTCGACATTTTTGGCTCTAATGGTTAAAGTTGCCGCACATTTTGATTTGGTTGCGGATCATTTATTGAAAATTAATGCTCGGGCGCCAAATGCTTATTGTGAGTTGAAAAAGTGTGTAAAAGAATTGGAAAATATTGACATGTATGTAACAAATCAGTGGATTTTCATAAGGAATTTTAAGTTTTCATAGATTTAAGATTTCTGTGCGATGACCTTACACAGTTAGCGCCATTCCAAATCGAAACCAAACTATCTAGACAGTTTGCTGTAGATTACTTCTAATAGTGTTGAATTTTCTTATGAAAATCGTTCGTCTCTCTTGAACTAATAAACTAAATTTTTGTCAATTGTTTTAGCTTGGCGAAAGATGTTAGTAAAATTAATTCACTTGGATTGACTGGTCAATTCATTCCAATTTTCTTCATAGTAACCGCCTGTATACTTGTTATTACAACTCAGGTATGTTTGATAATATTCCAAAGTAGTTCCAATACGGCCAAAAAATCTCTGTACCAAAAACATGGATCATTTTGTAAAAGCTAAATTTAATCAGAGTCACATGATTTTGATATCACTTAGTTTTCAATTACCCAGCTTTGCTCTCAATTGTGACGATTCTCTTTACCCATAGAGTGATCTTTTCCATATTTTTTGTGGCAAACATGGGAGAGATATCCGAGTAACAAAATGTGGAATATATTTCCGCATATTTGTAAAATGGTGAAATTTTGTAGGTAATGCAATTTATCATCCGACCATATTGTCTGGAGTTTTCATATTTACAGAATTATTTGCAAGTTTAATGTTCTAATAATTTATTTTATATCACCATGGTCATTCGATTTGATACACGTTGCGATTCCTTTCTCTCAGAAAAATCGTACCCAGATTTCATTTGCCCAAACTTATCGTTGAGCTAAAAAAAATGTTTAATCATATTTTTATTTCGTTTTTTTATAGCCATTACAAAGTGTTATGCCCGAAATAGTCTTTGGCATAGCGTGTTTATTTGATTTGTTTGTATATTGTTGGTTTGGCGAGCAAATTTTTTACCAAGTAAGTACTTTAAAACCCACCCAAATTATACTACATAAATTAATTATATTTTTCCATATTAACTTTTTCGCAGTCAAATCGAGTTCATTCACAACTATATGATATTAATTGGCATGAAGGGACACAAAGTTTTCAAAAAGCTGTGCTTTTAACATTACTCAAATTGGATGTGGGTAAAGCTTTCTATGTTGGTGGATTTTTACCACTAACATTATCAACTTTTGTACAGGTTTGATATATTTTAAAAATAAATTTTAACACATGAATACGTACACTCCCGTTTATAAAAAATGAACTAATAAGTCACATTCAAAGCATATTTATTATTAAATATATGTACACTCCCGTTCAATAAAATTGAACAGACCTGAAATGTTAATTTTCTTATATTTCATAAAACTCCTCACTTTTCTAACTCTCTGTATAATTATTCATTTATAAACAAAGATAAGCAGTATATATTTTAAGTGTGAAAAAAGAAATGGAAGTATAGTAAACAACAATTACTACAAGAATAATCGAAATTGTGAGAAGCTGATTCGCTGCAGATCTGTTCAATTTTATTGAACGGGAGTATACCTATAATATTATATACAGTAGCACTTAGAATGTTTTAACTGGTTCAATTTTTTCTATATTTACAGACTCTAAGAGCAACATATTCAATTTATACTTTATTAAAAGGATTTGCTGAGTAATCATCAAAGACCGCTAAAGAGAGCTTTGTTTAGTTAAATAGAAAGTAACACATCTGTAGACCGTGTAGATTCACAAAATTTTACAAAATTCAAACTCGAAATGACATTTATTGTTTGTTGATTGAACTAAATATTTTAGAGTGAAATTACTTCGAATTATTAAATTCTGGAGATTTGTCACTTCAACGAGATCGAGTGTTCATCATTTCAAGAGAAGTGAAGCTTTGAAAAATCGGTTTTTTATCGAATTTTATTATTATCTAGTAGTTTTACCGAAAGAATTGTTCACTACAAAAATAAAGCTTAAAAAATTCTTCACACAAAATGTGTACGTAGAATAATATTTCTTGAATGGTTTCCAAAAGTTATTATTTTATCTAGTTCTTTTGGCTAAGTGATTAAAAGAAATGAATTTTCAGTACAATAATTTTGTTGTACAAAATTATGAAATATGTCACCAATGGTAAAGGGATTATATTTTTAGTGTTAAACATAAGATACATAAATATATATTCTATTTCTTAAGGACCGTCCAGCACTGTGTTATATAATCCGGATAAAAAACCGGTTTGATTTTATTATAGCACAAATACATAAACACATATATACAACATATAGACAAAAACACTGGTCATATATACAAAATAATGTAATTTGAAGAAAAAAATTTTTAAACTTTTATTTTTCGAAAACAGAACGGTAACACGATTATTTTTCTTATTTTATATAATAAATATTTATCTTTACTCTCCTAGAGTTTTTTTTTAAATCTGTCGAGTATTTTTTCTAATACAACAGATAATAGTTGGGCGGACATGAAGTTTTACATGCTTCTAATGAAATAGAGTAAGAGAGAATGATAACTTTGATATTAATTACCTCGCGTTCTAAACGGTCTAAAATTCTGAAACTTCGGGATTTATTAGAAAACGTTATTTTTAGCCTGTGAAAAAAAAATGAGCAAAATCTGTCGAAAAGTGGTGGTATGCTGTAACATCCTTAAAAATGTATGTCGCATTTGTTTGCACATTTTACGTAAATGGAATGTGAAAAGCTCAGTAAAGCTTTTATATTTATACCTCTATATACAGATTGTAACAATAGTAGTATTAGTAAAAAGGAAAAATTTATCATGAGATTTGTAAAAAATACTTTATTTTTGTTGGGTTTTTCTGTTAAGATCGCGGCGCCGAGGTGGCAAAACTAGAAATCCTTCTCAGCTGTAAACAAAATTATTTCCTAATAGCATTATTTTGGAATTATTTTGAAAAGCGATTTTTTTTTATCAATAAATGTTACGAGTTAGTACGAGAAGAAGTTTTTTTAATTATTTAGTAACTTTATAAAAAATAAAAGTTATAAACTTTGACCAAAAAAATTAACAATAAACTTCTATAATTTTTATGTATAATGAATATTAAATTATAATTCTCCACATAACCATTTTTTTTACGGTCATGCAAACATTGTTTCTAATCTACAGGGGATATTCAACAATAATTCGTTTTTTAATGGAAGCTATAGAGCAACAGAGTTGTAGTCAAAATTTGGCTATGACCACCTTGGTCACAAAGTCTTGGGCTAAAAAACAAACCAAATTTAGTGTGCAATAGAATCTTCTATACAAGGTGTCCCGTAAGTCACGAGCACAACTGAAGGTATGGATAGAAAATTGAATTCTGAGACAGAAAGTCCTTTACTATTTTTTAATCAAACGTACAGGTAATTAGTTATTAATTAAAATAAGTAACCCTCTGATTGGTTACAATTCAATTTTCAATTTTCTATCCATACCTTTAATTGTATCCGTGACTTGTGAGACACCCTGTATATAAAAGGGAAATGTATTGTATGTTTGTCCGAATCGTTTGGAAAAACTATAGGAGATAGCGAAATAATGACAAGAGAAAACCCTAGATAAATTTTTTTATCAATCCACAAAGACTATCAGAAGTTTAAAATTCCAAACCGTTCCAAAGTTTTCTGCGCAAAGTTATAGCCAACCCAAATCTCTAATATATTTTCAAGTATCTATTGAAATACAATTAAACAAAATTTTGGAAATAAATTATTTGTCATTGAATTTAAAATATAAAACAATTGACGTTTACAACTGTCAAAATTTAATTATTTGACATAAATAAATATGATTACTCAATGTAAACAACTGGATTACTTTTTTTTTCTGGTTCTTTTTTTCCAAAAATGCTTCTGTGAAGAAATATTCAAGTACATTGTTTAAAATAAGGAGCACCCTGTATAAAAACCACGTTCAAAACTATACCCAAAATTAATATTAAATTAAATATTAAATAACACACACAAATTACTTAATTCGAGACAAAAAAAAATCAAAGATTATAAATAATTAAAATAAATATTTATTTTATTTTGAAACAGATAAAATTTTTTTTCTCAATCATTGTATTTTTTGGATTCTATGAGTCTTGATGTTTCGTGACGACAATTCAATTCAAAAATGAAATTTTTATCTATGAATATAAAAGTTTGTCGTATTTTTGGACTTTGGAAACAATCAAACGATCGTTTTTATATCGTTCTATCAATTTATCATACCATGATTTCAGCGACGTTTTTTGTCACTCAAATCCTTTTTTTAGTTTTAATCAAATCAAATTTTCAAACTGTTCTGCGTACAATCTATATGACATCATTAAGTATGATCAGTTTATTTCGTGTAGCTAATTGGTATATGTTACAGGCGAAAATCCAAAGATTAGTTGAATTTATGGGTCAGGATGAAATCTTTAATAATTCCCATCCAATTATATTAAAATCACAAAAAATTGCATATCGTTATTCGATTTTATTAATTGCGTCAACGGAATCTTTACTGTTTGGTGCGTATGCACCGATATTTTATCGTACACTAATACGTGACCGAAACTATGAGAATGTTGTACTGCCGTATACAAATTGGTTACCTTTTGATACGACTGCTTCGTGGTGGAGCTTTGAAACTGCTGTATGGTTTCAAATTTATGGTGTATGGACATCAGGGCATTTGCTAACATCTGTACAAACAATGATTTTAAGTTTAATGGCTACACTCAGCGGATATTATGAATTGGTTGCCGATCAATTTAGTCGAATTGATGTTAGATCGCCGAATAAGGATGAACAGTTTCGGAAATGTATTGATTTATTGTGTGATATTACGACGTAAGTATTTAGAAGTAGTGGAAGCGGTGGGAAATTAAATTCAGCTGTTTAGTCTAAGATACAAATAAATGAATTTAAAAAAAAAAATTAATAAAATAGACTAAAAAGTAGAAAATTATAGACATCATTTCTTATAAAGAAGCTTTGACTTTATAAACTAAAAAATAGTCCTCCGAGTCACCAATATGCGACTTTAAATAAAAGCTTGCGACACACATAAAAGTTTGGGGCGAAAATCTAAAACCTGAGTGCCCTAGGCTTTTATTTATTCCACATATTATGGCTATAAATAGAATTTGTGCCGAGTCTATATGAAATGGATCCAAGTTTGATAGAATAAAATGATTTCAGAGCTTCAAAAGAATTAGGATCGATCATTTCAATACAATTACTTGCACAATTGATTCCATTGTTATTTATTGCTTGTTCATGTTTGATTCTACTGACGTCACAGGTATGTGAAATGTTTCTAGAAATTTCTATATTCTCGAGATTTAATCCGGTTTTTTTCAAATTTTATGTAGCCTTTTAGGGAATGTGGTGGTGAAGTTGTTTTTGGTGCAAGTGTATTTGGTGATCTATTTATTTACTGTTGGTTTGGTGAACAGATTAATTTTCAAGTAGGCAAATCACGTTTTACGAGAGTATTAGTCAAAAACTTTGTTTTGTGTTCAAAATTACTTTTGTACTTGTTTAAAAACTCAAGCCCAAAGTTTTCGCTACACAATAAACCGTAAAAATTTGAATCAAAGCTACCAGTTTACCTACTCAAATTTTGAACAGAAAATAATTTTGATAGAATATTTACTTGATGGTCCATATTTTTGTATTAACTTAAAAACTTGTTTAAATTTGTAGTCAAATCAAATTTTTATGAAAATTGGTGAAATTAATTGGAATGAAGGTACCAAAAAAACAAATAGAGCTATCCTACTGACCTTGCAATGTTTTAATGATGTTGTCACATTTAAAATTGGTGGATTCTTACCGTTACGTCTAGCAACGTACATACAGGTACCAGAGATCATAAAGCTCTTTTACCAATCTTTCTTATATGGCATACAACAAGCTTTTATATAACTTCACATGTTTGATGATATGCTACAAATAAATCTTAAACACTAATATTAACCACAATATTCATTTTCACCCACTTATTGTGTGAGTGTGTATTCCTAATGACATAACAGACACTTTAGTACTATGAGCCACAAAAGTAGCGCTCATTTTTCAAAATGTTTTTATTGATTTGTACGTTATTTAATTGGTTATTTGGGAAAATGTTTCGAATAAAAGTGGTTAGTATATTTATAATGAACAAGTTTTATCCGAAACATTTCTTCGAAAAACTGAATGAATTGGACACAAATCAAGTATAAAATTTTGAAGAATGATCACTACTTTTGTCGTCATGTGTATAATGAAATTAGTAATGCCATAAGTTTTTTAAGATTATCTTTTCAGTATAGAATAGATAATTAAAGTAATTGGAATTTTCAGTAAAAATGAAAAATCCACGTTTCTTTATTTCAGTCTAGAAAAAATTATTAATTTTTTCTTTTAGATAAATATAAGCTTGTTTTAAAACAAATATTTTCTGCTGTTTAAAACATAATTCCATTTCAGATATTACGTGGAACATATTCAATGTTTACCATAATGCGATCATTTTCAGCAAATAATTAAAAAGTATTTCTACTATTTCAAGTACAATTGCACTAATCTCAACAAAAATATGATGAGATAAAAGATTTTTTATTAATTTAATTTTTTTCATTATGCAATAAAATATGTTAAAGCCAATAGGAGAAGTTTTTCTTTTTTCATTCATTGTATAAAATTATACTTC
Source organism: Nineta flava (assembly GCA_963920215.1). Classification (NCBI taxonomy): domain Eukaryota; kingdom Metazoa; phylum Arthropoda; class Insecta; order Neuroptera; family Chrysopidae; genus Nineta; species Nineta flava. The sequence continues at coordinate 67,800,497 of OY986045.1, forward strand.
AATGACAATATTACTTAATTTTATATTCGGTGAATCCTAATCGGTTTTAAATATGGAAAAAATGAGCACTTCACTTTCGTATTAGAATTGTTTGATTCAAATCTTGCAACCGAATTTTCATCTACCTAACCGATTATTCCCATGAGACTTTGCATATATATTTAATCCTCATGACAGTATGGTACCATCGAATAATATATGGTACCATCGAATGGACTTAATGAGGGTAATCGAAAATATTGTATAGAATAGAAATTAGAAATTTTGGTGGAGGCTTCGTGAAAAATTATGGAAAGATTTTAGTCTTAAAAAATTAAGTAAAAACATTTTCTAAGATAAACCAGGACAAGTGGCCGAGCGGTCTAAGGCGTTATGTCTGCACAGTATACCTACCTGGAAACTGGGAGGTTATGGGTTCGAATTCCGACATCGGTAGTTTGTCAATTATTAAGAAAAAAAATAGGCGGTTAATTGACTAAATTGTCGGCGTATGGACAAGAACGAAGTAACCGGCTATGCTTGAGAAGGTTTTCTGTAGTTTCCTTCACAAACTCCAGATGAATATCGACATAGTTCCTATCATAGTCGGCTGCAGCCGCATATCCTACCAATTCCTAGTCTATACACAAAAATTCCTTCCACTCCACTCACATCCTTATATCCTTAGGCATCACAATGGACCTTATGGTCAGTGTGTAGCCCATCCAGGGCAGCCGCTACAATCTATCTATGTTCGAAGCTAAACGATTATATTACTTGTACAATCGATGATGTACTAAAAGCTAGAAAATAATACTATGGATTAATCTAGAACTATGAAAGACTCAAATAAAACCGTTGGACGCTTAACTCACCATCAAAAAATCTTACTCAAAGTTCCAGACTTTCCCATAATTTTATTTATTAGCTATTAGAACTATGAATCACAAAAATAGCATCAAAATTTGATAATTTGTACCTTATTCTTTTGATTTTCGGTGGCAATGTTCCGGACAAAAGTTGTTAGTATAACTATAATGAACAACTTTTATTGGAAGCATTTTTTCGACAACCGAATATATAAGGCACAAATCTATTATAAACCATTTAGTCTAAAAAGTATTTTAAATTAATTTTTTTACATATACTTTCTGAAATTCTAGTTGAAAATTCTCAAAAAGGCTCTTAGATGAGCTCGATAGTTTTAGTAAACTCAAAACCGATTAGCGTCGCTCTAATTTATTAACTATGTAGATTGTGGAACACGTAGTTAGACATGATTAGACAATAACAATTTAATAATATTAGAATAGAAAAATCGTGACATTTCTATTAGGTTGGTTTATTAATATTCGAGTTCTTATCGCGATGGAAAGAAAAGAAATTTAATTTTAATTCATTTATCTTTGTGCATTACCTCCATGTACAGATCACAAGGTAATGTGTAATGCAGAGGTTATATATTCCATATAAACAAGCCATATCGAAATTTTTGGCCATTGAATGATGCACATTTTTGATAGAATGGTTTTTCTTTGTAGGAAATATTTATTAACTCGAAACGTTCCATGAAAGCCATAATAAGAAATTACAAAACCTGCAAGACCTTAGATAGATAGATAGAGACTGCCCTGGACGGGATACACTTCGACCATAAGGTCCATTGCGATGCCTAAGGATGTGAGGATGTGAGTGGAGTGAAAGGAATTTTTGTTTATAGACTAGGAATTGGTAGGATTTGCAGCTGCAGCCGACTATGATAGGAACTATGCCGATATTCATCTGGAGTTCGTGAAGGAAACTGTAGAAATCTTCTCAAGCATAGCCGGTTACTTCGTTCTTGTCCATACGCCGACAGTTTAGTCAATTCACCGCCCCTTTTTTTTTCCTTAATAATTGACAAACTGCCGATGTCGGGATTCGAATCCATAGCCTCCCAGTTTCCAAGTAGGCATACTGCGCAGACATAACGCGTTAGACCGCTGGGCCACTTGGCCTGGTGCAAAACCCTAAAGGAACCATCTTCTGAAATTAGCCATGTGCCGGTGACCAGAACTCTCGGACTAATAATTATACAGTATTTAAAAATAAAAACATTTTAATTAATTAATAATAAATAAAATAAATCCATTTCATAATAAATAAATAAATAAATAATAAATAAAAATTGTGACTCAATCATTCTAATGTTGATAAATAAATAAATACTGCGGTTTATTTTTTATTTTAAGGTTGTTGGGACAAATCAATATAAATGGAATAATTTTTACCATTTTTACGATATTTTCATCATGTACCCGGGCGTAGCTATTGCTTTCACATGGGTCCAACAATGCACAAACGTCAGAGCTTTTAACGCCTATCAAATCCATCAATCCATCAATAATCATCCATTAATTTTTTTCTGAAAATTTCTAACCATGTACTATTTTGTTGCACGGGTACAAAAGTTGGGTATAAGCGCTTTTGCCTAGACTAAAGGGGGTGTCCAGGCTCCCCAAATTTCTTTTATATACGTCCGTGATACATATCAAAATATGTGCAAAAAAATTATGTATGATATTGAAAAATATGAATGTAAATGTACTTTCGTGACATCATCCAATTAGAATACTATGAATATAAAAAATAAACTGTATGCAAAATAGTATGTGTTTTTTTTTGGGATATTATCTTCCACCAACAGTCATTTGTAGATCAGCTTGTGGTACACGCTCATAAATCGGTTCCGCATCATAATTAAATGGGACTGGTGATGCACCATTTAAAACTTCAACACGACCATGACGTTCATGCCATCCCGGATACTGGGAATACAATCCATAATTGACACCACTTGTTGCAATACGTTTTAAGCCTTGAATGGATGCCAGTAATAAAGCCATTTTTGCTAACAGCAATGCTTTACCACCAAGTACAGCCAAAAACTTAAAGCCCATTGGTACCAATAACATACCCATCGCTAGTGTACCAAACATCATTATCGGCATCATATTACGATGTCTTCGCCGACGTGCTAAAACTTAAACAATAAAATTGATTTAAGCAATTAAAACATTTTCAAAACACGATTGTTTCTTTGGATTAGGGGGGGGGGGGGTATCTTGGAGTATTTAAAACTATTGCACTTCGACCTTATGGCTCATTGTGCTCCCCCTTCTACTTCAGTCGGGCGAGATTCGCTTCTCCCATATCTTGGAAATAGCCACGCGCATCCTTCTTAGGTTTTCTTGAAGGTTTATATATTAGGGTTGAGATGTGCCGAATATCTTGTTTCTGCTGTATCCGAGAGATTCGGTTACATGTTTTCTCCTCCCCGCAGCACACTCTGTGACTCTGCACATAATGGTTCCGTTATGGAATCCTATATGTGCAGATGCTTTCGTAAGTAATTTCGAAGTTATATCTTGTTTAGTTTGAATCCATCGAGAGACAACCTATTGGATGCATTCCGAAGCAGAATTTACTCTACAGTGGTAAAATTCGAATTCCTGAGAATTCCGAAACCAATATCTGAAAATCCATCATTCACACAATAAAATAAACATGATTTTCGTTATTTTTGGGTCAAAATTATCTTAGAAAATGAGTTTCATTACAATCGGCAATTCAAATTTTTTTAATTTTTTTCACAATTTTTCTAAGGGGTACCCCTTAATAAAATTGCAAAAATTCGACAAAATTTTATTCTTTCCAATTTTGATAAAACCTTCATATAAGGTCAATTTTGATCCGTAGAAAACGATGCCGTTCATTAAAATACGATCCGATTTATGGTTTTCAAGATATCTGCCTCGCGGTACTCCACAGTGTTAAAATTCGAATTCCTGAAAATTCCAAAACCAATATCTGAAAATCCATCATTCAGACAATAAAATAAACGGCATTTTCGTGATTCTTGGGTCTAAGTTATCTTAGAAAATGGTTTTTATTAAAATCGGCAATACAAATTTTTTTCATTTTTTTCACAATTTTTCTAAGGGGTACCCCTTAATAAAATTACAAAAATTCGACAAAATTTTATTCTTTCCAATTTTGATAAAACTTTCATATAAGGTCAATTTTGAACCGTAGAAAACGATGCCGTTAATTAAAATACGATCCGATTTATGGTTTTCAAGATATCAGCTTTGCGGTTCTCCACAGTGGTAAAATTCGAATTCATGAAACTTCCGAAACCAATATCTGAAAATCTATTATTTGGACAATAAAATGAACATGATTTTCGTAGTTTTTGGGTTAAAATTATCTTAGAAAATGGTTTTTATTAAAATCGGCAATACAAATTTTTTTCATTTTTTTCACAATTTTTCTAAGGGATACCCCTTAATAAAATTGCAAAAATTCGACAAAATTTTATTGTTTCCAATTTTGATAAAACCTTCATATAAGGTCAATTTTGATCCGTAGAAAACGATGCCGTTAATTAAAATACGATCCGATTTATGGTTTTCAAGATATCAGCTTTACGTTTCTCCATAGTGTTAAAATTCTAATTCATCTTTTCCGAGGGGAAGTCCCATCAGACACACGGCTAGTATTTAAATAAATACGTTTAATATTTTATGAACCATCTGTATAAGAAACTACGCATTCGTATATTTTAATCAAATTAGAGATACATTCGTTGCACATATATATCTATCTATATCTCGTCGATCTCGTCGAAACAAATGGGTATCTTTTACATCATTACACCCACCCACGCATACATATGTGTGCTCTAAAACAAACTTCAATGACAAATGATCAAAATAAAAATGATTGAAACTTCTTCTTCTCGCAAATCCATCTCACTATTATTTTTTCTTCTTCCGTTCAACACATAAAATGCAAGGTTAGAAAATATTTTTACGAGTATCGTCACTATCATCGGGGTTTTTTTTTTTTGTTATATGATTATTATTAGTATTGACTTCATCTATCTACCATCAATACGTTCGATTTGACCTCTATGCACATACAATATGGAGGTATTGATTTCGATACTGATCATTGACATTGAAATTTTACCGAATCTTTACCTCAAGCATGGCCGGTTACTTCGTTCTTCTCCATACGCCGACAGTTTAGTCAATGAACCGCCCCTTTTTTTTTCTTAATAATTGACAAACTGCCGATATCGGGATTCGAACCCATAACCTTCCAGTTTCCAAGTAAGCATACTGCGCAGACATAACGCCATAGACCGCTCGACCACTTGGACTGGTTACGAGTTATATAAGACCAAATCTTAATTTTTTTTTTTTCAAATAAATACCAATTTTTCCTTATATTCCGGCAAATTATTTGTTTTCTCACTATGCCTTCAAGTAGTGCTCAGCAAGTTCTTCAAAATAACACCCGAAGCAATGTTGTAGCTAAATGAGTTTTTAAGCTATACCAATTTATAACTTTACACAAAACTAATTCGTAACCATTCTCAGGCATACGCTTACACTGTGGTATGATGATGTCACAGGTAAAACAAATATAGCGTGACAGATACACCAAAACATGATCTATCTTTTTTGGGCTCAACCGTTGTAAACGCAATATTAATTTCGAAGTTATTAGCGATTGAAATCTTACAGTATTAAAATCCAATTAAATCCAATCTCAATGATGATATAAGTTAAATATATAGATGTCATGTGAGTTTTTCACACCAGATTTTTCTCAGTCCTCTCTACAGTGTCCCAATGTTACATTTCAATCATGTTTCTAATGTTTAAAAGATATTCAATGTATTATAACATTTTTATCTGTATAATAGCGTAGATAGAATACCACACACCACACACATCAATATTATTATGTTGAGGAAAATGATATTATTTTAGTTTTTCCAAATGAAAATGCCATATCAATTTTCACATACGTACGTGAATACATCATATATGAAAAATTCGTTACGCAGGAGCTGCTTCAACTTAGCGAATTTCCTTAGAATACATAAATAACTCTCTACCGGTCACAATTTTACTCTGATCAACATGAAATGTCGTATATGATTTTAGTATTTGCAAGGCTAATTTAATTAATAAATGGCATACGTCAAGGGGAAATGAGGGCATAAAGAAAGAAGAAATCACAAAATATAAAATATCTCTCTTAATATTAGAACAATCGAAAAATGCGTAAGGAACAAAGTTGTAAAGAATCAAATTTGCTACAATTCTTTACCTTATCATTTTTGCTCAAACTCTAATGTGTACAGAGATATTGAGAATTTAATTTTAAATTTTAAACCGTCAATATTTCTGTAAATATTAGGGAAACAGAAAAAATGATAAGAAACGAAATTATAGTAAAACTTAGTACCTACAACTTTACTTCTTATAAATTTTTCGATTTTTCGAATATTAAGGGAGATATGTCAAATTTTGTGTTTCCCCCTCCCTCTAAACCCCCCTTTCCCCTTGTCCGATTTTACCCATTAACGAACTTGACCTTTTGAATACCAAAAGCGCCTCAAATACCAAACTTCATTCCAATCAGATTAAAATTGTGACCGCTAGAGCGATTACAGACACATATATATATATATATATATATATATATATATATATATATATATATATATATATATATATATATATATATATATATATGTATATATATATATATATGTCCATAGATATATATATATATAAATTTTACAGATGGTGTTTTTCGACATCTACTAGGTAGGATCGATGGACATTTGAAGAAATTTTTGCAAAATTTTGAAGTCGGTACGAAACCAATAGCTCTATTTCCTTTCAGGAAATTCGCTAATAGATAAATGGAGGTTTAAGAGCGGCGTTCGATTATGCAATCACTTTTCATCAGATATTATTTATTATGTTATAAATTAAATTAAGTGAAACTAAATACTAACTGAGTTCTTTGTTTAAATACTCTGAGTTCATTATCAATGCGTGAACTGCTAATGGTAGTTTTTACACACGCACAGATGAATTGAGTAAACACATGCTGCTTTTGTAATCTATACAGCATTTATACAGATGTTTGAGTTGAAATTGTAGCAAAACTGTTCAGTTTATGAAAAAAAGTTTCAAACAAACGTATTCTGTTCTCAAGAAAGATACAGTTTTTGTACTTAAAGTATTCTTCTATCTCTTATGATCTCTTAAAGACAAATTAGATTGTGTACCATATTTTTTTGGTGCAATCTATTTTTCTAACCGTTACAAAGTCGGGACTAAATTTATATATTATGCTCAGGATATAAAAACATTGAAAAGGTAATCCAACCACTAGTAAACTTGTAAACAGTACACAGCCTGTTTTTTCCGGTTTGACAGAGAGTTCTTTGTCAATACACCAACGGTCCACGTACGAGAGCGCTTGTTCCATCAGATCATAGATAGTTCCAGATCATAGATCGTAGATATGTCCTCAGCGTAGCCTTAAGCAAATATCCCTGATTCCTTGAGACCGGTTAGTAAGCTATCCACAACGAGACACCACAGTAATGGCGAAAGAACACCACCATGCGGACATCCTCTACCCACAAAGCCTTTAACTGATTTTCCCCCTAAATTTGTAATAATGCACCTCACTTCGAGCATGTTGCAGATCCATCTTACCAAGATGTCCTCTATTTCGCGCTCAATGAATGCAGTGCGTATCGCCCTAACCGTTGTATTATTGTAGGCTCCCTCGATATCAAGGAAAACCCCTAAGACCATTGCCTTTTCTGGGAGCGCACCTTCTATCGACCCTACTAGTCGATGAAGTGCAGCATCCACAGAAAGGCCGGCTTGGTAAGCAAACTGGCACTCTGATAGCGGTCTCTCTACAAGACACGTATCTGGAATATGCCTGTCTATCAACCAATCAAGAGTTTTGAGCAAGAATGTCATCAGGCTTATCGGTCTGAAGTTTTTTGTGTCGCCGTAGCTTGGGCGTCCAGGTTTAGGTATGAATACTGCGCGGGATTCTTTCCATTTCCTGGGTATATAGCCCAAAGCTATGCATGTTTTAAAGATCTCCTTGAACCTTCCAATAATTATATCCAAGCCCTGTTGTAGAAGTGCCGGAAAGATGCCGTCGGTACCGGAGACTTGTAAGGAGCAAATCTAGCCACAGCCAATCTCACTTTTGTAATGCTTACAATAGGTTAATAAAGTAATTTTTCTAGAGATCTCTATCGAATCTTTGCATATGTAGATATACGCACACTTTGCTATTCGAAGATTTATGAAGATCTGCGTAAATATATTTTATATTATTTTCTAAAGAATAATAGTTTTGAGGACATTTTTTTGACTGAGTACAGTCAAATCTAAAACGATTATTAATGTGAAAATGATAATGAAAACATTAGGACTCAATCTATAGACTTCCGTCTATTCGGGACAGTACACCAATCTGACCAATTATATGCTTTTTGATTTAGTTTTTTTTTTCAAAGTCGCTATCGTCTATAGATATAATTAAACTTCGAAATAGTTTTCTAAAAATTTTACGAAAATCGAAGTATGTCATATAATATGAAAGTTATATGAGAATTTGTACATCAGATTTTTATTAAATCAGACATTTTTATATTTTATCTCTTTTAAAAAGGTCAAACATACTTGTTTTATCAAGAATATTATGTGAACGGGGTGGGAGAAGGGGGTTTGGGGGTTTTTCTCGACAGCAATATAAACGCAATACAAACTATGATTAAATTTTCTTCCATCCAATTGCAATTAAATATTTTTCGAAGACAAATTTCTTATGTCAATATTTGAAAATATTTATATTAAAAATATTTTGGTAAACTTTTGAAAAATCCCTACGACTACGAAATGTTTAGTAAAGACCCAAAAAATGTATATGAAAAATGTGAGAGCTTTAGATAAATTTGACTATGACAGTTTAGCATAACCTTTTTTTACTTCGATAGTATGACAAATGCAATGGTCCTGCCAAAACCGCTTCGCCTATTTGGGTTAGCAGTTTTTCTAGTGGGCAATTCCACATGATTAAGACATGAACGCATTTAAAACTCTTGTTTTGTCAACAATTTGGTTTATAAGATAATTACCAGGAAAGGATTTCAATGACTTCCAAGAGTCAATTAGAGGTCAAACAAACTTTTCATATAAGGGTCATTCCGACCTCTAAATGACTGCTGGAATTCATTGAAACCCTTAAGACATCTACGTTGATTTTCGTGAAACTTTGGATAGTTTTGGATGTAAGCCATTTTGACCGTGAAATGTCCTTGAAGTTCCAGGTACATGTTAAAATCAAGGTTACCGGTAAGTGCTGCAATAAAAGTTGATTATAATTCTCAATTACAACAACTGAGAAAACCCAAAGCTTTTATTTTATTTTAATCATGATTAAGTTTAATTAAATATTATACTTACAATTGTCATCAGACGATCGAAATTCAGATGTATCATCGGTTTTGTTAAAATTAATTTTCACAACGTGCGTTCGAAATACATCGGCTAATCGCATTATAACTGATGTCTTCCAATCTGTTACGTTTAAATTTTTTTCAGTAACAATATTGTCTTCAATATTTACCTCGGGCATTGAAGATGATCGCATTGATTTTCTATAAACAAATTTGCATAAATTATTTTGGTTTTTTACATTTCGTCTGATTGTATTTTTTTAAAAGTCACATTTTAGTCACATTTTAGAAAAAGAATGATAATATCGAAATTAAATTTACAATCGTGACAATCGAATTTCACAAATAATAGCGATATGACGAAATTGAAAATATGAATTAAAAACTAGAATTCATTAAAAAAAATTCGTTTAAACCGGATAAAGTATCGAAAAAAAAACCTATTTGATTTAAAAAGGTGAACTTGATCTTTGTAAAGAAATAAATTAGGTTAGTGAACAAAAAAATTATTAATATTCTTAAACTTCATATTACTAGAAGCTTAAATAAAAAGTTTCAAATCTACCCGTATACGGAATCCTATAAGAGAATCTATCACATCAATCTTAACACTTTTTTATTTTCAATTGTTCACCAAAAAAAACAACCCTTTGAGCAAAAAAGTAACAAAAAACCACAATAGAAAAAAAAAAGTGTAAATTACAATAAATATATAATATTAGTTTGAGAGCTATGGTATTATTTTCGGTATTTAAATAACAGTAGGCGCAAATATGTGATTGGCTGACAAACACGAATGGATATCTCATATCTTAGCAATGCCGATGATTGCCGACTGTCACGCAGCCGATCGTTACAAAAAACGTGACATTATATAATCGGAAATTTTATTTCACTCCCTGAATAAAATTTTGAATAGACTCGCTATAGAAGATTTCACATCAAAAATATATTAACCAAACTCCACCATAATAAGAAAATAAAGTTCATGTGATCATGGTTCTCTTTGATATCCAAATATATAGCAAACAGCAGCAAACTTCTACAGAAAAAAGTGGCCAAGATTCACAATTCCCATTCAATTTGTCCTTCAGGAAATTATCGTACAGATTTCTTTGAGGTCTCAACTTGAGGACAATTTTCATTAAAAAAAATATTTTGTCAGGCCAAAAAACGTGATTATCTCGGAAAACTTGGAATTTTTTTATCGGGAAATATTTGTGGATATTTAATGGTACAAAAAGGTATACTTTCACCAAGTTTCGTCAAAATAAAATTATTTTTGTGAAAATGAAAAATAAACAATAAAAAACACGGTTTTTCGCATTTATCTCAAACATTTTGAGGTTATGTGAAAAACCATTGATACAAAAGTTATAGATATTTTTATGATCTACAAATTTTGTCTCCGACGTCAACTTTCGCCGGCAAGCGCAATAATACCCAATTCACCCCAACTGTTCCCGTTGGAAATGGTTATTTTGCCTCAAAATAAGTTAATTCGACTGGTATACAATTCAACATTACTGGCCTATCCTTATTTCTACCTACTTGTAGCTTTTAGACTATATAAGTAGAATAAATAGATCATTTTATCATTATACCTACCCACGATAAATATTATTCAAAATATTCCTGTCGCTAATACCTCCATCACTATCCAGATGCTCCTGTTTGTCTGCATGCTTTAAATATCGAACCATTTCAATATTATCAACCAATGGTATAACATCAGCTTCCAGTGCACGATCTAATGCCATCAACGATTTTCTTTTTAAACATTCAATAGTTGTTGATGGTGGCATTATCTTCTTCATAATATGATAATAGCTATTATATTGTTGGTGTTCTGATGGTGCATTATCATTATTATCATTATTCGTATGAGTGTCGTTAATAATTTTATGATCATTTGCATTGTGTTGCTGATGATATTGCATCGATTTTATTAACATTGATGATGTTGATGATGGCGAGCAATCATCCCATAAATATTTTAAAAACCTTCCGCCATCATAAATCCATGAGTTACTACCACTGCTACTGCTGCTGCGTTCTTGAGACATTGTTAGAACGCCACCATTTACAATAAATATGGAATTGGAGCATAAGAATATTAGAAAAATTGAAAATGACATCTGTAACATAAAAAAAAATGTGTATGCCAGCTCCGACGCACGACTGAAGTTTACTCCTCAAGAACGATTGTCTTTGACCAGGCACAGAAAAACAGACTAACTAGACTAATAAAAAGACCGATTACATGCGTCAGCTGCCTCGCAGCATCCCCTGTGTACGTCGGCAGCACACAAGTATCTAATATACTACATGAATCTGACTGACTGACTGAAGTATACAAGTTATACACACACTTTACATTTAAGTGCGCACGATAGGTTGCGCCGATAGGTTCATACCGGGTGCCTTATATGAAAATCGATTCTTAAGGAGTAAACTCCAAAATTCGTTACGCAGGAGCTGCTTCAACTTAGCGAATTTCTTTAAAATACATAAATCACTTTCTAGCGGTCACAATTTTAGTCTGATCAAAATGAAATGTCGTATATGATTTTAGTTTGCAAGGCTAATTTTATTAATAAATGGCATACGTCAAGGGAAAATGGGGGCATAAAGAAAGAAGAAAAAACAAAATATAAAATATCTCTCTTAATATTAGAACAATCGAAAAATGTGTAAGAAATAAAGTTGTAGAAAATCATGCTTGCTACAATTCATCACCTTATCATTTTTGCTCAAACTCTAATGTGTACAGAGATATTGACGAATTTAATTTTCAATCTTAAACCGTCAATATTTCTGTAAATATTAGGGTAACAGAAAAAATGATATGAAAGCATATCCGATTAGTTTCATTCTTGTCCATACGCTGACAGTTTAGTCAATTAACCGCGTCCCATTTTTATAATTTAATTAACAAACTACTACTTCTTCGAAAATTCGTTAATGAATAATCTACTTTTAGAATTGTCTAATACAACACTTATTTTCAGTGATTGGAAAATTATTCAGAATCTATATATTGAGAATTGAGGAAAAGTTATAATTGTAAAACTTTTCTTATCGGTTCAATATAAAGCAGGCTGCTACATCGCATTTAAAAACAATTTATACATAAATGTATGTAGGCAATTTACGAGCACATATAGCTAAGTCTAAGTGAGTTTAAACATAAAATTTATAGTAATACATAAGAATTTATAATAACAATTTTTTATACCCTGTGAATATATACACTCTGTGAATATATAATAAAAAAAAGTGAAAACTAATACCGAACTAATATTCTAAACGTTATGAAAATTTTACTGACTTTTTTAAAATCGCAAAAATAGTTCACTGGTTTAAACAAAGAATTCTCATTATATTTTCAACGAAGTGATCGAACGTCCTTAAATAATTGATAGGTAATTATTATTACTCACATTTTGTTTATATAAAAAGGAAAAATTTACATAATATTGTTGAGGCTTATGTGTTTTTGCATATAAACAGCTCTAAAATGGTCTTGTAGAAAGAACACATTATTGAAAAAACAAAAAGAAAAACGAATCTCACCTTGAGATAAAGTTTAATATGAAAAAAAAAAAACTTAAAATAATACAAAATGGTTTTATTAAAATTTTCAAAAACCCTAGCTAAACATATTTTATTTAATCACACTTAACTTTTAACTACACTTAGCACAAAATGCTTAAAACGCTTAAAATGCTTAAAATACAATGATTTATTAATACATATTTGACTTGTATTTATAAGGTAATGCAAATGTAATTATATTTTCCATACTGAAAAACTAGTGTGAATGCCCCATAACCTCTATATATAGACTAAAAATTGGAATAATTATGTAGTACTATCTCGAAGCATTTTCCTCTAATTTTGTGGCCCATAGTACATACAAGTAAAAAAAAAATCGTTACGCAGGAGCTGCTTCAACTTAGCGAATTTCCTTAGAATAAATCACTCTCTAGTGATCACAATTTTAGTCTGATCAAAATGAAATGTCATATATGATTTTAGCATTTGCAAGTCCAATTTTCTCAATAAATGACATACGTCGAGGCGAATGGGGGGAGGTATCAAAAAAGAAGAAAACACAAAATATAAAATATCTCTCTTAATATTAGAACAATCGAAAAATGCGTAAGGAATAAAGTTGTATAAAATCAAATTTGCTACAATTCATCACCTTATGATTTTTGCTCAAACTCTAATGTGTACAGAGATATTAAGGAATTTAATTTTCAATATTAAACCGTCAATATTTCTGTAAATATTATTGTTACAGAAAAAATGATAAGAAACAAAATTACAGTAAAACTTAGTACCTAAAACTTTACTTCTTATAAATTTTTCCATTTTTCAAATTTTAAGGGAGATATCTCAAATTTTATGTTTCCCCCTCCCTTTAAACCCCCCTTTCCCCTGGTCCGATTTTACCCATTAACGAACTTGACCTTTTGAATATCAAAAGCGCCTCAAATACCAAATCTCATCCCGATAAAATGAAAACTGTGACCGCTAGAGTGATGACAGACACATATATATATATATATATATATATATATATATATATATATATATATATATATATATATATATATATGTCCATAGATATATATATAAATTTTTCAGATGGTGATTTTTGACATCTACTAGGTAGGATCGATGGACATTTGAAGAAATTTTTGCGAAATTTTGACTTCGGTACGGGACCAATAGCTCTATTTCCTTTCAGGAAATTCGCTAAAAGCATAGTCTACAATCCTATTCTAGGATTGTAGACTTCATATATATATATATATATATATATATATATATATATATATATATATATATATATATATATATATATATATATATATATATGTGTGTGTGTCTGTAATCACTCTAGCGGTCACAGTTTTCATTTTATCGGAATGAGATTTGGTATTTGAAGCGCTTTTGGTATTCAAAAGATCAAGTTCGTTAATGAGTAAAATCGGACCAGGAGAAAGGGGAGTTTAGAGGGAGGGGGAAACACAAAATTTCACATATCTCCCTTAATATTCAAAAAATCGAAAATTTTATAAAAAGTAAAGTTGTAGGTATTAAGTTTTACTGTAATTTTGTTCCTTATCATTTTTTCTGTAACCCTAATATTTACAAAAATATTGACGGTTTAAGATTGAAAATTAAATTCCTCAATATCTCTGTACGCATTAGAGTTTAAGCAAAAATGATAAGGTGATGAATTGTAGCAAACATGATTTTCTACAACTTTGTTTCTTACGCATTTTTCGATTATTCTAATATTAAGAGAGATATTTTATATTTTGTGTTTTCTTCTATCTTTATGCCCCCCTTTCCCCTTGACGTATGTTATTTATTAATAAAATTGGCCATGCAAATACTAAAATCAAATACGACATTTCATTTTGATCAGACTAACATTGTAACCGCTAGAGAGTAATTTATTTATTCCAAGGAAATTAGCTTTAGTATAGTTAGCATCGGGACTTATTGAATGGCTTCTACACATAGAGGTTTACACATGTGTATAATTTGAAAATAATATAAATTAAATAAAGAAAAAACCATTTATACAGCTGCCTATATACATATAATAGTATTTAGTTTATTAGAACTAGTTTATCGATAGTGCATGAAATAACCACCCTGTCTCCCATATGTATACATTAAAATGCACAATTCTATATGTGCATATGTATGTATACCTATACACAATATATTTAATAGATAGTTAAGGGACAATCCATGCATAGTTATTTCATTAAACATGCAAAATATTCTCAATACTAAATAATTGACATTATCTATTGTAGGTATATGTACACTCTCCTCCAAAAACATTGAACCTATCTGAATTTAACTGTCAGCAAAGTCCAAAGATTTTGATTTTGTGTATGTAGAAAGTTTAAATTATATTTATATTTGATACATTAAATGTATTTGATCCATTAAATGATATTTCAAAAACAAACATATGAAGCTGAAATTTTGTGTGCGTCTTCTAGAGCTAAAAAGTAAGGTCAGGTTCGTGAACAGGCAAAATCGGATTGGACTGCTCCCAAGCCGGGGAAATATATTTATCTTTGAAACCATAAGATATAGAACAAAAATTGTTCCGTTTTTTTAAATCAAACACTTTTTGTTTGAAAATGTTTATAAACTCAGTATATACCGGGTATTTAAGCAATTAACTCAGTTAGTTGTTATTTTCACTTGTTTCTTAAAAATTGAATGTATCTAATAGGTAAACAAAAGTGTTTTGCTATCAAAAAATGTTGACTTTTTCACCAAACCTTTGACATAATTTATGATAAAATAATTAATGACTCGTCATGTTGTCAGTCAAGAAATCAATTGTTTTTATGATTTTTCTAATACATTTAATTTTCAAGTACGTATCAAATCTAAAAATGTGTGTCACTGTGTGTTTGTTATGATATGTCCGACCGATAAAGGAAATAGAATTGAAAATAAAATATATGATTTATCTAATTATATACTGGGTTCGTGACAGTGACCATTCATACAATGAGTGTTGTTACGTTTCAATAATAATAATTCGATTCTTGTATAAATAGTTCAAATAGTTTCAATATTTAACAAAATTTAAAAAAAGCTATATACACTTAAAACTTAATGAAAGCATATTAAAATGGAATTTATATTACCGGTTTCGAAAAAATGACATATTTAGATACTAATAATATTTTAGGTTAGATATATAATCGATCATATGTAATCCGTATTTATGAACATGTCACTAGCGAGAGGACTTTAAGATTGATTTAAAATGTATAAAATATTTACTTATTTAGATGGTAACATGTCACTACTGAGAGTATAAAATATTTACATATATCTAGTTTTTTGCCAGGACACTGTGACGCCATTTTGTTTAGTAAGAGCTGCCAGATATTAAGATTTTCCCTTACATTTAGTTGATTAAATAAAGCCGGCGTATTTTTAAATTTTTGTATTCAACTTCATTTTGTATGCTCGATACATGATGATTGATGGCATGCATTATTTCATATTATTAAATCCACTTAATTTAGACAAAGTTGGTAAGTGTGTCCTGAGAATTGATGCTGAGAGAGACTCCATATAGCGGTAAAAAAAGAACCATTGGTGAATGTAAACAAACAAATAAAACATATTAATTTATTTATGAATTGTGCATTTTTCATCATAAAGATCATTTATTTTATTTTATAATGTCTGCAAATTGTTGTGTACCGAACTGTAAATCTTCAAAGAATAAATTATGATATTACTTTCCATAAATGTCCAAAATGTTCAGAAAAAGTAAAATTAAAAACATATTTTGAAAGATATGTATAATATTTCAGTAAAATATTTTAACTAATGATCAATATTAAACCAAAAATATAAATATTAAAGAAAAAAAGATTAATAGTTGCTTGAAATTTTCACTGAAAAGCTTCAAAACGTCGTAAACTCTATTACACAGCACGTTAAAATAATCTTGTTTACAAATGTGAAAGATTTCTAGTTTAGCCACCACCATCTTAACATAAAACCTAATAGTATGTCATGGCGCCATCTTGTGTAGAATAGGGTTAGCTTATTATTATGTCATAGACATAGATAATAAATTAGGTATTTATGTGTAAAATTGTTTGAAACCTAAGTGATGAATAAAATTTGCAAAGAAAAGCAAGGAAAATGTGAAATGATTCATTTATTCAAATAATAAAACAACTAAAAGTTTATGCTTTCCAATGGACAAAACATGCATCACAAGATTGCAAAGAAAACTCCCATAACATGGACCACAAATTGAAAACAAATGATTCATTTCATGACGAAAATAATCTTATGTTAATTAATGAAGAACACATTAAACTTGAACAAGAACTACACACCGAATTAATAATCAAAGACGAAACACCAGATGAAAACCAAATTCAAATCGGAGAAAAGCCAAGATTTCCATGTGATTGTTGTCATAAAACATTTAGCACGCAAAGAATTTTAACTCAACATAAACAAATTCATTCCGGTGAAAAACGAATTGTATGTAATATTTGTGATAAATCATTTACAGCTGAACCAAGTTTAGTTAAACATAAACTAATTCATTTAAGAAAACAATATTCATGTGACCATTGTCCTAGAACATTTCTCAGGGAAGATCTATTGGTTCTGCATAAATCGCAACATACATGTGATATCTGTAATCGAATATTTACCTATCGAAGCCATTTAGTCGATCACAAACGAATTCATACCGGAGAAAAAATAAATTGTGGTGTATGCGGAAAATCATTTAGTCGGGAAAGTAGTTATTTTCACCATAAAAAACTTCATTCTAAAGATATTTCATTTTCATGTGATATTTGTGAAAAAACATTTGCCAATAAACGCAATTTACTGAGACATAAATTAGGCCATGATAAAAAACGGTTTGCATGTGACAATTGTGAGGAAACATTTCCCACGGAAAAGCGTTTAAATATACATAAACGATGTCATTTGCCAGGAAAACCGTTTCCATGTGATATGTGCAATAAATCATATAACCAGAAAAGTACTTTAATTGACCATAAAGAATCTCATTCTGGAGATAAACGATTTTCATGTGATCTTTGTGATAAAACATTTACACAAAGATCCTATTTACGGAGACATAAATTAATGCATGGTGGCAAACTTTTTGCATGTGATATTTGTGATAAAACATTTCCAACGACAAAACGTTTAGCTATACATAAACAGAGTCATTCAGGAGAAAAACAGTTTACATGTGATGTGTGCCAAAAATCATTTACCACGAAAATCACTTTACGTATTCATAAACGACTTCATTCAAATGAAAAACCGATTAAAAAACCGAAAGAGAAAAAACGTTTCTCATGTGATATTTGTGATACAAAATTTGCGGATAAATATACTTTAGTTATACATAAACGAGTTCATACGGGTGAAAAACCGTATTCATGTGATGTTTGTGATAAAAAATTTACTCAATCAAACATTTTAAATGTACATAAACGGATTCATACCGGAGAGCGACCATTTGCATGTGATGTCTGTGATCGAGCATTTACCATCAAAAATGATTTAATTCGGCATAAACGAATTCATACCGGCGAAAGACCGTATTCATGTGATGTTTGTCGTAAAACGTTTATCCAGAAAAGTAATTTAAATGAACATTTGAAAATTCATTTTGGAGAGGAACCGTTTGCATGTGATGATTGTGATGAAACATTTAGTAACCGGAAAAAATTAGTAATGCATCAGAAAATTAATCATAAAAATTAAAAACAAAAGGTTTCTGCTAACGGTCGTTTGATAAAGTCCCACATAAGGGTTCCTTTTTCACCATTTTGGTACGGAACCCTAAAAATATAGAATAAAATATCTCTTTTATAGAAAGTTTTATGCTCACAATTCTTAATCAGTATATTTTTCTCGAAATTTCAATACTTTTTTGAGTAATTTATGAATATTTTTCGCTTTTGAGGATCTCCAGGGCTGTTTTTTTATTTTTTTTTATACTATTTCTGTTATATGGTCATCATGTTAGCCTACTGACAGCGCATTTTATTTTCTGCCAGTACTGGTCGTCACTACTATCCCCGTGTGCTGAGAGCTTTAGGAATTAACTCCTTGGTTGGTCAAACAAGCAGTCGATTTAACAGTTCTGGAACAGCTTATTATGTTGTTTACGGGGAGATTTTCAAAAACTGTTGTACCAGTAAAAAAGTAATTAAAAACAAAAGTAATTTCCACGAAAATATATTAAATTTTTATTGGCAGTTTAATAAAAATAACATTAAATATTAAATATATACAGAATATATTTATATAAATATATGATTTTAACAATTTGTTTTGTTTTTTTTAAATTTAAAGTAATCATAATATTTTTCACACATTATTTCTTCCATTTGTGTAACTCGAGATTAAAAAAACAAAATAATAAAAATTTATAATAATATACAAACGTTGGCCATTCATAAAATATTAAAATATGTTTTTTGATTTGAACGAATTGTTTCTCTTGTAGAGTTATAACTAATTTTTAATAATTTCATCATAAAAATAATTTACTTTATAAAAGTTTTTAAATTTATAGATCAGGAACTCATCATAACAAAATAATGCATAACTGACATTCTCTCACCAACAGGAAAATTCATTTTCGGATGTTTATTACGTTTTTCTATTATATCTATCTATTGGTGATTATTTTAACTTTGTTGATTTGGTTTAAAACTTGGATAATAGTTTGTTTTATCACTTAAAGGTGGCATAATTTTTTCTCGCTTAATCAGATTCTTATCTGGCTGCATTCAGAAGTTTACGATTGGTGAACGATCAGTAATCATGACTTAGTAGGCTGAATGCCTACTTTTTAGATTAGTTGGACATTTGATTTTTCAGTTTATCACCATAGTCACCATATTTCCCAAATTATTTCAATAAATTATCAAATTTGAGGTATGAATTATTATTGAAATGTGATCGGATTTCAAATCGATCACTAAAATGGCGTCTGATAAGTAATCATATGATTATTGATTGGATATTTATATACTATTCAGCCGAAAATAATAGAATATTGAAGAGCACATGTGTTCCCAACAAATAAGTCGAAACTTGACCACCAGACAGAAGAATATCGTTTAGTTTCAATTGTGAAACGGTAACAAATGATGCATTTTTTGACACAATAAGTTTCTGATCTATTGTATCCTATGTTTATAAATATATGTTAAATAGTTTCATCAACAGACGGTTATTTTATAAGTTTCTTCAAATATTTAATTTAAAAACTATGTAGGTAAGTTTTACGTTTTGTCTACCAAACTAAGTACTTAATTAGGTTTCAGAAACGTATGTGCATTACGAGTAAAAGTCATTTGATTTTGTAATTATTGATAGTGTTATCAATCCGTGCTCGGAATTTATGCGTGCATGATAATAATTGATATCTTTAAAAAACTTTAAATTTTATATATATATAATATAAAAAGAGTTTCGTTAATTTAACGAAACTATTAAGAAAATTAGAGTTTACATTGCTTTGGAAGCTTTTTTTTTTAATAACGAGTGATAAACAAATTTCTTCCCGAATCACACCATATGTCTGATATCGAATCTGATATTTTTTCGTTCGTATATTGTTCAGTTTGGATTTAAAAAAAACTCCGTTGTTGGAAGAAATCTCACGTATTTCCAGTCCTTGGAATTCAGGTTGCTAGACACTTTTTGGTGGTTGAAGAAGTCACAATAAAGTGACGAAACGTCCAATGAAAGAACAATTTGATTATTTAAATACACCATTTTATCAAACATACGGGAGTATTAAGAACGGAATCCTATTTATTAGTCTAAAATTTGTTCACTGTTTGGATAAGTAAATTTAATCCCCCCCTTTTTTTTTAAATACTGCACAATATTAAAAAATGAAATAAAAATATTTTAATTATACAAAAAATTTTATTTTAAGGGTAACAACTATGTATAGATCTTTGTGGCGCGCTTTTTAAAATACGACTTGTATTTCTCGAATTAAATTTTTCAAACAATATAAAGTTTTCGTTCGATGCATATTCTTTTTGGCAGAGATTGACTTTTAAAATTGTACCACTTTTGCAAAATGTGATACTTGTAGAAGCAGTTACACTTCTCCAAATAGTAACAACCTGTAAAAACTGATTTTTGTTACGGTTTTTACCTGTTCTGCAGCAGAGATACTGTTTCCGAAATGATGTTGCAGAAACAATAAAATTTTTTCATTCCCAAAAATTTTGTAGATATTTTTCTTAAATTGTAGAATAAAAACCTTTATGAAAACATTCGTTCCTGTTATATCATTTAAGTGGAAAATATCCTGAAAAAGATACAAAATCACCGGCCTACATAGATGTTACTCCTCAATAAAAATTTCCATAATAAAGGCACTAGAAAGAGTATTTCACATAAACGTAGCCAAGATTATTTAGAATCTGCACTTATTTATTTCTGTGATTAACCAGGATTTACCGTGGCTACACTTATGGTAATTTACATAAAATATCCATAGCCCAGTCATTTAAAGTTTTAAAAAATAGAAAACAATCTATTAGTCCTGGAAATTGTGGAAGATTAGCAACGTGCCTCCAATTTGAATTTGAGTGTCCATTTTTCGGTTTTTCCTAAATATCTATCAACTTTTTGGGTATCACATTGAATTTAAATAGTGAAAGAGGTCGTGAGTTCAATCCTCATCCCTAGATGTGTATGATTTTTCATATCAAGCATTTAATGTCAAAGAATGTTATCAATGTTCGGACATATTACTTAAATGTCAAATTAAGTAAACGCTAGTCGCTTCCGTTGGTATAATATAACCGAAAGGCAACCATACTAACAATGGATATAAATGAACAAGCTAGTTCACAAAAAAAAAACATTTTAGGACAATTTTCAGAAGTCAAGGTTGTCTTTTATTTCCTAAACCACTTTTGGATGTAATAAAACTGGGCTACCATTTTTATAAGCATATAATCAACGAATATTCGCTTTAAGTTCTCAATAAAAATCACAGAAAATAAAAATTATATTTGCTACTATTTATTAAATTAACATCATTTAAAAATTTGTTTAATTTTAGCACAGAATTACATCATGATTTCAATAAAACATTATAATATATATCTTTTCGTAATTCTGAATATTATTAATATATCTATCTATATATGTACAGTTTTAAAGATCCGTAGACAGAAATTGGACGAATACATAGTTATAGATCCAAGCTTTCCAATACCCGGATTATCTTTTTCGATGTCGATAGAATTCTAGGTTTCATCTCTATGTTTACGAATCCTTTTTAGAAGATATGATGGATTTAGCACAAAGTAACGTATTCGTTTTATTTTCAATTTAATTGAGTTTTTTATTTTGTTTAGTAATTTGTATTTTTGATACTCTGAAATTGAATTGATTCTTCTTTTATTACACAGTCATTTCAAAGAATAAAGCTCAGTTTACACACCACAGTTTCCCGTCAGTGTGAAGTACAGACTACACGTGAAAATATTTTATCAAATGTGAATGGCGCTGTTATTTGAAATACATTGTACGTTATTAGTTCACAAAAACGCCACTAGTTCACATATCAAACTTGCTCTACCGATAAATATTATTCACTCTTTGGTTAAGGGACTATCCATTACCCATGTACCGCATTTTTCGTACTTTTTTTATTCCATCCCCCCTTACCATGTAACACTATGTAGATATTTAGCCCCCCCCCCCGGGCTATTTTTTATTTTTTAAGAATACGTTACCACTACTCTGTTTAACATAGCACCGTTATTAATATCAGTCTAGCGCCCAACTACTCCTTCCTCTCAAACCTGTCGTCCAACCGATCAACGCACTACTAATCACATTTCGTCAGGCTTTGAACCACGTTAGTTTTATAGTCCGGTTTTTTTTATTAATTTTTCGTAGATATTCGTTATGCCTCCCATTTGTAAAAAATGTTATGTGGGAAGATCTAAAAAGGCATGGCTAGATGACGTCGGGGTGGATTTGAACAGCAAGAATGTCAGGGGGTGGAATTGAAGAGCAGGACATATTTAGAGACCGGGGTCTTACAGAGTTGACCTGTAGAGAGTTGTTGTTGCTGAGGTAAGTACGTAGCATGCTTCTATCTATTTGTATGCTTGCGCTAATCTCCAGACCCACTGAACTGATTTTATTCCGGTTTTCACCAAACGGATAGACTGATAATCGGGAAATGCTGAGGCGTATAATTTATGTGTCATTTAGATTAGCCGTGCTGATACGATTTTTGTCGAGAAGCTGGAAAAAAAACAACCGTAAGGATAGAAATATATACTTAGCGTACGCTGCCTAAACCGTTTTATACAAGTGATATTTTCCACGGCTTATCCATCCAATAACCAAAACAAGAGTGGCAAGCTAATCGGATATACTTAGCACAGACTGGTAGCCACTATGTGAACTAATAATATGCAATATGTTTGAAATAAGCGCGCAATTCACTCTTAACAAATTATTTAATAATATGCGCAGCTTGCGTTTCACTACACGATATGAAATTGATTGTCTTCGGTCACATTGCACGCAGAATCACATAAAGAGTATTTGAGTATCAACAAAAAATATATTATCTCGAGTTACGTAAAAGTTTCTTTTTGCGCTGTCTTCGTGGATTTTTTTCCATAAATATTCTACACATCGTTGGTATTCCATGTTTTATAACTGCGAGATAAAATTTAACGAAAACAATTTTCATCGGATCCACAAAACGAGAGTCTCGATTTAATTGACAGAAAAAAAACAACTGTGTAAAAAAAACTGGACTTAATCAAAATTAAATTTTTTGAACCATAATTTGAAAAATATTTTTGACTTTGGTTCCTATATAAAATTTTTGTTCCTATTCTGTTTTTTTTAAATAAATTTCTTATTGTTTATTAGGTGATATGGAAAATTTTGGTAAACACAGCCCGAATTTTGTTTCAATTCCACTAAGTATTGGTAGAGCCACTTGATAGCCACCAACATGATCTGGATTTGTAGATTTTAAGTCATCAGCCACACCAACTGCAGGTACAACGAGTTCAGAACCAGTCGGTCGGCTGAAAATTATTTTTTATATTTTAATTACATTGATATTTTAATTTAAATAAAATTATTTACTGTCTTTGTGATAGAAAAATAAATAAAAATCAATTCTAACGAATTTTAAGAGAAATGCCAATAAACGGAAAATCTAAAAGAAAAACGTGCAGAAAAAAGAATTTCTGAAATTTGCATAATATTTTTTAGAATGAAAGTCTTTCTAATCTATATACAACATTTCCATTAAATAGACGAGCACCTGAATGGAGTTGAGCAGGAAAAATATGAGGAGCGCTGTTTTACGACTAATTCGTATACCTTTCGACCCCAAGGAACCCAAAAATTCATGCTACCAGCAAAAGTGTAGCATACACAGTAGCTGGCAACACGAATTTTTGGGTTCTTTGGGATCTCAGGAGTAGATAGATTGTATAGGCTGTCCTAGACGGGACACACTTCGACCATAAGGTCCATTGTGATACCTAAGGATGTGAGTGGAGGAAAAGAAATTTAGATTAGGAATTGGTAGGATATGCGGCTCCAGCCAACTTTGATAGGAACTACGCCGATACTCATCTGGAGGAGTTCGTGAAGGAAACTGCAGAAAACCTTCACAAGCATAGCCGGTTACTTCGTTCTTGTTCAAACGCCGACAGTTTAACTGCCGATGTCGGGATTCGAACACATAACCTCCCAGTTCCAAGTACACACAACGCCTTTACAAGCGCGGCTACTTCAGGAGTATAAATTAGTTGAAATATCACGGTCCTCGTATTTTTCCAACTCAACCTCTTTCTGGTTCCGGTCTAAAATTTCAAGCAGACTAAAATAAGCTCATGTTACCTCGACATGCAATCCCATCTATTGGCAAATATTTAAACAAACAAAAAAACATATTATTTCGATTAAAAACGTAAAAAAAAAACATTTTATGAAAACTTAAATAATAAATTACTTAAACTACTTTTCTTCAATATTACGAAAGGGACAGTAAGGGAATTAATTCTCGCCATTGCACCATTCTGGGCTGGATTGTGTAGTTGGAATCATTTTCAAATCCAAAAATCTCTTTGAATTCTTCAGTTTGGGACTGCCAGTGCGACAAATCAGCACTGGCTATTGCAGGAGTCATTGCCTATATCTTAAAGACTAACCCTTTTGGGTCAACTATTCTTTGACAACCTCTCTGAACTAAAGTCTACCGGCGTAACGTTTTGACTGTCAGTACGTCACGACTATTGCAGAGTCACTGTCCAGATCTTACTATGAAAAGACTCACCTTTTTAGGTCAGCCATTCTAAGACGACTCTTTGAACTAAAGTCTACGGGTGTCAAAGTAACCCGATTGTTGTGTCAGTCCTATTTCAGTATCACAATGGACCTCACGATCTAAGTATGTCCCGTTCAGGACAACCACTACAACCTTTCGCAACCTTCTTGTGTTTCCTCCACAAATTTTGAATTTTTAGCATTCTTAATCATTGACCGAAGTGATAAAAGCTGGGCAGTATTTAAGTGCAGAGAGATTCTTTGGATTTGAAAAGAAGTATGCGTGTAATTGACAGTTTACAAAGTCAATAAATAATTTACGTAAAATACATTTGACTATCGTAACATCTAACTTTTGATTTTGTAGATGACTACTCAAAACTGAAACGTAGTCGAAATTCTCTTAAAGTATGTTTAAAAATTGAAGTTTTGGGGGAGGTAAGTTTCATCCACGGTATGTATTCAGAGAGTTCAAGCATTATTGTTGCACAATACTGCAGCAAAATAATCTTCATTATAAATCCTGCAGTAAAGGATGAAATGGGACTACTTTAGTATCAAAAATAATATACCATTTCATTTCCCCATTAACAAATAGAGCCAAACTTCCCAAGTTTTGTTGAAGGGGCAGAGAGAGAGAGAGAGAGATATTCAAAAAGTAGATAGAAAAACTTTACTTACGATCCACCAAAATCAACGAAGAACAGCCGTTGTAATACTTCATACGTCACTAATGTTACACCAAATTGTGGTGATGATCTCAAGACTCGAGCTAAGGAATAAAAATAATAAACATGTTTAACTGAAACTACTTTACAAATATTAACTATCGGATATTATTAACAAATAAATAAAACCATTCAAATGAAAATATGAATGCTTTGTTATAATTTTTCTAAAACAATGAGAAAACACATTGTTCTAAAAATGAAAATATCTAAAAACTACCAAAGTTTTGGGATACCACACACGATCGAAATGCGACAATTAAGAAGGTTACCTCATTTTTTAGTTATTGTGTTCACTAACAGACATACAGACAGGCGGACATGCGGAAATAGATGAATTAGGCCATTTTATGAACACCTATACCAAAAATTTTTTTGTGATCAATATTTTCAACCGTTACAAAGTCGGGACTAACTTAATATAATCTTGTATATATTTATATATACCGGGTGTACAAATAAACATTAAACTAAAAACTCGTAAATACATTTGATCGGTTTTAACCTAAAATATGATTCGTTTCTAAATTTGACAGTTGTAAATATGCACACCATTGCCAACTTTTCGAAGACGGTAGATGGCGTTTTACCGATTTTCTCTTGTATTGTCCTCTTGTACTGTAAGTAACCTCCTTAAGAAATCAAAAGAGACAAAAAAATTATAAATATTTAACTAAATATACTAATCGATCGTGTGTAATAGTCCATAAAACTTTTTTACAGATGAAAATGGCATACCATCCACTATATGTCTTTTGCAGTGGATTTTTCATCTCAATATATTCACATCTCATCGATTATTTATTTACTTACAAGCAAAGCAGTAGCGAATAGAAGATAAAAATACCGAAAAACAAAAAAATAAAAAGCTAAAAAGATCAATAATTATTGCGAATTTGATTCCAATTTTGAATTATATTTGGTCCAATTATCTTAAAATTTTTATAATCATCAATTATAATATAAGCTTACCAACAGTTCCCTTCCAAAATGCACGTGGTCCCTCTTCAGCCATAATTTTTTTCGCACAATCGAAAACACCATTGTATGTTGTCTGTCCTTGTCGTGCAACCACTTGCAGCCGTGTCTTAATTACATCAGCCGGTGTTACCAGCGATGCAGCGGGTACACCAGCAATGGCCCCAGCTAACAATAGCGTTAATGGATGATTGTAACCATTCTCGTCGGCTAAGAGAGCTTTTGTATGTGCATACATTGGGAAATAAATGGCACTAAATGGTACATCACGCATAAAACAGGCTCGCGCACCTTTATACAATCCAAACAGTCCAAGATCTTTTACAACACCTAGAGCGGATACTTTCGATCCACCAGCAATTTCACCCGCTACTTGTAATCGAATTTTAACAATTTCTAATGGATTTGTGAATACTACTTGTGATGCACCTGCCTAAAATTATCATAAAATTTATTTATCAAGGCTAGAAAGTCTCAGAAAATCGCCCAAAAGAGTTCGAAAAAAATGCTGCATCGGATATTTTGACTCTTGTTTTAAGGAGGTTATCTAGATAAAATGTGCTGGGTACAGGGTAAGTCGGTAAAACGGCATCTATGTTACCGACTTTGAAAGGTTGGCAACAGTGTGCATGTTTACAACTGTCAAATAGATAACCTCCTCAATCCTTTGTTCACAAAAACGAGCCAAAATGGAGACATTGAGCGATTTACGTTATTCAACATTGTCAAAATATCCGATGAAGTGTCTTTTTCATCTAATTCTTTCGGACCATGAAAGAGGAAAAAATTTAAAAACATAACTCACACATGCACCAGCCAGAACTTCTGCACGCAATGGCAAATATCCATTTTTATCCATGAATTTATCACGTACTAAATCATTGACCGTTAATTTGATTGCTTTTTCTGGTGCCACACCCATTAATTGTGGTAAAAGACCTCGATATAAACCAAAGAAACCCTCATGCCGTATTACTTTTTTAAAACAATCGAAACTATTTCGATACATTAATTCACCAATAAATGATCCAGTTCTTTGATTTTGCATTCGCGTTTTAACTAAATCAATTGGATATACGGCGGTTGCACCGACGGCTGTTGAAAAAAATCATAAATATAATATGCATCGAGACAGATAAGAGATAAAAAACATACCTCCACTAATTGATCCTAACGTAAATCTGTATGTACTTTCTAAAATTTGTATTAAAACACCACGTTCTTCAGGACTCTGGAAAAAAATCAAAAACATACTATTTTAGTCAATTACATTATACTAGTACAGCCGAAGACGTTGCACAAAAATACAGCAGCCATGCCGATTTTCAATCAACCAATAGGAAACAAGTAAAATAATATACAAATATTATTTAGTAGGCGTGTCTTTTATATTTTGATAGTACTGTTCCAGCAAAGTTACAAAAAATATAGGTTAGTAAATTTTTTTTTTAAATATTTACAAATTTTATGTAACTTTGCTTGAATAGTACGATCAAAATATTCAAGACACACCTTCTAAAACTACAATTACAGAGTGAGATAAATACAAATAGGACAAACAGATTGTAAGTTTACTCTAAGGGCTACGGTCAGGGGGTAACTCAAGATCCGAACAAAACAATCTTTATTTGGGACATTTTTTCCAATAACACTTTCTTGAAGAAATATTCAGGTGCACTGTTTAAAATGAGAGAGCCTATATAGGCGCGTTACACACAAATAGAAAATAAAGAATTACTTACAGAAACTGCTTTAATTTCAGCTAGACGATTTGTAATTTTTTTATAATATTGTTCAGGTGCAATCGCATTCAAATCGTTGTAAACAATTCGTCTGGAAAAATAACAACAATCTTAATCAAACAAATTGATCTTGAATAAATAAAGTATGAATAATATTTTAAAAAATTGCTTATTAACCAAGACCAACCCAGACCAGAAGCTGTTGTCCCGGTAATCCCTGTAGCTCGACGACATTTCCCTGTAGCATGCAGAGAACGGAATAATGAAATCAGAGAGTCACATAAAAATGAGAATATATGTCAAAGCAAAGACGAGTTTCAACTGAATCGAATACGTCACCATTTTTTGAGCAACAATCTTTAAGTAGAAATTCGTCTTATGATAGCTGGTGTGCGTCTTCTTAGTTCACAGATCATCTTCTATTTCTATGTCATCAAGAACTTAAGAATTTTTTTATTTTAAACAAGCTAAAGCTTTTAGATGAAAAGTTTCGGATACTGTAAAAAGTAGAGGCTTGTGCTCGTGATAGAATTCGACCCGAGTTCAGCAGATTTCTAACAATATAAAACGACTATTACATTTAAAATATAGTATTATTACCTGATTGACCGAGCTTCCCTCACTGTGTCGTAGTGATCGGACAAACTATTAGCTAAGTATTAAACCAACTGGACGAAGTAAAAGAAATCACCAATAGATGGCTACAATAAAAAACGTAATAAACACCTGAAAATGTATTTCCCAAGGATAATGGAGCCGTTAAATAAAGCCCTTTTTGGAGAGCGGCAGTACATCAACACAAATATACATAAAAGCTCGTTTAGAAAAATATTCAATTTCAAAACAATGTGAAGAAGACTAATAATAGGCAAACAACATCGAAACAGTTTTACAGTAACATTGAAAATTTAAGACATTCTGTGAACTAGACAATGAAAACAATGAAAAATTTATAGGATATATTTTATGGAATTTGGAAAAAATTACCAGTAGAATGATTTACGATTCATTAAAATTTTAGGGGGAAACAAACATTACTACAATCAAGGACATATATCGAACTCTATTTTTACGAACACAAATCGCAATACTCTCAAAATTTTTCATTATTATGAATAACACCCATTTTACGCCATTTAATAAGGGACAGGTGCCTAAAAGATGGCTTGGACGTCCAAGTGTCCCAATTACCTCGAAACTTTGAGACATGCCGCACTCAAGACATGTTTAAAATAACCAAATGACACACTTTGGCGGCTAAAATAAAATTTGGACGCACATTTTGGTGCACCTGATCCTTATTAGCTGGTGTAGTCTTAATGTTAGTTGTATGAGAATGATTTTATAAAAGCCAGGGGGAATGATCGTACCAAAGCCAAACCGCAGAAGACTAATGTACTTACCCTGTTTGATGTAGCATATCACATAGTTGATACAAAACATCCACTTCCAGAGGTGTAATTTGTGACATCATTTGTGCTGAATGTAAAAATTCCTCTTTAGTCACCTCTTGATTACGATGACCATTTGTTGCATTTAAATAAATACGTTTCACTAATTCCATATTATTTAATAATGAATTAAATGCCATAAAATATGGAAAACTAACTTTTCTACCACCTTGGAGACCTCCGGCAACCTAAAAGCAGCAAATTTTCTATTTTATTTTGCCAGTTTTTTTTTATGTTAAATTGAATATTGGGATTTTTCAATTAATATTGATCTGAAATAGTGCGCACTTTACCTACGGCCATTTTTATTCACATCTACCAGACTAATAGTTAAATATTAAGTCGTTAGATGGCATGATATCAAGTGTATTATAGAGATCATTAAAGTTGGGGATGAGACACTCGACTCATGACCCGCCATTAATGGGGTAGATGTTCATAAATATATCTATATATAAATCAGGTAAATAAATGAGGGCTCTGATAAGGACTCACAGAGGTTAGGAATGAGACACGGAGTTTCTGGGTGTGAAATAGTTGCCCGCTATTAATGGGGTAGAGATTATTAAATATACCAATATATATAATTCAGACAGGGGCACAAACAACTATCGGATTTGGTTTACTCTTAACATTACGTTTAGAGTATAAAAATTACCCGGTAGTTAACGACTTTGTCATCTCTGATAAGAATTCGCAGATGTCTGGGATGAGAAACCGAGTTGCCGAAAGTGAATTCACCGAA
Organism: Nineta flava; assembly: GCA_963920215.1. NCBI lineage: Eukaryota > Metazoa > Arthropoda > Insecta > Neuroptera > Chrysopidae > Nineta > Nineta flava. Next base: position 67,831,378 of record OY986045.1, read on the forward strand.
CGCCATTATTGGGTAATTATTGAGAAATAATTAAAGATACTACAAATAGATCGGACAGAGAGACTCAATATATTTATTATATCGCTGACTAGGCAATCTCTAATGGATTACAAACTGTAATTTACGTATTTTACGTAAAGTGCTTTTTTGACATTGACAAGCGTATTGATATAAGAAAAAACAACTTACCGTTACTAAATTATCTTGAATTTGTTTTGTTAATAAATGTGTTTTAATGCTTATCATAATATCTTGGAAGTCCATAACGGATATAAATCCGGTACCAGCTTTATCAAATCGTTTGAACGCTTCCACAGCACATTCCTCATGAAAATCGTGTAAAAATTGACTGAATTCTGCATAACTAATAACACGTTCCTTTTTTTTACCAAAATATAGTTTTACAAAATCACCATCCATATTCACTGGCATTCGTTTATGTAATTCAGTCTTATTTATTACCTCAACGAACTCATCTGTAGAACAAATAATCATTGTTAGGCTACTGCTGTTCCTATTTCATGCCTATTTACTCGTTAACGCACAAATAGTTTCAAAACGTCATAAGTTTTGTAAATAAATTGCAATTGGTTTGGTTTATTAAGTAGCGAATACCACAGGCGGATACTTTTTAAGACGACGCAACGAAAGTCATCTGTTTAGTCGGATTATATTTTAGGTGATTTGAAAAGCCAATTACTTTTGACCAAATTCTCACCTTTCTTGTTTCACAATTTGTATATAAAAGCTTTGGAGTTTCGTTTGAAGTTTATCGTTGAACAAAGAGGCGCTACGGAGGTCCTAGATAAATAGATAGATTTATCTTGAGGTTAATTATTGCACTTCAACCTTATGGCCCATTGTGCTCCCCCTTCTACTTCAATCTGGCAGGATTCTCTTCTCCCATATCCTATGCTCAGGGCGAGATGCACCGAATATCTTGCATCTGCTGTAACCGAAAGATTCGCAGTTAAAGATGATGCGGATAGATGTTTATGGATGTCCTAAAATACATGTTCGGCCAACGAATATTATTATGATATTTCAGTTCGGTCATTAATTTGGTTCGAATAATCTCCTTAATTTCTTGAAGGATTCTATTTTTATTGATATAATCACTCTTTCTCAAGAGAGAAGTCTGGAACTGTAAAATCGTTTTCTTCTTCTGATTTTATAATCTTTCCATAGGGGACTATTTTCAGAACAACACTCGAGCTGAAAAACCGTAGCAGGCAAGGAAGAAGCTCCACAGCGAAAAATTTAATTTCATCCAAATTGAAAACAAGAAATAAAATGATTTGTGCGTTATCATGTAAATAGACACTTTTCACGTTTGTTTTTTTTTAAATAATACAAACCAAAAGTAACCATTCCATTTCCATTTGTGTCAAACAATTGAAAAGCGGTTTTATAGAGAGCATCCGGTACACAGAGTAAACCTTCAAATGCTTGAAATTCTGCAAATGATATGAGTCCATCTTTGTTCTGATCAACGATACTGGCCAATAGTTGCATAGAATCAACATTGTAATTTTCCGATTGAAATAATTGTAAATATTTTCGTATAAAATCATTGCTGGTCATAAATTTTTCACCATTAACTTCAGCGGATGCATATTTCTCAAATACTTCATGTAAACGGTCAGGATTTGCTCGTTTCAAATAACCACCACCCTGCAAATAAAAAACATACGAAACATATAAATACGAGATCAGAAGTTTATTTTTGTGTGAAGTTTATGAGGGTTTTCATGATGGAATAATACAGGGTAATTCACTTTATTTTATCCATTTAAATTACTAGGAATAGCTTCAGCAAGGAGTGGAAAGGCATTTAGTCGAAGCATATAAAAAAGCAGACCCTAAAGAGTGATTCTTTTATAACAAATCAATGAAAACATTTCATACATCGAAACTATTTTGTATAGAAAATATGCATTGCCCCCTATGAATGAGTTTTTGAACTTGAGCTACCCAATTAAAATTTAACTTTTATAGCAAAAAAAGATGCAAAGAGGAGCTTATGATCAAAAACGTCAAACCGGAGGAGATAGTTTATCTAAAATATTTTTATGAATCTACCGCTTTTTAGGTTTTTTTTCCGCCTAAAAGCTTCTTTTTGCAAACTTTAGTCATACTTTAAGTCCGTTTTCGAGATTCGCACATCCCAATGCTAGTATTCTTGAGCATCAGGAAGTTCAAAACGTCAGAACTGGTGATAACTCAACACTAGTTTTTAACATGAAAGTGTGGTGTAACATCTAAAAAAGCCTGTTATTGAGCATGTACAATAGTTTTTGAATCATCCTGTATAAAAATATTTCAGATAATATTTTTTGAACAATATTTTATAGAATAAGAAATATTTTCCTTCGAATATATAGAAAATTTTCACAAAGAATTTTCATTACATTCTGAATAATTTCAAATATTTTCCACGTACAGAGACTTAATTTTCGAATATCATTTCAACCTTCAAACTGTCTGTTTATTATACTCAATCGATTTTATACTAACTCTATTATTTTTAAGAGAAAAATTGCTTAGCAACATTAATTATTGCATTTAAAAAAAATGTAAATACCAATAAATAATAATCTTTTCGAAAAAAATCGAATTACAAAAATGTTTTGGACCAATTTTAGCCATACAAAATTTATGCAAAATTTTTTTAATAAAAATGGAAGTAAATATTTTAAAATCTGAAACAATATCCGATAATAATTGTTGTCAAATATGTAGGGAAGTATCATGATACGTAATTTAATAATCGCTTCAGTGCAGCGGTGAGTAATTAAGTTTATAATTAGCTGTGTTTACGACTTGAGTTACAATGCATCACATTAAAATAATGTCGCAATGAGGATATTATGATATTTTGTATAAATATATCGAGGGCATAAACAAATTTAGCCAAAACAAGGTCATTTGATAAAATTTTATTTTTCGAGATATTGAAAGTTTCAAATTTGGGCATATTATCATTTTTTGGGGAACATGATTTTATGTAAGACTCTGGTAAAACTCGATGAAATAAATAACAACTGAGTTAATTGCTTTTACCAGTCCAAGTGTATAAATAATAAATATTTATAATATATAATAAATATAATAATATTATAATGAACAACTTTTAGCCGAAACATTTTTTCGAAATCCGAATGAATAAGGCACAAATCAATTAATAAATTTTTGAAAAATTAGTGCACTTTTTCGGCCTTGTGTACTACTAACTATAGTCAAATGACTATTTGCCTAAAATTTCTTTTCACCTACAATATAAATAATAAACATCGTTCCGATATCGTTGTAGTACCAATGCCGAATATTTGTTAAACGTATAATTAGTTAACATAATAATTTTATTCATTGCCAAATATATTGAATTCATCAAATTTTTTATCAATATATTTCAATAAAATTTGCAAGGTACCTGTCTGTAATTTCGAAATGATAAATTGTCTCTATTTATATTAAATTACTTAAAAGTAATTTATACTTCAATTGTTAATAACAATTCGGACAGCTGTGATGAATTATTAGAGGGAGGTTGATTTCTGTATAAAATGCGATTAACATGTTACACCTTGTATATTTTGTGAGTGCGAGAAAATTATATTTTTCTGGTAAAGAAACTCTTTTTTTTTAAACATATTATTTGCGTGCATACTTAAGTGTCACAATACTATACTAACGTCAATTTCCATTAAGGTTACGAAGACATAGTATGAAAGAACTAGCGTATACTATACAGACAAACATGTCCTTGAATTAAAAAAAAAAATTAAATATTAATATGAAAAAATTAACTATTCCACCACCAGACATCAAACCCTGAACCTCAACGAATTTCAAGCCCAGTGTGCTACCATTACACCACGGATGATACTGATCTTCTTTATATTCTTTTTATATAGGGAAGAGCCAATGGGTGTTATAATCATTTTATTTGTCCTTCTGGTTTTGGTTTACATCGTATATTTATGCTTACTCAAATAAAACTATTCTAGGACCCATTCTGGACAGCAAGCACTATGGACACAGAGTATAATTAATATTTACTGGAAAACTGGGAATTTAATTATTAAGGATGGATTTAGATAATAGTCGTTGGATGTATGGCTTAATAATCACATGTCAAGTTTTTTAAAGCTCGCACTAACATTGGCTGTTCCGTTCATATACAATTTTTTTTTCAATGGAATTATTTTGAAACTTTTCCCAGTTTGAAAAAAATTGTGGTCCCTACAGTTATTAAAAGATTTAGCTGTGTTCAAGCATAGACTCCACTAATCCACTAATAAAAGCTTATATTTTAGTGTGTTTTTTAAATACAATTTTTTTTAATCAAATCATCAGAGTATCAATGACCGGAAACTTTCTTTTTTAGTGAAGAAGAAAAAAATAAATAAATCAAGATCAATATTTCATTTTGCCCCCATTACAGACCTGTGAGACTATGAGTTTTTAGCTAATCTAGGTTAGCCTATTTTGAGCCTAACCTAAAAGAAAGTTTGTGTGAACACACGTAAAGAGTTGGTTATACTTCACCTTATGCCCCCCCCCCCTCTCGCTTCAAACTTGAGACAAAATGTAACTAACCTAACCTTAGTGTAATAATAATTCAGTTTTCATTTTGAATTTGTTTAAAATATGAATAAATATCTATATGACATGTGATATAATAAAATTAGATTATGGATGTGTTTGAACTAAACTCTGTGAATAGAATTACCAATTGTATTGTGACATTGATAATGAAATAAATAGGAAATCATGCCCTTCGAAAATATTGACTTTTCTATTTACGGTTGTTATAGTTGGTGTTTTTTATAATCTTTATATAACTATATAAATTTTCAAGTTTATTATTTATAGCCATTGTTTTTTCAATGTTATATTGTATCGGTGATGTTTCCTAACTGTTCAAAGCTAAATGTTCCTAAGCTAATTTTATGATAAAGGAAGTTTCTAGTTAAAGCTAAACAGACCATAACCTAAAAGTAGCCGGGCCTGTCAATTTCCTGGAAGAGGTTACATCCAATCCCAAGATTAACAAAACGAAGTTTATGAAATTTTTGATATACAGAACAAGTGAAAATAACAAATAATTCAGTTAATTGTTTAAATACCCGGTATGTACTAAGCTCATCTATATATTTTTCAAAGTATGTTTCTAAGCTAATTTTATGAAAAAAGTTTCTAGTTTAAGTTAAACAGACCATATATATAAAACAACTGTGTTAATTGCTTAAATAACCGCTTAAAAAAACTAAGTTCAATATCAATGCGTGAACTGTTTTTTTTTTTTGAGCTGAAATTATGCCAAAATTATTCAGTTTATGAAAAGTTTCAACCAAAAGTTTGTTGTTTTTAAACTTTTCTGATATTTAATACGGTTTCAAAGATGAATATTTTTGAGGGATACACGTTCCGATTTTGCCCCATTAACGAACTTGATCTCACTTGTTAGCTTTAGAACACGCCTTACACAAAATTTCAGGTCGTTATCACTTTTCGTTTTCGACTTATCGTGACAGACGGCCCGACATTTGAAAATGGACTAATTAGGTCAGTTTATGAATACCTGTACCAAAAATTTATTCCTGCGATCAATACTTTCAACCGTTACAAAATCGGGACTAATCTTAATATACCCTTGTACATATTATATATACCGGGTATAAAAAGATTATCAGTGTGATAAATAGCCGTCTCCTACAAGAACTTTCTATCAAAGTCTCATCCCGGTAGTGGATAAGACTTTAATTAACAAATGTTTAGAAAACTTTTGATCTGCCTTATCACCCTTACTTTGTTGCTATGCTCGTTCGTCGTTAATCCTTTTATAACTTTTCCTGGAAATTCGGTAGATTTTCAGGATTTTCTTTAAAACAATTTATATATTAATTAGTAATAACATTTTTTTGACATCAAATGCTTGATATGAAAAATCATACACATCTAGGGATGGGGATCGAACCCACGACCTCTGGCATTCTAGACCAATGCTCTACCAACTAAGCTACCTTAGATGTTATGGTAGTTCTATGCATATGATCTAATAATCTAATATCTAATGATCTAATAAGTAATAACTTACAAAACGAAAATAATTTTTTTTATTAAGCATTACGATATTTTTAAATTAACAATAATCTTTTAGAACTTTTTGTTTCACGTCTCCACAATTACAAAACACACACACAATGATGTTTTATTAACATCAAATAAAATTAAGTAACAGCAATCTTTCAAAGAATTTGATTATACACTTAATTCACTCAACATGAACGAAACAGAAGCAGCAACAACACTAAATTAATAAAATTTAATTTGTTTTTAAAAAGATAATATATTTCAACTAATTGAAGATAACAATTGTCTTGGAGTCAATTAATTATATACAATATATCCAGTGTAATATTGAGCATAATCAATCCGTTTATTGGTTTCTTTTCCAGGAGATCTTATTAGTTGAAACTAACTCTACACCAGTTCATTTAACATCAAGTGTCTTCAATGATCTTTGATTGTAGAAAACACAATTACGTGAAACAATTCCATTTATTTTCAGTTATTTCCACAATATTTTAACAACTATTTAGTACATATTTAAGGCCCCCATACACGATCACGCAATTAGTGCAAGTAAACTGTGTTTGCGCAAACATTGGTACGCATACACCTTTCAACAGTTTGTGCAAAACCTTATTTCATTTTGTGGTGTTCTTGAGAGAAATTGTTTGCACAGTTGAATGTCGCGATTAATTTTCGATCAAACACTGACAAACAAAACCGCTTATCAAGCGCGGAAGTGATGTGCAATAAATATCGATCCAGAGCGATTCTTTTCAAACCATGGCATACCCTATCAATTTGATCGTGTACGGGGGGCTTTACTATACAATCGAAGTAGCTACGTGTGTTTAGACAGCGATGCCAGAACGGCAAGAATTGACTTCAGACAATTGTCTATACGAATTCAGAGGTAAACATACCAAAAAAGAATTAAAGATGTCTAGGATTGGCAACGGGAGGGGACACCGAAGGTCCTGAGATCTAGAAAGAGTGGCAAAGAAAAGAGAACTCGACAACGAGTGGGAAAACTCGAGAAAATACTGTTTCGGAATGCTTCCAAGAGACTGTCTCTCGATGCACCACTCAACCTGAACAGGATACAGCTTCGAAAGGTTACCGGATTTATCACCGGACATTATCACCTACGAAAGTATCTGCATACAATAGGACTCCACAATGCATCCATTATGTGCAGACTGTGCGACAAGGAGGAAACATCCAGAAACATAACTGCGAGTCTCGGTTACAGCAGATACAAAATATTCGGTAAATATCACCCGGAGTGTATGAACCTTCAGGAAAACCAGATAAGCAAGCTCTTGACCATTGCCAAGATATGGGCGAAGCAAATCTCGTCAGACTGAAGTAGAATTTTATCTCTCTTCATCCTCTGGCCATGTTGTACTCATCACACGCACACATATCTGGCTGCCAAGTAATGGAACTGGCCTCGTGTGTAAGTCTACTGCCCTTGTATGTAAGCCTACTGAGGAAGCTTTAGACAAAAGTTTATTATCATTATTATATATTTTTGATGGTTTAATGGCAGAATCCGCACGTGCATAATATAATATAAAAATCTGGGCAAATCTAAATCATTACCTTTAATTAAATGATTGTCCTATATTTGTTAATTCTTGCCACAGCATATACACAGTGTATAAAATGTGTGCATATACACTTAATAACCGCGTGATTCTGATTATTAAAAAAAAAAAAACATTTTAATATTTAAAAATAAACAATGTTTACATTATTAACCTTATCAATCTCTCCGTTTTATGATGTCATACAAAAATCATCAACTATTCAAAACTTGTTTTATTGTAATTAAACTTAATGTAGACAAACTTTTTATACGAAAAATATTTTTTAAATAAAAGCTTTGTAAAAATGCGATAAATTATCGTTGATATTAGATATTATATAATCGTCCAATCAAATGACGTACGTTTGGAAAAAAAAAACATCTTTTAATGTTTTTTTTTAAGTGTATAAGTAAGTTTGAATAAATAACAAGTTTGTATATTCATTTACATCACTTGTGTTAATGAGAACATTTTGTTGTTGAGATTAAATATGGAGTGAGTTATTTAAATGAATTAATTGTTTAATTTTATGCGGGTTATTGGCGCAGTATGCGTGACATCAGCGCCAAATAATATTTTGGAACTAAAGGTCGGTAGTTTTATAAACATTTCAATCAATGAGTCTATTGTTAAAAATTATATTTTTTTAATATAATTAATCATGTTATAATGTTACATAAGCTTACTGACCTCCATATAACTGGGCACAGTATCCTTAGGAGTCTAAACGTGAAATAACGTACAAAATTGAAGGGTAAACAGCTCGGACTCAACTAGCCAAGGTACTAAAAACTTTGTGTGGCTTAAAACTTGACGAGTGTAGTCGAAATATATGTTACAGCCACACATACATTAAGACACATACGTACACGGAGGCGCACTGAAGAAAAATTTAGTACCTGGCATAGATTCTAGAAAAAATGAAGTCTCTGAAACCATGAAGTTTAGAAGACATGAAGTCTCTGAGACCATGATGCCATGAAGTCTAGAAGAGATGAAGTCTCTGAAACCATGATGTCTAGAAGAAATGAAGTCTCTGAGACCATGAAGTCTAGAACAGGTAAAGTCTCTGAGACCATGAAGTCTAGAAGAGGTGAAGTCTCCGAGACCATGAGGTCTAGAAGAGATGAAGTCTCTGAGACCATGAAGTCTAGAAGAGGTGAAGTCTTTGAGACCATGAGATCATATAGTCTAGAAGAGATTTCATGGTAGCTTAGCTAATTGAGGAGCACTTCAATTCTGGCTAATGGCGAAACATGGAATAAGCTGTCCAGTTATACAGAAGACAGCGATTAATGCGACTAACGCTGGAGTCAATTTAGTTAATCCAAATCATATACTACGCACGCTGCCAATACCCAATTAATTTATATACAAGAATTTCATTGATAAAGGCAATTAAGTGACCTTTCCTCCATTATTCTTTTGAATTTCTGACAGTATACACTTTTACATACAAATAGCTACATTAATATATACAATCCCGTTCATAAAAATTGAACCAGTTTACGTTTAGAATGTGACTTACTAGTTCAATATTTATGAACGGGAGTGTACTTTTAGTACACAAAGTACAGAGAAGTTTGACAACAGCAAATGCAGTGTCGGCTTGTTAATTTTCACGTTATCTTATGTACACTCCCGTTCAAAAAAAATGAACAGACCTGAATCGAATCAGTCTCTCACAATTTTGATTATTCTTGTAGTAAATGTTTTTGTTTACATAAATAAAAAATATAAAACTTCCATTTTATTTTTATATATACTACTTATCTTTGTTTATATATAAATAATATGCAGAGAGTTACAAAAGTGAGGAGTTTTATGAAATGTAAGAAAATTAACATTCCAGGTATGTTCTTTTTTTTGAACGGGAGTGTACCTAAGCTTGTCCACGGAATGACTTGTTGCCGGTATTGAAAAGATGTTTGTAGTTTTGTAATAATGACAACAGTATATTGTAGTTTTGCTGATGGTGATATTAACATTGTTTTATAAACAATATTACATTATTTTACAAACAATTGTTTTTCCCTTATTATATCTTTATTGGGAAAATGAGTCAATCGTTCAAGTAATGTGTTCATATTATTAGAGCTTGTGGTAAGTAAATCATGTTGAAAGTTAACCACATGTTAGTGGACTGGAAAAGTAAACTACAGTCAATTGGTATAGGATTGCCATTGCTTTCAATAATGCCGATGAGTATTCGTTCTAAGGCTATCGCATACTGTGTATTTCATGATTACAGCAACATTATCTAACTGCCTAAAGATGCAGGTGTACTCTCACCAATTCATAGTCAAAAGTCGATTATACCTAACGTTAGTCTTAAGATTTCTTCATAAACTTTATATATTAAATGAATATATTGATAAACCTGATCTGGTCTTGATAAATTTAACTAACTCTGATTCTAATGTAAATAATTGATTTAACGGCAGTCTTTCAAACTCTAATTTTAACAGAAGAAGTGACGCTGGTTCTATTCTACCATGATCAAATGTAGAATTATTGGTTCTAGATACAATATATAGTAGTTTTTCACTACTATACCATTTTAGTAAACTTTTGTGTCTTAATAGTAATGTTGACCTTATGTAATATTATTTTAATCAATTATTTAAGAAGAAGTATAACTTCTTGCGTGCGTAAATAAGTACACACACACTTTATATTAAGGAAATAATAGTTCCGCTAGAAAACTATTTTCAGTAAACTTTTCAAAACGTTTCGTAAAATAAACGAACTTTCAATGAATTTTGATTGTTGTCTATTTTTAAGTGGTCAAACAGGACACTTTGATATATTCACGGCCGATAAAAATACTTTGTAAATGTTAGGGGTCACTTTAGATCAAACGAGTCATTAGTAGCGGTGTCTCTGCATTAAGCTGCGTAAATTCTTCGTCATAAAAATCATATTATGTTTATGTGTTTATAAATTGCAAATTTTTGGCATCAAATTAAATCATATGATAACATTTTGACGCCATATATCATCCAGTGAAAGGAAGTTTATTGTTTACGTCATGTTTTTTTCTGAATATATTGTTATTATGTTCCGATAAAACTAAAAGTAAAAAAATATAAACTTTTATTTTAGTCGGATGCAATTAGGTTTTTGTTTTCGGAACCCAATATTATTTTCAGAAATGCTGAAAAACATAATCATTGCACTTTTTATGTATAAAAACATCAAGCTGTTTGTGTAATAGGGAATATGCATGAAAATTTTTTTTCACTTGAATTGAAGCATGTTTACTTGACAAATATCAAGGTAAAATTACTTTTTAAATAACTTTAAAAATAAGCGAGATATGAATGATTGAAATTCCCGATTAGACAAAGAGGGTGATAGCCCTCTTGATATGTTATGTGACGTCATATTACACTTTCACCATTTAAAATACACGTAAAACTCCGTTTTTAGTATTTTTGCAAGAAAGAGACAGATGATAATCTTTAAAAGCTTATAGCTTCCTTGATATCTGTCGGATTTTAATTTCGTTTTTAAATATTATTACAGTATTAACAGTATTTTCATATTCTGAAAATAAATGTGAAAAAAAATTTTCATGCATATTCTCTATTTGTCACGGTAATTCTTCCAAGTATTCAAATAACAATATAAATTAACCCGGATAAAGTCTACAAGAAAGTTCTTTATTTTATTAACTTAATGAAAACTTAATTGTGTTTACCATCGTGTAATTTTAATTAATATAATTGCACTTTAACGAGCGTTACATATTACTTTGTAAAGATAATTTATCATCTGATAATTTAATACATAAATATACTTTTCAAACTAATTTTCCATTGACCTTAATTGACGAAATATTGATAAAAAAATATTATTTAGATAAATATTATTATCATCAAAAAAATATCTTATTGCTATTTAAATCCCACAAGTCAATGGACTATATAAAATCAGTAAATCATTGGTAAAAAAAACACCAATTATAATCATTAAAGACTTTTTTTAATTATTTCTATACCCGGTATATGTAAATATACCAGGATATATTAAGTTTAGTCCCGACTTTGTAACGCTTGAAAATATTAATCGAAGACATGAATGTTAGAAATAGGTGTTCATAAAATGGCCTAATTCGTCTATTTTCGCATGTCCACCTGACTGTGGACACGATGACTCAAAAACGAAATGAGATAATTTCGTGAATAGGCAAAATCAGAATAGGCACCCCTTGGAAAAAATTCGAAAAAAGTGAAGAAAATTATTGTTCTCGATTTTCATAATAATAATTTTCTAGGCTAATTTTGACCCAAATAGTACGAAAATCAGGTTCATTTTAACGTCCGACCAACAGATTTCAAAATTTTCGCTTCTCAAATCATACAGTTTTGAATTTTAGCACTATGGGTCTGATACTTCGAAAACCGTTAATCGTATCGTATTTTAACTAACGCCATCGTTTTCGCTAGGTCCAAATTAGCTTAAGACGAAGTTTTTATCCAAATCGGGGATATAAAATTTGCCTCCAAATTTCGTGATTTTGTTAAGGGGTACCCCTTGGAAAAAATTCGAAAAAAGTGAAGAAAATTTTTGTTCTCGATTTTAATGATAGTAATTTTCTAGGCTAATTTTGACCCAAACAGAACGAAAATCAGGTTCATTTTAACGTCCGACCAACAGATTTCAAAATGTTCGCTTCTCAAATCATACAGTTTTTAATTTCAGCACTATGGGTCTGATACTTCGAAAACCGTTAATCGTATCGTATTTTAACTAACGCCATTGTTTTCGCTAGGTCCAAATTAGCTTAAAACGAAGTTTTTATCCAAATCGGGGATATAAAATTTTTCTCCAAATTTCGCGATTTTGTTAAGGGGTACCCCTTGGAAAAAATTCGAAAAAAGTGAAGAAAATTTTTGTTCTCGATTTTAATGATAGTAATTTTCTAGGCTAATTTTGACCCAAACAGAACGAAAATCAGGTTCATTTTAACGTCCGACCAACAGATTTCAAAATTTTCGCTTCTCAAATCATACAGTTTTGAATTTTAGCTCTATGGGTCTGATACTTCGAAAACCGTTAATCGTATCGTATTTTAACTAACGCCATTGTTTTCGCTAGGTCCAAATTAGCTTAAAACGAAGTTTTTATCAAAATCGGGGATATAAAATTTTCCTCCAAATTTCGCGATTTTTTTACTCCATTTCTCATCGATTTGTAATGATTTACAATCGTGATGAATGAGATTATAAATAGTAAATAATCGAAAACTCTGAACTTTATTCTCTGTTTTTCGATTTCCTTTCACATCTCAAGTTCATTGAAGTATCGTATAAACGTCGATCATATCTCAAATAGATTTTTCTACCCAGTATATATGTTATATATCAGAGTATATTCAGTTAGTTCAGGTAGTTCCGACTTTGTAACGGTTGAATATTGATCGTAATAAAAAATTTATGGCATAGGTGTTCATAAAATGACCTAATTAGTCCATTTCCAACACGATAACTCAAAAGTTTCTCAATCTATGAAACATTTGTCAATCAAGCGAGTATCGATCTTCGAAATCAGTGCTATATGGATCGAGCGAGTACTACATCAGTCGAGTGTTTTATCAGCAATTCGTTACATGCTGAAAATACACTCTGATCGGATTCTCATAAAGCGCCAAAAGAAGTATATAACTACAAAAATTTCATAAATAAATACCTCCACTTATTTATCAGTTATAAATTGATTACAAAAAAAAAAAGAAATTCTGAAATTATAAAATAAATAAATGTCTATATATTTTTTTAAAAACACATCACACAAATTTAAAACCACACAAAACTTAATTCTACAAATTACCTCCATATGAATACAAATTCTCGGAATGACACAATTAAAAACTGGAATCCCAGAAAAAGAACTATTCGCCAATATGATGTATGTTCAAGTTTTAAGGTTAACAGTGTGTCACATATCACAAAAATACAAAAAAGAATCACACACTCAAAATTCACTGTATTGAATTTTCTTCGTTGACGAATAAATTCAAAATGAATATCATCACAAGAAGAATTAAAATTCTGTATTTATTTTATTTTTTATTTTTTTGTAAACTCGCATGTAAACAGATTTAAAAATATAATTTTCAATTATATATAATAATAATTGATTCAAGGATTTTCAAATGTATACATGAAAATATTTTATAAACCGTATAAATAACTGAAAAATTTTCAATAATATAATTTGTTCTATATAAGTTCTTCACTCTACTGAACTATATAATGAATTATATCCTAATTAATTTTAGTTCAATATTTTTAATCGTTAATCATGCATAGTTGAAGTTAACAATAATTATTGTATTGTTTAGTTTTGTCCAAACAAGCAACAACGATCGCGGTAGTGCAACTAGCAATATAAAACCACGACAGTGAAACCGTATACATACACTCCCGTTCAATAAAATTGAACAGATCTGAACCGAATCAGTCTCTCACAATTTTGATTATTCTTGTAGAAAATGCTTTTTACTATACTTCCATTTCTTTTTTCACACTTAAAATATATACTAGTTATCTTTGTTTATAAATAAATCATTATACAGAGAGTTAAAAAAGTGAGAAGTTTTATGAAATATAAGAAAATTAACATTTCAGGTCTGTTCAATTTTATTGAACGGTAGTGTACTTTTAAAATATGGCTTTTTGATAAAAATACAACGGTTAAATGTTTAGTTTAACCGACTTGACCATCATGTAAATGGTTCATCTTATCAGTCAGCTCACTCCTAAGGGAAAAGGAATTTGTATTTAGACTAGGAATTGGTAGGCTGTGCGATTGAAATCGACTTTGATAGAAACTATGCAGATATTCATCTGGAGTTTGTGAAAGGAAACGGCAGAAAACCTATACAAGCATAGACCAGAAACCTCCCACTTCCGAGCAGAGCACCTTTAACAGTTCGATCACTCGGACTGGTTGATCGGGTAACTTCCACCGGTAAATCAGGAGCCGATACTGGTTGCAACGTTGGCTAATGAGGCCTTTTACATATAGTCTAGTGGATGGTTCTTTTCGAACGAGCTCCGGTGCAAGCCGGTAAAAAGATTTGTTCCTAACAATGTTTGTGATAAATCTCACAGTTTGAAGATATTTGTAAATCACGATTCTAAGGACCCGGATGTCGGTGAGGAATTTAAACCTCGTTTGTGAGTGATAGTACACATGGAATTGAAATTCGACAGAAATCGAATGCAAAAGTCTGAATATTGATCTAAATGTTGCAGAAATAGTTCGCACACTATCTCTAATCTCTTGCCGTTTTCGAAATCAAGTTTAGAGGTGAAAGTAAAGACGGTGAAAATAGGTTCTCCTTTCAGTTGAAGAAGGCATAGCTCTCTTGCCAGGACATGTAAACTAAACTATACGGTTAAATTACGATGGTTGCCTACTTAGTGAATTAGATGAAATACCGTGTGTTATATGTGTTTAAAGTGGTCCCCAGTAAAACTTCTGAGGAACAAAAATCACGTTTCTATTTGTTCAAATATAAAAGCCTACTAGGATATCATTCGTTTTTGCATTTGCCCAACCAGGACATTCCAAAAACTCTAGCTTTGCAAAATATTTAAGATTTTATTAATTCTAATTATATCCCATAAGTTTGATTCAATTTTCAATAATATAAGTGAAGTTCTTTCATTTATCAATGCTTAAGATCCAATTAAACGCATACGAAGCATTTTCGATGGCCAAAGAAAACTTCGTTTTTTCTACGTGTTAGAAATCTGTGTTTACCAGATCAAGTTGGGACTAATTGTGATTTTTTGATACGGAATACTAGGCATCAAGGAATTTACACGTCGTATTAATTACTAAATTGATAAAAACTTTATAGGCTATTAAAAAGTTTACATAAAGTTTATATTTGTGAAATCAGTTTTTCAATATGGTTTCATAAAATCATATGATAAAAATTAAAAAGTCAATACATAACTTTTGCAATATATATATATTTAAATAAATACGCATTTACATAATACTCAAAAATAATCTAGAAATTGGGGCAAATTTAGAATTATTATTTCTATTGAAAACTGACCTGAGGGTAGGTTTAAAAAACATGGATGACTTTTGTGTGTAACCAAATAATAATCTTTTTTTTTATGTCAAACAATTTTTTTCTTAATTTTGGCAGTTTTCTTAATTTTGTTAATGCAGGTATTTCTATATACTGCGCAATAAAACTGGTGTTTTAGACGTAATGACCAAAGTGGTCAGTTATAATTATACATTCCCTCTGGAGTCAGCGTAAAATTCATTCTCAAAGAACTTTTTGAAATCAGCAGTAGTAAGATTTCCTTTACATTCATATGAGACAGTCTATTTATTCTCTTTGAATGCTTAGAACATATGAGACAATCTCTTTTTGAAGGCTCAAAACACTTCCAGTTGCCCCCACGACGCTCTTTGGATATATCTGAAAACACTTGGCGAATTTCATGATACAGCTGAAATTTTCGCTAGATCGCATTGACAGAATTTTCGGTCCGTGTATAATCACGTCCTAGACAGTCGCCATTTGAATGGATATTCAAAATCATTTTAGAGATACGAATGAA
This sequence comes from Nineta flava, assembly GCA_963920215.1. Taxonomy (NCBI): domain Eukaryota; kingdom Metazoa; phylum Arthropoda; class Insecta; order Neuroptera; family Chrysopidae; genus Nineta; species Nineta flava. The sequence goes on from OY986045.1 coordinate 67,847,648, forward strand.
TGCATTTGTTTTAATGACAAACTCGGTACATATTTGATCGTAATTGAAACAAACGTAAATATACTTATTATACATTGTATACAATGACATATCACGTGAATATATTACATATATAGATATATATTTGTATATTACTACGGCGACTACTAAAAAGAGATATATATTCTATCTATTCACTATTCATTACATAAATAGTCAGTCTAAACGTTTAAAATTACTCTTTGAGTCAAGGTTGGTATATTATCATTCAATTCATTTTGTGGCATAATATACAGTGGCACCAACTTAACTACAAATTTAACTATAAATTCAATAAACAAATTTTATCACATACTATTAGTCTTTTTTTTAACTTCAGTAGCCCCGACTTACGTTAATCCGAAGTTACGTGATTTATGAACGTTATCTAAAAAGAAATTAAACAAATGTAAATAACAATTAACTCGAGTTAAGTGCTTAAACATCCGGTATATACTGTGTTTATGAAAAAATGTTTCAAACAAAAGTTGTTTATTTTAAAAAAACGAACTATATCTTTAAATTTTTTTTTCTATCTCTTACTGTTTCAAAGATGGATATTTCTCCCCCTGGCGGGGGAAGTCCGGTCCGATTTAGCCCATACACACTTGTTATCTCTTTTCGTTTTTAAGTTATCATGTCTAAGGACAGGCAGAAAACTCTCGGTGAGACGTAACGAACGCGAGAGTGTACTCGCAGCACCCGTTCTATCTCGTATCGATTCGGCTAGCCTCGGGAGCGCGCCATTTTGAGTCGGTTTTTTGACGACAAATCAAAGGAAGCGAGGAGTGCGAGCGCGCTGAGTACAACCTCGTCTACACTCGCGACATAACGTGGATTTTAACCACAACTCTCCGAATACCAGGTGAATTCAAATCAAATTTCAAGCCAGTATTCGGGGGATTAAAAGTATTATCAATTATAAAATTTAAAAAATTGTGGATTATTATAAATATTAAAATGTTAAGTCATTTTAGGACACCTTTTACAATTATTGTGTCAAAAATCTGTGATTGTACTATTGATTTTACAACGAGTTTCTTCATCTAGTATAAATCAATGAAAAACGACACAACAAATTAAAGTTTTTTTTGTTTTTTTTAAATTAAGTAATACATATATATAATTAATTTACTATCAAAAAATTTGCATATATCTCATAAAATTTTCATTTTACAATGCGACATTCTCGTAGTAACTGAAATAGGAGAAATTGCATGTCGTCCGTGCGTATCTAGTCGTATCTGTTACAAGATAATAATAATTTATATGGGTTACATACATACCATGTTGCATAGAAAAAACGTGCAGTAGAACATTTTTAATTACCACACGATTTATCGTTTTTAAGTTGTTAGTTAAAACGACTTAGTTAAAACCCGATAATCGAAAAACTATTTTTTTTCTTTAAACAGGCCCATTTACTAGCCGATATTGAAGCAGCCAGGTTACGCAACCAAGGTGCTGGCGTTGAAATTTCTCAATTATTGCGTAGTCAGTGGGCTAAGCAATCAAGATTGTAAACAATATTTTGTTTGCTGAAGAAATATTTTGACTGACGATCCGGACCCTCAATTTAGTTGCGATTGCCGTAAATATGACAGGGCGGCTCAAGCGACACCCATCAGCGGCTTTCGTCAAAATTATTGTGGCAACACTGATGTAGGCGCTCGTATGTACTTTAAATGTGATCGGATTTTAATTGTTAACTCAGAAAATAGTTAGTTTGACCATGAAAAATAAAAGTTTGTAAAAAAAGAGAGATAATTAAATGCACTCCAAAAAGATTATTAAGGATCTTAACACTTGAAGTACTAACTAATTAACACAATGTATTTTTAATACTTTTAATAGTTATAATATTCAAAGAAGAAAAGGGTGACTGATTGTAAAGGGTGACTGATCTACTAGATGGACACTTAGGTAAAAATGATATCTTGTTGAACTAGAAAAATTTGGTATCTCTTACAAGAACCGTGTAAAACGTAATTGAAGAATTTCATGTTTGTTTGAATTAATGCCATGCTTAATTTGCTTTTTTCTATATATATATATATATATATATATATATGAGTATTTTCTAGCGATGAGCAATCAATTTTACGCGGGAAAACCAACAACTGCTCAAAAAACCGAATGAATAAGACACAAATACAACTATAAAATTTTGAATGAAGAACCTTTACTTTTATGGCCGATAGTACGAAAATATTTAAGCTTGATGCTTTTTGATGGCTCAAATATTTATAGTGGTAGAAAACACCTTGCATTTTTCGGGTAAGTGATTTTGGTAACTTAGTTTTGACTTGGCTTATTAGAAATTTATAAGAGGTTAAAACGTTAAGTATCTACTGTTTACAAAAGAACAATTTTCAATTCGAAATCAAAATAAATACGTTTTTTCCTCATCAATTGGGTAGTGTCCATCCACTGGACCAGTTACCCTATATTAAAACTCCTTTAAAATATTGTTTTTTAAGTAATATTACAAATGTAAACAGATAAAATACTTGTGATGATAAAAATTTATCAATTCGAATAGATAAGATAAAAAAAATCATATTTATTTTCAAAAACGCAAACAAATAAAAAAATTTCTGGGCAACATTTCAATCCGAAACTGATTTAAAATCAACAAAAACAATCCTATGAAAATTTTTTATTTTTAGTATTGATCTCCCCTCATAAAAAATTCAGTGAAACTAAAAATAAATATTTTTATTGGGACAAACACATACACTGTTTACTTTTTTTTTATTAGTTCAACAGGTTCTAAACTTTGATAAACATGTAAATTTTTTTTTCGAAACACGCAAAGATGTTTATAAATTAATTCAACGTTGTTAATCAATAGTGTAAAAAAAAACAGAATTAATTAAAATATTCTGCAGGAACGTGTGATACGCCACTGGAATTCCATGCTATACATCTAAAAAAAAATGCATTTGAATATCATCACTATGAGGTTTTTGTTTCTACTAAGTCAAGGACGTTTTAACCAAAGTTTTAATCTGTTCAGTGATTCTCAAGTTTACAAAGTTTAATTAACCAAATTATCTGTAATTAGTGTCGGCTATTTTTTATTTATACAGTACCGGTATAACAGGATCGTATAACCACTCTAAAGGAATATGTGAATGAAAATGTTGGGTTGGGATTTTGCTTATCTCTTTACAATATTGTTTATTTAAAAACTTACCCACCTCTTGACAAGATGCTTGTAAGAACAGCAAATTCACCAAACTGTTTTTGTTCATTCCAAATAAAATATTCTACGACCGATTAAAAAAAACCAAAATTAATACACAAATTTTTAAAATTTATTTTAGAAAATCAATAGTAATAATACTAGATATTGGGTATAACCACGTGTACTCTATGATACAACTATTTTTAATAGAAATTCTTTTATATATTTAAATTAATTGAACACAAAATCAACTACAAACTAAAATTATAAAACAAACATAACTCTATAATAAATGTTTCTGCTTAATCTTCTTATAATCGTGTCCGCTCCGAATCCAAACGAGATAATAATTGCTCTTTATTACGTAGAGTACTATTCACTTAGGCAATTGTGTATACAATCGTGCAACTAAGTTGCAAACCAATTATTTACAGTGTAAATGAAACAAGGATATCTATTGAAAATTTATTGAACTATTTGCAAGAATAGTTTTAGTCTATTTTTCCACCCATTCGAACAAATGTTGTAAATTTTACCTCATTATGAAGAGAGGTCTACAGAATCTCAAAGTATCGGATTACCTCAATGGTACACGTTATGTTCAAAAAATAAAGAAACATTTTTACCAAATATTTATTAAAATCTCCAATTTTCAATAATCAAAAAGAAATATAGTACTGACCTCTATATAATCTATAGTCATGACTAATGGAACTACATTCTATTATCTATGGTCCTGACGCAGCAAAGTTACAAACCATTCATATACAGTGCATGCAAAATACAGCTACATCTATCAAAAACTTTTGAACTAATAGGAAATACTTTTCTCCGCCCATTCGAATAAAAGTTGTAAAGTTTTCCCCGATTCTAAGTAAAAAACACACCTGCAGGATAACATAAGAACTAATTTACGATAACGGTATTAGGTGTTAACGTTGACGGTATTATCAATAACGGTCGAGGTGATTTTAATGTTTTTTTTTCATGTAAAGGTTAAGTTGTCAAAAAAATTATCAAAATTTATCTCGTTCATTATCTAAATTTAAATTATGGAAAAAGAGAGTGGTGTCGAAGATGAAAATTCTCATAATACGGACGAAGAAATAAATAATGTAAGAGGCATTTTTTGGTAAATGGAATTTATATGTTGAGTGTTTGACGGAATCGTTGTTTTTTTTAGGACATCATATTAAATCATATGGAAATTTGTGTTTCTGAAGCGGAAAAAAGAGCTAATGGAACGCTGAATATACGCGATTTTTTCACTGTCTATCTAATAGAGACGAAGTATGTTGTTTTATTTAACTTAATTAACACTTTTAACACTGATAATTTATTCTAATCCTAAAGCTAACAATTTGTTTTTCTTATCATTTTTGTGTGTGTTAAGTTTAAACGCTTCAACATTTTTATTACTCAGTAAAATAAATTGTTTTATTGTGTTTTGAAAAATGTATCAAGATAGGTAAGTATTTTTTATTATCAGTCCAATTTTGTACTTGTGAAAATGTTTTATTCGACAAACATTTCGAACTCCAGTTTTTAATGAAAATTGATTCTATTTCACATAAGGAGCATAAAAAATACATTAAAAGTGAGAATGAATTTATCAATCGATTCTACGTTTATACCAATGGACTACTGTTTTCTAAAATCAGATCAATTGATAAATTCATGTCAGTGTTGCCAGATAGGACTGTTTAGCGCCAATAGGGCTATCTTTTGTTACCAATTAGGTTTAAATTTTTTTTCCTTATTGAATAATAAATAATTGTTTTTTTAATATAAATTTTTGGTAGGTTAAAAATTCCCGCCTTAAGCTACTTGCGCGCCACGATGAGGCTCTTTTGGAGCTATATGCGCGTTGTGGCTAAGCCTCTTCATATGTCAAAAAGTTGGCAATTACAATTTGGCGTACATTTTTGTCATTTATTATCCGATTTGACTCAAATTCAATATCAGAGTTTCTAAGGAAGTAGGCTCCCAATAGGACGAACAATGGTCGTGTTCAAAGCAACTAAGTCCTTAGTAAGCTAAGTAATATACTAAGTTTTGGGATCTCTGCCAAGGAGCGGAGCTTAATATTTCAACCTACTAACAAGAGTTATGAAGTTGTTCACCAAAGTTCGGCCACGAAAATTGTGGGCCAAAGGGTATGCCACGGGGGTTGGGGACAGGAAACATCGACCTACTAGCTCTAGTTTATAATTGGAACGCTAGAGTTCCCAATATCTATACTTATTTTATTGTCAGGACACTTGACAGCAACTTAGATTGTGTCGCCATTTTGCTTAGTAAGTGCTACCAGATTGGGGGATTTTCCCCTAAATTTAGTGAATTTAATACAGTCTAGTAAAAAATTTAGATTATTTATTATTGGGATTGTCGTATTTTTAATTTTTGTATTCAAGTTGAATAAAACGAATCATAATACAAAATGGTAGTTTATACTTGATACAGGATGGCCTGCATTATTTCATAGTGTCAAATCCACTAACATTTAGGGGAAAATCCTCTAATTCTGAGCAAAAAAACGCCGTAAATATTTTTTAGACAGACTGACTGACTTATTTAGTTTAGTAAGAACTTAGTTGTTTTGAACACAACCAATACATTTTAGTGTTTAATAATTTAAGTGATCGATAGTTTTAAAATTGCAATAAAAACTAATTATGTATACTTTTAGAGTTACAGATCCCGAATGGATTGGTGCCCTGAATAAATTAAGCACAATATGGAGAAGGTATACCGAATTCGAGCAACTGCGAGCGTATTTAGAAGTAAAATATCCGTATATAGTATTACCGCCGTTACCTGAGAAACGTGTTTTATATGGTTGGCAAAAAGTATCATCCGATACATTTGATCCCGACTTTGTGGATCGACGTCGAGCTGGATTAGAAAATTTTTTATTACGTATAGCTAGTCATCCAATCCTTGGACATAATATACATTTTATGGAATTTTTACAACGGGATGATCGATGGAGAGAAATGATTAAAGAATCCAGTTATTTACTAGTAGCCGAATCAAAATTAAAATCATTAAGTGTCGCTGTTCGATTAAAACGGCCCGATTCACGTTTTGAGTCCATTAAAAATTATTCTCTTGATCTCCAATCGAATTTAAGTAACTTATTAAGATGCCGGGCAAAAGTTGTCGAGAAGCAATATAGTGTTTATAAATTACATGCGAATTATGGTCGAGTATTTAGCGAATGGAGCGCCGTTGAAAAAGAAATGGGCGATGGTTTACAAAGAGCTGGTCATTATTTGGATACATTTGCATCCAGTATTGATGCAGCGCTAGAAGATGAAGAATTATTTGCGGATCAATTAAAAGAGTACTTATTTTTTGCAACGTCATTGCAAAATGTTTGTAAAAAACAGGAAGTCTTACAATTAGAATTAGAAACAGCCGAAGATGCTCTCACGAATAAAAATGTTGAGAAACGTCGAGCTGTGCAAGGTAAATCGGGTATTATGTCACGATTGTTTGGTACTGTTGATACGGAAGAAGTACGGGAGCATCGTGTTAGTGTATTGGATCAGAAAATCAAGGAAGGTGAATCTGATGCGAAAATAGCTAAAGATAATTTATTGTAAGGGTTGTTTTTTTTAATTAAAAAAATATATATCAATTGTATAAATTATGAATTATATTTCTAGGGAGTTTTCAGAAAAAGCTTTATGCGATAAGGATAGATTTCAAGAACAAAAAGCTTTAGATTTAAAAGAAACTATGCTTGGATATTCGTTATTACAATTAAAAACTGCTAAGAAGGTAAATTTTGAGTTCTAAAGTTGCGTTCAAGTTTAATTTTTGGTAAAAAAAAAGATTCATTTTACATGTCTAAAAGTATTGAGGCAACCAGAATATTTAGATTTATTGGGACGTTATTGGTCTTTCGGAGGTATCTCGAAAAATATGCATTATTTTCGCTGCTAATATGCACTTGATAAAATGGTATAATAAAAACGCATTGGATGAGACCTCAAAGTGTGTGTGCGCTTATGTACGCACATATGAAGTTATACTTCTTTTTAAATAATTTATTAAAATAATATTAAATAAGATCAATACTACTATCAAGACACAAAAGTTTACCAAAATAATAACGATCATTCATCGTTCTTGTCTTTCAATATTCAAAAATTAAATCACACGAAACAAAGTTATTGTCCACTGCAGAGTGTAGCCACACTGCTTATGTGACAGGCAGATTTTCAACCAAAAATTAAACTTGAGTCCCGAATTTCCTGAATTTCTGTGAATCAAATTTATGTTTTTATTTTCAGGGTTTACAAGCTTGGACACAAATACGAGACTGCTTGGCTAGTATTCCTTAATTCGTAAAAATAAATAAATACTCTAACCCAATTTTTTTTTTGTAAATATTATTAAATTAAACAAATGCGATTCAGAGTTAATATATTGTTATTATTAAGAGTTAATTAATTCATTAATTAATTAACGCTGTTGTCTTTTTAATCACGAAATATTTATATTTAAAAAAACAAATATCTTTCACCTTTTAATGTTAATAAGAATAATGTTTTTTCTACTTCAATGTCCGTCAAACCTTTTTATGCAAATAAAAAATACAATAAAACTTGAGCATTCATAAAATTTTGTTCACGAAATATATTTTATGTGCAATTCATTTATTATATGAAATAATTATAATTAAAATATTTTTTTCGTTTCGTTTTCGAATCAATCGGTTCAAAGTTTGCCACAACTTAGATCAAAATAATATTTATTTATTTTTGTTAAGTAATTTTCATTTTGTTTTTCTTCGTTTTGTAAACGATATAAGTTATAATGCTAGTCAGTGATGGGACCACAAATATTTAATTTATACAATTATTTTTTCTTTATAATAAATTATATTTTCTTTCTATGTTGAAAATTGTTCTTTATTTTGGTATTACATTTTTCCTTAGTTTATTATATTCTGCCAGTTTGTAAACTCGTATCCTACAGCCTTTCCACAAAAATATTACATTGTTTGCTTTTTGTAAAGATATACAATGGGGAAACCTGTCGTAAACTTTATTCGAGCGTTTTTTCTCTCTATCTTGATGTTTATATAACAATGGGTCAGTTGTCTGATCGATTCGAGACTGATTAAGGGTTTATCCGTTTTGGGCGCTTTCATCGCCACCAAACGTTGTGTTTAGTATTCAACTTAACGCAATGTATGTTGACAAAATGCGTTAACGGTTGCGTTCAACGATAGACATGCTCACAGACGCTTGATTCAATGAGGTAGGGCAGCAAAAGTTTGGGCGCCAAATCGTACTAACTCCCAAAACGAATACTGTATAAGTGTTTGTTTATTTATCTGTCACCGTGCATCTGGTTTTTTTTAGCGTATTCCATTGGACTTTTTAAATGTTTTAAATATTTTTTTTCTGAATAAACAACCCACATAACTTACAAAACCATTAGTAAAAAACTCACATTTCCGACATACTTTTTCAAATTTTCAGTCTAGGGGCTTTTGAAGTCACTCAAACAAACAGTCTATTGCCTGAAAAACAGCTAAACGGATTTCATACACCATATTGAAGACAACTGACGCTTACACGTAATTATAATGCCTGAATCGATTGGCATTTTCAAGACTAACGTATTCAAACATACAATACAAACACACTCTTGGTGAACATTAATTGTTTTTGTGAGACGGGATTGCATAAAAATATTGGTCGTGTTCCGAACAACTAAATCCTTAATAAACTAGACAAGTCCTTAAATCCCGAGAATCCACTTAAAACCACTTTTGCTAGATAATTGGTTTACATAGATTTGTTGGACATTTCTCAATATTTTCAAAAATCAGAACAAAAGACCTAATTCAAAAATACCCCAATTGAACATTATATTGTTTTATGAGCTAAAGTCATTTAAGGTTATCAATTTTTATAGGTTACTTTTAAAATTAAGCAATTGAATCGAATGTTTAAGAGACAAATTGAATCCCTTATTTGATGCATTATTTACATCACTTGCCCTTATCATAACATGCGTAGTGTGGATGTCGAACAGTGTGTAGAAATAATGAATGTTCTTAATAGTTTACGAATAAATAAAAAATATTTATTTGTAGTATTAGGTAGTGTACTAGTTACTGAAATTAGTTATCGTATATTTAAAAAACTATATCCAAGAAAATGTCGAAAACATCAAGTTTTATTTTTTACTGCTGCAAACAATACAGATTGGCGTAAACATGATACGAGTCAATGTAACAACTTACATTGCTATTGTCATAATTTTTATACATTAATAAACTACATAAATAATACGAAATACACATTAGACATTTGTATGTATCTATTTACAAGTGAAGGAATTGCCCAAGCTGTTAATAATGCCTTTGCACGTGGTATTAAAATTCGCATAATAACTGATTTCGAAATGTCACACTCAACCGGATCCAAAATGGAGTTCTTTCAATCGCAAGGTAAGTTGTGAAATTAGTAACAATTTACTAACGCTCTTCAATACAAGATGGCGCCATGTTTTGTTTATAGAGTTTCGTTCGTCTTTTGTTTCTTTTATAACACATGCGCGCTTTATTAGTATTAATTATTTAAAAAAGTGAGCTTTTATATAATTTGGTTTCAGGTATACCGATACGTTTTAAAAAAGCTACAAATTGTATAATGCATAATAAGTTCTGTTTATTCGATGCAAATTACGAATGTGGTGTTTTAATGACTGGATCTTTGAATTTAACTATGCAAGCTGTTGCTGGAAATTGGGATAATGTTATTTTTACAACCCAAACTGATTTAATTGAAGAATTTCAACAGGAATTTAATAGGATTTGGAAAAGTTTAGAATAAGTTTTGTTTAAATGTTAAAATTGTAAATAATTCCTAAAATAGATTTAGAATTTTGAATGTTTGTAACCTATGGAAATATTTGTAATTGCAAAATAGTATAAATGAAATCAAAGTTGGTTTATATTAAATAAAGACTTTTGTAATTGAGAACAAAATTTGATTTTTCTTTCCCCTTCATATTTGACATAAAATTTATAAAAGTATATCCGGGATTTTAATGAAATTATATACCAAAGTTTCTATTTGAACGGATTGTTTGTTGACCAGATTATCTTTCACTAGGGTTTAAGCGCAATTTGAGTGCGAAGCCAGTGCGGTATAATATACACCGGGTATAAAAAGTATTATTCTTTAAATAGCCTGCAATACAACCTTAATGTCCTGAAAACGGACAGTTAACTGTTTACTATTGTATTATTAATAAATATTTCAATTACGTGTTCCAATACTGTAATAACTAACATATATCGGTCTACGTAAAATATTGATTATTATTTCTAAATAGTTTCATTGTTTGGTCAGTTAGAAATTGATGCTCATTGTGCCAGCCAGGATAAAATTGTCGAGTTCCATCTTCTGTATAATACAGCTGCGGTAATCGAAAAACAATGCAATTTTAAATGTGTTGCAGCGAAAATAATATGAAATATCAACAAGTTCACGTCAATATTTGGAAAATGTTTTATACGGCTGGAACATATTTAATATTGGCTGCAGCCGTATGGCTACTATTGAAATTAATACAAGCATGTTTCTGGTTACCAAATACATTGAAAAAACAACGGGCTGACATGGAAGCCATGATGAATAATTTACCAAAAGAGTATCGTGATATGGCAAAAGAAATTCAAGCGGAAATAGAGGAGAAAGAGAAAAATGGTGAAAATATGTTTGAGGAATTATCCGATGAAGAGGATAAAAAAATTAAATAAAAACAATTTTTGCTTCATACTGTAAAAGTACTATCGCGTTCAAAAATAGTGTACCATCGATTTCGAAAATTTGTTCCAGCAATTTGTGCTCAAACTATTGAATTTTCGAAGAAACGTTTCAAATAAAAGTTGTTTCTTATTCAAATACCAACAACTTTTATTCTGAACATTTTTTCGAAAACTGAATAGATTTGGCACAAATCAACTGTAAAACACAACTTTTGTTACAGTCGATATTACGTATTTTAATAAATTTTTCTAGTCGAATTGTGGCGAATATTTTCGGTTTTGAAAAAAATGTTTCAGACAAAAATTGTTCCTTATAAGAGTATACACAACTTTTTTTCTTAATACTTTTTCGATAACCCGAATATATTCGGCAAAAATCGACTGCGAAAATCTGCGATAGTATATTCGAAGGAATAAGGGGAAATTATTAATAATTATAAATGTATTGATTTTTTTTGTATTAACAAAGAATATTTTTGTATAAATTTCAACAAATAATAAATCAATAAATCAAGTAAATTAATATAATAATTATGAAACTAATTATTTATTGTAATTTTAAAATATTAAATATCCATAAAATATTTTCTTAATAAAGTTCATGTATCGTATTTCGTTCTCAATATATTATTAACTGGCATTACCCGTTGCGGTTTCGCCCCGCAGAAATTTTGTAAATACCTTATAACTATAATTAACTACACATCATATTTCTCTCCGTCAAGGACTGATTGTCTTAAATCGCTGTTACACGTATTTATTTCTTTATTTATAATTTATATGCTAAATATCAATTTTCATGTCTGTAATTTGAAAGTACTGAACTTCCCGTTCAAACGCTCTACCCATGTTTCATCACCTTGAAGGTATTAACGTATTTTATGATGTATTACTGAAATAGAAATTTTTATGTCTCTAACTTTAAAAAAAACCGAAACTCTGACTCCCTATTGTAGCCTCTTAAAGGTTGATTTTCGAAAAACGCTGAATCGTGTATTTGTTTATAGATGGCCCGCACAGGCTTCGTACGAAAATTGTGTCCAAAATATTTGTTGTATGATAAAATACTTCATACAAAAGTTGTTTGTTTTTATCAGATAAACAAACAGACAAATTTTATCTCTGGATATATTAGTACAGGTAAAGTTTTCCTGGATAGTTAGATACGGCACCTTAGGCCTATTTCGATATGTCATCTTTAACTAAATCATTTACCCAAGGAATTTATAGTTTTAACATTAGATAAATTAGATTCAAACTTTAATCGGCCATTATATTTTGTTAAAATTACGGTAAATCCGCCTATAAGATTATAGATAAATAATTTGGAAACGCACTATTTTTGCGGTGTACTTTCCATTGTATACAGGCCATCTCAAAAACTAACGAAGATGTGTTAGTTTTTCTATCAAAATCGAATTTCTAGGCTTAAATTTAGTGGGTTTGAAAAAAAATTGCACCAAAATCGGTTAAAATTGGCTCAAGATAGATCAAAAACCACTTTTTAGATTTTGATGACGTCACCAGGTACAAAAATTCAATTTTTTGTTTATCACAGCTAAATTTTGTCCGATTTGAATAAAATTTTTTTTGAAACCCACTATTTTTGGGGTATACTTTCCATTTCTATAATATATAATAGTATAGAGTTTGTCAATTTCGAGATACAAGACTCTTGTATCGACCAACTCAAATACTAATCAAGATACAAAGTTTTTTCTATCAAAATCGAATTTCTAGACTAAAATTTAGTGGGTTTGAAAAAAAATTGCACCAAAATCGGTTAAAATTGGCTCAAGATAGACCAAAAACCATTTTTGAGATTTTGATGACGTCATCAGGTACAAAAATTCAATTTTTTGTCTATCACAGCTAAATTTTGTCCGATTTGAATGAAATTTTTTTTGAAACCCACTATTTTTGGGGTATACTTTCCATTTCTAGAATATATAATAGTATAGAGTTTGTCAATTTCGAGATACAAGACTCATGTATCGACCAACTCAAATACTAATCAAGATACAAAGTTTTTTCTATCAAAATCGAATTTCTAGACTAAAATTTAGTGGGTTTGAAAAAAAATTGCACCAAAATCGGTTAAAATTGGCTCAAGATAGACCAAAAACCATTTTTGAGATTTTGATGACGTCATCAGGTACAAAAATTCAATTTTTTGTCTATCACAGCTAAATTTTGTCCGATTTGAATGAAATTTTTTTTGAAACCCACTATTTTTGGGGTATACTTTCCATTTCTAGAATATATAATAGTATAGAGTTTGTCAATTTCGAGATACAAGACTCATGTATCGACCAACTCAAATACTAATCAAGATACAAAGTTTTTTCTATCAAAATCGAATTTCTAGACTAAAATTTAGTGGGTTTGAAAAAAAATTGCACCAAAATCGGTTAAAATTGGCTCAAGATAGATCAAAAACCATTTTTTAGATTTTGATGACGTCACCAGGTACAAAAATTCAATTTTTTGTCTATCACAGCTAAATTTTGTCCGATTTGAATGAAATTTTTTTTGAAACCCACTATTTTTGGGGTTTACTTTCCATTTCTAGAATATATAATAGTATAGAGTTTTTCAATTTCGAGATACAAGACTCATGTATCGACCAACTCAAATACTAATCAAGATACAAGGTTTTTTCTATCAAAATCGAATTTCTAGACTAAAATTTAGTGGGTTTGAAAAAAAATTGCACCAAAATCGGTTAAAATTGGCTCAAGATAGATCAAAAACCATTTTTTAGATTTTGATGACGTCACCAGGTACAAAAATTCAATTTTTTGTCTTTCACAGTTAAATTTTGTCCGATTTGAATGAAATTTTTTTTGAAACCCACTATTTTTGGGGTATACTTTCCATTTCTAGAATATATAATAGTATAGAGTTTGTCAATTTCGAGATACAAGACTCATGTATCGACCAACTCAAATACTAATCAAGATACAAAGTTTTTTCTATCAAAATCGAATTTCTAGACTAAAATTTAGTGGGTTTGAAAAAAAATTGCACCAAAATCGGTTAAAATTGGCTCAAGATAGACCAAAAACCATTTTTGAGATTTTGATGACGTCATCAGGTACAAAAATTCAATTTTTTGTCTATCACAGCTAAATTTTGTCCGATTTGAATAAAATTTTTTTTGAAACCCACTATTTTTGGGGTATACTTTCCATTTCTAGAATATATAATAGTATAGAGTTTGTCAATTTCGAGATACAAGACTCATGTATCGACCAACTCAAATACTAATCAAGATACAAAGTTTTTTCTATCAAAATCGAATTTCTAGACTAAAATTTAGTGGGTTTGAAAAAAAATTGCACCAAAATCGGTTAAAATTGGCTCAAGATAGATCAAAAACCATTTTTTAGATTTTGATGACGTCACCAGGTACAAAAATTCAATTTTTTGTCTATCACAGCTAAATTTTGTCCGATTTGAATGAAATTTTTTTTGAAACCCACTATTTTTGGGGTTTACTTTCCATTTCTAGAATATATAATAGTATAGAGTTTTTCAATTTCGAGATACAAGACTCATGTATCGACCAACTCAAATACTAATCAAGATACAAGGTTTTTTCTATCAAAATCGAATTTCTAGACTAAAATTTAGTGGGTTTGAAAAAAAATTGCACCAAAATCGGTTAAAATTGGCTCAAGATAGATCAAAAACCATTTTTTAGATTTTGATGACGTCACCAGGTACAAAAATTCAATTTTTTGTCTTTCACAGTTAAATTTTGTCCGATTTGAATGAAATTTTTTTTGAAACCCACTATTTTTGGGGTATACTTTCCATTTCTAGAATATATAATAGTATAGAGTTTGTCAATTTCGAGATACAAGACTCATGTATCGACCAACTCAAAAACTAATCAAGATACAATGTTTTTTCTATCAAAATTGAATTTCTAGCCTAAAATTTAGGGGATTTGAAAAAAAATTGCACTGAAATCGGTTAAAATTGGCTCAAGATAGGCCAAAAACCATTTTTTAGATTTTGATGACGTCACTAGGTACAAAAATTCAATTTTTTGTCTATCACAGCTAAATTTTGTCCGATTTGAATGAAATTTTTTTTGAAACCCACTATTTTTGGGGTGTACTATCCATTTTTACGGTATGAAATTATATAGCGTACGTTGATTTCGAGATACAAGACCCATGTACAAACTATCTCAAAAACCAATAAAAACCTGGAGTTGCTAGATCCAGTTTTGGAGTTGATAGTGTCTTATTCATACGGTTTTTGGGAAAATGTTTCGATTAAAAATTTTTAGTATATTTACAATTAACAACTTTTATTTAAAGCTTTTTTTTCGCAAACCCAATAAACAATACGTATAAGTTAGGTTCCTAGGACTCCAGTGTGAAGCATAATGACTTGAACTTTAATCTAACGCTGTGCTAATGTTAATTCTTTGGCTTCGTTGTCAATGAATAAAGCGCATATTAAATATAAAATTTTGAAAAAGTACGCTATACTTTTGTCCCCAAATGCGCACAGATTCACACCAAAGTGTGGTTTTCACTAGAAATTCGTCTCAGTAAGGCTTAGAATTTATAGTTATTAACATGTATTTTACAATTTCCACCTTAATAAGGCTATTACCTCTTTTAAGCACCCAAAAGTAATGCTTTAAACTTTAATTAGGATTACCGGAAAAATTTATTAAATTTTAATAAAGGGGACATTCTGATAAAGTTTAAATATTATATTATAAATGGGGGGTTGTCTCTGTGTCCCATTTCTTTTGTTCATTTTTTTCATATAATTAATACTCACAAATACTACTTTATCGATTATGTAGAACAGAAAAAATAAAAATATTATAATAATAAATTCCAACAAAGTCCAATCATTAACCTCCCATTGAGAAAGAGAGGGGTAAAAAGCTTTTGTAAGTACACACATAGATAATATTGATAGAATTGATAGTATAAAGCTTTAGTACTAGATGTCACCATAGATCGCTTGACGTCATTAGTACAATCTTTTTGTTGCATTTTTAATAATCCTATGAACCTTTCTTTTATACAAAAAAAAAAACAACAATAAATTAATAAATCAAACGTTACGTTTTTGCTAACAATAAAAAAAACACTATACGATGTAAACATAAATAATAAATACAATTTATGCAGACAATATATGTAAATAAATTAGTGTCAAATGGTAATTAGGGCAGTGAACTCTTTCGGCTGTGTTTATGGTGTTTTCTTTAACTAACGTGAGGGGAGTTATATTATTATTAAGTTATAAATATATACAATACACGTCGTATGTTAAGTATTAACAGGTATTTTATTCGAGTAAATATATTCCCCGGTATGTGATTTTAAAACCTACTCGCAGTTATCATGATTTATGGAACATCAATTTTGTGGAATGTAAGTTTTGTGAAAATTATTATAAAAATGCTTCAATCCAGAAATTTTTACATACAACCAATATTGTGGTAGTTTTTAACCTCCCGCCGCGTAAAAGAGGGGTGTTATAAGTTTGAAGAATATGTGTGTCTGTCTGTCTGTCTGCTGTGGTATTTAAGCTCACAAACGCGTGGACCGATTTGAATGTTTTTAATTATATAGCTGTTTGTTTTATGGCGGTGTTTTTTGGTTATGTTTGATAAAAATCAGTTCAGGCGTTTGAAGATTATCTGCTGTTTCCCAAGATGCTATATAGGCATATTAGGGTTATAAGCTTTTTAAGTTTGTTTTTCTGCATTAGGGGTTTTTCTAAATTTTACTTTTAATTAAATTTAGGCCCGGTGTACACTTGGATGGGAAATTCTATCATCTGTGTTTTGTCTGGTTTGAGAAAATTGTAAAGCTGCAAAAAACAAACAAAAAAGTTTTATTAAATTGTACGATTTGACGCTTAGTTTTTGAGATATAATTAATTAAACAATAATTATAAATTCAACCAATCACATTTGCATTTTTGAATTTTTGCGGGTGTCGCTACACTTATTGAGAACTCTGATTGTCGCTACTCCAGCATGCTCTACTGTGGCCGCCCAATTCCCCTACTGTGGCCCCACCTCCTTACACTATACGTTCTGTGATTGGTGGAGTAGGGCGGCCACAGTAGAGCATGCTAAAAATTCAATAATTAAATAAGGTTTTAAATAATTTAAAAAGGTTTTGAAACTAACTTTTGGAAATAATTATTAAAAAAAAACGAAACTGCTCAAAAATAAAATAACCTTCAATTTGATTCTGTTTATTTTTATTAGTCCGCATTGTTTTAGCCGCATATCACACGATATCGTATGTATCGTCTATCTCGGTATTGTCAATTGTCGGCTCATTATGTTAAACATCCTCTTGTCTACACGTGGGAAGTGGTTAGTGACGCCCTAGGCTGTATAGATTAAATTTGACAGAAAAAATAAACAACTAAAGTCATTTGTATTATTTCTGTTATAGATGGAGTTATAAAATATTATCATGTACAAATCAACAAAATTACAAACATTATTTATTGAATTGTTTGCTCAAAATTGCTCAATGGTAAATTATTGGAAATTATTATTTACATGTAAGTAATAAAATAATGTGTTTTATAGGATTTATATTTCATAAATGTTTGATAAAATGTATTTAAATTACTTGATATTATGTTGAAAGCTTTTATAAAACCTTAGGGGGCTATACGAGGTACAGATCTAAACATATACAGCATATATTTAGCGGAGTTCGGAATCCTTTTTTGGAATTAACTAAAAGAAAATGCGAAAACAGGTCTCAAATTTATGTTATAGCACTTGGATGAACGATCTCTAATCGAGATAGATGTAAAACGTTCAGCTACATCTATTTTTGCATCCATAGTTACTTTTTGTCGAGTTCACACAACATCATCACACCAATGTCTTACAGATTGCCTACTTTTAAAAAGTTATACGCTATTTCTTTGCTTGCAAAAAACGTTTTATCTCTGGGAAAATAATTTTTTCTAGTTAATGTGTTGCAGGCGGCTTGGGTGAAAGGTAGAAAAATAAGTTTTTAACTCAGTTTGCGTAAAGTACGGCATCCTAAAAATGTATTTATTTTATTTATTTTTTTATATGTTATCACATTTAAACCTAATTTTTAATCAATAATATTATTTTATTTCTATAAATTTAAATAATTAAACATAGTTAAACTAAAGCCATATTTTATACCAAATATACATCATTCTTGAATAACCCCCACCTGGTGGGTGGACTAGAGGGTTGTTTGAATATATTAACATATAATTTATGGTGTTATCCTTGAATTCGTATCTACACATAGAGAAAATTTTCAAGACCTTCAGAAGCATGCAAACTTCTGATCGTTTAAAGGTTGAAGGTCACGATTTGTTAAATTTCATATGTGTTTAATTTGAATACCAGGTTGGACTTTCTTGTTTATAAAGTCATGTATTGAGAAATATTCTGGTAATTTAACATTATTCGACATCAAATGCTTGATATAAAATAGTATATTACACCACAAGGGCAGAAAGTTTGACATTCCTGCACTGCGCGCCATACGGCGAGAAATTTAAATATTTATTATTTAAATTTAAAAAAAAATCGTGTGTTATCCTCTTGTTTTCGAAAAATAAAAGTTAAAAATTTTTTTTTTTCAAAATAACATTATTTTGTATAAATGTGCAGTGAATTTGTCTATGTGTTGTATATGTGTGTTTATGTATTTGATCTATAATAAAATCAAACCGGTTTTTTGTTCTGATTATATAACACAGTGCTGAACCTCCTTAATGTTATAAATATAAGAATGGAATGTTATAAATATAAACAAGTATATTTGTTTTGTATTTTCGTATTTTATTTGATAAAATTCAAAAAGCTTCTTATACATTTTTCTGTCAGACCTGGTATTATTCTTCGTAGCCAACACAATTAATAAGGCAATATTATTTAAGTTTCTTCTAAATGGAAAATCATTTTACACGTTGCGTGTTTCTTATCGCATATATACACATTCGTTAAGAATCTACTTAAATATATAATTTTCTTGTTTATATCGAACTATATAATATTTGACCGCATATATGGCCATTATTTTCATTGCCAAGTTTACGAAAATGTTACGAGAATTTTTATTAGGTATTATATTTATTATATACACCAAAACATATTTATTTAAATATTGGGTAAAATATACATAATTTAATAATTAGTTATTTTGTTCAACATTTCAAGGTCTGACATTTATTTTTCATTAACAATGAGTGAAAATTTTTAGTAAATAGGTTGTTCTCAGAATAATTAAGTCCTTCGTAAACTAAGTCAGTCAGTTTTAAAAAACTTTTGAGTATCTAAGGCCCGTGTGTTTCATACAACTTACTAACTTGAAATAAATTTTTTTTAAAGTGTGTGTGTACTTATGTACGCAAGTAAGAAGTTATACTGCTTTTTAAATAATTTATTACAAATAATATTAAATAAGGTCAACACTAGATACTATTAAGACACAAAAGTTGAATAAAATGATATACATACTGAAAAACTACAATCGAAAAAATAATATATTGTATCTAAAACCAATGATTCTACATTTGATCATGGTAGAACAGAACCAGCGTCAATTCACCAGCGTTCAAATTAGAGTTTGAAAGACTGCGGCATTAAATCCATTATTTACATTAGAATCAGAGTAAGTTAAATTGATCAAGACCGGGTCAGATTTATTAATATATACATTTAATATACAAAGTTTACGAGCCCTATCATTTATAATGTGTACTATTAACATATTTTTCAAATTGTTTCTTTTTGTAAACTAGCGTCTATTTATTTCCATTGTTAGTATGGTTGCCTTTCGGTTATGTTATACCAACGGAAGCGACTAGCGTTTACTTACTTTGACATTTAAGTAATATGTCTGAACATTGATAACATTTTTTTTGACATCAAATGCTTGATATGAAAAATCATACACATCTAGGGATGGGGATCGAACCCACGACCTCTGGCATTCTAGACCAATGCTCTACCAACTGAGCTACCTTAGATGTTATGGTAGTACTATGCATATGATCTTTCACTATCATTTTTGATGCCATTGTATTATTAATTTTGTTTATTTACTATTAACATATTTTTCAAATTGTTTTTTTTTTGTAAACTAGCGTCTATTTATTTCCATTGTTAGTATGGTTGCCTTTCGGTTATGTTATACCAACGGAAGCGACTAGCGTTTACTTACTTTGACATTTAAGTAATATGTCTGAACATTGATAACATTTTTTTTGACATCAAATGCTTGATATGAAAAATCATACACATCTAGGGATGGGGATCGAACCCACGACCTCTGGCATTCTAGACCAATGCTCTACCAACTGAGCTACCTTAGATGTTATGGTAGTACTATGCATATGATCTTTCACTATCATTTTTGATGCCATTGTATTATTAATTTTGTTTATTTACTATTAACATATTTTTCAAATTGTTTTTTTTTTGTAAACTAGCGTCTATTTATAATGTGGCTCGTAATTCTAATATGTTTCTTTGACGAAAACATTCCTGTACCTAATTTCAACTGTATAGTTAAATTGAAATGTTCTAGTTGGCGGTGTAGCTATTCACCAAAATAATAACGATCATTCGTCTTTCTATAATGTATAATATTGTCTCGTTTTAGTCAGCAAAATGGCGTCAGTTACTTAGTATCTGTCAAGTTTCCTGGCAAAAAACTCAGTTAGATATACTTAATAATTTTCTTTGTTTACTAAGGGCTTAGTTGATCTGAACACGACCATATATATATATATATATATATATATATATATATATATATATATATATATATATATATATATATATATATATATATATATATAATATACCGTGTGTTTTGGAATGCTTTGCTAATAGAGAATCAATGTTAAATATTATTTACTATAGTAACTACTCAATGCTTCATAAATATATAAAAATAGTGGGGTACTCTGTACTCTGTAGTGTGTGTGTGTGCATACGTAATGAATATTAATATTAATAATAAAATTAATTAACTGGGTATTACTAAATCCCCACTCTTAAATGACATCAATCAAACATCATACCACAAGTAAGCAGTATAAGTATAATAAATAAGTATGTGTATATATGTATGTGTATGTATGTATGGTTTTATAGTAAATATTTTATTTATTTATTTAACATTGAACATCCCTATTAGAAATGCTTTTGAAAACAGACTGTATATGGTGTTGTTTTCAATATTAATTTACATGATACGATTTACTATTTGCGTTTATAATGATTGATCATATGTGTATGATCAGGGAGCAAGCTGACGGTGGTAGGGAGGGGGGGGGGGGCTTTAGATAGACCTTCACTATTGTAGAGAAATTGATCAAACGTGAGTTGTAATGTTATGATGTGCCTGTCCCATATATTGTGATTGGTTTTAATTAACTATTTATCATGTCAGGGTAAAATCGGTTATAGAAAAAATTCACATAATAATATTATTGTGATTAATTATTTATGAAAAATTTTACAAATATCAAACGAATACATATTTAATATAGAATTGTTAATTTGATAGTCTTAGATTGAAAATTTAATTTGCAGGTAGATTTAATTGGTATATCCCTCTTAATATTGGAAAAATCGAAGTACCCTGTTCCGACTGTCCCTGTTATTTCAAAAAAGTATAACTTCTAATGTGCGTACCCAAGTACACACACACACACACACTATTTGTACAAATGAATTTCTAGGAGTCTATTTTAAGTGTGAAAATTTAATTTGTTGGTGGATTTAATTGGTATATTTGTTCAAATGAATTTCTAGGAGTATATTTTAAGTGAAGAATAGATTCGGTAATTGATTTTTCAACTGGTTTCAACTAGTGTAAATATAAACATTGTGATTAATTAAAAACAAATTTTCACATAAAAGTTTTCTTTTCTATTTTTCTTGGTTTGAAAACAGTAAAATGCAGATTTCCATTGCAGATATATTAAATACATAATACATTCCATCCGCGTATAGGTAGGTAGGTAGGTAGGTAGGTACTCATGGTATGGGAATTATTGATCGAAGTTTATATTGTACTCATAAAGTTATAACCTTGCAAATCACTACTGCAGTAGAGAAGCTTCGGCATTTAATGACCACCATGTGTGTGTTTGTTGTAAATATAGTTTGTTGTTTGCGAAATAATTAAGCAAAATAGTCATAAAAGTAAGTCAAGTGTGTGTTGTTCCAATTGGAATAAATTTAGTAACAGACAGTTTCTATTATGATGCAGTATCACGTATAACTGTATATTTAAGTGCACTGTGTGCGTATGCGTGATGTCTCCTATCTTGTGATTGGTATACTATGATCATGTGACTATCGCGGTTGACAAAGAAAGAATTATTAAACAAGAATGGAATTATAGTTGTTTACATGCGATTAATTACTTTCTTGTTAGTTTCATCGTGTGAACAGCAATGTTATTTTTGGTATATCAACTGTTTTTAATGCGATTGTCATCCATTCATCAAAACTTTTACGTGTCAAAAAATGTGGCATACTTATAAATTTTACTCGGCAGTTGTGTAATTAACTAAAACAGTATACACTGAATAGGATAATCGTAAAATCTGAAGAAAAAAAACAAAAACATTAAATTTTATTCACTTGAACGAATTTTTCGAGATTTTTCCTCCCAATGTGTACCTGAACAAAAAATGTTAAACGCAATGGAAACACATAACATAACCGGTAGACAGTCTCTTTATTTAGCAATGTTAATGCTAACAGCATATTTTGTTTAAATTCTCTGGATCCATTATACCAATTTAATGTCGAAATTTTTGCATGTATTTCATTTACCTGCAAAAAATAATGAGGCTTTTTGTTTATTAAAGCTATTTTTGAATTATATCAATATATGATGATAGAAGAAAAAAAACCAGTTGATTTCGAAATCTTTTGAGCCGGTTGGAACACCAGATAAAGGTGATAGGGTAGTTTCCTTATCGGTCAGTAAGCCAACGAATAGCTATATCCAAATTACTATAGGGATAAAAACCTTACATGTTATCGACTTACATTAGTATTAACTTCTTCGCCACTCCAACAATTTCCAAAAAAATCATATAAAATGATCATTACAAAGGTTACATCTCGGGCACACTCTTTAAGAGGCTGTAAAAAAATTGTATTTTATTTAAGTTTTTATAGGCACCATGCGCGCATATAACGGCAATGCAGAGCTGGGGCGAAGTACTGGTAAACAGGACTCTATTAAGTAGTAGGTACACTTGATCACAAAATGTTCATTGGCCACAAATTCATTCGGTTTTCGAAAACATACTTCGGATAAAATTTGTTCACTATAAATATATTAAAAAGTTTTCATTCCAAGCAGGCTGTACTTTTTATAAGGACTTAATACTGAAAGTACTGTCCACCAGCTCTGCAGCTATGAAAATAAACATTTCCTAAAATTAACTGACCAGTGACGACAACATAATTAAATTTGCAACTAAACAAAAACTTTCAGCTCCGAGTTGTCCAATATATCCCATCGAATTAATGAACTCCACCTCCCTGCCAGTTCTAAACAAAGAGAATTCTTTTTTAAAACTTCCCAAATCAATTTTTATAATGAAAAATGCACAATTCTTATATAAGTTTTATTTGCTTGTTTACATTCACCAATGGTTCTTTTTTTTAACGCTAGATAGAGGCGGGGCAACTGTGCGCCGTCTCGTGTTTTTTAATTTAAATTTTGGTTCTGTCAAAACTAGTAAACATACGGATAGATATGTAAAATGTCAACTTTAATTTTAACGAAAAAGGAATAATTACATACAATGGAGGTAAAAAAATTTATGAGCGGCTTTCAAGAAGTACAATTAGATATTTTTAGAAAAAAAAAGTATTTCTAAAGGTACAAAATTATCTACAAGTTTTCACGTTTCTAATGTGTATGAAGAGGATTGATGTCAATGATCCTCGGCTAATTTTTGTAACAGTTTTAAGAGAAACACCAAGCCAATAAATAGCTCAAAAAATAATACTAATTATTATAATGTTGTAATTGAGATAAGTTTAAAACAAATATCAACTACTTATTATCAAAATGCTTTTCTGATTGCTTACATAAAAAAAAGGTGCTGTATTTTCACAATCAACAACACAACACTTCCGATTTGATAGTTTTTTCCCCCCATTTATTCAATAACTAATAAAATATTATATTTATTTGTATTCAATAATTAAAACGCATTTGTAATATGTTTGACACTAAGATTTTGACAGAACCAAAATTTAAAATAAAAAACACGAGAGGTCGCACCCACCAAAAAAACACTTTACTAGCGTAAATTGTATACTTACTTCAAAATAGTATCAATATCTTGCATACATTTTTTAAATTTCTGTTGATAATCCGATTGTTGAATATCAATCTCTTCAATTTTCTCACCAAAATATTTCAATAATCCACAAACTCGCATCACCAAACTGTACATGGTTGTATTTAGGGTAACGCATGTTAATAACGGCATAAAAACTCCATACCATTGAATAAATAATCCCACGCCATAAAGAGGCCATGATACATAAATATTGTATGGAAACCATGTTTGGAATGGTATTGGCATATCCATTAGATTTTCTTTAAACATTAGATAAATTAACGGAATATATGAGCCTACCATTAATGACGACGGCGCCAGACATTCAACAACAATCGAATGATGTTGTGCAAGTTTATGATAATTAATTAAAATTTTATGCTCATTAGTATAATCAAATTGATCGAGAGTTGCGAGAACTTTCTGGATACGTGGAAAAAACAGATACCAGACAGTAAGTCGATGGAATGATGTATATAGAATTCCAAAAACGATGGTAATATCAATTCGAGTACGAAATGTAACATTTTTCTCGTTGAGTAATATTAATTGTGTCACGACTTGATAGAATATTATTACAAAATTGATCATGCCTCTGATTGGATAATGTATACGATTCTGGTTGTCGGCAAACCAAAATCCAAGAAATTGTAAACTTCGTTTGTTGAGCAGTAAGAAATCCATTTTCGTTTGAGTAAGAAATTATACAAACAAGAGAAATATTCTTGGTTTTTATTTGAAATGGTTGTGAATGTAGATCGATTGCTACGAAATTATTTCTAATTAAAAATTCTCTATAATTACTCATTATTTTATTTCGCAATACTTAAAAGTAGCTGATACACGCAGTTTCGCTCTTGTGAATATTACCATAGAAAATTGTATTTTAAAAACAGACTGAGAAAAATGAATTACTGAACTGTTGCCATATGATCAGAAATGGGTAAAATGGCTTTTTGAATATTATTTTGAAAATAGAAATAGGTTAAATGCTCTTTAAATTTAAAATGTTAAGTATAAATGATTTATAGGAATACTAGACGTGTGCCCGATGGGATTTCCCATCGGCAGTATCTCGGGAACCATCCGACTTTTCCCAAATCCTATAAATCCTAAATACCATCTTCTGGGTTTCTGCACTTCTTATGCAGACTATCGTCCGTTATTTTAGATCCTTAGCGGATGAATTTACAAAATCGTTGATACAACAGAAGCCTAAACACCAACTTCCACGTTTTTAAGTTAAAAATGACGTACTTTCCATACAAACATTTGTCCCTTATTTTACCCCCTTAAGGGATCAACTTCGAAATACGTTGATACCTTTTTCTCATGTAAAACGGCCTAAATCCAACTTCCACATTTCAAGTGCTTTGAAATATTCAAGTGTTTTGTTTAAAATGAGACATCCTGTATAAACTCAATATACTTTAAAGATTCGCAGAAGTTTTTGGTACATTCTGTATTGACTATTAATTATAATATGATAATAATTGCCTCGTTAAATTTTTTTTTAAATATTAATAAAATATTCGCATTTAAAAGTATTGACTTTGAACAACAAAAAAATTATTATTTTTTCATTTTTTAGTCCAATTGATGTCTATAATTATAAGTCAGAACACCGAATAGATATAACCAAATTGATAATTACAAGAAACGCTATTAAATGGCTATGTGCTTAAAGTAATGTACACTCCCGTTCATAAAATTTGAACCAGTAAGTCACAATCTACGTATATATTACTACGTATATGTATAATATTCCACACAGTAACAATGTTTCAACTAACTGGTTTAATTTTTATGAACGGGAGTGTACATATTAAAAGTCTATCTTGCACCAAAAAAATAACTATTGTACTCTATTTCCCTCTTTTAAACAATGCAACTTTTGTTTAAAACATTTTTTTTCTAAAATACATATTTTTTAAATTTAACAAAACTTGTGGAAACTTTTTAAATGTCACGTATTTTGAATTATATTTTTGGAATTATTTAATTAATATACGAATTAATTAGTTGTAACAAAGGTCAATAAAAATTTAATTCGGTTAATGAATTATAATTGCATAAAACTAATTGTACTAAATTAATGAATTACAAACTATAGTAAAGTGATCGACCGCATTTTAAACATCTTATTTACAAAAAGACAATGTCCCTGTCAATAATATAATATTTCACATAACAAAAAAGTATGTACAAAGTGTTTCAAAAGTATGTGATCGATTTAAACGAGACAAGATTAGAAATATGTAGTCCAATAGAGAAGTTGCATTAATTTTTTATCGCTGCAAATTCATATATAAATGAAAGAATAATTCATTGGAAGTATGTTTTGATAATTTGTTTTATTTTATTAATAATTTCATTTTTTCATTAATTAATTAATAAAAATTAAATAAATTTCTGTATAAACAAAACCACTTGTGATTGATTGTGACGTCATTATATCCGTTGAGGCTTAGAGCCAATTATGTACATTTTAAAAAAACAATTATTAATTGTAAAATACTCTTAGCCTTCAAATACTTTTTGTGGCGAAATCTATGTAAGGGCCAAATATTTTAACAAAAATGAGAAAGGTGTAAACTATTTCGTTTGCTCACAAATGAGGCATGACTCTGAATTCCGCTCTTAAAATATATTTTTCCATACAACTTAGTACACCCTGTACAATCAGGAAATATTGCGGTCACTGGTACACACAATATTATATAATAAAATTTATTTTGGCTGCTCTCTTTTAAGAAGATTTATATCCTCGCACGTATTCGCCAATGTTTGTAAATATATATTTTTAGTACACATAACATCATTCATATTTTCGTTACATCGAACCTTAAAAAAATACACAGGAACGTACGCTCCGCTGCAAAACAAATTGAACATATCTAAATTTGTTGCTCAGCTACGTCCAAAGATTTTGATAGTCAATGTAAAAAGTTTAATATATTTATTTGTTACACTAAATATAAAATTATTATTATTTTTATTGCTTATTGCTCTTTCTATTTTATACAAACTAATATATTTATTTCTTTTATTAATTTTAACATTGTCATTATTTCTTAGAAGAAATGTACGGGTGGGTGCATTTGCAGAAATGTATGCAAATACAATAAATAGTATATAATTATATACGCGAAACTTTTTAAGATGATAGCGCCACCGCGTGATCAATTAACAAACTAAATCTAGAGCCAATATTTATAAATTTAACATCGTACCTTTGTGTTTTTATACTCGGTATATGTAAATATACAAGGTATATTAAGTTTAGTCCCGACTTTGTAACGCTTGAAAATATTGATCGTAGACATGTATTTTTGACATATTATGTTTTCATAAAATGGTCTAATTCGGCCATTTCCGCATATCCGACCGTCCGTCTGTCTGTCTGTCTGTCCGTGAACACGATAACTCAAAAACGAAAAGAGATAACGAGCTGAAATTTTGTATGTGTGTTCTATAGCAAAAAAGTGAGATCAAGTTCGTTAATTGGCAAAATCGGAACGTATCTTCCCTCCCAGTGGGGAAAATATACATCTTTGAAACCGTAAGAGATAGAAAAAAAATTTCACAACAAGAAATCTTCTTCTTTTTAAAATAAACAACTTTTGCTTGAAAATTTTTTTTATAAAATCCATAGTTATCTCATATTAAATGGCATATTATTCATGTAGTCGAATGAAGGCGGACATATGTAGATACATAACATCTCATATACTATTGGTATACCCAGTAAAGGTATTAACAATTCGAACATTGATATACAACTCATTATATACTGGATATTCAAACAATTAACTCAGTGAATTGTTACATTACTTGTTTTATTATTATTTTTTTTTAAATTTCAAGAATTACATTATAAATGATAAACAAATAAAAACATTGGGATGTTTTTCGATTCAGTTTGGTTCAATTTTATGGCAGAGAAGTGTACACGATTGAAAAGGAAAATTCAATTGATCACACGATATTTTATTGATCTAGTTCTATTTCGTACAGCGAACTATTTAGAATTATCTTCTACTCAACGAAAATGAATTTAACGAAAGAAATTAACGAAACAATGGAAATTAATAATAATAATAATAATAAAATTGAAATGATTATTAAATCGGAAAAAAAATCGAATACTAACAATCAATCGAATTTGCAACAAGATCGACCATTATTGGATAGTTTAACGGATACAATTATTGAAATTAATCGTTTAGTATATTTTTATTTATTTGTAAATTGTGCAAAATTTCTGATTTATGAATCGGAAAATTGGTATGATTTATTTTAAAAGTTTTGTTGTGTGTTATATTAAGTGATTTGATGATTTTCTACTCGATGAAAAAAATGGTAAGTTTATATTGTGGAAAAGGTTTTATGTAGCTAAATAAGGTCAACACTACTATTAAGACACAAAAGTTTAATAAAATGATATCGGAGTGAAAAACTATAATAGAAAAATTATATATTGTGTCTAAAACCAATGATTCTACATTTTATCATGATAGAACAGAACCAGCGTCAGTTTTTACGTTCAAATTAGAGTTTGAAAGACTGCGGCATTAAATTCATTATTTACATTAGAATCAGAGTTAGTGAAATTGATCAAGACCAGGCCAGGATTATCAATATATACATTTAATATACAAAGTTTACGAGTTCTGAAAATGATATCAGTGATAATGTGCCCCGTAATTCTAATATTCTACTTTGATCAGAAACATGGAGTAATAATGATGAAGACATTCCTGTACCTAATTTCAACTGTCAAGCTATTACCAAAGCTATTTACCAAAATTTTCATTCATCTTTCATGATCATTCATCTTTCTATAATGTATAATATTGTCTTTCAATATTCAAAAATCTTATATCACACGTAACAAAATTATTGTCACACTACTTATGTGACAGGCAGACATAGGGCTGTTTCGCTTTAGCATATTATGTATGTATATATAAATTTTGTCTATATACTGTATGACACACATTTTATAGAAATCAGTGATACATTGATCGAGCAAGTGCAACATCAAGCGAGTGTTACTACATTAGCGATTCGGTACATGCTGAAAATACACTCTAATCGGATTCTCATAACGCACCAATAGAAGTATAACTAAATAATATAATTAAGATACACGAATTGTTGTAATAAAATATTCGTTAGAAAAGGGGAAGGTAGTAATTCATGATGGATGATGAATGATTTGTTTCTTATCACTTTGATACATCTAAATATTATCACAGTGAATACTTTGTCCTTCAGAAAGAAACACAATTTACATAAATTTTACGCATTATTACGTCAAACTAATTGTATCCTCTATTTTTAGATACAACAAGTATAATTACAAAAACGTTTTACGTAAAACATTTACATATTTTACATTTTATTTCAATTAATTAGACATAAAAATGGTGAAAAAGATCGGTTAAGTGCAAAGCTACACTTAGTACAAATAGAGTTTCTGTGAAAAAAATATGCTATTGCAATAGGCAACCCGCATTACATTAATCTTGTTTTGTATATAAATGTGAAAACTTATTTAACTGTACACCAAAAAAAAAAAACAATTCGTCGCGCTAGAATTTGTATATCCTGATAATTTTGGTTCAATCTGTATATTTCTCAGCGATATAGAGGGTGGGGAACAAAAACTTATATAATGAATCTCAAAAACATCCAGTTACTATTAGCTACTGTTTGTCGAGTATACGTAACTTTATCACACCAATATCTTACAAGTTGCCTATCATTTAATTTCTTTGATTGTGAAAAACTGGAAAAAACGAATTTTCTCTGAAATAAAACCTAGCTAGATCGACATTTTGCCCCCCGAGAATTCATATTCCGAAGCCGTTTTCGAGAATGCGATTACAAATATAAAATATATAAATATTACTTGTTTAATATTGATTGTTGAATTCGTGCTTTAATAAGCTTTCATTTATGTGAAATAGGCTCTTAAAAATACGTCCGTGATAGACAGACAGACACCCAGGTGATTCCATGTAGGTGTTCCGTATTTTCGAAGTACGGAACACTAATAAAAAAAAAGGATCGGTTATTATTTTAAAGGGACTAAAACTAAATATAGCTTTGTATGTATTTAATTATGTAAATATATCAAACGACAATAATGATGAGAATTTATCATAAAAATTTCCCTTGTGTACACATGGTCACAAAACTAGCGTTTTCTTTTCAAAATTGATTTGTGTCTGATTCCATTCGGTTTTCGAAAAAATGCTTCGGATAAAAGTTGTCCATTATAAATATACTAACAACTTTTATTCGAAACATTTTCCTCAAAAACCGATAGAATAACGCACAAATCAACTGTATAATTTTGAAAAAAGAACACTACTTTTGTGAGCCTGATTACCATATTATATAGATTTACCTTTACTATTATTATGATTGTAATATCTAATTTAGAAACCCAACAATTCTAATATAAAATATATGGAAATTAATGTACAGGGTGTAACAAGCAATCATATCAAATAATATGAACTCAAATTGAAGACTATATTCTCTTTGATTTTAATATTGAATTGGTACTGTCGGTGACAAAAGCAGTTTTTGGGTCAATTTGTGCCTTATTCATTCGGTTTTTGAGAAAATGTATCGAATAAAAATTATTAGTATACTTATAATGAAGAACTTTTATTCGAAGTATTATAAGTCTATAAGAACTATATTCAAAGCTCATATTTTAAATATATTCCTTTTTACTCATATTTATTTTCATGTTTATGAATGTAACACTTTGTTACATTCTGTATATATATATTTACGTTTCCTCGTCAACAATGAATAATTAATTGTTGTGAACATGTATATATAAACGAACCCAAGTTTAATAATAGAACTTCTATTCAATATTCATAACAATTATTATTATTTATTTATAGATGAAATATATGTTGTGATAATAGTACTCCAAATATACATACATGGAGGTGTATTTTATAGGCTGAGCCATTTATTAGGGCTCATCTTAAAGTTTTATCATACAAAAAGTAGTGGTAGTAGTAGAGACGAGACCTAAGTCTACCGGGAGGCAAGTAAGCCTTTTTGGGCCTTTTTCAATGACTCCTATTTTTACTGTCTTAGGTGAAGATGATTACGTGTAATTGTTGCTGCCTATACCGTATCAAAAATGGACTTTTTCAAAAATCATATAATTTTCAACTTGTTCAACGTTTTAGTGATGTACAATGCCTAAATCATTTTAAAAATGAACCTTTGTATTTTAAGTGACGTTAAAGGGGAAATATAAGAGAAACCTTGAGTAAGTTCGTTAATGAGTAGAATCCGTCATGGAAAAAAGAAGGCTTAAAGAAAGAGGAGAACACAAGATATAGAATATCTCTCTCTCTCTCTCTCAATATAAGAAAAATTGAAAAATATATAAGTAGTGAAGTTGTAGAAAATCAACTTTACTATTACAATTATAATTAATTGATTTGATTGACCTGATTATCTTGTCTAAAACTCTAAATAGGTATTAAGCGTTTTAATTTTCTAAACTTCCTTTGTTTGATTTTGCCATGTAACGAACTGGACCTTTCAAATACACAAAATGGATGACACATACTAAATTTTATTCCCATCAGACCAAAATTGTGGCTTTCAAGGTGTGTAGTGTAGATATATGAATAGAATATAATAGAGATTCGATAATTTTTATTGAAAGAAAAAAAATTTTTTTAAATATTTATAAAATGTCAGTTGCATAAATATTAGAAACTATTATACTCAATTATGTCATTAATTTTATATTCCTTTTTTTTTTTTATTCAATATGGAAAAATATAAAATAAACCAATAAATTAGTTTTGCAAATAATGCACTTTTATTAAAATATCAGATCTGAAGCAATAAATAATGATAAACATTTTTCAATTTTTATTAATGATTATTCAATATAAAAATAAAAAAAACAGT
This sequence comes from Nineta flava, assembly GCA_963920215.1. NCBI lineage: Eukaryota > Metazoa > Arthropoda > Insecta > Neuroptera > Chrysopidae > Nineta > Nineta flava. The sequence continues at coordinate 67,880,020 of OY986045.1, forward strand.
TTTTTAAATTATATGAAAAAACAACCTCTATTTTAGGGATGGGCGCGATTTTTAAATGGTGTTCTATTTTAAATAAATATTTAGCATGTAAATATAGCTTTTCCATTTTATATTTTAATAATATTTTGTATATATATATATTGAACCATTATAATAGGGAATATGCATGAAAAATTTTTTTCACTTGAATTGAAGCATGTTTACTTGACAAATATCAAGGTAAAATTACTTTTTAAATAACTTTAAAAATAAGCGAAATATGAATGATTGAAATTCCCGATTAGACAAAGAGGGTGATAGCCCTCTTGATATGTTATGTGACGTCATATTACACTTTCACCCTTTAAAATACACGTAAAACTCCGTTTTTAGTATTTTTGCAAGAAAGAGACAGATAATAATCTTTAAAAGATTATAGCTTGCTTGATATTTGTCGGATTTTAATTTCGTTTTTAAATATTATTACAGTATTAACAGTATTTTCATTGAAAATAAATGTGAAAACAAATTTTCATGCATCTTCCCTATTATTAAATTAAACAAATATTAGAGTTTTACGTGACAATATTTTTATGTTGACTATCGTTTCGGAAACACACAGTTGCTTCTTCAGAAAATATAAAATAATCATTAATATTACATATTTTCTGAAGAAGCAACCGTGATTGCGAAACTATAGTCAAAATAAACATATTGTTAAGAAAATCTCCAATATTTGTTTAATTTAATAATTAATAACATTTCTTTAATAAACATGCAGACACTTATTGGAAAATCCACCTTTTTTGGTTATTAAATTTTTTTTGTAATAATTATACCGTGACTGAGAAATAATTAACTAAAAACGTGATCTTATTTTTGTAAGTATTAAACCTTGGTCTCGATTTACAAATATTTTAATTAGCAGATCCAGGTACAAAATAGACACGATAATTCAAAAACAAAAAGCGATAACGAGTTAAAATCTGTGTGTGTGTGTGTGTATTTTCTAGGGCTAAAAAGTATCTTTAAGCGCCTGTCCTGAATGGGACACGCTTAGACCGTGAGGTCCAATGTGATATCGAAATCACATTACTCCCTCCTTAAATTATTTTGTGCCGTTCAGATACAAAAATAGGGCTTTGACACCTGTAGACTATAGGTCAGAGAGATTGTAAAAGAATGTTTTAAGTAAACGGGAGTGAGTCTCTTCGAAGTAAGAGCTGGGCCGTAACAGAGAAAGTGAGTCTCTTCCTCCCCCTCCTAACAGTTGCAGCTCCAGTAATAGTCATGAGGCACTGGCAGTCCTTGATCTTGAAACCTTAAAAGATAGAAGACAAATTTTCAGACATAAAATGTTCCTTTTATAAAAATAAACCACTTACGTTCGAAACTTTTTTAACATAAACTAAATAGTTTCGCCACAAGCTTAAATATAACAGTTGTGAAAATAAATTTTTGAATACTCGGTACTATATGCAATAAACAAAGCATGTATGTGGGAGGAATAAAGATAAGATTAGCAAAATATACCGTGTGAGCTCTAAATATTCAGTATTTTAGACGTTATGTTTAAATTCCATGACTAGTTCAATTGTGACCTGAAATTTTGTGTGTGCGCGTTCTAGAGTTAAAATGTATAACTTCAAGTTCAGGAATAGTTGGACCGTCTAACCCCCCCCCCCTCCCCTTGGAAGGGGGGCCGATTCCAAATATAATGACAAAAAATATCCCATTTTTTAAAACAAAGTCAGTGTATAAGCAATTAACCAGTCCAAGTGGCCGAGCGGTCTAACTTGGGAGGTTATGGGTTCGAATCCCGACATCGGCAGTTTGTCAATTATTAAACTCAATGACTAAACTGTCGGCGTATGGACAAGAACGAAGTAACCGGCTATGCTTGAGAAGGTTTTCTGCAGTTTCCTTCACGAACTAAATTCTATACACAAAAATTCCTTCCTCTCCACTAACATCCTCACATCCTTAGGCATCACAATGGACCTTAGGGTCGAAGTGTAGCCTGTCCAGGGCAGCCTCTACAATCTATCTATCTTAACTTTTTTTTAAATTCATGTTCAAAACGGACAAGTACTTCTTGCCCGTTTTAAATGAGAATTACTTGTGAAATTTATAATATTTCGTGCATCAAATCATTTAATTATAAAATGTTTACATGAATTTATTAATGGTCTTTCTGTGTAAAATATTGCAGTAATTTAAATTTTATATTTTATTGTCGGTACACGAAATATAGATTGAAAGTGGCATAATATTTTATCCATTAAATAATCGTGAACAAATGTTATCACATGAGTATAAAATTTATTGATATAGATATAGCAATTTTTGTTTGTTTGTAATCGTTAAATCATCGACATAGTAAACTAGATAACCAAATGATATTAGTTTTGCTATCAATCATTGCGATATCTAAATGTTAAGAGTGCTACCAGCGTTGGATTTAACCATCAGAGGCCGTCCATTGCCGCACAAAATAAGTGAACAAAATTAGGGAATTTAAAAAATTGTATTGCAAAATTATAAATTGTTAAAAATACGCTTTTAAAAAACTTCTATTAAGTAGGTATCTAAAACCAATGGTTCTACTTCCGTTCAAATTAAAGCTGAAAGATTGGCATTAAATCCGTTATTTACATTATTTACAAGACCAGGCCAAGTTTATCAATATATACATTTAAGATACAAAGTTTACGAGACCATAAAAAATGATCTTATTGAGAATGTCACTTGAAGAGAAATATTCACACAATTATCAACAATTCTTTGCCTTAATTGTTGCAAATTTTCAGGCGTATTCCGCGAATGGATCTGTGTTTTGAGAACACCCCACAAAAAAACAGTAGCAAGGAGATAGATCTGGCAATCTGGTAAGACCACTCATAAGACGTTCCTGGAAAGTAAGTTCCAGGAACAGCCTTACTATCATGGCATTGTGTGCAGGGCAACCATTTTGTTGGAACCATACAGATTCCAGGTCTAAATTAGGAAGAGCTCTAACAGTTGACAAAATATTATTTCGTAACAAACTCAAATATTTTTGAGAATCTAAAGATTCCGTCAATGAAGAATGGTCCTATAATTTCATTCCAGTCCAGACATTCAGTTTTAGTATGTGTATTAGCTACGTAGCAAGAGTAGCAAATGCTACGGGCTCGCGCATTTGGGAGCCCCGCGCACCCACGCCTATCTGAGCGTTAAAAAAATTATTTAAGGAAATTACAAGTCACTGATGTTATATTTTTTTTGTGTCCTTATTGATAACGTACTGTCTGCTTTAGATAAACGTATGAAAGCATACCATAAAATAACTAGTATTTTTGGAGTATTTCGCCAGTTAAAATCTGTTTACAAAGAGGAGATTTTGAAAAAATCTTCAATTATCGTCTGTGCTTACGCACTTGATTTGGAGGACTGTCTAGGTGACGAATTAGTGCAGTTCGCTGAGCTGCTCAAAACAGATGTGGCTACTGCTATTGACCGGAAGAAGGACGAGGCTCAGGAACTGGACTTTAGAATCGTGTTTCCCAAATGTAGAAATTCCCAAAATGTAGCCTAGCGCATTTACTTGTATCTCATGATCACCAACTGCAGTGGCGAACGTTCTTTTTCAACGTTAAAGCATATAAAAAATGAGTAATACGATGGGCCAAAAACGTCAAAATCACCTCAGAGCTTGATGAATATAGAAACTAATTTACTCAGAGAAAACGATATCAATAGTTTAATATCTAAATTTGTCCACATGAAATTCAGAAAAATTCATTTGTAACATTTTCTTTTATTAATCATCCTAAATTTAAAACCTAAGGTAAAGCAAGGGCCCCTTAATGGAATTTGCTACGGGCCTCGCGCTGCCTTAATCCGGCACTGTGTGTATGTATGATTTTATAGGAAATATTTTATTTATTTATTTAACATTGATTCTCTATTAGATATGCTTTTGAAAACGGTCTGTATATTAAACACACGGTATATTATATAAATATTCATTGTTTGAAACAGAAAACGCATTCTCAATACACAACACAACTATTTCTTCATAATATTATAATAATATTTTATAACGGTGTGCGCCGCGCACCACAGTTTAATATTGTATTATCGGCCGCAGCCGAACAAACTAGTTTGTTTTATAGTGAGAGCGAATACTCAAATATTATTTTGTATTTATAATAATTAATAGTTCTGTGACAACACAACTATTTTCAAACGTGAATACTCTTCAGAAAATTATCTATACACGTGTCTCGTTTTAAACTATTTTCAAACCCGTATTAAGTAAATTTTTTTCGGAAATTGCAGTAAATTGTTTGTCGCGGTTATTGACCTACATTTCTCTTTTTTTTTTATTTACTGTCTCGATGATTTTGACAGTGTGAAGATTGTTTCAAAATGTGTAAATAAATGTACAAAATATATTTTGATTGTGTTAAATTTTTTGTGTTAAACTAAATTTAAAACAAATGTTTGTGTTAATGTTTAAAATTAATTAGCTAATTAGCTAAAAACTGTTTGTTGCTAACATGACTTTCACTTCAAAGTATTCACGTGAAAAGAAAGTTGAAGTTCAACAAAGTGGTGTTAAAATAAATATGCCACCACGATTGCATATTGTTGAAATTGGGTATGTTACAAATATTATGTTATTAGCCAATAATTAAATATGTTCAAACAATAATGTTTTTCAATGTTACTTCAAAACAAATAACAACTTTTTAAACATAACAATAAGACTTACTTCCAAATAGTTAGTTTCTCGAAACACTTTAAAAAACATCAGTATTAATGCAGTGTGTCTAGCGATCGGGAAAACCGATGGAAAATACGTGCATTTTTTAAGAGTCCTATTCTTTTTATCAAAACCAATTTACATCCATTGTTGTGGAATATCAGACCTCAAACATGGGTTGAGTATGCGTCTCCTTTGAATGGGTTTAGTTGGCTCCTCCTAAAATTCGATATTGTGGTTTTATCTAGTCTTTACGTATTGATACCAAACCACCCATTTATGGCTAATGGTCAGTGTCTGCGAGTATTTGAAAACGAAAAACCGAAAGTGGCACTTAACCCTTGGCGTTTTTTTGGATATAGATTTATTTCGGAACATTGTAGCAAATTAACTTGCGAACATTGAATTGAGAACCTTATTTTTTCGAAATCGATTAAAATATATATTTTATCACCAGAAATAATAGTTTTGAAAAAGTAAAATGGAAATCTTATTGTTTATTGTCGCGGCACACTTTTAACGATTTCAAAATTTGACGGCACACAAAGAAAAAGATAAGTTTAAAAGTTGTTTACTTCTCTATAATACACTGTGTAAAATAGTTTATGATCATAATTTTGAATGTAAAATAAAATAAAATGTACTACAAAAAACAACAGTACGTTTATTATGGGATTCATTACAAGTTAATAATAAGAATACTTTTAATGACAAATTTGAGCTTTGATGTTTTTTTGATAATTTCATTTATATTTGGTCGTAAAAATGGCAATGCTCTTCTAATATTGTCTTCTACATTGAACAGTCTCGATCTGTTTTTCGTATTTATGTTGGTTAATACTTTACTATATACATTTCTAAAATTTGCCGGCACACAAAAGTGCCGCGGCACAGTGGTTGAGAATCACTGGTCTAGACCACATAAATTTATATCGCATCGTTAACATCGCGAACGCAAAAATTTTTATTAAAATGACTAATATTGAAAAAAATTTATACGATTCGAATAAATTTAATAGTAATTATTTATATTTATTAAATCGCTGAAGAATTATTCATGTTTTAAATTTTTATAGAATGTGGGCGAATTAATTTTTTCAGTAGCAAAACATAACTCCTACTTTATATTGAGTCCACAATAATTGATACATAATTCGTCCAGTCTACGTCTCACAGAGGATTTATTCAAAGTATTCCATAATTTGTTAGGCGAATCATTGATGTCACAAGAGCTTCTTGACTCACATCAATACATACTCAGTGTTTTGTTGAAATCTCTGATGAGTCATTCATTACTTCTCAATAATATTATTCTTATTATTATTGATAATATCTGGATCAATCTTATTTAAATATAATTGTGTACTTTATTGAATTCTTTCTCTCTTTCTCCCTCTCTCTCTCTCTCTCAAATTGAAATAAAGAACTTCTATGGAAATCATATATACATTACGTTTGCTTTGGGAAGCCGTAGAAATGAGTCTATACGTGATTAAAACAGCATACATAATTATTTCAATTAAGAAAAAATGGGATTATATTACATTGTTTGAATTTTATTTCAGAATTCGATACTTTTCTACAACTTTCTATGAAACTAGAAAATGAACTTGGCTGTCGTAGCCAATATTCAGAGCTTAATTTCAGAGATATATTTTTTCAAACTCAAAATCCCAACAAAATTCAGTTAGTAGCAACTTTTTGAGTTTATACATCATCACAAAAATGTCTTACAAGTTGCCTGCTTTTAAAAAAGTTTCACGCTATTTCTTTGCTTGTGAAAAAACGGAAAAAACGATTTGTCCGGTTTCGCGTATATTTTCTTATTTATGTATTTCAGACGATCTAGCTAGTTTTATCTTTGGGAAAAATAGATTTTTCTGGTTTTGACTAGTAAAGAAACAGCGGGAAACATTTTTTTTAAGTAGGCAACTTGTAACACTTTGCTGTGATGATATTCGAAATTTTTTTTCGAAAACCGAATGAATAAGAAAGACACACAAATTAATTATAAAATTTAAATAAAATTAACATCAACTTTTGACGCAAATTGTACAAATGTAAATACGGAAGTCCGCGCACATTTAATTTGATGATTAATTTAGAAACACAACATATGAGTAAATAAATTTACTTGGTAGACATTTTTTATATATAAATATAAATCAATTGTTGTCCTACATAACGAATACGAACTCGAAAGTTCAATGTACTATTTACCATTTGCATGTATCGTTTGTAAATATATAGCTATTGTTTGTGATCATCATATAGTTCATATAGCAGCATTATTATTGCTATTATAAATAATGTAAAAATAAATAGGAAATGTTTCCTCATATGGTTTCATGCTTCATCACTTTTTTAAATGCGTTAATTGTATTATCACTTGACACAAGAGTTTACTATTATAACATTCATGTGTCTCAAGTTACCGTCCAAGTGGCCGAACGGTCTAAGGCATTATGTCTACTTGGAACTGGGAGGTTATGGGTTCGAATCCCGACATCGGCAGTTTGTTAATTGACTAAACTGTCGGCGTATTGAATTGAATTGAATATCGGCATGTACTACGCAAAATGAGCATAATCTGACGAAAAGTGTATGCTGGACCATCCTTAAGAAGATAAACTCCTTAATACGAAAAAAAAAAAAATATTATAAGGTATTGGAGTTAAATTTTATTTTCTGATTCCATTACCACGATTTATTACTAGTCGAATATTAGAATTTAATAATAAAGCAAGAACAAATAAATAGTGTAAATATTATTAGATTCTTTGAATGCATGAGGAGGTAGGTAATAAAGTTTTCATCATGAACATTTTTATTCATCATAATATAGTTACATTTTTTAAATATTATAGATATATATATATATATATATATATGTATATATATATATATATATATATATATATAGGTTTTTAGGTTTGAATTTTTACATAAACTACATTTTGATAAGGTTTTTAAACATGCTTCATGAATAGTACCTTGTTTTCTTGTTCGTAAAAAAAACGCGAAATTTTCAGTTTAAAACTTTGTAAGGTTATTCCTCTTTGACCGTCCGGGGGGGGGGGGGGGTTAAATTTTTGAAGTTATACTTCTTTTGGTCCGTTATGAGAATCCAATCAATTAACTTTAGTATGTGCATCACAAAATCCCCACTCTTTAATGACAAACAAACAACCATACGCATACAGTATACCTATACACTATCCAGATGTTTGTATGTATCTGTATTGTATAGTTGTACTGTACAGTTTTGTAGTTAATATTTTATTTATTTATTAAACATTGATTCTCTATTAGAAATGCTTTTGAAAACGGTCTGTATATTAGATGCTTAACGAAACAGACAACAAGTAAGTCTGTCACATACGAGACCCCTTTTGTGTCTTAATACTAGTGTTGACCTTATTTAATATTATTTTTATAAATTATTTTAAAAAAAAGTATAACTTCTTACGTGCGTACATCAGTACACACATACTGTTTTTTGTTATTGCATCGTAGTTGCGGGTATAAAAATGGCCTTCCTTGATAAATTTGTTTGTGTTTTGCTGACAGAATGATAATATAATTTTTAGTTTATATACATATTTATTAGCTAATATATGAAATATTAATATTCAATAATATACTTTCGTAGCTAATATTTTATGTATTATTACATAAATTACATTTCTTATCAAGAGTATAATATCAAATTTATTTTATAATAATCTACAAAATTGAGTATTCTCTTATAAATTTATTTATTACCGCGTTTCACAAATTAACTTAATTAGTATTATTTTATAATACATATATCAAATAGATATTGAATTACACATGGAATGTATCGATTTAAAGTTATACGAGTATGAATGTTTCTACAAAAAAACTCTTGGAATACTTTTCACGTAGTCATTTAAAGTTTGCTTTGTAGGGCAGCTCAAAGTAAAAAAATCTTCCATGTTGATATATATTTTCCATGGATAAACATCAATATTATCCATGGAAAAAATCTTGAATAAAGTATACATGGAATAAACTATGTTAGTGAAGAATCACTCCTTCAGTTTGACCGGACAGTACAGTACATTTCATAATAAACAGAAACATTGTTACAGCACATTTCATAATAACAGAAAATAAAAATTTTAATCTGTAAATTAATTATTTAAATTAAGATAGCATCTAACATCACTAGTCATCGGATTTATGTAATTATTTTATTACGAAAAATAATAAATAATCGTCTTTTGACGATTATTTTGACGATTTGATGAACATTTTCGTGAATTTTTTATCAATTTAATTAAGATGTTTATAAAGCTCTTCGTCAGACTATTTTTTTTTAAACGTAATGTACGAAATTTATTTGATAAAAGTAGAAGTTTTTTACTTTTTAATCTATAGATAGAAGGTGGAGCAACATTATCGAAAATGTATGCGTTCATTCAACATTTAAGCTATTCACAACATGTTAAATTTTTCAATTTTTAATAATTAATTTCATGAAAACCCTTCGTTAGATTTTTTTCAAAAAATTATTCGTATGAGTTAGCAATTAATAACATTCAAAAATTTCAGATTTTTATCTATACATTGCCGATTTTACCTATACATGTGTCCGAACAACCTTAAGATCACTAAGTAAATTACATCATGGTTGCAAAACTGCATCATGGTTGAATCATTGTCAGTAAGGTCATGCTAAAAAAAAGAATCAACTAAAAGAAAAGAAAAAAAACATATATATATATATATATATATATATATATATATATATATATATATATATATATATATATATATATATATATATATGTATTCATAAGTGTGGGCACAGAGGACCCCTTGGTATAGGTGCTAGGGACCCTTATGCGGTACCCCTCTTTCTGATTATTATTCATAAGTGTTGTTTTGTTGTCGGCCAAATATATAGATATATATATATAATTAATTAATAACTAACTACCGGTTTGGTAACAAATCCATTTTTAGCTGAAAATAAAAATAATAAAAATGATTAAATACTTTTATTGCGCGGCAACCGATTACTTAGATTCACAATAGTAATTATTATTTGTTTTGTTCGACACTGTGTTGTGAGTTTTTATTATTTTTGAAACAAAACAAAAAATTATCTAAGTTTAAATCAATGGACGTGTTCAGGGCAACTTAGTCCTTAGTAAACCAAGTTAGTTACTTGCTTTTTCCTGTGACCTTTGAGTTTCTTAAAACGGCAACAACTAAAATGAAATTGAATAATGTAAATATAATAGAATTTTTTTGTTTTTTGTTACAGGACTGACGATTCTCCTGTTGAATCAACAGTAATGGCACCGGTATCACAACCACCTCCAATATCAATACACAATCGTTTACGATGTCCTGCACCCATATCACGTTTACGTGTAGAGAAAATCGAAGGTGGCTTGATGGTAGCTGGTGTTGTGATTGCTGCTAATTGTCAAATTGTTTTACCCGTATTTGGTTTTTTATTTACATTTGTTGGTTGTGTTTTAACAGGTAAGTTTTTTTTTTAAATTTTTTTAACTATTACTTCACCAAAAATGATCTCAAGACCTTGAAACTCATAGAATTGTTCAAGTACTTCGTTCTTGTCCATACGCCGACAGTTTAGTCAATTAACCGCCCCTTTTTTTCTTAATAATTGACAAACTGTCAATGTCGGGATTCGAACCCATAACCTCCCAGTTTCCAAGTAGGAATACTGTGCAGACATAACGCCTTAGACCGCTTGGCCACTTGGACTGGTTATATGTCCCTAGGTTACACTTGGTAACCATCAACAAGCTTGTATAACGATTATTAAATATTGAGGCTAAAATAAACATTGGTTTAAAGTCCAAAAAATTTGTAATAAAATTTGGAAAACGGGCAAAAACGTTGGACAAAGAACAGGATCTATTCTCTATAATATTGAATGAACGTAGGTAATCGCTCTGAATTTATAAAAAATTCACTCCGCAGTGTTTTTTAGACAATTGTACGTGAAAGATCACATGCAATATCATAAAAATCAGATCCTAAGATGAGTTTCAGCGAGCTTAGGTCATTTTTCTATGTTTATAAAGTCCACTAAGTGGAGTTCTTTTTTTACAATTTTACAATATTTTTGTGCCGAATCGATTCAGTTTATGAAAAGCTGTCTTTTAGCGAATTTCCTGAAAGGAAATAGAGCTATTGGTCCCGTACCGAAGTCAAAATTTCGCAAAAATTTCTTCAAATGTCCATCGATCCTGCCTAGTAGATGTCGAAAAACACCATTTGTAAAATTTATATATATATATCTATGGACATATATATATATATATACATATATATATATGTGTCTGTAATCACTCTAGCGGTCACAGTTTTCATTTTATTGGAATGAAATTTGGTATTTGAGGCGCTTTTGGTATTCAAAAGGTCAAGTTCGTTAATGGGTAAAATCGGACAAGGAGAAAGGGGGGTTTAGAGGATGGGGGAAACACAAAATTTACTTATCTCCCTTAATATTGGAAAAATCGAAAAATTTATAAGAAGTAAAGTTGTAGGTATTATGTTTTACTGTAAATTTGTTTCTTATCATTTTTTCTGTTACACTATTATTTACAGCAATATTGACGGTTTAAGATTGAAAATTAAATTCCTTAATATCTCTGTACACATTAGAGTTTGAGCAAAAATGATAAGGTGATGAATTGTAGCAAATTTGATTTTCTACAACTTTCTTTCTGACGCATTTTTCGATTGTTCTAATATTAAGAGAGAAATTTTATATTTTGTGTTTTCTTCTCTCTTTATGAACCCCCCCCCCCCCCATTCCCTTAGACGTAAGCCATTTATTAATAAAATTGGCCTTGCAAATACTAAAATCATATACATTTCATTTTGATCAGACTAAAATTGTGACCGCTAGAAAGTGATTTATGTATACTAAGGAAATTCGCTAAGTTGAAGCAGCTCCTGCGTAACGAATTTTTTTTTTTTATAATGAACAAATTTTATTCGAAACATTTTTTCGAAAACGAAATGGATTTGCTTCAAATCGATGTAAAAGGAATTAATTTTCAACCGTAATTTTATTTATGACTTATGTATGACTGACGTCAAGATTTTTTTTAAATATTAAATCACGTTAAAAACGTGGAACTATGAAATATAAAAAAATTATCATCCGACCGCTTGTACTAATTGGAAATTCTAATTATTTCCTTGGTAAATAAATAAATTTAAGAATTTTAGACGTCATAGCCTTGCATCTAAATAACAAAGCAGCGCAATGTACAGAAATTTGTTTACAAGTCCTATATCATAGATTAAATGGATGGTGTTATACAAAAAGGATTCAACCGAAAAAAACGTTGTTTTTAACTTTGAATGTGTACCTCAAATTCTGTAAAAAAATTAATCTGTTTGTAAGATAGATAGATAGATTGTAGGGACTGCCTTGGACGGGCTACACTTCGACCATAAGGTCCATTGTGATGCTTGCTTAAGGGGGTGAAGATGCGAGTGGAGTGGAAGGAATTTTTGTGTATAGACTAGGAATTCGTAGGATGTGCCGACTATGATAGGAACTATGCCGATATTCATCTGGAGTTCGTGAAGGAAATTGCAGACAACCTTCTCGAACATAGCCGGTTACTTCGTTATTTTCCATACGCCGGCAGCTTAGTCAATTAACCCCCCCCCCCTCTTTTTATTTAATAATTGACAAACTGATGATGTCGGGATTTGAACCCATAACCTCCCAGTTTCTAAGTAGGCATACTGCGCAGACATAACACCTTAGACCGCTGGGCCACTTGGACTAGTTGTTTGTAAGTATTACATTTATCAGCTATGTTACTGATGATTTACTAGGGATCATTAAATTTGAAGCCAATTATCTCAAAAACAGCCTCACCTGCGGGTTAACTCTTTTTTACATAACACCATACAAATATCTCTAATAGTCCTCTATTACAATTGGCTGTGGTAAATTATTTTTATATTCCCTGTGTAATTTATTCATTATCAGCTATTATGTCTATTTATAGTTCTTTTCAGAGCTGATAATAAATATTAAAGGAAGCTAACAAAAAAGGCGCAGGTCGGACTCGATCCGTAGATTTTTCGCACATGATCCGTAGACGTTTGGACTGTCGCTGTTTTTCATTTCCTTTTCGACGCTGCCATAGTTCTCGCATTCGTTCGGTACTGGATTTTTTAAGCTCGTTGGATTGATTTTTTGTTTACATGCTGTTGAAGTGCATATAAATCAATTATAAAAGTTTCCGGGGATTACGGGGGTCTTGAATTTGTAGCGGTATCGCTTCTTCATTTAATTATTATTATAATTTTGTTCATCATTTTTATCTGTTGCATAACAACTATAACTTCCCTCTATTATCACGGTTGCTTTGAATGTTAACAACCGTGGTAATTTACATATTAAAAATAACAACATTTCATAAATCAAATCAATAAAGATCAATTATATTTTTTACATATATTTATTATTTATTTAAATAATAATTATTTAATATAACAATCATTTACCTTTACAAATTAATTATTTAATGTTAAAGTTCGAGTTTTAATGCATAGCTCTTATGGAGAAAACTCATATTTTCACACATATTTTGACATATTTTGATAATTTTCATTTGGAATAAAATAAGACGAATAAAAAAAAACTACGCAATAGAAAATAGAAATATTAATATACAAGATTGATCCAATAAAAGTCCGATATGACGGGCCTAAAAAAAAGATATTTAAGAAAACAACTGAGATTTCGGGTAAATTTTATTTCTGTCGACGGTAGCTTATTTACCCGAAATCTCAGGTTTTTTTCTTAAATAACCTAACTTAAATTTTGATTTTAACTTGCGACAAAAAATAATAAACATTATTGTGGACTTTTATGAATGTACTATATAAAATTTTGAAGAATTTTATAAATGTACTAAATATGTAGTGCTCGTACATCCTTAACATTTAAGTGCAGTCATCAATTATCAGGAATATACACAAACCATTAAGCCATTAACAATAATCCATTCATCATTCAAAAAAACAAATCAATAATTTTACAAAAAAAAAAAGAAAACATCATCTAATGACAGGGGGAAAATAACTATAATTTAATTCTACACACTCACAGTTTTTTTAGACAAAAATTTATTAGGAAAAGGTTGCGTCTTTTGTTGTACGTATACTTATTTATTTTCTATACTTTTTATGAACTTGACCTTCTTGTATAATATTGTTATATTTTAATCTTGTACAGTGTGTTTCAGTTGATACTAGTAATTATTTAGTCTGTATATAGTACAGGAAATGGGTTCAAAAAGAAACAATTTTTATGACACTTCTCCGTAATATTTACGAATTGCATATTCTTGTAGGGCTGATAGCCCAAATGAGAACGTACTATTCTCAACCCACCGATTCACCAGCCATTTTTTTGCCACGCGTTCAAAGTTGGCGAAACGGAAAAAATAGGTTTTTGAACGATAGCGACGAAACTGTGAATTTGACGGAAAAAAAGTAAAGGAACCATTTTTAGGTATTAACAAGATAAACAATTTGGTGCGTCGGAAATTAAAATCGTTTAATTAGTTCTCTCGCAAAGTAACGAAAACTTGTTTGGTATTATGCAAATATTTTCCGATTCCATTGTCTGAAACACATTGTATCCGTTTTGTGTTAATTGCTTCGTATAAACATTAACAGCAACAAACTATTAAACTATATAATAGTCGTCACCATATTTATATATATATATATATATATATATATATATATATATATATATATATATATATATATATATATATATATTACATATGTGTATATATCTTTAATTGTTTGTATATACCGTCTGTTTTGGAAAGCTTTGCTAATACAGAATCAATGTTAAATATTATTTACTATAGTAACTACACAATGCTTCGTAAAGAAATGAAAATAGTTTGGGTTCTCTGTAGTCAGTAGTGTGTGTGTGCATACGTAACACTAAAACCCCACTCTTAAATGACATCAATCAAACATTATACCACAAGCAGCCAGATGTTTGTGAGTATGTGTATGTATGTATGGCTTTATAGTAAATATTTTATTTATTTATTTAACATTGATTCCCTATTAGAAATGCTTTTGAAAACAGACTGTATACATATATATTATGTATGTTTTGAGTAATATATTCATTTATTATAAATATTTTAGACAGGTAAAATATAATAAATAATTTGTATATTTTATTCAAATTTGATGACGTAAATGTACAATATAAATACACAACACTCGATATTTCACAATCTATACAACATAACAACTAACTCTTTATTAATAATCTTATTCTTTTGAATATATATTTTTTGTGTATTGTTATATAAATATGTTTAGAGTACATATTCATATTTTTTTGTTAATATTATTCACGTGAATATTAAATCACGTGCTGACCTGAGCCGAATCAGTCTTTCACAATTTTGATTATTCCTGTAATAGCAGATACAACGTACCCCTTAACAAAATCGCTAAAATTGGAGGAAAATTTTATGTCCCCGATTTTGATAAAAACTTCGTTTTAAGCTAATTTGGACCTAGCGAAAACAATGGCGTTGGCTAAAGTACGATACGATTAACGGTTTTCAAAATATCAGATCCATAGTGTTAAAACTCAAAGCTGTATAAATTGAGAAGCGAAAATTTTGAAATGTGTTGAACGGACGTTAAAATGAACGTGATTTTCGTACTGTTTGGGTCAAAATTAGCTTAGAAAATGATTATTATTAAAATCAAGAACAAAAATTTTCTTCACTTTTTTCGCATTTTTTCCAAGGGGTACCCCTTAACAAAATCGCTAAATTTGGAGAAAATTTTTGTGTCCTCGATTTTGATAAAAACTTCGTTTTAAGCTAATTTGGACCTGGCGAAAACGATGGCGTTGGTTAAAATACGATACGATTAACGGTTTTCAAAGTATCAGATCCATAGTGCTTAAACTCAAAACTGTATGAATTGAGAAGCGAAAATTTTGAAATGTGTTGAACGGACGTTAAAATGAACGTGATTTTCGTACTGTTTGGGTCAAAATTAGCTTAGAAAATGATTATTATTAAAATCGAGAACAAAAATTTACTTCACTTTTTTCGCATTTTTTCCAAGGGGTACCCCTTAACAAAATCGCTAAAATTCGAGAAAAATTTTATGTCCCCGATTTTGATAAAAACTTCGTTTTAAGCTAATTTGGACCTAGCGAAGACGATGGCTTTGGTTAAAATACGATACGATTAACGGTTTTTAAAATATCAGACCCATAGTGCTAAAATTCCCAACTGTATGAATTGAGAAGCGAAAATTTTGAAGTGTATTGGTCGGACGTTAAAATGAACCTAATTTTCGTACTTTTTGTCACAAAAATACTCTAAAAAATTATTTACCCTAAAAAAGTATGCATACTGCGCTGACATAAGGCCTTAGACCGCTCGGCCATTTGGCCTGGTACCAACTAAGATAGTTGATATATATATTTATAATAACAAGTGAAGCATATCACGTGGTATCACCATACATACTTTCGCAAGCTTTAATTGAAAAAAAAAATAGAAAGCAAGGTTAAACTTCTGGAAAATATGATACCTTCAAGTATCATTTTGTACCATTTAACGATATCGTATTACAATTTTCCTAATTGATTTTTTTTTCTTAAGCAAAATATGACTCAGCATTGAAAAGAAAATGGTTTGAGTTGACTTCTTTCAATTGTGGCTCTAGTTTTTAGGTTGAAAATTTGATACGGCAAAAATTCAATTTATTCTTGTAACCATGTTTGTCCTTATGTATATGGTATTTTGTCATCAAAAATATTGATGTCAAAATAATGTCCGAAAATGTTTTTTTGTAAAACTGTGGATTGATAAAATTTTAATAGTACATAATTAACTTTCTCATTTTCTCTGTGTGGTCTATTAATAAATATAGGAAGCATTTGCATTAATAATTCAATTATATATTTGTACAAAAATAGAAATAATATCAATATATTTAGGTCATATATAATAGCAATCAGCTAGCTATTTTTTGATAAATCAATGAATCAATCTAATAATTGTATTTATTAATAGTTTTCTATGGAAACGTTTTTTAGAATTAATTGAAAATACAAACTAAAGAACTTTTTGATAACATAAAGCTCTCATTAACCTTTCAAAAATAATCAATTTTTATAGTTATTCAAAGTCATCGTCAGTGGTTAAATCATCGTATAACACATTCAAAAACTTTTATAATAGTATTTTTAATATACCTGTACTGAACTTGAAATAATCACTGAATAAGCGCCGGGACTTCCACTAAACTATGGATGGTCTTGATAAACTATGAATGTTTATATCAAGACCATTTGGGAATCTCTGATGATCCCATTTGTAGGGCCTGCATGGAGGACGATGAAACCACCATACATATTATATGCACCTGCAGAAACCTGCAGGGTGTCAGATATAGATGTTTGGGTCCGAAACTTTGGATCCATCAATCCTGGGAACAATCCCGGCGGGAAGTTGTGGGCCTTCTGTGTGGCATCTGGCCTCGACAGAAGCCTATAGCGTCATCTGCTTAAAATAGCACATCTCACTCGGAGGCGTCTCGCCTTCGGGTGACAGGTTTTTCTCAAGGAGAGCACAGAGAACCCCTTGGTCTAGGTGTTAGAGATCCGTTTGCGGTACCCCTCTTTCTAATATCAAGACCATAGGTCTTCTAGAACACCTTTGGAAGGAAGCAAGTAACAATAGATCAAATTGGTCGCGGTAGAAAAGCTCTTTATATAGGACTTGCTCCTAATTCGAATCTAATCTAGGCCCATTTTTGTTCCTGCAGTCCATGAAACTCTATTCCCGTTTAACTCTCACAGGAATCAATTTTACAAAAAACTATTCGAATTAAGAATATCCCTAAGAATGTATAAAAATTTACATTTAAAAATAATCTTCGAAATGAATTAACATTTTTATATGTTTTATTTGCAGCCGCATCATATCGTGGTCCAGGTGCAAATGAAGGTCCTGATTCATATGCAAATCGTATTGCCTTAACTGGAAATAGTCGTATACTAGGTCCAATATGTATAGTCATTGGTGTTATAATGTTGATATTTGGTGTTCTTTTATGTTTTCTAACGCGACGTGCTCGCAAAAAGGAACAATGTGTTGGATTCCATTGTCCAATTCATGGTGATTTTTATCCATTAAGTCCTGTAACAAATTCAAAAGCTATAGGTACGTATAATAATGCTACAAAATGTTGCAAGGATAATTTCGACTAAAATTTTTATGTTTTTGATTTTAGCCGCTTTAGAGAGTAGTAATGATTCGGGATATTGGTCGATATGTTGTCGCCGTAGCAGTCATACGGGAACAGTGCATGTGGCACCTCCATTATGTCCACATAGTCAAGTGCCAAGTACTCGCAGTTCTTTGAGTGGTGCATCACCAATTAGTCAATGTCCAACACCATTACCATTCGTAGTACCAACTGGTTCCATTGGGTATGTATATAGATATACTATTGTTAGGCGAAGAACCCAAGACATCCAAACGTTCTATTAAAGAGTTTAAAAAAATTTGTATCCAAAGGATTGACCGCTGAAATATCATAGACGTTTCCGGGAGGAGAAGGCTTGCTATAGTTTTTGGGATAGATTCCATTGCTTCGGAATATTTGGGAGAAATTCCATAGATAACTAAATATCGGTATACATTTCATTTCATTCATAAATTTCAATAGCACTTTTCCTTTTTTTTAGGGGTTTAGTACCATTAGCTACACAATTATCACCTGATCTAACATTTGGATCAATTCGTTCGCTTACCGTGAGTCGTGACATTGCAAGTTTTCCATTATCCAGAACTCCAAGTCCACCACCCCATAATGGGATTGATGAAAAGTAAGTAGAATATTTGTTATTTATTTTAAATGTCTATTAATCGATGAGTTTCTTTCTTCAATCTTGTCTATCTTAAATTGAAGGTGTACTTTTAAAAAGAGAAAAATTACGCAAATATTGAATTTTGGTAATATTTTAAGAGGAATTTTCTCTTTGGTTTTCGATCGGTTATTATTTGCAGCTACCTGTATGGCACTAATCACTCTTATATTTTTGGTCCTTCGAGCCGGATATATCTATAAAAGAGAGTTTTAGTTGAACTCTACCTTATGATAATAATGGTATAGTCTTCTGTTATATTTAATGACATTAAAGAATAGGATTTTTAGAATATTATCAAATGTCAAATTACTGAAAAATTTAGATCAAATATTTCTCAACAGAGGAGACGCTCTATTCAAATATAAACTTTCCTCTTCCTTCCTTTGGTGTGGCCTCCAAATAACCAATGTAATACATTACGATGTCATTAATTTAATCGCATTATTAAAGCGAAGAAATTTCGCGAGGTTTTGCTATTTTTATTTCAGAGAATAACACTGTTAAATTATAAGTAAATATGTCAGTCTTCAACGTGCGTATAGATGACTCTTTTAAATTTTAAATTATCTTTTTTCTTTCTACTTTCAGGTTAATCAACAATAGTCCATCAAGCAGTTTAAACTATGAACTAATCCATGCATCAACACACACATTCGAAACAACTAAATCATTTGGACCCCGTAAATCCGTATCAATAATATTACCTGACGAGGAAAAAGGATGACATTCAACCGAATCCGTTTTAATAGCCTTATAAAAACAATTACTGTGAAACAGACATTTAACAAAATAGTAAAACACATTACCAGAAAAAAAAAGTGATATTTTGAAATATGAGATAATTCTAAAAAAAAAAAAAAAAAAACAACCAAAAACTTTGGGGTAATTAATATTATAATAACAAAATAAATTGTACATTTTCTGCTGCTCAGTATGTAAACAAAACATGCTCAAAATAAGATTATATATTCTTGTATAAACAAAACAAAAAAACAGCTTACAGTTACAATTAAAGCTTTAAAAAAGCTTCACACAGCTAAAACAAATAAATATGCATTTCATTATATATTTATATAATAATTTTGGTTTGATCACATATGTTGTAGGTTATAAATTTTTGTTTCTGTGTGTTTATGTAATTCCCCAACAAAAATATGTTTCCTGGTTTTCAAGTTCAAGAAAATAGTAAAACTAGAGCAAAGCGTTTGTGATAATTTATAAAAAAAACAAAACAGTTTTTCTTGGTACAAAGAGTTTTCACTGAATAATTTCTTACTTGGAGTGAATTAAGAGTTTTTTGCCTAGAGATATTTATAAAGCGTCAGTACTTTATTCAAAAACTCCAGAGAATGAATTGAACTAATGCTATCCTTGCAGCTACTTGTATGGCACTAATCACTCTTATATTTTTGGTCCTTCGAGCCGGATATATATATATGAAAGAGAGTTTAAGTTGAACTCTACCTTATGATAAAAATGGTATAGTCTTCTGTTATATTTAATGACATTAAAGAATAGGATTTTTAGAATATTATCAAATGTCAAATTACTGAAAAATTTCAAAGTTCAAATATTTCTCAACAGAGGAGACGCTCTATTCAAATATAAACGTTCCTCTTCCTTCCTTTGGTCTGGTCTCCAAATAACCAATGTAATACATTACGATGTCATTAATTTATTCGCATTATTTTGCATTCATCATAAATCAGTGAAAACTCACAGAAAATTTTTGGCTCAAATCACCGTCCAAGCTGTGTGCCAAAACAGTCAGACATTAATTTGTGCCACTATATATTGTTATAAATATTTCATTTAGAGTTGTTGTAAATTTAATTGAGAAATATATATATATATATATATATATATATATATATATATATATATATATATATATATATATATATATATATATATATATATATATATAACAAATTATCACACTTAAGTACAAAATAATTAATTTCATGTATATATTATTCCATGTGCGATGGGTAGCAGTTTACAACATATTTTCTTTCAATCGAATTTACACTAACTCTTGCCCTAATTCATTTCATATAGCCCCCCGTATTTATTGTAAATTTTAAACGGATAACTATCATTTACAAGGTGTAACCAAAAAACGATTTGGAGAATTTTTTAGGATTATTTTATGAAGATCTATGATTGCAATGTTTTTGATTCTTGCCGGGAAAACAATATAGTAAATGTGTTCCAAAAATATTAGACACGTCGTCTGTTTCTATCGGAGACAAACTCCTGCTTACATCAATCGGACGAAAATTTTTTAATAATAATATCTCTCAATGTATCACAGTTTGCTAAAGAAATTTTCACATGGTATTCAAAACATGAAAATGGAAAATCTTTATCAAATAATCCAAAGACCTTAAAAATTTTTTGCACGTTACATCATTGATGTACATATTCCATAGGTCATGAACTAACAATATACCTTAGTTGAGTTGCCATTTGCCACATAAACGTAACCAAAACCATTTTATTGGTGTCTCAAAAATTGAGTACATTTTCATTAATATATTATTAATTTAATTTATATTATTTATTACAATTATTTCAATTGAAGTCAAATAATAATTTCTTTTAAATGACGTTTTAGATAATGATTGAATGTTACATTTGTCATCACAGCAATGAAATTTAACTTCTTCGCGCACACGTAGCTTCCATCCCATATTCGATGACTTAAGCCTGAGATATACAACATTAGTTGATCAGAAAATAAATTCCCAATGCTAGAATTCATCTGTTAGAAATCTTCGACAATTAATTTTTCTATTTTTCTAATATTAAGAGAGATTATTTTCTACATTTTGTATTTTTTTCATTTTCTAAGCCCTGCTTTCCTCTTTCTTGGCCTTTCAAATACCAAAAGCATATCAGATACGAAATTTCATTTTGATCGTATTAAAATTGTGACCGCCAGAGAGCCAGCCACTCTAGTGGTCACAAATTGCCATGAACATTAATAAGATAAAAGTTAATTAAGCCCAGCTTCTATATAATCGCAGATCACCCTACTTAATTTCTCCCGCAAATTAGTTGGATCGATCTTAAGTCAGTAGGCTAAATTCGCTTCTGATTATGTAACATTCAATCATTTTCTAACGTAATGTAAATAGGGCTCAGTATAAGACCGCGTTGACGTATCGAAAATTATGAAAAATAGTTTAATTAAAAAATGTAACTGGGGTAGCTTATACGCCTGCGCTGTCTGGTTTTGAACTAATAAAAATTTTTATAAAAATGTGAAGAAAAAAAACAACATAATTTGTGATAATTAGATTAATTTTGCTTGAGGTCTATTTTATGATCAGTAAAATTAGTAAGAATACGAATAATAAATATTAAAGAAAAACAGGCTGTAATTCTGAATATTAGCCATTGGGATATCTAAAATGAAACACTGTATATGTTATAATGTAGATATACTTCATAAATTAGTATAATATATGTCTTTTGATATCGCATTGGCTAGTCTTTAGGATGACACCCTGTATATAATATAGTTGTATAAAATATATATGATGAAATGATTGAAGATGGACTCTGTATTTAAAATACAAAAACAAATTTTTAGTTAGCTTATATAAAAAAAAACTTTATTTAAAACTATAAATAAATATTGTACATATTATTTTCAATAAAAAGTTTATTAAATGAATTTTGATTTCTAATTCTATTTTCCATTTCCCATTCGCCTCAAATTTGAATATGTAAAACGTTCAGCTAGATCATCTATTTTTTAGCATTCTTTTGACATTAAATGTTTGTGATATGAAAAATGGGATTCAAACCCGCGACCTCTGGCTAATTCTTACTTAAATGTCAAATTAAGTAAACGCAAGCCATTTCCGAAAGTATAATATAACCAAAAGGAAGCCATACTAACAATGGATAAACAGACGCTAGTTTACAAAAAAAATCTATATTTTAACGCAAAATTTATGTTTTGGATTTCCAAAAGATCCAATAAATAGCTACTGTTTATCGAGTTTACACAACATCATCACACCAATGTCGTACAAGTTGCCTACTATTAAAAATTTTCACACTATTTCTTTATTTGTGAAAAACCAAAAAAAAAACTAATTTTCCCTTAGGTAAAGTCAAGTTAGATAGACTTTTAACTCCCGAGAACCATTATTCTGAAAATTTTATCGATTTCAATTAAGTTTCCGTACAAACTGGTGAGTCCAATAAATTGTTTTCCTCATTTTCTATAGTTAATAAAATGTCTTTGTTTGCAAAACCGGAATAAAAAGATAATAATGAACAATATCTTAAGCACATTATCCTTGGCATAGCTACCCAAAAAAAGAACGAATTGAATATAGTTGTATTAAATGTAGGTATTTTAATTGCCTACCACAATATTTTTTTACACCAATCCAAGTTCCTGTATAATAAAAAAAATAAATTAATTTTATGTTGTCCACAAAGTTTAAGGCCATATATTTATTATGGTATTTTTCATTTAATTAAATAATTTTATAATCACTTTTTGTTTAGGAAGTAAAAGTATTCAAAAAACAACATTATGTTGTATAAATTGTATCAATTTTTATTATATTTTATTTTAATATTTCTTGAGGCAATATTTTATACATATTAATCTTATTTCAAATTAATAGAAATGTTTGTGGAATATTTTCTTAAATTTACCATAGAACACAAATAATCCGGATTTCTCAAGTGAAAAAAAGATCGTATTTAAGTGGTTCTTGCAGGATCGACAATTAGGAAACCCTATTTCAGGGCTGAGAAAATCGACAGGTGGTCTTCATTCTTAGTCTACAAAAATTTAAGTTTATTTTTTTATAGATTTATTCAATTATCTGGATCGTATTTGGTCCCAATTAATCCGAATAAGTTCTACCGTAATTAATGAATACAATAAATTCCACTTTTCTTTTATATATCAACTGTTTCATTGAAACTGTAATAGCATTTGCATATACTGAATAGTAAACCTTTAACCCTTCTGGGTATAAAATTGTTTATTAGCTCTAGGCTATACAAGAAATGTAACAACTGAATTAAATAAATACTCTGGATATATTGAGTTTTTTATCAGTACGTGTACTGTACATATTACTTCTCCACACGCATAGAAGTATAAAAATACGACTTGTAAAAGTAGCGTTAATATTTTTGAAAATTTTATAATTGATTTGTACCCTTATTTATTCGATTATCGAAAAAATGCTTCGAATAAAAGTTGTTCATTATTGATATACTAACATCTTTTATTCAAAACATTTTCCCGAAAGCCGAATGAATTACAAAACAACTATAAAATTTTGAAAAAAGAATGCTAGTTTTGTGGCCCATAGTATGTTATAGTGCCTTAATATGAATAATCAACAGATATTATTTTGTGTGCCCTAGTGATCGAATGACCTCTAGGGGGGTGGCTCGTCTTATGATATTTTTTTCACACGTTTTTCTCTACACCAAAGATTAATTGCAGTTATGCAATTTTATATAAAATTACAGATTTACGAAATATCTAACTGAATATTATTATGATTATTATTATTATATAATTTAATTTAATCCAACCCACAAGCAATTAACCTTCAATAAGAAAAATATATTCTTTTTTAATACATTTAATGCTTGTTAGTTTTACTTTAAATTAATTATTAGTAATAATATTAATTAATTAAATTGAATTAAATAATTAATTATCTTCTCTGTTTTGGTTTTGTCGGCTCCGTGCGAACATATGACATTATTTATTAAGTGGTATTTTATTCCTAATTTCTAAGGAAATTCGCTTAGTTAACACAGCTTCATATAAAAATATCTTTTAGATTAAATCTTTCAAGATTCAAAAATTTCGTAAGAAAACGATTTTAGGCGAGTACTTAATCTTAATTCACACAGGATAAAGTTTTACATAAATATTTTACAGTTCAAAAAATAATTATTTTATTTAGATACAAGTGAGTCTAATATTTTTAATTAACCGTAAGTAATTTTTAAAAGAACTATCAAAAGATCGCTGATATTGATTTATAAAATACAAAAGAAATTATTTAGGATTAACAAAAATTTTTCGGATATAATTAAAATAGTTAGTTTTTTTTTTTTTGTTGTGAACGGTAAAATATTTTCTTGACATATGTAATATTGAATTTTGTGTAAATTAAATTAAATTAAAAATTAAATTAAATTAAATGGTAACCGTTTCCAAAAATAATATGAAAAAAAAAAGACTGGTCATCTATTTACTATGTCGTCACCCGATATAATTAATTATGCAAACCTAATAATTATATCCGTTTAAGTGTTTATACAAATGGTATATAATCTCTAAATCAATCAAATACTAATATGTAGGTACACCTATGTGTCCAATGCTATACTTCTATATATATATATATATATATATATATATATATATATATATATATATATATATATATATATATATATATATATATATATATATTATAAGTTTTGTTACGCAGTTAAATTCGTTACGCAGGAGCTACGTCAACTTAGCGAATTTCCTCCGAATATATACAGAATACAGAATTAAATTTTATTCCGATCTGGTTAAACTGTGACAAAAATAGCTACAGAAGCATATTTATGTAAATAAATATATTTTCCATGTATTTGTAGACTCTCTAACAGTCACAATTACAGGCCGATCAAAATAATATTTTGTGTCTGATATGCTGATTAAAAAACTTGACCTTTCAAATACCAAAAAACACCTCACATACCAAAATTCTTTTATATATAAAAATATGTTTGATTATACTTGCATACGGAAGTCATGAGCGCGTGTATGACACCAACTTTTCAAAAGTTTTTTGTTTCCACGTGATTTTTTTATAAGAATTTCTACAGGAATATAAGGGAAATTTTTTTTAAATTTTAATGAGGCGAAGAGATGTAAAAGATATCATAGTTCACGGTAGTGAACATGGCCAAGTTTAAGGAGCGTGGTCATGTGCATTTCGGTGAACCGTATACTACAGGAAATATTAGGCCAAAAAATGATCATTTATAACCCAAAATACTATGGATCACAAAAGGAACGGTGATATCCGAAACATTTTGTCGAAAACCGAATCAATAAGGCACGAATCAATTGTATAATTTAAACAAATGGCATCCATTTTTGTGGTCCATAGCACAATACAACCATGCTTTTAAGGACGTTCATACATGAGGCCTGATAGTAGATAAACATTTTTTTTTAGTGTATCGAATAGCTCAATTCAGTAGTTATCCTCCCTCAAAAATTTAAAACCTGTTGACGATCATTTCAAAGAGTAATTATCGATTAAAAATCAAATCTTCAACATAGAACCTTATGAGAGAACATAATTTGTTTGTACTTACAATTAAAATAGCTATAATATTAAAGTAGTCACCATAATAAATAATGTTTATCAATATTCTTTGAAATATGCACTTTATACAATTGCATTAAAAAAACGGTCTTGATGAACATTTGAATTAATTATTTAATCAAATTAAAACTGTTTTGTTAGGTTTGTATTTGTCACCATATTTTGAAAACTGGCGACAGCGCACAATAAAAAAATATATTTTAGATTTGACATATTTTATTATCAGATCTGTCACATCAAGTCAAATCAATTTCTAATTTACATTTACTGATATTTGACAATAAATACTTTTTAAATATTTAACCACAAATAAAAAAAATTCGTTACTCAGGAGCTGCTTCAACTTAGCGAATTTCCTTAAAATACATAAATCACTCTCTAGTGGTCACAATTTTAGTATGATCAAAATGAAATGTCATACATGATTTGAGTATTT
The DNA here is from genome assembly GCA_963920215.1 of Nineta flava. NCBI lineage: Eukaryota > Metazoa > Arthropoda > Insecta > Neuroptera > Chrysopidae > Nineta > Nineta flava. The sequence goes on from OY986045.1 coordinate 67,906,566, forward strand.
GCAAGGCCAATTTTATTAATAAATCACATAGTCAAGGGGAAATGGTGGCATAAAGAAAGAAGAAAACACAAAATATAAAATATCTCTCTTAATAGTAGAACAATCGAAAAATGCGTAAGGAATAAATTTGTAGAAAATCACTTTAGCTACAATTCATCACCTTATCATTTTTGCTCAAACTCTAATCTGTATAGAGATATTGAGGAATTTAATTTTCAATCTTAAACCGTCAATATTTCTGTAAATATTAGGGTAACAGAAAAAATGATAAGATACAAAATTACAGTAAAACTTAGTACCTAGAACTTAACTTCAAATTTTAAGGGAGATATGTCAAATTTTGTGTTTCCCCCTCCCTCTAAACCCCCCTTTCCCCTTGTTCGATTTTATCCATTAACGAACTTGACCTTTTGAATACCAAAAGCACCTCAAATACCAAATTTTATTCCAATCAAGTCAAAATTGTGACCGCTACAGACACATATATATATATATATATATATATATATATATATATATATATATATATATTTATATATGTCCATAGATATATATATACAAATTTTATAGATGGTGATTTTCGACATCTACTAGGTAGGATCGATGGACATTTGCAAAAAATTTTGCAAAATTTTGAAGTCGGTACGAGACCAATAGCTCTATTATTTCCTTTCAAGAAATTCGCTTAAAAAGGTTATAAATCGTTGTAAGATGATTCATGTACTTTACAACTTTTTTAAAATCCTAAATAAGTTTCATTAAAGATAGTACTCATTTGAATCTAGCATAGCGAATGAACGTCCTTAAAACTTTCCTAATGTTGGATCCTATTATTGCTGTTGAGATGTGAACCACACACCTGCTCCCCGATATTAGAATGATGAATGGATACGGATCTGATTATTTGATATACCCAATAATACATATCGAGAGAGAGAGAGAGAGAGAGAGAGGTGGAACAAATACTATTTAAATGTAATTAATTAGATCAAAAAACCTCATATGTATTCTATCTTCAAGTTTGGTTGTTTATAACAACTTAGCTTAAGAGAAGTTTATAATATTTAAGTGAGTTTTTTTTTTTGTTTAAAACGCAATTAAATAAAAACAGTAAGTACAAAATTTTTATTAAACACCCCCTGTATTAGACGAGGGAATACGATGTTAGTATGAGAAGGGGGAATAAAAGTGATATTTGAGGAAGACTGTTTACAGCAGGAGTTACCAATTTTTTTTTAAGAAACAGGATTGTAATTTTTATAAAAATGGGGGATTTGACGAAAAATGTTCTTATTTAACTCGTAAATGAGTCAGAATTTTTTCCAACTATCTCCAGTTTGCCTTTATATTAGTTTGAATGACTTCTTAGAATATCACAATTTCGACAATAATATTGTCGGTAAATACTAATTATCTATTGGAGCAGAATTGGATTCACCAAGTTTTAAAGTAGGTTTAAAACCGATGCGTTCAAAATTAGAATGTTATCGATTCGTTATTCGATGATTATATTAGAACATTAATATTTACATTTTATTTAATGCAAACAAATATTTAGTTTATATTGGAATTTATAATGGATCTATTATAATTATATGTTTTATCGAATCCAAAGATGATGGATTGATTTCAGTTGTAAGTCTTCTTCTAAATATCTTTGCTGGGGATGTTAATTGTATAAATATAATATTTACTAAGTTTATATAATAACATTGAAGAAGCTCCTCAATATGCTAATTACTTATCATCCCTTAATGCTGGAGGTCTCAAACATATTTGAGACTGGAGGTCTCATATCATTTAGCATTTGAATACGACAATTATTCAATATTTAATTAGTTCAGAAAAATAATATATATTGATGTTGTTTTGAAAGAAAAAAAAACGGCTGGTATTTATATGATTGATTTATTTTAATTGAACTAAATTCATAATTATTGTACTAAAGAAAGGGAAATTATATTTTACAAAAAAGAATAATCTTTTATTGGACTTTCATGTTAAGATCTCAGTGCCACATTGGCAATAATAGGGTGTATTCGTTTTGGGGCATTACACGCTTTCAGCGCTATCAAGCGTTATTTTTAGTGTTCAACTTGACGCTGTGTATGCGGACAAAACACGATAATGGTTGAGTTCAACGATTGACACCACGCTCACGGACGCTTTATTCATCGAGGTAGGTCACCAAAAGCGTGAGCGTTAAATCGTACTAACTTCCAAAACGAACACTGTCTAAGCGTTTGTTTATTTATCTGTAATGTGCACCGGAGCTTATTTAGTGTATTCCTTTGCTTTTTTAATTTTTTGAATGATTAGGGTGTCTTGTTTTGATTTCAGGAGCTTTTGAGACCACTCAAACAAACATTATATTAGTTTAACTTTGCTGGGGATGTTAATTGTATATTGAAATAATTTTCGAATAATAGTTGTTAGTATATTAACAATGAATAACTTTTATCCGAAGCATTTATTCAAAAACCCAATGAACATATATAATAATAATAAAATTTAATTTTAATAATTTGAAATTTGAATTTTAAAACGATATATAAAAGAATTTTATATTATTTTTAATTCGTATAACTTATAACACTTTTTGAAAACCAAATACATTACATTTATAATAAACCAAAAATTAATTCTTTATTTTTTGAATATTTTATATTTGCATTATAATTATTTATTTGAAATTTAACATATTTTAGGTGTATACACAATCAGTTTTCATAAACTATCATACTACGAGTACAAAGTGTTTAAAAAGTCTTCTTTTATTATCTAATTTATAGCCAGCTGGGTATTTATGGCCACAAAGTAGTGTTGATTTTTCAAAATTTTATAATTTTTTTATGCTCTCATTCATTCAGTTTTCGTAAACATGCTTCGGATTGTTAATATTTACTTTAACTAACCTAAAATGTTGATTGAATTTGAAAAATTACTAAAATCGTTACAAAATAATAAAATATTTATAAAAAAAAAAAGTTATATTGATAAAAATTACAAGGCTCTAGATTTAGTTTTTTTATTGATCACGCGGCGCTACCATCTTAAAAAGTTTCGCATATAGTCTCATTTCACACATAAATTAATACTGAATTACAACTTTTTGAATACATTGTACAATAAATACAAAAAGTGTTACTTGTATAATTAAATCCATAAATTATAACACTTAAATGTTTAATACAATGAATATCCTTAGGATAAATTTATTGATCTATAATAATTATTATTCAGATGCAAAAACTATAATTAAAAGAAAGTTAATTAATTATGAAATGTAAGATAAAGTTGTTGAGAAACAATAAATTAAAGGCTATAATAGTTTAATAGTTTAATTTTAATATATCGTGAGAAATTGATGCAAAAAGAAATATGTATATGATCAATGATCATGTACTTCCAATATACTATATATATATCAAGTGATGTTAGTAAAATATATATCATTTCTATTTTTCAGAAATATGAAAATATCAACATGTTTAACAATTGTGGTATTAATAGAAATTTTCAGTTTGATTAATTGTACATCAGACTTATCAGGTAAAAAACACGTGTATGTGTGTACATATACACGCACGTAGGAAGTTATACTTCTTTTCAAATAATATTAAATAAGGTCAACACTATTATTAAGACACAAAAGTTTAATATAATGATACAGTAGTGAAAAACTACAATAGATAAATTATATATTGTATCTAAAACCAATGATTCTACAATTTATCATAGTCGAACAGAATCAGCGTCCCTCCTTCCTTTCAAAAGTATAGTTTGAAAGACTGGTATTAAATCCATTATTTACATTAGAATCAGACTTAGTGACATTTATCAAGACCACGTCAGGTTTATCAATAGATAGATACATTTAATATATAAAGTTTACGAGTCCATACAAATGATATCATTGAAAATGTGAATCGTAATTCTAATATGCTTCTTTTATCAGAAACATGAAATAATAATGATGAAGACATTCATGAACCTAATTTCAACGGTATAGTCAAAAAATCATATTACACACAAAAAAAATTATTGTCTACTGCAGATTGTAGTCACACTGCCTATTTGACAGTCAGACTTTTCTGTATGTTTCGCTTAAGCATATAATATATGTATATATAAATTTAATCTTTCTACTGTATGACACACATTTTTTACCGAATGTCTCCCAAACACTATGCAATAGAGCAGTGTTCAGATTCGTTACATGCTGAAAATACACTCTGATCGGATTCTCATAACGCGCCCAAAGAAGAATAACTTCAAAAATTAAAATATCATTTAAATTTTGGGATACTTTTTATTTACTAAATCAACTTTCGATTATTTTTTGTAGAATTACAGAGTGTAATTAATCGATATGTAGTACAACCTGCAAATGATAATTGGAACAACGAATATTTACAACCAACGAATTATCATTACGAAATAATTTATGCACCAAGCAAAATTAATTATAATACGGAAAACTCGCCACAAATTGATCCAGTTTTGTTCCAGAATTCAGAAAATTTATATAATAACATTGAAGAAGCTCCTCAATATGCTAATTACTTATCATCCCATAATGCTGGAGGTCTCAAACATATTCAAACAATACCACAATACTATCCGTCTTATTACAATAATTTGGAGAACCTTGATAAAAATCAAACAATAAATCCAGAAAAAGGAGTAATAAATCCAGAATCAGGTGTAGTAATCAATCCAGAAACGGGGTTAATAAATCCAGAAACAAGGGGAATAATTCCAGAAACTAATAATATAGAGTATCTAAATCCTCCGGATAGAACGAGTGATTATATCGAAGATTTAGTCCTTCGAAAATATAATACAAATATTACAGATCGTAGTTATTTTTCGCCTGTTAAACTTTCTGGCAAAATAAGTTTTGGATATAAGCAGAGTAGTAAATACCTTAGTGAGTATATCTCGTTATGTATTGGCTAAGTATATAATTGGCGCAATTAGCGACAAAACAGCGAAAATGTTCAATAATTCGGGCAAGGTTTATATATCAAACGGATAAATATGAATGGTTAATGTTTCGGCTAATAATTTGTCTTATGGTTAAAAGATGGAGTTTATTCACACTGAATTACAATTGAGTAATAAACCATTTAAAATTATCTTCTTGGTATGAAAATTGTTCCCGAATTATGTAGCACTATGTTTTTTTAAAAGAGCTTCACTTATAAATTTTCTAGATCCATCACGATGGTTTTTATTGTATCCCCAATGTCGTGCGAAACGTCAATCTCCAATAAATATTAGTAAAGACAGGATGAAGCCATTTCCAGGCAATATACAACAACCACTAAATTTTGTTAACTATTTCTCGAAGCCCGATTCTGTGTTAGTGACCAATAATGGACATTCAGGTTAGTTTCCAAATTTGTTAATAATTTATTTTCATTACATTATTTGCCCGTTTTTACACTTGAAAGTTTTGAAGAATAAACATTGTTAATGGTCACACTACGTGCTTAATTAAGAGGAACACCATCCCAGACTGAAAGGGGCTCTAAAGTTCAATTCCTTTTCAAATTTTTAATTCTAATTTTCATAAAATAGGATCTGTGTGAATCTAAGTATTACATCATAAATACTAAATTTTATCCAATCTACTCTCAGGTGTCCTTTTAAACAACTATTAATCATATTGTTTATAATTACTTTCTAATTATGATAATAATCAATAAATCTGAAAAGGATTAATTACATTCATTTAGCATTTGAATACGACAATTATTCAATATTTAATTAGTTCAGAAAAATAATACATATTGATGTTGTTTTGAAAGAAAAAAAAACGGCTGGTATTTATATGATTGATTTATTTTAATTGAACTAAATTCATAATTATTGTACTAAAGAAAGGGAAATTATATTTTACAAAAAAGAATAATCTTTTATTGGACTTTCATGTTAAGATCTCAGTGCCACATTGGCAATATTAGAGTGTATTCGTTTTGGGGCATTACACGCTTTCAGCGCTATCAAGCGTTATTTTTAGTGTAATTTTTATGAATTCTCTCTATCTAGTTGAAGTGAAATTCAATTATTCCGAACCAACGAATCGACCATTTATCGAACATGGTGGTTTAAAATATCGATACGTACTAGATCAACTCCACTTTCATTGGGGTGAATCAAATGAACGTGGTAGTGAGCATACAATCGATTCTAAACATTATGCAGCTGAAGTGCACGCTGTACATATTCGTTCCGATTACGATGTGATAAAAGAAGCTATAGAAGATGAGCAAGGGTTGCTGGTGATTGCATACATGATGGAGGTAATTTGTGTTTTAATTTATGATTAGTGTTTGTTCCTCATGATGTCATGTTCCAAAATGGCGGATTTTGTCAGGCTACATTTCAACTATTAGTTATATTTTTCATTTTGATAACTTCTTTATTTTAATAACATTACCCTAGTAACGCATATATAACTATCACAGTTGAGCCTGACTACTCTGTTTCTATTTATTGCCACCAGATGCCATAGTCCTAAGGAACAAACACCAATACTGACATTTGGATTATAATTTAACCTCACTTTTCCTAATGCTGACGATTTTGAAGATTTACGAAAAATTAATTAACTTGAAGGCATAATTTGTACGTAACAAATTGATCTTTTGCAGTTGGACGACTTAATTTTCGATATAACATTACAATCAGTCACAAATTCCTTCGATAAAATCATTGCTCCAAAATCTAGTATAGAAGTTGAACCATTTCCACCATCCTTTCTTATTACGGCGAATTTTCACAACAGTTTTGTTGCGTATGCTGGTTCGATGACAACACCACCATGTGCAGAAGCCGTTACTTGGATAATTGCACCAGAAACATTGACTATTTCCAGTAATCAGGTAAGCGAATCAATTGTTTCAAATAAAACTTTTAAAGAAAGAGTGACTCCCAGGAATAAGTATACCAATTGTTTTTGGACTGCACAACGAAACTTAATAACGTTATGACGTAGAGAATTGAAAGTAGAGGATGAAAACCATCTGAATAACTTACTTAGTATACTAAGAACCATAGATAATACATTGAATTTCCCACGACTGACATTCTGTATAAAAATTTCATTTCAATTGAGTATTGAAAGAAGCAACAATCAAACGGTTTTTTCTTAGTTTTTAATTTAATTCATTTACTTCTGTCCTAGCTAAATAAATTTCGTCAATTAGAATCAGAAAATGGAAAGATGTCTCAAAATAGTCGTCCAATACAACCGGTGAATAGAAGAGAAATTTTTATTATATCCGCATTCAGTTAGCTACATTGAATGGAACGATAAATCAATCGATACGTAATACCAAAGTCTGAGTAGCTATTTTGAAGTGTTTTAACGTTTCTAAATACACTTAAACAGGGCATCGAAATAAGATTAATAGATTTTTGCATTTTAAATTGCGATTGGTTTTGGTTTCAGACTGAATGACAAAAACTTAATGTGAAGAAATGAGTAAGCTACATATTTATTCTTTACATCAAGTTTTTAATATTCAGCCCGAAACAAAAACGAATCGTAATTTAAAATGAAAACTCAATCAAGATACATACACAAAATAGGTGTGTCATCTACTATTCTGCGCCAATGAATAAATTGCCAAGCTATGTCGTGTACATCTGGTGGCAATAATTAGAAATCGAGTAGTCAGGCCCAACTGTGATAGTTACATATGCATTACTAGAATGTAATTTTTTTATGAAAAATATAACCAGTTGTTGAAATGTAGCCTGACTAAAGCCGCCATTTTGGAATATGACGTCATGAGTTAATTTACCAATGGTCAATTCAATGTATTTACCACGAGCGTGTCGAAAAAACATAATCACAATTAAAAGTGTCATAATATTTACTAGTTAATATAATACTTACTATTAAGTTTTGTAATATTTTATAGCAATTAGGTTTTGTAAAGGTTTTTGATTAAAACGAAATACAAGATAAAAATAAAACGATTCTATTTTATTGAAAATATTTATTATTTAACTAGATTCCAAAAAATTTACTCGTTTATAATTAAACAAAACATTAAATACTATATGTGGTACTATGAACCATAAAAGTATCGCTCATTTTTCATAGTTTGGTGATTAAATTTTTTATTAAAAATATGTTGAGTTAGGGTAATGAAATGGGTAAATATAGATGGCTCTAGTGTATACTTTTTTATTACCACTTTTTATATTTTATGCCGTATGTCACCGCAGTCCATATGCAATGGAGGTCAGTAGTTTTATGGGACTTGATTCATGTGCATCAATTCGAAAAATATTTACTGTCAATAAAAGTTAAAAATAGTAATCAAAGAAAATTTATAATTCTTTCATTGTGAAAAGTTAAATCCCCAATCAGAAAAAATATATATTTGGGATTCTTTTTCGAAGAATTTTGTGAAATTGAAAATGGCAAATAATTCATTTCATGATGTGAATAATCCTTTATTGTTCAGTGAAGACAGCATTAAACTTGAGGACAAAATATCAGAAGAACAAATTTCAACGAAACTTGGACTTAAAACTGAAATAAGTGAAGAAACTGCTTCAATCGAACATGTACTCATTAAACAGGAAATTCTAGAAGAAAGTGTTCCAATACAAAATGTTAAAGAGGAAATTGTTACTCGGGAGTATGAAAACATTAAACTTGAAAAACAATTAAATACAGAATTAATAATTAAAGATGAACATTTAGAAGAATGTATTTCACAAAATCAACATGTTCTCGCGGGAGACAAATCTTTAATTTCATGTGATATTTGTAGTAGAACATTTAAATGGCCAAGTCTTTTAATTCAGCATAAACAAATCCATACTGAAAACCGTTTTCCATGTGATATTTGTAATAAATCTTTTCAACGTCAAAGTTATTTAACTGTCCATAAACAAATTCACTCCGGAGAAAAACCATTTTCATGTGATATTTGTCATAAAAAATTTAATCAGCCACACTATTTAACCGTACATAAACGAATACACACTGGCGAAAAACTATTTTCATGTGATGTTTGTGATAAAACATTTAGTCGGAAAAGCCGTTTAACTGAACATAAACGAATCCACACAGGAGAAAAACCATATTCATGTGATATGTGTAATATATCATTTCGTCGGCAAAATTGTTTAACTTTACATGTACAAAATCACATCGGAGAAAAACCATTTTCATGCGATGTTTGTCATAAAACATTCAATCATAAAAGTGCTTTAACTGTACATAAACGAATTCATTCCGGAGAAAAACCTTTCTCATGTGATTTTTGTGATAAATCATTTACTGATCGCAGTACTTTTTCCGCACATAAACGAATTCATACCGGAGAAAAACCACATTCATGTGATATGTGTGATAAAACATTTAGTCGGAAAAGCTATTTAACTGAACATAAACGTGTTCACACAGGAGAAAAACCATATTCATGTGATGTTTGTAATAAATCATTTGCCCAAAAAGGTACTTTAACGACGCATCATATGGTACACTCTGAAGTGAAATCATTTATTTGAATGTGGTCAAACTAATTTCGTTTTGTAATATTAGTTGTCGACAACTAATCGCAAAGCAATAAATAAATATTTTGTAACTGAAAAATGTAAAATAAATATTAAAATTTTCTAAAAGCTAAATTTTTTTTTTTTTTTTTCCTTTATGAAGGTTTCCTTATATCCATGATTTATGTTTCGGGGATTTTAATAACAAGTCTAGATTTTCGAACTTTTTTCTATTATGAATATCGAATTTAACTTCACAACATTAAAGTTATTTCAAATAATTAACTCTCAATTTGTTTCAAAATCATAATAATTTTTAAATTGCGCGCTTAAGAATATTAATATTTTATACAGCTTAAAAAAAAAATATAAAAATTTTGACTAATTCTAAAAATTTCATCAATATTGTTGAATTCCCTTTTAATATAAATTTGAAGTACATCCCCGCTTCGATGTGATCCGGGCTACTGATACTAAGTTCTGCCAAAGTACAGTTGCTTGTGCTGATAATGGCACTAAAAACCGAAATCAAACAGCTATTGTCATCTAGTGGCCAGCATACGCACTACAAATTTTAAATGACACAAAAATCGTACTTATACGCTTCTATGTATATTGTATTCTTTGGCTGAACACACCCACAGGCAACATGTTTAGTACACTGTCAAATTAAATTTGTTTTTTTCGAAATATTTTGCATAAAATTTGTAAAATTGTAACTTTATAAAATTAAACAAGGAAAATAAAGAAAATGGCAAATAATTCATTTCATGATCCTTTATTGATCAGTGAAGAAAACATTAAACTTGAGGAAGAAGTAATCATTAAGGATGAAATATTAGAAGAAAATGTTTTAATGGAACATGGACTCATTAAAAGTGAAATAGAAGAAAATGTTTCAATGGAAAATGTACTGATTAAAGAGGAAATACTAGAAGAAAGTGTTAATGAATTAGTTCATGAAAATAAACAATTGTTTACGGATAAATATGAAAATATTAAACTTGAAAAACATTTAAATGTAGAATTAATAATTAAAAATGAAATCTCAGAAGAAAGGGTTTCAGATAATCAACAAAATCACACGGAAGACAGACGTTTTTCATGTGATCTTTGTAGTAAAACATTTCAACGTCAAAGTTATTTAACTGTCCATAAACTAATTCACTCCGGAGAAAAACCATTTTCATGTGATATTTGTGATAAAACATTTAATCAGCAATACTATTTAACCGTACATAAACGAATACACACTGGCGAAAAACAATATTCATGTGATGTTTGTGAGAAAACATTTAGTCAGAAAAACCGTTTAACTGAACATATACGAATCCACACAGGAGAAAAACCATATTCATGTGATATGTGTAATAAATCATTTCGTCGGCAAAATTGTTTAACTTTACATATACAAAATCACACCGGAGAAAAATCATTTTCTTGTGACGTTTGTCATAAAACATTTATTCATAAAAGTGCTTTAACTGTACATAAACGAATTCATTCCGGAGAAAAACCATTCTCATGTGATTTTTGTGATAAGTCATTTACTGATCCCAGTACTTTTTCCAAACATAAACGAATTCATACCGGAGAAAAACCACATTCATGTGATATATGTGATAAAACATTTAGTCGGAAAAGCTTGGTAACTCAACATAAACGTGTTCACACAGGAGAAAAACCATATTTATGTGATGTTTGTAATAAATCATTTGCCCACAAAGGTACTTTAACGACGCATCAAAGGGTACACTCTAAAGTGAACTCATCTATTATGTGATGAATGTGGTCAAAATAATTTCGTTTTGTAATATTTGTTTTCAACAACTAATCGCAAAGCAATAAATAAATATGTAACTGAAAAATGTAAAATAAAATTTTCTAAAAGCTAAATTTTGGGTTTTTTTTCCTTTATGAAGGTTTTCTTATATCCATGATTTATGTTTCGGGGATTTTAAAAACAAGTCTAGGTTTTCGAACTTTTTTCTGTTATGAATATCGAATTCAACTCCACAACATAAAAGTTATTTCAAATAATTAACTCTCAACTTGTTTCAAAATCATAATAATTTTTAAATTGCGCGCTTTTATGGTGTTTGACTTATTATAGGGGCGCTCTCATAGTAGAAAATCAATGGGTATATTTAGCGGATACAAGCGTCTGCCAGAGCTCGAATACCCTTGCAATTGCGGAGTGAATTATCGGCCAGGACACGACTGAAGGTTTCACTTAACATTTTCTTCATCCTCTATTTTGCTGACTAAAATTCGAAGTTTGTTTATAGTCATATTCAATACAAAAATCCATCATTCCTCTGAACCCCACTTCCCCCTTCATTGAATTAGATCAAATTTCATTCAAATCATAGTCTAGTTAATACTCGTCGATTGACACCTCAAAATAGTCGATATTTTTGGTTCTCGAAATTTTTTATTCGATTTTCGGAACGACGTCTGGTGACAAAAACGGTACCAAATTTAGTGTGCAGTATTATCGTCTTTAAATATAAAAGAGAAAATGTCGAATTGTTTGTAGAAAACTATTGGAAATAGTGAAATGATGAGAGAAGATCTTAGGAAATATTCTTTACGACTCCAGAAAAACTACCAAGTTCAAAATTACAAACCGTTCCAAAATTATAACTGTTTTCTGACCGTTCCAAAGTTATAGCCGGGCCACATCTCTAATATAGTTTCTATAGAAATATCTAAATTAACAAAATTTTGGGAATAAATTATTTATCAATAAATTTAAAATATAAAAAAATTTCATTTGCTGAACACACCCACAGGCAACCATGTTTAGTATACTGTCAAATTAAATTTGTTTTTTTCGAAATATTTTGCATTAAAATTTGTAAAATTGTAACTTTATAAAATTAAAAAAGGAAAATAAAAAAAATGGCAAATAATTCATTTCATGATCCTTTATTGATCATTGAAGAAAACATTAAACTTGAGGAAGAAGTAATCATTAAGGATGAAATATTAGAAGAAAATGTTACAATGGAACAAGTACTCATTAAACAGAAAATTTTAGAAGAAAATGTGCTGATTAAAGAGGAAATACTAGAAGAAAGTGTTGATGAATTAGTTCATGAAAATAAACAATTGTTCACGGATAAATATGAAAACATTAAACTTGAAAAACATTTAAATGTAGAATTAATAATTAAAAATGAAATCTCAGAAGAAAGGGTTTCAGATAATCAACAAAATCACACGGAAGACAGACGTTTTTCATGTGATATTTGTAGTAAAACATTTAAATATCCCAGCAATTTAATTCAACATAAACAAGTTCACACTGGAAACAAACGTTTTTCATGTGATATTTGTAACAAATCATTTCATCGACAAAGTTATTTAACTGTCCATAAACAAATTCACACCGGTGACAAACCATTTTCATGTGATATTTGTCATAAAACATTTAATCAACTACGCTATTTAACTGTACATAAACGAATACACTCTGACGAAAAACCATTTTCATGTGATTTTTGTGAGAAAACTTTTTATGAACAAGCCTATTTAACACAACATCGAAGAACTCACACGGGTGAAAAACCTTATTCATGTGACTTTTGTGATAAAACATTTAATCAACAAGGACATTTATCTGAACATAAACGAACTCACACCGGAGAGAAACCACATTCATGTGATTTTTGTGATAAAACTTTTATACGACGAGGTCTTTTAACTCTCCATAGACGTATTCACACTGGCGAGAAACCATTTGCATGTGATTTTTGTGATAAAGCATTTTCACATCAAATCAGTTTAATCCAACATAAACGAATTCACACGGGAGAAAAACCTTATTCATGTGATGTTTGTAGTAAGAAATTTCATAATCAAGGTGGTTTAGTTCAGCATAAACGAACTCATACCGGCGAAAAACCTTATTCGTGTGATGTTTGTGATAAAACATTTGCTCAACACAGTACTTTAGCTGTGCATAAGCGAACTCACACCGGAGAAAAACCATTCTTATGTGATTTTTGTCAAAAAACATTTAAACGAAGATGTCATTTAATTGTACATAAACGTATTCATACCGGGGAGAAACGATTTTCATGTGATTTTTGTGATAAAACATTTACGCAACAAGGTGCTTTAACTGTACACAAACGAATGCACTCGGGAGAAAAACCATTTTCGTGTGATGAATGCGATAAAACATTTTCACAGCTAGTTTTATTAACTCAACATAAACGAATTCATTCAACATAGAAATTGATAAATAATTTCGTTTTTGTGATATTTATGCCATATTGGAAAATAAATCTTTTGTAACTTATTAAAATGTATAATAAATTATTAAATAAAACAAATATTTGAGATTTTCATTACAATAATTGTATTTAGACTATAGTTTCGAAACACAGTTTCTTCCTCGGAAAATATTTGACAATGATAAGTGATGTATAGATAGCTATGTCCAGTTATATAGAGGTCAGTGATGTAGCCTTACTAAAGCTGCCATTTTGGAATATGACGTCATGAGTAACTGTATTATAATGAGCGTTGTGTCATTTCTGTAGTAGAAATTCAATAGCGACCATGTCAGTTAACCAAATACGAAAATTTATACACGGTTGTATTTTCTTATTTTGTAAATAAATTTTTTATAATTCTCGTTTTACGAAAAAAATTATAACATTCAGAAAAAAGGTATTTCATTTCGTTTTCTTTTGAAAAATTTTATATAATTATTTTGGATGAAGAATTCAATACAGAATTAATTGATAATAGAAAATTAAGAACGTATTATTGGAAAAAGACTTTTATGGAACAGGATAATATTAGAAAACAGTGTTATAATGGAACATGTACAAATTAAAAATGAAATACTAGACGATAGTATTAAAATAGAAGAAATACTGATTAAAGAAGAAATACTGGAAGAAAGTATTGCAACGGAACATGAACTAATTCATACAAATGAAGAATTAATTATTAAAGATGAAATATTCGAAGAAGATATTTTAGAACATGAACAAATTCACACAGGAGCAAAATATTACTCATGTGATCTTTGTGTTAAAACTTTTCTGAATCAAGGTCACTTAGTTCAGCATAAACGTACTCATACTGGAGAAAAACCGTTTATTTGTGATGTTTGTGATAAATCATTTACGCAGCAAGGCAGTTTAAATAAGCATAGACGGATTCACACCGAAGAAAAACCATTTTCATGTGATCTTTGTTATAAAACATTTCATCAGGAAACCAGTTTAGTTCAACATAAACGGTATCATACTGGTGAAAAACCATTTGCATGTGATGTTTGTGATAAAAATTTTTCCCAACATATCAATTTAGTTATACATAAACGAAGTCATACGGATGAGAAACTGTTTTCATGTGATCTTTGTGATAAAAAATTTCGTAATCTGGGCAATTTAGGTCAACATAAACGTACTCATACTGGGGAAAAACCGTTTTTCTGTGAAGTTTGTGACAAAATATTTACCCAGCAAGGAAGTTTAAATCGGCATAAACGAAGTCATACAGGAGAAAAACCATTTTCGTGTGATGCTTGTGGTGAAATTTTTAGTCAGCAAATCAGTTTAATTAAGCATAAACGGTTGCATACTGGTGAAAAACCATTTTCATGTGATATTTGTGGTAATACATTTCATAGTCAGGGTACTTTGGTCCAACACAAACGAATTCATACAGGGGAAAAACCGTTTACATGTGAAGTTTGTAATCACACATTTACACAACAAGGCAGTTTAAATAAACATAAACTGATTCACACTGGAGAAAAACCATTTTCGTGTGATATTTGTGATCAAACCTTTTCTCAGCAAATTAGTTTAGTTAAACATAACCGAGTACACACTGGTGAAAGACCATTTGCATGTGATGTTTGTAATAAAAGGTTTTCTCAGCAAACCACTTTAGTCAAGCATAAACGAACTCATACGGGAGAAAAACAATTTTCATGTGATCTTTGTGATAGAACATTCCTTAATCAAGGTAATTTAGTTCAACACAGACGAATTCATACTGGCGAAAAACCGTATTCATGTGATGTTTGTGATAAAAGTTTTACACAATACAGTACTTTTTCCAAACATAAACGAGTTCATAATGGAGAAAAACCATATTCATGTGATGTTTGTGATCAAACATTTACTGAAAAAGGTAGTTTAAATCGACATAAACGAATTCATACGGGCGAAAAACCTTTCTCATGTGATATTTGTGATCAAAGTTTTGCCCAACACAGTACTTTATCCAAACATAAACGAAGTCATACGGGAAAAAGACCATTTTCCTGTGATATTTGTGATAAGACATTTACTGAAAAAGGTAGTTTAACACGACATAAAAAGATGCACACTTGGTAGTAAGCATTAACTTTAATTTGAATAAAAAGACGCTAATGCAAAAAAATTTTGGTATTTTATTTCATCCCAATTATCAATACTCATTATGCTCGAAAATAAAAATTAATTTAATAATGATTTTAAATTTCGTGCTTTAAAATGTATTGAATTTTTATTACAGAGGCGCTTCAGCAGTGTAAGTACATACAAAGGTTACTTTTCATTTAACACACGGAGTGTGACACAGTGTGTAAGCCAGTGTAAGCATCGTGTGTTCGATAGACCTTTTCATAGGGTTTAAGCGCTTGCGATTTTCGTACTGTCTACAATAAAATGGAATAAGCATTGCTTATTCGTTTCTTCACATTGCTTCGCTTTTAAACAGGTTATGTTGATTTTCTCTGAAAAATGTGTATGAACTGATTTATGAATACCATTTATAGATGATGTGGTGAATTAAATTCTACTTCATTTATCGCAAACACAGGGTGATTTGCCGGGTGTCACACACTCCGCGACTGTGTCTAAATGGAAAGCAACCACATAAGTAAATACACATAAAGGGTTGATTATTTTATTGTAGTCTTTTAAAATGCGCAAATATGAATGCATAAATATAATTGTCTATTGCCTTAAAAATGAGCAAATGTGAATACATAAATGTTATGTCTATTGCCTTTAAAATTGGCAAATGATAATACAAAATGTAGTCTATTTTAAAATGCGCCAATGTTAATACATGAATGTGTTTTCTTCTCCATGCTAAACCCTCTTTTCCTTTGTCCAATTTTCACCCTTAACGAACTTGGCCTTTTAAATATCAAAAGCAAAATACCAAATTTCTTTTCGATCAGTTTTTATCAAGTGGTTGTCTTGATTATGATTTGAGATTCGGTAATTTTTCATAGCTGAAACTAAGTACAATTCACTACCGAAGTACAATGAGGACAAGATCAGGTTCTCGAATAATAAAAACCAAACATTTTAATCGTGTAACAAATATTTATTTTCCCTAATATTTTAATATAAAATGAATTACTCTATATTGACTTAAAAAACTAATTAATCGTCATCACTAGAATGTGCATAAGATAATTGTTCGTGCCACCAATCGCGTACCTCGTGCAATGTATTCGACATTTTTGGTAAGGTGGCTTTGGCAGGGATTTCTCTGCATGTAGTTCGTACCTCAGTACCTTCTGTTACATGTGGTAAATTGTTCTTAACAATTGCTATAAACAAAATAATTGATTAATATTAATCGTATGTCATACAATTGATCACAGTAAACATGTAGATATCACAGTCTAATATAGCTTTTTTTACAATCTAAAATAATCGAAATTTTGTCGAATTTCAATGAAATTATTTATCGCAGCCATCACTTAAAATGTTGCAAAAGTTTCCAATAATAATGGTTGATTTATATATTAGATGGCAAAAATTTAGAAGGTTTATGTCTCATCTGTAGTTTTTTATATTATTGGATCTTGTAAAAATATATAGTAAATTACATCTGAGAAATAAACCCATTTACCCATAGCGTGGTTCCCACTGTCCATGGAACGAATAGGAGTTCCAAAATACTTATTTAAAAAATTTAATTATTTTCGTTGGTAGGCAACATGTAATACATAAATGTATTAAAATTGCTTAAGAATTCAGAAGTCTGTACCGAATCCGGCATGGATTCCTACCAAGGTGGGCGGACAACTTACTACGGTAGATCAATCTAGTTCACGGCAGACAGATGAGCAATTTATCCCGGAAAGTGAAAGTCGAAAATTGATTGATAAATAGAGGAAAAAAAATTTTTTTTCTGTTGGAGTGTGTTTTTACTTTAATTGTTCTAAATCAATTTGAAACTCTGTGATAAACCACCTTTTAAATAAAGTGTTTTTTTTATATTTATTCTACGGAACAATTTGTTGTATCTTCTTGATTCAAAGCGAACAGAAGAATCATTTTGACTATCTTAGTTCGTGAAGGATTGTGGTTTTTCTATCGGCAAGGATTTTCTCTTTGTTTCATCCTTTCCAAATGGAATGTCTATTGTCTAAAAATGCGCAAATGTGAATAATGTAATCTATTAATTTAATATTAATCTATTATTATAATATTTAATTAATTTAATAAATAATGTAGTCTATTAATTTTAAATGCGCAAATGTGAATACAAAAATGTATTTTTATTGCCAAAAAAATATAGCAAATGATAATACATAAATAATGTAGTCTATTATTTTTAAAAGATGCTATTGTGAATACAGAAATGTAATATCTATTGCCGTTGAATTGTGTGAATATTAATACATAAATGTAATATCTATTGCCTATAAACAAAAACTATTCGATTTTAATGTGCTGAAAAAATTTCATTAAAATTTAACCAGACTTGGATTACATTTTCATGTTATGCATCACAAATATTTTATCATAAATGTCATAGAATAAATTTCAAAAGTAATTAAATTATAAGTTGTTATGGCATTAATATTAAATATTTAAGAATATACAATCAAAAGGATGGACTTTTTTTGCGTATTCGCCACAAAACATTCAAATTATTTTAAGAGCCCGTTAGCACACTTTTATTTGATACATGAAGAGCCCTATAGCGCACCATATTAAATAATAAAATATATTCCAGATAAAAATGTAGAAAAGTGAATGTAGCCATTAGGATTCGAACCATAGATCTTCGACTAACCGGATCGATGCTCTTACCCACTAAATTATATAACTTAAACAAGATAGAAAAAAAAGTTTGTAAAACTGGATGACTCAGATAGTGGGGTTGGTTTGATCGAGATTATGCCTTCCGTCATTACTCTACGAGACACATTAAATCCATGAATTTCTTGACGACAAAAGCACTTAAAATTTGGATGCTGTAAATTATTATGAAATCAAAAATAGAGCTAACAATAACAAGCTTTTTCCATGCATGCAGAATTTTGAGCAAAATTTAAAATAAAATAGTGCGTGCATTAATGACCTCTAAAAAAGTGGGCTAACGAGTTAAAAAATTACAAAGTGCATTGACGACACCTTTCCCCTAAAAACATGTAAATTATTAAAAGCATTTAGGTAAGGCTTACACGAACATTAAAATTACGTGCGATATAGTGTGTGTTGCACACGTTAAAATGTGCGTATTTTTTTCGCGCTGATGGCACAGTAATAGAAGCGTTAACTACGCGTGCCTGCCAACAAGCTAATATTTCTTTACCCTTTCATGCGTAATGTCAGATAAAAATTAACCCTGCAGAGTTATTTTCTCTACAGGGCAAAATTTATACCCATTTTGGTTGGCGTATTTTTAACGTTCGCGTTATTAAAGCCAAAGATTTGTCAATTGATAATAATAATATACCGGGTGTATCGTTTAAAGTGTTACAGATATTTAACTGAATAACTATTGGTCCCTTATTCAGGGTTCACAAATTTCATATACTCCGAAGACCTCCACAATAGAGTGTAGTTACACTGCTTATGTGACAGACATATATCTCTCTGTTTTGCTTAATCATATACTGTATGTATATATAACGCGCCAAAAGAATTATAACTTTAAAAATTTAAACACTGCATTGGCTTATTATTTCCAACCGACAATTATTTTATGCCCCCCGCAATAAGGTTTTTTTTTGGACCATATAGATTTCTCTCATACAATCCGTAACACTTTATGTGGACCACCTGGTATTGAAGTAAAGACATCTTCTAAACTTATTTAAAAGTTTCCATAGTAACAATAAAATATTATTATATTGATTATACTTTTAAAACCATTTTATACCAAAAAATAAATAAATAAACACATTTTTAATGATAATTAAATATAAATATAAATATTGAATCCTTATTTTTGAAAATCTTTATTAAAACACACATTTTTGATAGTGAAAATGATAGTGAAAACATTTATTAATGAATAAACCAAAAAGAAAATTCGTTTATAGAGAGTAGCTGTTGTGTATATATTGCAACGACGAAAAGTTTTTCCCACAAGAGATTATAAAATGATGATGATTAACAATAAAAACCTGTTGGACAAATTAAAAGATGTCAAACGATTAGAACCAATTGATCAATTGGATTATTCCATAGAGCATACATGTATATTACCAGACGAAACATGTTTATGTCAGAAGATGAAACAACGAAATAAGAATGCTAGACGAATCATTTTACAAGAACAACCATGTGACAAGTGTAATTATATCGAGTGTATATGTTCAAAAGAAAATAATTTATGTTTTCGTGAATGTAAAAAAACGCAAACAGCGATTAATGGTGCATTATGCGTATGCGCTGACGTATGTACATGCGATAGTTCCGAAGAATGTTATGTGAATACAATGGTAAATACAATTAAAATAATCATGTTCATTTAAAAATTGGAATCTAGAGTCGAGAGATACCGAGAAAAAAAAAAGATTTATATGCGCCACTGACCTCTAAATAATAAAGGTCAGTGATATAAACTAGCTAAGCGTTACGCCTCTGGTGGTCATATGATGTAACTAGATAGATAGATAGATTGTAGAGGATGCCCAGGACGGGACACACTTCGACCATAAGGTCCATTGTTATGCTTAAGGATGTGAGGATGTGAGTGGAGTGGAAGAAATTTTGTGTGTAGATTAGGAATTGGTAGGATGTGCGGCTGCAGCCGACTTTGATAGGAACTACGATACTCATCTGGAGTTCGTGAAGGAAACTGCAGAAAACCTTCACAAGAATAGCCGGTTACTTCGTTCTTGTCCATATGCCAACAGTTTAGTCAATTAACCGCCTCCTTTTTTTTTAAATAATTGACAAACTGCCGATGTTGGGATTCGAACCCATAACCTTCTAGTTCCAAGTACACACAACCAAGCGCGGCTACTTGGCTGGTAATTTAGTTTGCTCATTGGCCACGTGGCGCTACCATTTTAAAAAGTTTCGCGTACAACGCGAAATATAAAAATGGTCGTTACTAGCCAAAATTTTCATTTGCGAATTCTTCCAAAAAAAAACTAATTTAAATCTGAAAAATGTTTGATTTTATTAGGTTTTGATCTTATTGGAACGACCTTTCCCATGCCTTTTGTAAAGTATAAACTAACACGTGACATACACTTTGGCCCACAAATTTTATGGTCACAATTTAGTAAACAACTTAGAATCTGTTGCTAGTAGGTTGAAATGTTAAGCTTCACCCCTGCCAGAGGTCTCAATATATTTTTCTATTCGAGACAAATGTCCACGATCATAAAATGAAAAAAGGTCTATAAATCTTCTAAATGAAGGAAGATTTACAATCAATTTTTTGTAGACTTTTGAGCATACTATTTCTATTCCCAAAATACATCTTTTCTACTTCGGCTCTAGATACAAATTTTCCCCAAGTCAAAAACCATTATTTTTATTGTATCTAGGGTGTGATAAGTGTACCAGATTGTACGTGTGGCTGGACCGATTATCAAGAGAAATCTAAAAAATCAGAAATCATCTATTTAACTTGTACATGTAATGAGAAATGTGAATGTTATCTGTCGACGAAGAATCATGATGGATACCGTATACCATTGATTATGAAAATACCTGAAGAATGTTATGGACCACATCAGCAGCAGGAGGATGGACAACAACCACAACCATGCACCGATTTAGAAAAATGTTATTTTGAACAAGTCAAAGAAAAAGGTTTATGTGTTTGTGGATCGGGTGTATATTTTACGGATTGTTCATGTTTTAATAAAGAATATACGTATACGGGTAAATGGCCACCTTGCGGCTGTGGTGAAACCTGTTTATGTCCGGATCGTAAAACATGTTATGTCCAATCACGACGTCTGGCAATGTGTCATGGTTGTCAGAATTTATGTATTTGTGGTTATAAGGATTTTTGTAAAAAGATTGTGGATAAAAAATCGAAATGTATTTGTGGTTCGTTCGGCGAATGTACATGTTTCACTGATGATGAATGTATTTACACGGATAAACTTGTGCGGGTCGCATATGTGTTTACAGATGATATAGGTATGTGTAATAAAACTAAGGGCTTATTCCGTAATGGTAACATCAATAAGTTTTAAGTTGGCATTACTTAAAAAAGAGAGGTAGAGATGGATGGTCCTGTGTTCCACCATCATAAACATCATCAAAAGTCGTATGACATAGGCCATTGTAATGATAGAGGAATCATTTTTATTATTTATTTATAAATTGTACTTAGTTAATCTTATCTAGAGCACGGTAGTGCGCAAGGCCGAGTCTGTTATTAAACAAAATAAAATATAATTTTTTGTTTTTATTCAATTTTATTTAATTTTTTGTTTCTCAGTCATTGCATGATTCTGACAGCAGAAGATTTATGATTGATGATGTTTATGATGGTGGAACACAGCTCCATCCATCCCTACCCCTCCTTTTTAAGTGATGCCAACTTATAATTTATTGATGTTACCATTACGGAATAAGCCCTAAATCCTAAGCAGTACATTGAAGTACCATAGATTTGACAAAACCAATAATGTTGTCACGCTGCCTTGTAAAGGCTCTGACACGTATATGGTCAAATCAGAGATTAGTAGATCAAATCTATGTTCATCCGTCTGCTATTGTCCCATTAACACGATAACGGTGAATGCATTCTCCCGCTAAGGGATAAAATATCTACCTTTAAAATCGTAAGAGATAGAACAAGTTTAAATTGTAAAAATTGACCCTTTTTTTAAAAACAAACCATTTTTGGTCAAAACTTCTTGGCATAAATTGAACAGTTATGTCTAAATTTCAACTCAAACATCTGTACTTACTGCAAATTAAAGAAGCATGTGTTTTCTATACGTGTAGAACTTTGGTATATTAATCAGTCGTCACTTATAATGAACTCGGTATATACAGAGTATTTAAAAAATTTACTCAGTTGGTTCTTACATCTGTTTTGTGAGATTACTAACCTCAAATTTAATTCAAGCGAATAAAAAACAATCTATTAATGCTGGGCTCCATTTGGACGCCTAAACGCTTTAAGCGCTCATAAGCATTATAAACATCGTCTCATTTGCATCTGTAAGCTCTCGCAAATTCATTTAAAACGTCATCAATTGTTATATAGCTCAATGTATCATTCTCTATGGTAAGCGCTTGCATCCAAATGAAACGTCTATGAGCATTTATAAGCGTTTATGAGCGCTGACAGCTTATAAGGGTCTAAATGGAATGTAACCTAAGTCTTTAATCGTCGGTGTTATTCTTCAGATGCTCATTTACTCGGATATTTTAAAGGACTAAGATGCTGTCGACGCATATGTTCCAATTTTATTGTAACTTTTATAATTTACGTGATCTTCTATTCCAGGTTGGTGCGTAAAACCCGTTAGTCGAATTTTACCATTAAAATATGAGAAATATTCGAAAAGTGGTAAATTTAAATCACCATATACGACATCAGTGATGATAAAATTCTTGAATCGTAAAAAAGAGGTTATGTTTAAGCATCCATTTCAAATAACAGCGAATATAAACGAACTACGCCGAGACCTATCGATTGTTTTTAAACTACCATTACATGCAGTTATATTAAAAAGTTGTGGCGAGGAGTTACATCAAACATTAATTATCGCTGAACTTGGTTATAAACCATACGATATTATTGAATTATTCCTTGATGTTAAACAGATGATTCAACCGATACCGGATTATTATGCAATGGTTATACCGGATGTCATTACAATACCAATTAAATTAGAGGAGAATTTACATAAAAATGTTGTGGTAGAAGTTTACGATAAAAGAATTGAAAAACCATTTATTGGTGGCTATCGACATAAAATTACTGGCATCGAATACCATCATGCATACACACAAACGGGTTTACGTGCAACAAAAATCTCACATGAATTACAGACAAATCGTGATACACAAACATATTGGTGTCGCAATCGTTTACAAGAGACAACATACGATCGGGCAACACAAATGACAAACACTGAAATATGGATACCAACATTGGGTGATAAATTGATGACACCAAATGATACATATGAAACGGCAGACGAACGGGAAAAACGTTTAGATGTTGTGGGTAAAGTTCGTACAATACAACGGTATTTTCGTGCATGGAAAATGCGTAAAGCATTACATGCATTCCATCTAGAATATAATCGACGTGTACAGAATGGCGTATTAAATGAGCATGATCGTATTATGGCCGATCGTAAACGTAGACAAGATGAAATTGTACGAAAAATATATCCGCGTACACGAGCCGATTATACAATGTTATATGGTTAGTACAGAAAAATACGAATTGCAAAAATTAGTCCATATTTGTGAACTCTTCAAAAAAAGACATATTTGGACATTGAGATGACGAAAAGTTTATACAAATATAGTCGGTGATACCTCAACTTTGGAAGTCTAAAGATGCTCTTTTCTCAGTTTTTAACCGAATACTCGAAAAGTAAGCGTCGAATCATAATTGTTGAACCAGAAATTACGCAAAAGCACGAATTTTTTAAACAAAGGCTTTGTAATTGAGTTTTAAAGCCCCATTTATCGTTAGTCATAAAGGCAGAAAAAATACAACTCTTCCCGTGAGATAAACGTCAATTGCTACGATTTAAATTGTCTTCCAATTAACTATTTCGAGTATTTTGCTAAAAATCGAAAAGGATCTCGTTAGACCTGGAATAATTCTGATGTTAAAGATTCAGTATCTCCTAGTACTTCCAAATAAGTCTCTCTTCTGTAAGGTTGCAATTCTGGACTGACTTTTGCACAGGGCACTTAAATTGGTTCTATTTTGACTAAACTAGGTATGTTGGCACGTTGGAAGAAGGCAGAAACTGATCGTATCAGTCAAACATATACAAAAGCACCACGTATCGCTGAACTCTACATACTACTAGATCGTGAGATCAAAATATTGAACATCATCGAAAAACATCGTAAGGAAGTGCGTGACGATATGAAAATACAAAAGGATATTGATTTCTTTGAAGAGATTAGTGCACCAGTTAAATGGCACGGCTACAAGGATCTATCCGTTGCAATGCACACAGAGAAAAGCCAACGAGGACAAAAATATAAAGAATTATATTTTATGCTGTGTCGACGTGATTTACCAGAGGATCAACGTTTAACGCTACTCCTTTCGCTAAAATATTCCCTACAGGATCATAAATGTCGTATGGCTCTGGATATAACGTCGACAATTGATCAAGAATGTGAGCTATTGGTACGTGGTCTTGGCAACAACGAACTAGAAATGTTACGAAAACGTTTAGAATTGTTAGTAATCGAACATGTAAAAACCGTTCAATGTAATGATTGTCTAACCAAACGTTATCGTGGTACTCGGGAAATAAGAATGACCAAAAAAGGGTTATATTTATGTAAGCAATGTCGAAAACTCAAAGATATCGAAGATTTTCCAATACATTCACGTATGAGCCAACCGGAACGTTGTACAACTTGCAGTTTTATTGATTCCAGCTCCAAACCATACGTTGATATTGCCCCCTATCGTTTTATGTTGGAACTAATCGTACAGGATGAACGTAAGAAGAAGATCTCCGAAACGGAATCGTGTATAATAAATATGATAAATGAACGTGACATACAGTATATCGTTGATCGAATCTGGCACGGCCATTCAATGTTAACCGAATCAC
Organism: Nineta flava; assembly: GCA_963920215.1. Lineage (NCBI taxonomy): Eukaryota > Metazoa > Arthropoda > Insecta > Neuroptera > Chrysopidae > Nineta > Nineta flava. The sequence goes on from OY986045.1 coordinate 67,932,115, forward strand.
GTGACCTGTATGAATTACGTTTGGTACGTTGGATAAAAACTGAAGCATGGTCACCATGGAATTGTGTATTATTAACTGAATTAGAAGCAAAAGCACATTTAGATGTGAATAATGTACAAGAAGTATATGGCGAACATGTTTGTAATGATATTGTAAATAAACATTTATTGGGTAGAAAGAAATTTGTACAAATGTTTTACGTGAATGAATTCTTTGTGAATTGTGGTGTGATGAAGGATTACAAAGAGATAATCGATTACACACCAGTACCTTCTGAAATATTCTGCAATGAATTATGTACGGAACCCGATAGAGGTGCACCTTGCGTCAGTGAAAAATGCTTGACAAGTAACGATCCTAAAAATAATTTTATTAGTAGAATAGATAAATTCATTTAATTAATTAACACATTTACAAAAAAAATAAAATACACTCACTACAGAAATCAAATTCAATTTTAAATAAAAATGTCTGTTCTAAACAAAAATAAAAAGTGTTGTTTATGTGTGTGCGTGTGTGTGGGGTTCTCAAAGACAAAAACTGTAAGGAAAATATAATATTTGTGTAAAAAGGTTTGGGTTCTTATTACCTGGTGTACGATTATTCTTCTTTTTCGTTGTTAATCGTTCTTTGTCGGGTCGAGCAGCTGGATCAGATAAGGTGGGTGCTAAATATTTTCGACCTGATCCACTACCAATACTATCGGATCGTGGTAGCGGTGTTGGTTTCTTTCTTAATCGGATACCTTCTTGAGTTTCCTGTTGAAAGTTTAAATATTTATATACCTTTCGGCTCTCCAAAACGGGGTATTTGCTTTCTGTCAAATTTGGAACCAATTATAAAGTTAGGAATTGGAATAAGAGTCTCAATTTACTTATACCATGATATCTATTTGAATGGATGAAAGATAATGGGGGAAAATTTGGTGCACTGAGATCTATAAGATCTATTGTGCTCCACAACTGGTGCCCAACGAGGAATGGTCTCATCTTAGAGCACCTCATCCAGCCCTGTTTCTTTTAGGAAACAGCGCAGGTCATTCAGGGTGACCACCCTGAACGTATCTGGTAGGCTCCCAGACATTTTATTATTTTGTGTATGAGGGCGTCACGACCCAATTAAGAGGTGTTCTATAGTTTTCTCCATGTCTCCGCAAAACTTGCAGCTGTAGACTCAATGTCCTGTAAGAAAACTCGTCAGTTGCCATAGTCTTGTTTTATTCAGGATAATGCAGGTTTTGTATCGTTTGATGTTAAAGTTCCCGAGAAGATTCATATCGCCTGTATGAGCTCCGGAAGGTTCCTCCAAAGTGTGGATCCCATGATATATACTTACTTTGGGATCTGTTAGACTTTCCCGGTCTAAACTACTTTCTTTCTTCTCTTCCACGTGATCATTATTTACATTTGCCACATTCATTTCATTGGTTGCCCTTAATCCAGCAATTAAACTATTTTGTTGTTTCTAAAAATTTGGAAAATGATATTGTAAGATAATTGATTTATTTATTGGAGAGGGATAAATAAGGTGTTATTACATTTGTTGCTCGAATTTTTTTTAAACATCCTTCAAGCCATGTTCGAATTGTTTGTTTCGCAACCTCTTCTTCGATGATGTACTCAAATTCTTCTCTTGCTAGTAGCTCTTCCAATTGCAAAGCTTTTCGAATATCAACAGATCGATACGATAGCATACTGAAAAATTAGCTTCAATATATTAGTATATCATAGAGTTTATAGATTTCAGGGGGATCTTAGCCCGTTTGGGCAAATGTCTCCAAGAGGTTGATTCTACTTAGGATAGATTTCTGAGTCTTCTTTTCCACAGAGACACTTCAGGACTAGAATAGCTAATTTTGATTTAATAGCTAATCTAATCCTGCAGCGAATCTAATTAGCTAATTTTATCGTCTAAAATAGTGTGAGATTGTAAAGAAATTGTGCAAAACTTTCTTCGACTTACTTGATCACATCGTGGAATGTAACATCTTCCCCATTATGTAATCTTTCCAACTCGTAACACATATGTTTATATAGAAGGCGATCCTTCTGTGGATCAACTTCAAGTCTCCCTTTTAATAGTCTTAAAATAAATTTAACACGACGAACAGGTATAACGCCTCTTTGATGGATATCCACGACATTCCACGTATTTTGGAAATTCCGTATATCAGCATATGATAATAGTGCATCTTCTTCGTTGGAATAAAACAATGAAAAGTTCTCCATGATAATAGCTGTTGTAATAGAAAAGTAAAATTTGATTATATTTGGCAGTTGATAATACTGACTAGACGTTTTGATGGAGAGATAATAATTATCTTTGGTGATTTGCTTTGATGACGTAAGATGGAGAATATAGCTTAAAATCCTTTGAAGTTTAGGGAAAGTCTCATCTAAGAACACTATTTTCAGTTCTATTTCTTTTAAAAAGTATAGACTCTGGAACAGATTTAAAATGTAGAGAGAGGGTAGTTCCCTTGCACCTTTTTAGTATGCTGCCAATTTGCCTTATCTAATGTATATTAGGGCATTAATGTTTGCCAGAAAATCCTCCACAGTTTGTTACATTTCTCCCACAGGCTCTAAAACTACCCTTAGATAGATAGATTGTAGAGGCTGCCCTGGACGGACTACACTTCGACCATAATTTTGTGTATAGACTAAGAATTGGTAGGATATGCGGCTGCAGCCGACTATGATAGGAACTATGCCGATATTCATCTGGAGTTCGTGAAGGAAACTGCAGAAAACCTTCTTAAGCATAGCCGGTTACTTCGTTCTTGTCCATACGCCGACAGTTTAGTCAATTAACCGCCCCCCCTTTTTTCTCTTAATAATTGACAAACTTCCGATGTCGGGATTCGAACCCATTACCTCCCAGTTTCCAAGTAGGCATACTGCGCAGACATAACGCCTTAGACCGCTCGGCCACTTGGACTGGTCACAACTACCCTTGCTTTCCATTTGTAATTTGTTGAGTTTCCTGTGTCCAGTGAGAAAACTCGTTGGTGAGTGTAGTCTATATTGTGCTAAATGTATGATGTAGCAAACAAAAATTATCTTTTCATCAGTTATAGTCCCCGAAAGACATAAACTCGACTTTGATAAACTTGGCAGAATTAAATTCCACTTTTTATCTAAAATATTTACCTCAAGCTGATTTTCCATCTTGCGTCATTTCGGGAAAAAAATTAGCACAATTTGTATTCTTACCCACAAGTAAATTTAGTACAATATAAGTAATAATAACATAAAATGTACAAAAATAAATTAATGAACCACTAAAATTTCCACAATCTGTTTCCCAATAATTATCGGCTGGCGTACAATAAGGCGGTTGTATCATACAATCATGCATTATTTTATTCCAATCTTCACCGGTTACTATACGGAATAACATTGCTACACCAGTAACAGGTGATTCAAAATTTGCTCGTCTACAAATAGAAAAATAAACTTTGGTTTAAATTTGTCGACAAGAATATTGAAATGTATTTCTGGTAATTGAATTACAGCTATTTTCATTTACCTTCCAATTCCTTCTCCATATTTAACTGTCCCAAAAAGAATTGTACCAGCTAAGGCATAAAAAAATACCAACAAGAACATTCCAAAAATAATAAAGAAACTTTTACACACTGAAACACCCACAGTTAACATTAACATTTTTAGGGTAGCATGTTTTCCAGTAATTGTGAAAAATCGTAAAACAACAACCATAAAACCAATAAAATATGATAAATCATTCTAGAAAAAGGAGATTTATTCAGTGAATTTAGAATTTCTCTTAGAATTACTGATATTAAGAAATGGATTGAATATGTTCATTTCAAATAAATAACCAGCTTGTAAAAAAAGTTCGAATAAAATTTGACTATTGTTTGAGTTCTGGTCATCAAATATAAAATGTTATATTGGAACTAAAGACCAAAAACTAAACTACTATAGTAGCCTTGGTTCTGGTGTCGTTCATGCTTTATGAGTCTCGGTATTAGTCTTGTCAATATGTCCCAAATCTTGACACCAAAGACCAAAAACTAGATTACGATAGTGGTCTTGATGTTGATGATGTTCTTGCATTAAGAGTCTAGCGATAATAGTTGCAGTATGTCCCAAATCTTGCTCTAGGTTTTAATAGTGTCAAAAGTAATTAATCCGGCAAATCTGTTAAATCGCTGATATTTCAACTAGCCTTGCTTTGATTATGATCTTGTCCTTAGAGACCTGGATATTGGTATTACTATTAAATGTCTCGACTGTGGTCTCGATTGAAAAATGCAAGGTCAAGTCCAATTTGGCTCATCTCTAGTTCTTTGGTGGAACATGGAAAAGGCAAGACATTCTAAAAGACAAACATTTGTTCTTTAGTTATTCCATTATTCTTCCACATCTTCCCTAGTCTTTTAGTACAATTTTCACACAATACTTTGGATATGACAATAAGTTTAACCGATTTTGATCAATCCATTTCTATGTTTACATGCATTTATTTACTTTTAACGATGAATGAATTATAATCCAAATAACACCTAATACTGTAACAAGTAAATCATAACGATTTCGTCTCGATTGCCAATAACCACGCGGCGTAAATGCAATATTTTTCATAACAACTTCCACTACAAATACTAATGTTAGTATTGTACTAATTAATGCTAATGGTTCAGTATGTTCTTCCTCTTTAATCCACTATGCATGTCAAAAAAGGATAGATATATATTAATGAAAATTGAATCTCCGACGTTAAATTAGTATTAAAGATAGGCAACTTTTTATATTAGTCTGTAGAAGGTTCAAAATAACCAAATATATTTGATCCCAAAATGTTTAAACTCAAAAGTTTCCCATCTCTAAAACATAATAGTTACTCACAGAGACCCCTAATAGACTACTATTAATTAAAACCATAACAGCAATGATTCGTTTAAATGTTAAATTTTGTGTTATATCATAAATAGACGCCCGAAATTTTTTGCCATCAGGTCTCGGTGGTAAATGCAATGGTTGAGCAATTTTCAATCGTTTCTTTAAATCACACCTGGAAAATATTAATGTTAGGTTAAAATTTTGACGTCACAAATATTGATTGCAGGTACTAATATGGGTAGATCAGCACCGAAGCTCTGAGCTATATTCCACACAAGCACAGCCAGGATGCGAGGTTAAACTTCCTGATAGCTATCTACTCACATGCAGGTTTATTTTATTGAAAAGGGGGAGGAGTTAAACACGCTTAGTTTAGAGAAGCAGTCGGTTGGGGAGAATGGCGACGAAAATATAACACTTACCAACGTCTTTGGTCAACAGTTAATAAAGCTGTTCCTTTATTCTCCGAATAATTCGCAATTACAACACCAACGAATAATGTTAAGCCAATCATACAGCCCAAAAATATATAAATATGTATATAAATAACATGCACTGGACCTAGTGCTTTAATTAACACATCACGTACATCTAACCATCCTTTAAACGAAAGCACTTCGAATAAGGCTAACATTGCATCGTAAATATTATCGAAATTAAATCTTCGTGGATTTGCCCTTTGGAGAAAATTCGATACATTTAATAAAATTAATCGTTTCTTGTTCGCGCATAATTCGATATTACTTACCATACTCGTGGCACTAACATTGACGGATACGATTCATTGACACCTGGTTTTAATTTCATTTTTGTCACAAATACACGACGCATAAATACACCCACACAATCTTCTCGCCGAATGATTGTTGGATCATTGCAACGTGCCAATCGACCACCATACAGCTGTACACCGTAACTGGCGAATACGAACATTAGTAAAATGAGTAATGTGGATACCTGGAACAAAAGAGATTACGAGTTAGAAAAGTCTTTGTCAGATTTGGAATCAAAATTTGACTTAAATTTGTTTAGTGATTCGATTGAAGTACGTTGTAGGGAAATATTCATTGTTTCGGGAATCGAGAGGGTTTATACTTCGAGCAATGGAGGCTTGAAAGGGAGTGAACGAATCTTTTTTCAATTTGGACTTATCGAGGTTCTGCTGTAGTTATATCTGGGTATTAGTTTGGTATGAGACAACTTATATTGTTTTAATTTTATTTTTTTAAGCATTATTGGTAATTGTTGTTTAGGACTATGATGAAATCTGGTGGCAATAATCAGAAAAAGAGTATTAAGGATCAATTGTGATCGTTACATATGCGATGCTACGGTTATGTTATTCAAATAAACAAAAAATTATTATTTTGTTAATGAAACTCATCTTTTTTTATGAAAAATATAACTAATTGTTTAAAGGTAGCCTGAATAAAGCCACCATTTTGGGAATATGACGTCATGAGTAACTCATCAATAAACAAGTAAATATGAAATGACACTTTTTGACAGTAGGCAACTTATAAGACATTGGTGTGATGACATTAGAAGTATAGCTACATACTGGAGTTTTGTATCCAATATTATTAAACGAGCAACTTTTGAACGTTTTACATATGTCTCGAGTAGAGCTCGGTCGCCCAGATACTTCTTATACAATGTATTTAGTTAGCATGCAGAAGTTATCTATTCTGCATGCAATTATCCAGTTCGGTGATATGTGGATGCATGATTATATTAGGCATGTGTTAAAAATGTTTTCAGCTAGGCATGGTGATGTCAGCTAGTTTGTTTGTTCCAATAAAATTTGTTTAATTTCGACCTTTATTTATATTATAATTTTTTTTATCAAGATAAGAATTGAAAACGTCAGACATATTTCAAAACATTTCTTAACAATTATAATCATTGTCAATGAATGTACAGTTTGGCCCGTAAAAATGTTTACAATTCATATTTTATATATTGTAAATAATAAAAAAAAATATTGTCTGAGGTCTATTGATTCAAAAATATTACAATAGCCTTGAGTCGTTGAAATGCTTTGTTTTATTCACAGCCCCTAGATAAATGTTAAGAAAACGTTAATCTGATGACTGATATCTTTATTGGACACTGTTCGTTTAATAGAAGTAGCTCATATTAGGGTTCCAAGAAATAGGATGACTCACCCTAGATACCAATATAAACTCAATCTCAAACAGGTAAAATGGAGATCGGATACATAGTAGTATACAGGGAAATTCAGGGATTGACTGAAAAAAAAAGAAGAAAGACGCAGTTCGGGTCCATGTTTTAGATTTTTCGTGAAAACGTCCTATACATGATACGTAGACTTTTGGACTATCACAGCTACGTAATTTGCTGTTTTTTCATTTCCTTTTCGACGCTGCCGTAGCTCTTGCATTCGTTCGAGATTGAACTTCTCAGGCCCGTTGGATTCCTTTCGACGCGAGTTTCTCCGCAAGGACACTAGAACCAATTCGTAACCATTCACGCGCATGCACCTACAGTCGTACGATAACATCACAGTCGAAGTTATTACCGATTGAAATCTTACAGTACTTCGTCACATGAAAATGTTCAACCGGCCTGCACTAGTATAACGAGCTAATAGACGTTTTCACGTCAAAAGATCTACGCATTAGGCTTACTTTTCTGGCTTTGAGTACCTTCTCTTTCCCTACCAAAACTAAATTCGATTCAACATACAATTTCAGTATTAGTAGCTGGCAAATTATAAAATTTCCATAGAAAAATATTTTGACCCTTGTACTTAGAATACTATTGGCAAGAATATAAAGTCGTCAGCTCTCATGAATCATTATTTATATAATTACCTACTACACCTCCTTTCAATCAATAGAGAGACTTATTCATATTATAATATATGTGGTCATACTGTTTCACAGTACAATTACAATTATTATTTATGACCTACCCAAAATCTTAACCTTGAATATTGCCCGTGAATACAATTATTTTATTTACCACTGAATATATTCACAAAATACAAAAATTTACTTTAAATGTTTCTTTTGAGTAAATAAATAATAAAAAAAATTTTTTAAACACCGGATAAAAAAACCTTGGATCGTTTACAAACATTTACAAAACACCGCATGAACTGTTGTTTTGTTTTAAAAAAACACGGAAAGATGAAGGAAAAAACTACACTACAAATTATTCTTTAATTTATTCCATTAATCGAATATATAATATGTCACATTTATTACAACAAAAATTAATATATCAGGGTCTAAAAATAACGACAACACCAAGATAAGAATAATTATGTAGTACATAATCTTTTTAATATTAAACAACAACAAAATTGTGATTTTGTGTTTAATCACAGAAGTTTTATTTTATATTTTAATAAATACGATTGTTTTGTGTTTTGTGAATTGAGAGTTTGTGATGATAGATAGAGTTTATTATTTATTGTGTGAAAAAATGATGAATAGTTTTTAGATCTAAACTATATTTTTATGTGTGTTTATGTGTGATTGTGAACGCCGAGCGAAAATATATATTCATCGACAACGCCAGGAGTTTATTAATGAAATGAAAATATTATTTTTGGTATGTACCACTAACTAACAACTCGCAAGAGACGTTATTTTACACGCATTTTATTTTTAGTCCAATTAATAAAAGTCTAAAAACAGTTACGAAAAAAACATTGCGTCCAAGTGGAAATTTTTGGGTTAAAATTATTTTATTTTGATTGAATACTAAGTGTAACATAAAATGGGGATGTTTATTTTCGTGCAAAAAATATTAAAAAACCGGCGATCAATGAATTTAGTTTTTGATTTGTCATTTTGTGTGAAACTTATCTTGAGTGGGGTGTGACTCAAAGTGTAGGAAATGAGTTTACCGAGGAAATATTGGTTTATCGCGAGTTTTTTTTTTTTTTGGAAAATACGATTTATTTTAATATTTTGCTGATAAAAGTAATCGTAATGGCATCCTGTAGAGTTGTTTTTTAAATTAAAATCGACCGATTAATGTTATTTTAGAAATTTTCCGATGTACATACTTCGTAAAATTGAGAAAATACAATTTTTAGGTGATACGGTAAAATAGAAAAATTGTTAGAAGACAAAAATCGGGTTGAATAATAAGATCATTTAGATCATTTTACGTTCGAGATACAAACTTTCCGAGATATGCTCGGGTAAGATCGACCGAAAAGAGTTCTTATTCGTAACAATTTTTATCTTCTTAAATTTATAAAGGGGAAATTTATATTTTTCGATCTATACCGAAAAAACTGAATTCATTCGATTAAAATTGCTTGCTTTTCCCAAATTTCGGCGATAACATCCGTTTCATGTAAGGAAGTACTTTTTTTACTTCCACAAATTTTGCAATGATAACGATGTGTATAGTAGTAGTAATAGAGGGGAGGCCGAAGCCTAGAAAATTGGTCGTTCTAGGCCTTCTTTATCGATCCCTAAGACACCCACCCCCACATGCTATTCCATACTCTACCCCATCTGGTTCGTTTCCTGTAGCCCTGTGTTCGCTGTCGAACCTATTTATCTTCTTTGCGAATGACAGGACAAAGTTTCACTTTAGTTGTTTTACCTCAGATTCCGCCATTTCGGTTGAGTCGAAGGATAGATATCACATTCTGGCTCTGAAAGGGCATTCTGCCAGGAGGTGGAAGGGCGTATCATCCGCCCGTCATAGTCCGGACCGATCGCACTGCCTTCTAACCTCATGAGAGATAGATGTCTCTTGAGCCTGCAGTGACTGCTAAGCACCCCAAATAGAAGATTAACTCTTCGGTTTTTGCCAATAAGCCAGGTTGACCTCGCGACATCATTTGTTTGGCTTATCTGCAGCCTACTGCATCTTTCCATTTTCTGTCCATAGACTTATCCACCTATTCGCTTAGGGCAAAGGTATTCTGTCTTCTAATTATTCCTAGATATATTTTTTGAATGACAGACATAAAACCGAAAAATAATTTTGAGCGAAAAACTAACAAAACTTGGACGCAACTTTTTTTGTTGTTCGTCTGCCCTGTATATTTAACTGGTGTATTTAGTAAAATCAACACTCATGATAGTACGTACACTGTGTAAATGATCATATGTTTTGTATTTAAAAATAAAACACTTGGCTCTTGTTTGCTCATAATTTCTTTTAATTAAATGGAATCGTTTTAAATAATACTTCAATTAATTTGCGGGGAACTGTTTTGTTTTTTTGTATTTGTCATTTTATATCTTTGCTTTAAAATAATTGTGCGTAAAAATAACTCTATAGTAAATATAAAATGTAATCGTTTTTTTTTCTCTTCTTCTTATTTTGTGTATGGATGGATATATAGACATGGAAAAACTTATATTATGGATTCTAACAACATTGATTATAATAATTTACATTGAGAAAACATCATGTGAACATGGCTGTTACTATTTTCCAACACAACATGGTTCAATCGAATGTTTTAACATAACACTGAATGATTTTAAACGTTTTCAAAAGAAACATTTCCATCAAACAACTTTAACACAAATTAAAATAACACATACGAAAGTAACACATCTAGTGGCTGGTGTTTTTATTAATGGTTGGGCGCGTAATATGAATCGAACGATTATCAAACATGATTTACGTGTTCTGGATTTATCACATAATCATATTGAATTAATTGAAGTGAATGCATTCTATGGATTAAATAATTTAGTGTCATTAAATTTAGAACATAATAAATTAACAGCAATACAATCGGAAGTGTTTGATGATTTACAACAGAGCTTAATTATATTAAATTTAGGACATAATCAATTGACATCTATCGATGGAAATCTATTAACATTATTCAAAAATTTACGTTGTTTATATTTAAATAATAATAAAATCAATTTAATTTATACAAATCAAGTGCGATTAAATTCGATACGAATTGAAGACGTAAATTTTTCGCATAATCATTTAAATGAATTGCCAAAGAGTGTACTAAAAATATTATTTAAAATACAAAAATTAAATTTAGCATATAATCAATTAAATCTATTTAATTATGTTTTTCTAAATGATAGTCTGATCGATTATACACAAGATTATTATCCGTTAAGTGAATTACGTGAGTTGTATATTAATAATAATGAGCTAATTGATTTTAATATCGATAAATTACGATATTTAAAAAGCTTACGATATGTACAAGTACAGGGGAATCCATTTTCATGTGCGCGGCATGAGGAAATCTTAAAAGAATTTCGTAATTTTCGTGTAAATGTTACATTGACGGATGATGATATGTATAGTCCGTTCATTTGCGTCGAACATCAGCCGCATACAAATGATCATCCGGGTGCAACATTCTTTCAACGGCATAAAAGTGATATACAAATGATCATAGAGTTTACGTTAGCAGCGTTAGTGGTGTTAATACCAGTTGTAATGATTGTATATATTGTTAAGTTTATTTATTTTCGAATTGGCGACGAGGATGAATTAGAGTTACGACCATTTCAGTGATGTTTCGTTTTTTCATTCCACTTATTTTGTTAAGGGATAATTCCAGTAAGAAATTTTTGCAATAGTAAACGAACCGTCGATAATAAATCACTGTTAGTCAAATTAACTCCTACCCTACCTTTTTTTAACAAATAGACTAACCAATTCGTTCTTGGTTCAATGTTGAATACTCATTACTGGAATTGCCTTTATAAATAAGGAAATGTCATTTTAATCATATATGAGCGTAACTTTATGATGTATGTGATTTTTGTATTTATTTTTCGGCCTATCGATTTGGGATTAATCGAAAACTACATAAAATACGGGGATTTGGGTAGTCCTAAGGTTTATGGTTGTTTGGGTTGAGTACTATTAGGTTCATGTTGCATATTTACGATTGCATATTAAATGTGATTTGTATATAGTTTTGTAATATGCAGAGATAATAACATGTGTTGACTTGTTAGAAGTGGATTCAACCTAACTAAAAATCCGTGAGAACTCGAACCTAGATTACTAGGGTTGCTTTCTATTTAACGCACAGCCACGGAGTGTGACACATTGTATATGGATCGTATGTTCCAGTAACGACTTCTTACTACACCGTCTGCACACAGAGAGGCACAAGAAAAAAATTGTGCGTAGTGTCTATGTAATCGACAGTTCTACCAATAATTTTCAAAATTTTTTTTAAACAATTGGTACACTTTGTTTATCAAGTGCAAAATTATAATAATTAATTTCAATTATTATTATTCATAATAATTATTAATAATTAATCATAATTCAAAATAATTTAAATAATATTTATTGTTCTAACACTTTGACAGTTTTGCGCTACTAAACAGGTTATGTTGATTTCCTCTGAATATATCGTGAAGATCTAAATTACCACACACAGCATGCTTTGCTGTGTGCACACCGTGTATCACACACTCCGCGACTATTATATGTTTAAATGGAAAACGACCAATATCTCTTAGATAAGAGCTAAGCCGCCAGGTGGACACTTTAACGTACTAATAATATTTGAAATATTGGCGGTATAATCTATAGCAAATACTTAAAAAATAAACTGACAAATACAAATATTATTAGAAAAACCGTATAGAAAGTATTTGTAAGAAGTGATTACGAAATTATTTCGATGAAATATGTATTTAAAAAAAAAGACATTTCCTTGTTTGATGAGAATTTACGTGAAAATATTATATTCATTTTGGAAAAGAATGCTTCATTCATACCTGATTGGAATTAGTCCAGAACACAGTAAATAATATATAATAGATATTTTCATATAAATATATATATAATATATTGTAAATTCCATTTGTAAATTATTTCAAAATTTATTAAATTGTGATTTACTTTTGTAAGCGTTAATTTCTGTATATTGTGTATATTATATAATAATTAATAATAATAATATATGAACAAAAATATTATGTAATTAACTGTTTTTTTATTTTATTTTTATTAAAGTTTAATTTAAATGTGTTGCTGTATGTGGATTTATTTATTTATTTTATATAAAAAAAAAACTAAGTATTGTAATATGAATGTATAACAACATTTGGTCAAAGATTTATACAGTCATGGAATTGGATTTAAATAGAAAAAAAATTATTGGAATCTGCTCAATGTTTATTATTTCAGAAGTTTACTTGTAATCAATGTATTTACTACGTCAAAAATAAAATATAAAATTCAACTGTCAGATAATAAAGTGAGTGGTGCCATCTATACAAAATATAATTTAATATCAAAGACAACTAACTTAATACCCTATATCGATAAACTACACTAGAATAAAATAATTAATTCTGAAAAATTGTAACGTCACAATTATGGAAACTCCTACTCTACCCATGTTCCATTTTTATCCAGGGCTGACACCGTTTAAGTGAAAACTTAAATATTATAATTTTCCAATGTTATTTTAGATCATTTTAGTGGAAAATACCTCGATATATACAAATCTACATTGGTTTCAAATTAGTTTACATCAATCTATCCTTGCCCCCAAATGTTTTTTTTTAGATAACAGTAAGTCTAGACCAGTAATTCATTGGTGTAGTTTTTGTAGAAGTTGAATTAATTTTAGTGTACTGTGTCCCAAACGGCAGGCATAAAAACAGTTGGACAACGTGTTCAAAGAAAAAGGGTTCTGTTTGAGCATTTTCCTTAGGTATGGTGTAATGTAAGTTTGATTTATCGAAGACTCAAACCATAATAGTATAATTATATTCCAACAGATGGCATTGATAAACTACTAAATTGAACCTATATAAAACCATGTCTGTTGAATCAATCTCAAATACAGTCCTGTCTTAAGCAATATATAAATATATATATAACATATTAATAGATACACAATAATGCGGTAATCATTTGTATGAATAATTTTAACCAATGTCCGGCAATTGCAGCAATACACCAAATGCACTCATGCGTTTCAAATAAATGCACGGTAATCACTCAACAGGCTAAACGATTTGTATATACAAGTATTAAAAAAAAATATGTAGCAAAAGTAATATATGTATTATCTATTTTAATATATTACCTATATTTTATTAGGTATTATACAAACACTTTTATTAACTTTTTTTTTTTTGGTGTAGGTGCTTTGTAGTATAATATGTCGAATCAAATACCTTCAAGACTTTCACGAAATTTATATTTGAAATATATTATTAAAAACCGTACAACTTTATTTTGAAATAATGTAACTTTTTGAAATATATTATCAAAAAATAAAAATTTATTGAAACAAATTAAATGAATGGTCTTTTCTAATAAAAATTCTTTTTAAATTTAGATAATTATTCATATATTTAAAAAAAAAAAACAGTAATTTATCATGTTTTAGTGGTTTTAAAACATTTTTTTTTTTTTTGTAAACTAGCGTCTATTTATCTACGGTTAGTATGGTTAGCCTTTCGGTTATATTATACTAATGGAAGTGAGACTAGCGTTGACTTAATTTGACATTTAAGTAATATATCTGAACATTGATAACATTCTTTGACTTCAAATGCTTGATATGAAAAATCATACACATCAATATTTCATATCAGTCATTTATACCAATGGCTGCCGTAACAGAAATATTGCCGGTTCAGAAATACATCAATACGTACGTCATGGCAACGAAGTTAATTGTCAAGAATATCTCGTTCTAATTATACAAGTCATTTTCTCCTAATTCTTGAGAGTAATGAGAAATAAAATGGACATGGAATTTTTGTCTGAAAATTTTCCATGCTCAACTTCAGTTTTCGTGTAGCTAAATTTGTTTATGACCCGATTTTTTTCTCTGTGAGTGCAAATTTAGTTTAAAATACACTTAAAAATTTATACTGATACCTATTGCATGTATAAAAAACTAATAAAAGGTGTAAAATAATTTAATTTTCACACATTTTTTGATACAAAACAAACAAATAAAACTTGTCTAGACATAATTTCCTTTCAAAAAAAATCATAATAATAAACAAATGCTAAATTGCTAAAACGAAATTCATATTTATATAATTTTGTTGAATGTCTGCTGTTCTCTATCCACTGTCCACGTACATATGTTTCAAAAAATTATCGGTTTAGACTAGTCGAAAGTCATTGCAAAATCACCAAAGCAATCACAGCTTTTTGATAAAACAATATAATATTTGCGAATAGCCCAAAAAAACGATGAAAATTTGCAAGATTTTAAGGATATATTAATATATCAGACGACGAGTCCAAATTGCCGAGCGGTCTAAGGCCTTATGTCTGCGCAGTATGCCTATTTGGAAACTGGGAGGTGCTGGGTTCGAATCACGACATCGGCAGTTTGTCAATTATTAAGAAAGAAAAAAAAGGGCGGTTAGTTGACTAAACTGTCGGCGTATGGACAAGAAACGAAGTAACCGGCTATGCTTGAGAAGGTTTTCTGCAGTTTCCTTCACAAACTCCAGATGAATATCGGTATAGTTCCTAGCATTATTGGCTGCAGCCGCATATCCTACCATTTCCTAGTCTATACACAAAATTCCTTCCATTCCACTCACATCCTCACATCCTTATGGTCAAAATGTAGCCCGTTCAGGGCAGCCTCAACAATCTATCTTTCTAATGACTTTCTTGTTCTGAACATGATCAATGTCTCATGTGATCTACTGATTTTAGATATAGATCTATTATTTTAAACTATTGTTATTAAAAATAATAATAAAAACTCTTATTGTTTGTCTAGCTCTAGTTTTCTTAAATATAATACAAATAAAACAAAAATAAATAATAGAAAAAAAAAAAATTAGTTTCACTTTCCCTTCATCAAGTAGGTAGTAGGTAGTACATTTTATGTGTAACAGTTTAGTATGTGTATGCGATTATGTGACATTTAATATGTGTTATGAATACAATTGGTCGTGTTCAGCGCAACAACGAAGTCTGTAGTAAACTAAGGGTGTGTTCGTTTTGGGTGTTTACACGCTATCAGCGTCATCAAGCATTGTTTTTAGAGTTCAACTTATGTATAATGCCAGAGTACGCTAATGATGGAGTTTAACGATAGATAGAGATAGATTGTAGAGGCTGCCCTGCTCTGAATGGGCTACACTTCGACCATAAGGTCCATTGTGATGTCTAAGGATGTGAGTGGAGTAGAAGAAATTTTTGTGTTTAGACTAGGAATTGGTTACTTTGTTCTTCTCCATACGCCGACAGTTTAATCAATTAACCGCCCCATTTTTTTTCTTAATAATGGACAACCTGCCGATGTCGGGATTCGAACCCATAACCTCCCAGTTTCCAAGTAGACATACTGCGCAGACATAACGCCTTCGACCGCGCGGTATTATTGGACTGGTATTATTTTAGTAGAGAGAAGTAGATTGAAAAAGCTGCCCTGGACGGGCTACACTTCGACCATAAGGTCCATTGTGATGCCTTAGGGTGTGCGGATGTGAGTGGAGTGGAAGGACTTTGTGAGTAGACTAGGAATTGGTAGGATATGTGGCTGCAGCCGACTATGATAGGAACTATGCCGATATTCATCTGGAGTTCGTGAAGGAAACTGCAGAAAACCTTCTCAAGCATAGCCGGTTACTTCGTTCTTGTCCATACGCCGACAGTTTAGTCAACCAACCGCCCTTTTTTTTTTCTTTTTTTTTTATACAATTGACAAACTGCCGATGTCGGGATTCGAACCCATAACCTCCCAGTTTCCAAGTAGACATACTGCGCAGATATAACGCCTTAGACCGCTCGGCCATTTGGACTGGTATTATTTTAGTAACTTATTATTTAGTTTATTAAAGACTTAATTGTTCTGAACACGACCAATATCAAAAAAGTATCTAACCAAAGAACCTATATAACTAACTGTTTAGAATTTTAAATCTATTTGCATTTTGGTCTAAAATAAATTTTAAAAAAAACATTACATTTCGGAAGTAAAATTTTCTATTATGAATACACAAATATGTGGACTAGGTGAATTAATTAATTATTATGCATAAAAAAATGATGTAACTCAACTAATACAATTTAGTTTTATTTATTTTTGAAATTATTAGTTATTTTTTTTTAAATTAATTTGAATTAACATATTTAATTCATTTTGTTTTTTTAATTTGTGGAGGAGTTCGTTATTATCTAATTAATATTTGTGTTATTAAATATTTATATAATTTGAAAAATCCGATTTCGTATCTGAATTTATTACAATAATAATAATAATAATAATTCAGGGTTGTTAGTTGAGATAATGTAAATATTAATGTTAGGTTTTTGTAATCGAATCTTACCAAATTAATTTGAAACAACTTCTGGGTTAATCTATTTTGATATCGAAAAAAAGACGGTTGCAAAGAAAGTTTATTAAATTTATTTATTTTTCTTTGAAATTTTTACTATAATAATTTATTATAAAATTGTAAATTTCTGTTTAATTGTTTTTTTTTTTTTTTTTTTTTTTTAACTAATTAACATTGTATTGCCTTTTCAACTACATTGGTTATCCAAACAATACAATAAGTGATAAGTTACACTAATTGGACTAAGTTGTGATCTTCTATATTTGTGGAAGCAGCTTTGTTAGTTTCAGGAACTTGAAAAGTTTTTCCAATGTTTGGGGGTTATCGCCTAGAACTTCTTGAATTGTGGGTGGTAATTCAGTTGACTGTCTTTCATTTTGAAATTGTATACAGTTGGTTAGAATATGTTCAACTGTTATAGGAATATTGCAGTATTGGCAATTTGGTCTCGGGGTCTTTTTCATTATGTATGTGTGTGTTAATTTGGTATGACCATTTCTCAAACGGGCCAGAACGACTTCATGTTTCCTATTGTTCTGGTTCGATGTTGCCCAATAGTTTGTGGTGTTTTTTATCTTTCTTAATTTGTTGTTTCCGACTATATTTAACCAACTTTCATTTCTCTTTTGTTGTATTTTATTTTTAATGTGAAGTATGAGGTCTTCAAAAGTTATTACGTCTACATCACGCCCATCCTCGTGGGCTAGAGAGGCGACGATGTCGGCCCTTTCATTGCCCTCGATTCCGATATGGCTAGGAACCCAAAGAAAGTCTAAATGTACATTTGTTTGTTTGTTCGAGCATCACGCAAAAACTACTGAACCGATTTCGATGTTTTTGTTTGTTTAAAAGCTTATGATTAGACTTAAAAACTGGTTATGTATTTTATATCAAAACGAAAGATAAAATTTGAAAATATTCGATGAAATAGAAATTGTGGTGGAAGTGTCGATAAGTATTTGCAGTAGTGGAAGCGGTGGGAACGATACATTTTTGAAATAGTGGAAGCGGTGGGAAATTACATTAACGTTTTAGTTTTAAAATGAAATGGAGTCGGTGATATAACACTAAAACTCAAGCGAAGCCCCTGGTATATGCTAGTAAATATATACAAGAGTATATTAAAATAAATAATTCACCCAATGCTAATAAACTCAGTATATACCGGGTATTTCAACAAATAACTCTGTTAGTGGTTATTTTAACTTGTTTTTTTTTTTTTTAAATAAATTATTTTGAAATATTGAATCACTAATGCATGAAGATTAGTAGTGATTTTCACAGCCAAAAGACGATATACTTTTAATATCGCTATATAAATACAAATAATTTCATAATATTTTTACTGACTATAAAGTATATCCTGAAAACAAGAATTATATAAAATCAATTTTTTAGTTATAGCAAAACAAATAGTTTCTTATCAATGATTCATTAAAAAATTGAGGTCAAAGTATTCAAATTTGCTGAACAAATTAATCATTTAATTAAAATGACCTAACAGAGAGAGCATTTCATTTATTATTCTTATCAACTTATATTTTAAATTTATTTTTACTAAAACATTCTTGAAATAATTCATAAAAATATGTATACATATATATATATTCGTTACATAATAATTAACTCGCTCAAAAATAAATACTAATTAAATATATGTTTAAAATTAATTAAAATGGCTTTAATTTAAGAAAAAAAATTATATAATCATTATTTCTCAAAGCAATTTAATGACAACTTAAAAATTGCACCCAAAAACTAGTAAAATCTATTATCAAAAACAACTTTTGAGTGATTTTTTGCCAAAACAAATTTTGTATTTATACCATTTATCTTCTAATATTTATAATAATAAATCATTTTCAATTCTAAACTAATGATTAAAGGTGTAAAACAACCTTGTTGAAAAAACAAAACAACAATTTCTACTACCAAATAGAAATTACCACACTCGAAAATTCAACAGAAAAATGTATATTTGTCTCTCTATTTTATCAAACATATATATATAATTATCTTGAAGGTTCGACGTCCAAATACATATCAAAAACTATAATATATAATAAGTTGCCTGCAATGGTAGATGGTATCCCTAAGGGATGCTCGTGAGATATTGGTTTAACATGATAATATTCTACACGACGAAGATCTTATATCTATTAAATTTCAGTAAGGCTTGTTGGAAGATACCAACATAGTATCCTCACCCTCAATCCTATTTTTTAACAATTTGTGGTCTTTTAAACCAATGTTCATTCTTAGCCTCAATATTTAACAATCAATATACAAGTTTGTTGATGGTTACGACGTGTAACTTGGCGACATATGTATTGCACTAAAAGCATCTAGATATTGTAATTCATTACTCAAACGTTAAAAAATACAAAGTGGGAACATAAAAAAGTTGGGTACTAATGAAATTCATCTTTTTCAGAAAAAAATAACTATTTTTGAAATGTAGCCTGACTAAAGCCGCCATCTTGTGATTTTTCAACGAGTTTCTCGTCTCATGTTTTCATAATATCTCCGTTGATACTCATTTAATTGGGTGCTCGTGTTTGTAGTAATAATACCAATTAATTTTAAATTATCATTGTTCTGGAACTAAAGTAGTTGAAAAAAAGTATATAAATAATATGTAGAAATCATATTAGGTTTATATATATATATATACATATATATATATATATATATATATATATATATATATATATATATATATATATATATATATATATATAAACAATACAAAAATTATTGCAAAAATAAACAGAAAAAAAAATTAATATGAGGTCGTTTTACTATAATTATTAAAAGAAAAATGTAATTTAGTTTTTAATAAAATTATTTAAAAAACGGTTTTGAATCCATTAACTGTTAATTGTGGATTATATATAAAAAAATAAATTAAATAAATATTAGATAAGATGTAAAAAATAATAAATAATAATCTCATGTAATTCTCATGCACGAAGTTTTTTGAGTGACTCTATTTGGAATACTTATTTCCAGTTTATTGGTTTTCCATATAAACAATTTTTTGTTTGACCAAAGTTTTTTATACTTGATAATTTTTTTCTCAAAAAATGCAATCTTACCTTTGACAATTTATATTATAAAACGACTATAAAATGGTTAATTAGTAACCAAAATAGGCTTTTTTACCCAGTTTTCATGGTTTGTTTTCCACACTTATGGTCCTCTAACAACACACCTGTTGACCCTCCAACAATCTTGAAGGGCGAGGTTAAATTATTTCCCAGAAATCGAGTACCAAGGTGTATCAAGTCAAGAAATATAATATTTTTTTAAGATGTTGTCTTTCAAAGTACTATGATGAATTCTCTGTAATTTTCTGCTGTCTGATTTTCTAAAATATTGTTTATATGCAAATCATTTCCTCGTTCAATTTTTACAAAATTCTTTTATCTTACGTTATTTCCTTTATTTTTTTTATCTTTAAATCACAGAAATTTAACTCTCACAGATATTATCATCTCTGTGGCCATGAATGCATTTCTATGTAACCTACGTGGAAACGTCGAAACGGTGAAAAAAATAATACTCAATTCGTAGGAATTAGGATTAGGAAAAGTGAATTAATTAATTTAAATAAATTGAACGTTTCGTCATTTATTTATGACTTCCTCAGCAACTTATTTATGTATTAAATAAATAATAATTCTTAATCCTAATTCCTACGAATTGAGTATTATTACATATTATGGATACGAATGGTGAAAAAAATGTTTTGACTTTTTTCTTATTATCTAAAAACTATATTTGACATTTAATTAAAATGAAGATTTTTAAAGATAATCGATGATAATTATAGGTTTAGGAAATAAAATTTGAATTCGTAATGATTCGAAACAGTTTTTTCCCGTATTTTTATTGCAGCATATTTTCCCAGTGATCACGATGTTTAATGTCTATCCACTTTTTGATCACTTGTTTGTATGCTATCTTTGGAATTCGTAAAGTAGGTTCTGAGCCTATGGAAGGTATTACGAATCCCCTTTTTTTGTTAAGGTATCGGCTTTTACGTTTCCATCGAAACCACTGTGACCTGATATCTAGATCAATTTAATATTGTTCCATTTTTCCAGGTCCAGTAGTTTTTCTATGAAATTTCTGGCTACGCCTAAGGTGACCTCAATTCCAGACAAGACTTATGGACAAAGACGAAGTAATCGGTTAGGCTTGAGAAGGTTTTCTGCAGTTTCCTCCACGAAGGAAACACGAACTCCAGATGAATATCGGCATAGTTCCTATCATAGTCGGTTGCAGCCGCATATCCTATACCAATTCCTAGTCTATACACAAAAATTCCTTTCACTCCACTCACAATGGACCTTATGGCCAAAGTGTCCACAGCAGCTTCTATAATCTAATTCATCATTTATATTACAAATGGAAGTATAGTAATCAAAATTAAAAAGAATTACAGACAGAAAAAAATCAAATTAGTTGAAATGTTAATGAAAGTAAAAAGTAAATTCTCATATTATTAACCAATTTTGTGGGCCGACCATATTATTCTCAAGTTCATGTATTATTAATGATTCTTATATTCTTGTTAATACCATTTTAAAAATGAAGTGTTAAAAGATTGTATATACATTAATGTATTTGATTGGTAATAATTGACTTAATTAAGTTCATACAAGTGTTCAATTCGACAGTAATTATAATTACTTTAAAGCATTATGCAATCCATTTTATATTTTATAAAATAATTATTATTAAATAAATATAAATTTAATAAGAATATG
The DNA here is from genome assembly GCA_963920215.1 of Nineta flava. NCBI lineage: Eukaryota > Metazoa > Arthropoda > Insecta > Neuroptera > Chrysopidae > Nineta > Nineta flava. The sequence goes on from OY986045.1 coordinate 67,954,042, forward strand.
AGAATTATTAAATATATGATTATTTTTGTAACACATTTTATTTAATAATAATATTATACTTTTCCGCCATATTAATTTACTGATAATGATATCTGATATACGCGTATATTGATTCTGCTGCGGTTTTTTATTCAATAATCTTATGGTATTGTTGGTATACGATACGATTAACTGTATGAATTGAGAAGCGATAATTTTGAAATCTGTTGATCGGACGTTAAAATGAACCTGATTTTCGTATTTTTGGGGTCAAAATTAGCCTAGAAAATGATTATTATTAAAATCGAGAACAAAACTTTTCTTCACTTTTTTCGAAATTTATCCAAGGGGTACCCCTTAACAAAATCGCGAAAATTGGAGGAAAATTTTATGTCCCCGATTTTAATAAAAACTTCGTTTTAAGCTAATTTGGACCTAGCGAAAACGATGGTGTTGGTTAAAATACGATACGATTAACGGTTTTTAAAGTATCAGACCCATAGTGCTAAAATTTCAAACTGTATGAATTGAGAAGCGAAAATTTTGAAATCTGTTGGTCGGACGTTTAAATGAACCTGATTTTCGTACTTTTTGGGTCAAAATTAGCCTAAAAAATGATTATTATTAAAATCGAGAACAAAAATTTTCTAAAATTTTTTCGCATTTCTTCTAAGGGGTACCCCTTAATAAAATCGCAAAAATTGGAGGAAAATTTTATGTTCCCGATTTGGATTAAAACTTCGTTTTAAGCTAATTTGGACCTAGCGAAAACGATGGTGTTGTTTAAAATACGATACGATTAACGGTTTTCAAGGTATCAGACCCATAGTGCTAAAATTCCAAACTATTTGAATTGAGAAGCGAAAATTTTGAAATTTGTTGGTCGGACGTTAAAATGAACCTGATTTTAGTACTTTTTGGGTCAAAATTAGCCTAGAAAATGATTATTATTAAAATCGAGAACAAAAATTTTCTTCACTTTTTGAATTTTCGGCAGTGCTGAAAATCATGCATCGAAATTCATCTGGAGTTCGTGAAGGAAAAGCAAAGCCGGTTAATTCGTTCTTGTCCATAAAGTTTAGTCAATTAACCACCCCTTTTTTTCTTAATAATTGACAAACCGATGTCGGGATTCGAACCCATAACTTACTAGTTTCCAAGTAGGCATACTGCGCAGATATAATGCCTTAGACCACTCGGCCACTTGGACTGATATATTGTAGGTAGGCACTTTTTAGAATAATAATATTGATGTGAATTACTCACATATGAAGATTTAAGATTCTTTAGTCGTCTTTAGGTTCGTATAACATAACCGAAGATATATAGATATATGATAGATATATGAATTTAATCCTCCTTTATTCCACATTGAAATCGGGCTGGTTGAACTATATGGTAGTGATAATACAATACATTGACACAAATTGTACAAAAATTAATTTAAAAATTGTGATCTTATAGATCCAAAACCAAATAAATTAATGTTCATTAAAAATTTCACTTTTTTTCTGATCTTTTAATATCATTTTGTTTTGTATGAATGAAAAAAAAAAACACAGCTTGACTGCGAAAAATATATTGACCATATTTGTCATTTGATAGTTTATTGTTCATAGTATAAGATAAAAATAAACTTTTGTAATCAAAAGAGATTTGAAAAAAATTCGAAAATTATTTAAAATATTTCATGAGGTAACAAAACTGTCACGTACGCAGACCACACCCCTTTAAAATCATCCTAGCGCACTGCCGTGCTATAGATAAAACAATTCCTGTGGTACGACATACGCTGTCAATCATTTTTCATCTAATGTCAATGAAAATTAGTGGATAGCTCTAGATTAGAATCTAGCTGGTGCTAATTTCTTGACGATGTGATCCAAAAATAAGCCATCTTCGGCAAAATCCACCGCATAGTTGAATCACCCTACTTTCAGTTTATCCCATTTTTTAAACTGTGTATAAAACTAATTTCTATAGTCAATTTCTGTCGAATTCGTTGGGTTTTGAATATTATTTGTTTATTATCAAAAAACTAACAACTTTTGTTCGAAACATTTATTCGAAAACCAAATGAATTTCACACAAATCGACTGTAAAAATTTTCCCCAGCATTTTTTATTAGATTTAAGGCAAATTTCTCAGCAAAACAATTCAATTTATTATAAAGTCGTGGAAAACGAGCGTAAATAAAATTTGTTTCTAGCGAGGATCTTTGGTATTTAGGCACGGTAGTATGTATAATAAGAAAGTCTTGTGTAAATCTCTTGCAACCCGGTTTTTTGTTTTTTGTTTCATTTAATTATAATAAATTTTAATTAAAAATCTGACAAATTATGTATAAAATAATTTTATTTTTGTTTTGTTTAATTAAAAAAAAAAAAGATTTTAATTAAATAAATGAAATGTAGGTACCTACTATATGTATGCAATCACATACTTAAGTCGGAAATATTACGGAAACGGAAATTGAGTAAAATAGTACTAATAATAGAATTAGAAAGATAAATATTCTATTTACAGAAAATTATTATTACAAAAATATTTATATATGTATTATGTAATATGAAGAAAAAAAATTAAATTTATAAAAATTAAATAAGAATTAAATTTATAAAATTAAATGAAAATTATTTATAATATAAAAAAAAAAATTAGATCATCAAATATCAAGCTAAAAAAATTGTTATATTTTTCTGAATATTGGAAAATACGAAAAGTAGTGTATAAGAAGTAAAGCGATAGAAGATTAATTTTACTACAATTTGGATTCTTATCATTTTTTTCTGTTACTTTAATAATTACAGAAATATCTGCAATTTACATATAATACCCACCATATTAAATATTACAAATCTGTCACCATGGTCACATCATTTGAAAGTCATTAAAAACGACCAGGTCATGAATTGTGGTCAAGTTGGTTTTCTTCAACTTAACTATGAATACATTATTCGATTTTTCTAATATTAAGAGAGATATTCTATATTTTCTACTTGGAGGAATCGATTCCTAACGATGGTAGTTTGTCAATTAAAATTAATGTGGCTATTAATTGATTAAACTATTGGTGTTTGGACAAGAACGAAAGTAACCGGCTATGCTCGTGAAGGTTTTTTACAGTTTCCCTTGATGAACTCGGGATAGTTCCTGTCAATGTCGGCTACATCCGCACAAACCTTTTCTTAGTCTGTATAAATTGCTTTTCCGCTACCCACATCAATAATGTAAGGTTAAAAGTTATTAATGGTAAAAAAATGACGTGGATATCCTCTGTTATAGACTGTGGAGTCTCAGAAACGGTGGTAAAAACCCCATTATTCTCTATTTTCTGTTTTCTTGTTGCTCTAGGCTCTCGTTTTTCCTTGAGCGATTCTACTTAATAACGAATTTTGTCGTTCCAGTATCAAATGCATATCCGATACGTAATTTTATTATGATCGGATTCAGTCTTCAGCGGTCACAGTTTCAATCCGCTTAGAATATAATAATCTAATCTGAGAAAATTCACTAAGAATACAGAAGGCAAAAAGTCAATCGCTTACTAGACATATAATATCTTGTCGGGAATCAACTGTAAACATATCAGGAGTCACAATAATATCCGGTAAATAGTTATTGGAAAATCATTAGTGACTTTATACACGCGTCTAATATAATTCAATTAAGTCATCATATACATATATATATATGTCGCAGATGAATCGTCGAATCCGCTATTTTACAAAACCGCTAGTTGTTTTACATAACAACTCCGTTATGTAAACAACTGAACGACGTTTAGCGGTTTTACATAATTACTGACCGTTAACACGTAATATTGTTTAAACGTTTTGCATTTATCAATGCAGCGGGTCAACGATTGGACGTTATGTAAAATAGCGTGAAATGAAACGTCAGATTGTAGATTTTAGTTGAAACAGAAATTTTATGGAATTCCCATTACTAAGTCCTTTTTCCTAACAAGTTCTATATATTTTAGAGATAGTGTCAAAAATTATTGAAATAAGGTAACTATTACAACCGAGTACAACAATCTTTCACTTCATCGGTCATACCACGAGTTGGTCGGGTTTGTGTGTTTTTCGGCCCCACACTAAAAAGCGTTCTATATATTTCCTTCTATCAAAACGCTATTTATGACTACATATAAGCTATTCTGCATTACGTCCAAACGTGGGTAGCAGTTTTGTAAAACTTATCGCAATGACAATCCAGCTGAACGTCGTTCAGTTGTTTTACATAACGCTAGTTGTTATGCAAAACAACTAGCGGTTTTGTAAAATAGCGTATTTGACGCTCCATCTGCGACATACATACATACGCATATAGAAGTAAATTTGTTTGGTATTCATAATATGTCGATTCAAGATCAAGGGAAAGTGACAAATACATTATAATATATATATATATATATATATATATATATATATATATATATATATATATATATATATATATATATATATATATATATATATATATATATATATATATATACATATATATTATATTGTGTACATATTTATTGTTATTTAAGTACATTATTTATTAAATAAACGTGCTAACCTGGCTAATACTAATTTTATGCTTGAATTGTTGAATCTTAGAAAATTTTTATTTTTATTACGCAATGACAAAATATTATGTTAAATTCTTAACGTACACTGCCCAGTATAATAATGATCGTGTGTGTATGTTGTTTGTTTTATGAAAAGGGAAATATTATGTTTTTATAGAGTTGGTTTATATTTGATTGAGAAATAGTCCTATAATCGATCACAATAGTCCTCCTATAACGTAGTTATTCAAAAACTTATATCACAATGTGCAATACATGATTATATACTAAAACTCATAAGATTTATGTCTAGAATAGATACCAGTATTTGGATTGCAACACAATCATCGTCAGTAAGGAAATTCCGTATAACACATTAAGAAATAAAATTAAACCAAAATGTAAAACATGAAATTAAGTAAAAAATAAATAAATATATAAAATGAAAGGAAAAATAATAGACAAAAGTTTCATGCTTTGCGTAAAAATATGGTTTTTCTAAGGTATCTAGAAAATTATTTTCGAATCAGGTATTATAGGTCCTTTATCCGAGTTGAAGGTTTTATTGTTTGCCATATGGATATAAAACCTTATGAATGCATCAAGACTGTTGTGGAGTTTGACTGATTTAATTCACTTAAACGCCAAACTTAAAGACGCTTAAAGACTTAAAGACGCACTTAAAGACGCCATTGCTCATGTTCATGCGAGATAGCGAAGTAAAGAATTGTAAAGAGCATCCCAAAATCTATAGCATTGCTAGAACATCAAATGACCAGGTTATTATACTGTTTATATAAATTTTGATACATACTTATTTTACAATACTTAGATCGAATTTGTGCTAACTCTATTTATAATCCATAGTTATTTTAAATCAGGTTCTTGAAAATATATACTAATAAATAATCAGGTTGATCAGACCTTAGACGCAATGTTGACAATTAAATATTTACTTTATTGCTATGTTTCGTCGGACATCCCGACTTCTTCGGGCAATCTACAGATTGGCAATCTGTAGATTACCTGAAGAAGTCGGGATGTCAGACGAAACGTAGCAATAAAGTGAATATTTAATAGTCAACATTGCGTTTATGGTCTGATCAACCTGATTATTTATTAGTATATATTTATAATATAAAATTATATAGAGTTCAATCATTGAACTCTGATCCTTCTGTATGCAAAGCTAAGACAAATATGTATTTTATTTCTACTGGGCACTTTGTTGAAAAACAGCAAATTTCTTCTCTAACGAATACATATTCTAACGAACGTGGAAATTTTGTGTGCATATTTTATCAATTACGCTTATCAACTATGAAAAAATTATCATTTTTTATTGTAGTGATAATATCACTAAATATTTGATATTCTCCATCCTGAATATGGATCGGGGCATGAAACCCAGTACACCAGGATTCAATATCTGATGGATAAGTTAATTTTTTCATATCAATATTTAATTAAAACTTCAATGATGTGTTTGTTTTTATAGTATACGCTAGTTCTTTCATAGATTGTCCCTTCGACCATAAGGTACATTGTGATGTCTAAGTATGCGAGGATATGAGTGGAGTGGAAGGAATTTGTGAGTAGAGTAGGAATTGGTAGGATATGCGGCTGCAGCCGACTATGATAGGAACTACGCCGATATTCATCTGGAGTTCGTGAAGGAAACTGCAGAAAACCTTCTCAAGCATAGCCGGTTACTTCATTCTTGTCCATACGCCGACAGTTTAGTCAATTAACTGCCCCCTCTTTTTTTTATAATTGACAAACTGCCAAAGTCGGGATTCGAACCCATAACCGCCCAGTTCCCAAGTATGCATATTGCGCAGACATAACACCTTAGACCGCTCATACCGCATAACGCCTTAGATCGCTCAGTTCTTTCATACTATGTCTTCGTAACTTTAATGGAAATTGACATTAGTATTACAAAAGTATTACTAATATTACTAATAGTATTGCAAAATTAATACTGTCAATGATATGAAGAAATTGACTCGTTCATCTATATCATACATAGTAATTTTCTCGGGCGCCAGGTAGAACTAATCTTAAATAATAAACATGTGTCCTTCGTAAGGGTCAAGATTTGTTGTACGATCTCTAAATTCTTATATGTAATATACGGTAAGTTGTATGGATAGCACAAGCATTGCTTATAACATATTATACATACATATTATAATTAAATAACAACATTTCTTTTAGCTTCAATGAATCCCCAAACCATTCACCACTCACCTTCAAAAGTGGGTAGTAAAGGTATCATCATCAGTTAATGTTAGCTCTATAGTCTATATGATAACTGATTGAAGAGAAGGGTGAAGATATATTTTACTATAAAATGTCCAGCAAACTTTACGATAGTTATCAGTTTTATTATCAATCATAACACAACATTTAAACATTTCAATTCAGTTTGAATTTTTTAAATTCCGTTTGAAAAAACAACAACAACAAGAACAAAAACAATGTACTCAAAACTTATCGTAAGTGAAAATTATTATTTTTTTCATTTTTCTTTTTCAATATCAAACGAAACGTGCAACGATTAGTGGTTCGATTTTCGAATATTAGTGTCCAGACGTGTGCCAGAAAATTAAAGTGAATTATCATTTTCGTAAATCTAAAAAAAAAAGAATTAAGAACATCTTGCATAGATTATACTCTCTTTACTAGTATGTGAAAAGCTCAAATGTGGTAGTAAGAGGTTGATAAACTTTGTCGCGTTAAAAATTGGATATATTTAATTTAACTCTACGTTAAAGTTAATCGAATTATTTCACTGACCGATCAGAATTTTAATAATTTTTAAGAAGCGTTCTTCAAAAGATATTTAAATTATTGAAGTGAAAATTGTTGATTCGGGTAATCGAAAGTTTTTGATATGAATTCTAACTTATTAAATTAGCGTCGAAGCAAACTTTTTAAATTAACAACGAAATTTGTGATATCCAGATAAGGAGTTTTCCAATCGCCTTAGTAACTCGTATCATCAATAATATCTGAGTATCTCCACGTTCTACATGCAAATTCTCAACAATTGGAGATTTTAAATAAATAAATAAATAAAAAGATTTTATTAAATTAAACAAATATTTGAAATTTTCGTAAAAATATTGAGACATTTGTATATAGTTTCGGAAAATCTCAACTCCATCTGCAGGAATAAAATAATAAATAGAATAAAATAAAATAGAATAATAAATAGTTTCTGAAGAAGAGAAACTATTTTTCCGAAACTATAGATAAACAACAAAATATTTGTTGTTTAAGTTATAATAATTATAATCGACTTTCATGAAGAAAGGAGATCCATTCAATACAACAACAACAAAAAGATGCATTTCAATGATTTTACTTTACAATAAAAAAAAAGATTAATAATTATTTCCCTTATAGATTCTTGTCACATTATCCATTGTCTTAAGCATTGCACAAGCTGGTCTGGTACCTGCTATTGCTGCCGTTGGCCATGAAGAACACGAACAAGTGATCGACTATTATGTAAGTACCTAACGATAATTATTTATGTTTTTAATTAATTAAATTAATTAATAAGTATAACAAAACAAAAACAATAGACAATACACAGATACTACGTAATTTCCTGACAGATGCTATTAAAAATGTCATCCGGAAACGGTTTACACAAATTTTTATTCGAAAGGAGTTATCACCTCGAACAAATAAAACCGGGAGATTTCATACAAATTTATCGATTTTGATTTTCATTAAATTCTGATAAAAATTCGTTGATCTATTTTGGTCTGGAATGCCAGAGGTCGTGGATTCGATTCCCATCCTGGATGTGTATGCTTTTTCATATCAAGCATTTGATGTCAAAGAACGTTTGTTTGCCTTCATTTTCTCTCAGGGAATTCAATTGTGGAACAATTGCAAAAAGCTGAAGTTTTTCCGTAATTAATTACCAATCTTTCTGGCTCAAATATTTCTGGCTTCTTGAAAAAGATCATTTACATAAAAATATGGTCAATGTCTGAAAATAAGCTTTTAGTCCATGTTTTGGTAGAATTATTTACTTTTTTTGCCTCAAAATGGATTTTATTCGAAAGAAATTTTCCAAAACCACGAAAAAATGTGTTCAAAATGGACAACATAACAAAACTGGGACACTTTTCAGCAAAGAGACTACACTTCTACTCGTATTTAGAGATTTAACCAACATATCATGCCATTGGATTTCGTAAAATATGTATTTCCAATTCGATACAAATCCTGATTAATCGAGGAAAACACCAAAACAATCTTTGCAGTCTTGGAAAAATTTGGCAAACCCATGGCAGAAAAAACCACTTATGAAATCGTCTCGGTGTCTGCCTGCGGTCTGTCCGTCTTTCGCTGAGATTATTTCACGTAAATGATTAAATTATTTCGTAATATGTGTTGCAAGATACTCCCTATTTGTAGAATTTGTTTTGGGATAAATATGGAGTAAATCTTTTACGCAAATCGATTGATTTTACCAATATAAAAACTGAAGGCCTCTTTTCTGTAAAATTTAATACACTACAATTTTTTCCATATAATCATTGCCGAAAAACTGATAACTTTTCAGATATTTACGCAAAAATTAGTATTTACCCTCTTTCATATCCCCCAAAAACTCGTCTTTGAAATTTGGAGTGATTTTCAGAGGATATCTACAACTTCAGGACAAATTCTAATTTGGTTATTTCGCATTCACTTTTCAGGCTCATCCAAAATACAATTTCGACTATGTTGTCAGTGACCCACATACCGGTGACCATAAACAACAGTGGGAACATCGTGATGGCGATCATGTCCAAGGTGCCTACAGTTTAGTTGAAGCTGATGGTTCAACCCGTATTGTTGAATACAGATCAGATCCACATGTTGGTTTTACTGCTGTCGTTAAGAAAATTGGACATGAAACTCATCCACAATTATATGGATCCCATTAAAATGTAATCAAAAAAAATTATGATGGAAATTTTGCGAATCCCCCCCAAATGTATTTTATGTATTTCTTACTGTGATTTTTTATGTATGCAAATTTTTTTAATTTTTTTCACTAACCCCCCCCCCCCCCCCATTGAAATACTTCATATATTATCCCAATGTTATATCTTTGTAAATATCTATATTATATTTTGTATCTACACTAATGTTCATAAAAAGTGTACCACATAATGATTGTGGTTGTATTATTTATGAACAGTAGTGTATTTTCTATTTTTTGATATGTTAAAATCATGTTATATATATTTTTGTATATTATTTATTTATTTTTAAATAGAATCTTTTATTCTTTCTATAGAAAACAATTTTCTTTTAAATTCCTTTTATAGGCTGGGAGATAATGGCGTAAAAGTTGGTCGAAGACTATTCTTTTCATTTCATAAATAAATATACAAGGTGTCTCGCTCGCCTTAATTATATATTATTTTAAAGAAGTGTTCAAAAACAAGCAAAATACATCTAATCAACAAGTGATAATCACAATGATTCTTCGAGTTAATTGCTTAAATACCCGGTGTATGATAATGAGTTCATTATCAATGCGAGAACAGTATATTTTACTTTTGACACACGCAAAGATGTATAAAAATACAAAGTAGTGTAGATAGATGCTACATACATTATATATTCTTTTGTAATTGTAAGAGTAATTACAGATGTTTTTCTTTGAAATTGTGTGCAAAACTATTCAGCTGATTAATAAAAGTTTTAAACAACAGTTGTTTATTTCATAAAACATTTTACTTTGAACTTTTTCTCAACTCTTACGGTTTTAAAGGTAAAAATTCTTCCTCTTAGCAGAAGAACGCTTGAACCGATTTTGACCAAACATACAAACACACGTTTTTGACTGATGGCAATGACTTTGAACGGCAATGAACTATTTAGGTCAATTGATGAACACTTATAAATTCCGAACGCCTTTAAATAACCAATTCGCTGCAAAATTTGCAAATATGTATCTTCTTTTTTAGATAAAGAAATGGATGCAAAAATTGATGTGGCTTAATGCGCTGAAAAATGCTTTTGGTTTTTATCTTCCATAGCAGCAACTCATATTAATAATAAATCTTCTTTTTAACCGACTTCAAAAAGGAGGATGGTTCAATTACAATTCTTTTTTCAATTACATGTGAATTCCTGAAGATTCATGCGTTTCGTAAGCGTTCAAAACCTTACGTAAAAATTCGATGATCTAGTAAGTGCGCCTATGATTAATATATGTTTTGAAGAGCGAAAAATTTCGAACAAACAAGGAAGACTTAACAACTTTGTTGATTCTGTAAGGTACACACATCTTAATTTGCCTGTACTATAAACTAAAAATACACCTTCATTCGTTAGAAGAAAATATGCAAATTTATAAAAATGAATAAATTATAATTTAAAAGAAAGTTAAATGAATAGACAACGGATTTTATAGCAAACTGCATGTTTTTAAAACCAGGGATATATGGAAGTTACACAGTTAGTTAGTTATTATATTTATTAGAAGAATAGAATAAAAAGGATTTGGGACAAAATATAGGACATTGACAATTAAAAGATTTTAATAATAACGTAGTCGAGCGAGTTCTTTTTTTTATATTAAGCTAATTGAAACACAATCTTCGGGGTTTTTTTTTGTAAACTTCTCGATCACTTTATTATGAAAATCTTGTAAGTTTTCATTAATAATTTTTCTGTGCACACTCATCATGGCCAGATCATTGAGGCGATTTTCCCCCATTGTGCTTCAGATTTGTTGGGTTGGGTTTATCATACCACAATCGCTGCCACAGTTCGATTTCATTTTTTATGTTAGGTAAATATATAAAACTGGGCGATAGTTTCGCAAGTTTCTGTTAAGATCTTCGACTGACATCGTTTGCATTTGCACCGGGTGTAATTTCGATAATGTGAATGATGAATTCAGCTCATATCTCATTCAAAAACAATGAGTCATTGTGTTTGAATCTCTAGGTGGGTGCAACTGCCCCTATCTGCCCCCTTTTGGTAAGGCCCTTGCAAATACATAATACAATATGGGTTATTTTTCCATTCAAAGACAGATATATTTTTAATTTGAGTATTATTTTCCACAAGAAATGTGATTCAGTTCAGTAGTAGGCAAATGAATGAAGAAAGTCAATATTTTATGCACAACGCATCTGCGTGTGTTTATTATGAAGTTGATGTTTATGATATTAATTCTTGTCATTCATTCTTGATTCTTTCTATATTGAATGACACGACTCAATTCATTTCAATGAAAGTGACAGTTTTTATTCTTTATAATTAACATAAATGAATTTAAAATGAACAAAAAATAAATTGCGGACACAGGAGTTGCGTTAACTTACCGCATTTCCTCAGAATACATTCCGTAGGAATACAGAAGAAATTGCATTTCGATTGGATACAAACAACAGGAAGATGGAAAAGTATCTGAGTGCATACTCGGCTGCTGCAGGAATTTGTTATACAGACTTGATCACGCATAATTTTAATCTACAGTAAATAACCGACATAATTGTCCCCGAAATACCTGATTTATCATTCAAATTCAATCCGTTTTTCTTCTGTTTTAATTTACGACATGGGAATCTACCCCTTCTTTTCGCAAACATTAGTATAGTTGTCCATCTTACTTGTTTAAGATCCTTTTCTCCAATTTCAGTCGGATTCATAGGTATCCTTGCTGCCAAGTGGCTAGGCGTGACTTTATCTTTTTGAGATGTCTCGTAAAGACTAGAGTGCCCATGCAGAATCCTAATCATGGGGTAGCCTCCAACTCGCTATATCCATTCTTTATTCAGGGATTTATGCAGTCAATCATCGATGGAAGATGAAATCTATTTTCTCGCTATTCTGAAATATGGATTTGCGAGTTTTCCGACAGCCTCAAAAAACACTAAACACATTTTGTACATATTGAATTAAAATTATGTGCATATTTTTAATTTGTTACATTTTTTAGTAAAAATTTTTATTGGTGTATAATTGTTAAAAAAATTAATTATGCAATTAGGTGCTACATAAATAATAGAATAAAATAGATATCTAAATTCACAAAAAAACGATTGTAGTAAGTTATATCCCCCACAAATAACTATATTTTTAGGTATTAAATCTTGAAAATATATAAATTGGTTGGATTCTTAAACATAATTATCAGTTTTATCACCTCAATCAAGTTATTAATATTTAATAAACATATATTATTTTTAATTATATCACAAATCAAAATGAATTCATTCATGGTAAATATACCTACATACATTTGACAGTTGTATTTGAAACATAACCTAACAATAATTATAACTATTTTTTAGGGATTTTTATTATTATGTGTTGTTGCTGTAGTCTATGCATCACATGGTGAAGAACATGTTGATTATCATGTAAGTGTGTTGTTGGTAAGGCTTGTTTGTGGTGAAGAAAAGTTTAATTTGGTATTTTATTTTTAAAGGCTCCAGCACATTATAACTTCGATTATGCTGTAAAAGATCCACACACTGGTGACAACAAACATCAATGGGAAAAACGTCATGGGGATCATGTTGAAGGTGAATACACTTTACATGAAGCTGATGGTACCATCCGTGTTGTCCACTATGTTGCTGATCCACATAAAGGTTTCAATGCTGAAGTCAAACGTATCGGACATGCTCAACATCCACAACATTACAAAACCTATGATGATGGACATCATTAATTTGTGCGGATTGGCTTAATTTGGCTGTGTGACTACCAAAGTGTTGTCTGTATTTTCTTTTTGCATAATATGTTTTGTTATCTATGAGTTTTTTTATACCATGTTTTACAAATAAAAATAATTTATAAAAATATTTTTACTTTAATATTATACCAAAGGCACATACATTCTAACTGCATTCTTCATACCAAGTGGGCTTTACGATGTACACCCAATGGTTTAATCCATTTTCTCAAACATTTTTCTTTCTCAACTTATTTTATGCTTATCCTCTCACATTATTTCAATTTTCTAACACATAACTGTTTTTCACTCATTCTTAGATGTACCTCATCCCTAGATGTGCCTTATTCTAAATGTAATTTCATATCAATGTTTATTTTCAATTTGAGAAATGTGTATCGCCATCTCTAAAGTATGAATCCTTACTGTCATATTTTTTTCCTTGAGTTAATTTGCGAATTTTGCCACGTCATTGTTATCTCAACTTATATTGTCCAATAATGAATCTTTCTGTAGGCGATGCTTCAAAAACCATCTTTTGACATCGTTTATTGTTGTGGCTGGTCAACTTTTATTAATTTCTTATCTTGTTTTCATTGTTTTCCGAGATATTCATCCTTTAAAGTTTTTACAATTTCTCTCGTCAACTAATTGTTGAGGCACCGTGTTATAAAGCACAAATTGCTGTCAACCAAGATAGTTGTCACGTTCAATAACTTTAGTACTTGTTTTGTTTGGCATAGGAGGTTAGTGAATTAAATTTCGCATTTAATTCTCCTCGAACGAAATTTTGCACAGTCGTAGTCCACAGGTAACTTAAACTGTTGCCAAGACCGTACGTCTAACTGCGTGCGTGTGGAGATGAGAAGTAGTTGTCAACATTTCCAAGACAATAAAGCCAATATTACCCGTTGCTCAAAAACTCTAAGATTTATTACGAGCAATGTCAATAAGAACGTTAAAGAGTATTAAATTTTGATGGGAAGCGATAAAGCCGCTTTTACCCAACCTCTGCCAGGCCATCACACAAAAAAGTAACCATCAATCTATTATCCATGACAGTCACATCTATGACAGTCTATGACATCGTTGTCACTTAAAAAATGTACTTTATGACATGATAAAAAGATATGTTTATTTCTTTGTCTAATCCTTTATTTCAAACTTTATGACCAACGTTTCGCTATTATTTAACGAAAAGAAATATTAAAAAGCTTGGCTTGAGTATCTTGGAAAACTATTTTTAAAGATTAGAACTAATAAAACTTGGCAAGCCAGTCAACTAAAATGCTCAATTTTTAAACAATATGAGTTAAAATAACAACAGATATTGCCCACATTAAGGATACATATTGCAAATAGTTTTGCGATATAAAATTACATCTAGAACACCTAGGGATGAGGTACATCTAGGACTGAGTGAAAAAGAGTTATATTTTAGAAAATTGGAAAAATGTGAGAGGGAAAGTATAAAATAAGTTGAGCAAGGAAAAAGTTTGAGAAAATGGAATAAAGGATAGCTTTGGGTTTACTTGGAAAGGTTTATTTGGTGTGAAGAATGCAGTTAGAAGGTTTGTGCTTTTGGTATAATATTAAAGTGTAAAATATTTGTATAAATTATTTTTATTTGTAAAAAATGGTATAAATAACAAAACAGGACAAAACATATTATGCAAAAAGAAAACATAGAAAACACTTTGGAAGTCACACAGCCAAATTATGCCAATCGACACAACTTAATGGTGTCCTTCATCATAGGTTTTGTAATGTTGTGGATGTTGAGCATGTCCAATACGCTTGACTTCAGCATTGAAACCTTTGTGTGGATCAGCAACATAGTGGACAACACGGATGGTACCATCAGCTTCATGTAAAGTGTATTCACCTTCGACATGATCCCCATGACGTTTTTCCCATTGATGTTTGTTGTCACCAGTGTGTGGATCTTTTACAGCATAATCAAAGTTATAATGTGCTGGAGCCTTTAAAAATAAAATTCAAATTAAACTTTTCTTCACCACAAACAAGCCTTAACAACACACACTTACATGATAATCAACATGTTCTTCACCATGTGATGCATAGACTACAGCAACAACACATAATAATAAAAATCCCTAAAAAATAGTTATAATTATTGTTAGGTTATGTTTCAAATACAACTGTCAAACGTATGAAGGCATATTTACCATGAATGAATTCATTTTGATTTGTGCTTTAATTAAAAATAATATATATTGTTATTAAATATTAATAAATTGATTGAAGTGATAAAACTGATAATTATTTTAAAAAATGTAACAAATTTATATATTTTTAAGATTTAATACCTAAAAACAAAATTATTTGTGGGGGATATATACTTACATACTACAATCGTTTTTTTTGTGAATTTTATTCTATTATTTAAGTAGCACCTAATTACATAATTTTAGTGAGTTTTTTTTATCAATTATAAACCAATAAAAATGTATACTAAACATTGTAACAAATTAATAATATTCACATAATTTCATTTCAATCATATATATATATATATATATATATATATATATATATATATATATATATATATATATATATATATATATATATATATATATATATATATATATATATATATATATATATATATATATATATATATATATATATATATATATATATATATATATATATATATATATATATATATATATATATATTAACCGACACAAAAAGTAGGTGTAAAATGTGTTTTACTTTTTTTGTTGCCAATCGATTAGGTCACGTTCTCCATGATGCTTGGATGCATGCAGTTGGAAAAACTATCCAGGATGAAAGATACATTTGTCAGTAACTTGTTTTGAGTTACATTGGCATAGATAGAAAACTCTGAAATTCCATATTTTAGAATAACGTGAAAACAGATTTCATCTTCCATCGATGATTGAATCGATAAATCCATGAATAATGGGTGAATAGATATAGCGAACTGGAAGCTTAGCCAAATTAATAATAGTTGAGTTCTATCTCGCAAGGAAAGTCTGCTTTAGAGATGAAAATCAAGAGAGCGTCAATCTCATGACTAGAATACTGGCTGGGCACTCTAGTCGTAAGAGACATTTGAGAAAGAAGTCAGACCTTGCCACTTAATTGACTAAACTGTCGGCGTATGGACAGGAAAGAAGTAACCGACTATGCTTGAGAAGGTTTTTTGCTGTTTCCTTCACGAACTCCAGGTGAATATCGGCATAGTTACTATCTTAGTCAAAAATTCCCTCCACTCCGCGCAAATCCTCACATCCTTAGGCATCACAATGAACCTTATGGTCGAAGTGTAGCCCGTCCAGGGCAGCCCCTACAATCTATCTATCTATCTATCTGGACATTTACTATAGTTATCTTTATTTAATATTGATCTAGCTTTTTTACCGATCAGTGTACACTTCTTATGGTTAATTTCAATGCAATTTTAATATGTGAATGTACATTTTGAAAGTATATATATATATATGTAAAATACGTTTTTTATTAATTAATTAAAGGTACTACTTTTTGATTTGTGTTTATCATAACAAAAAAATCAATTTTAATTAGAATTTTATGCAAGTATTATTCAATTATATATTTATTTAAATAACACACAAAATAAAAATGTGCATTTATTATTATATTCCCATTTAAATATAAATTTTAATTTATAGTGTTAATTTATTGAATAATGTGATAGTATAAAAAAAAAATGAAAGAATTCATCGCATGTTTATACATTGTTAATTGATATGTTTAATTTATATTTATCCTGATAGATCTCTATACACAGATACGTTCAAAACACCTTGTAGAAATGTATCTTTTTTTTATAATCCGCCCTGATATTCTTGATTTTTCAATCGATAGCATTGTTTTAGATGGAGATTAATGAACCTGCACAGGTGTTGATGCAGTGTGCCAGAAAAGTTCAATAGATTCATCTCTCTATAAAAACTGTGCAGGGTGCGATTTTCATTTTATCTGTCTTTGATATATCGTTAGTTTGCAATGTAGTTGGAGGAAATATCATTTTATTTTATTTGTTTGATACTCTTGTGAGTTTTCGCTCATATCGGAGGATAATAAGTCTGAGTAATGTCTTTAGGCAGTACATATTCCACTGATCGTATTTTTCAGTTCATGTTTAATTGATTGATTAATATTGGGGTAAAAACTATTTCACTTCGATCTTATGGTCCATTGTGCTCCCCATTCTACTTCAGTCTGCCGAGATTCGCTTCTCCTATATGATGGCAATAGCCAGGAGCTTGCTTATCAGGTCTTCCTGAAGGTTCATATATTCGGGATGAGATGCATCGAATATCTTGTATCTGCTGTAATCTAGAGTTTCGCATTCAAAGATTATATGGTTGGATATTTCTTCCTCCTCGCCACAAGATCTGCACACAATGGACCCGTTATGGAGTCCCATTGTTTGCAGATACTTCCGCAGGGGATAATGCCCGGTAATGAATCCGGTAACCCTCCGCAGTTGCATCCTATTCAGCCTCAGTGCATGCTTACATACCCTAAGTTTTTAAAGGACTATGAGAAAATCCATTCAGTAAAAGTACTATGTTCAAAATTATGAAGAACTTATGTAGACGCCTCTTTATTTACTTGTATCCCATGAACTTATTCTAAATTGACCGTTTATTCCGTTAGTCAAATTCGTGGGGTCGAGTTGTCGACGTATGGACAAGAACGAAGTAACCGGCTATGCTTGTGAAGGTTTTCTGCAGTTTTCATTCACAAACTTTAGATGAGTATCGGCATAGTTCAAAGTCTACATACAAATTCCTCGTCCTATGAGGGTCGGTAAAAACGGTCTAGAAAAGCTTTCTTAAATGCATTAGGATCCCTTGCGAATCGAGTATTTTGCGACACAGTGTTTGATAATTGGAAATTGAGGATTAAAATTTTTCCATTTTCAAAACTAAATTCCCGTTCAAAGTCGAGATATTCCTTAATATAATTCAAGACAAAATATAACAACAAAAAAACATATAATATTCATACAATTTGGTAAAAATACTTGATTATAAATGAAGTGAATTGTAGTACGTAAGTATATACCCCCCACAAATAACTATATTTTTAGGTATTAAATCTTGAAAATATATAAATTGGTTGCATTTTTAGACATAATTATCAGTTTTATCACCTCAATCAAGTTATTAATATTTAATAAAAATATATTATTTTTAATTAAATCACAAATCAAAATGAATTCATTCTTGGTAAATATACAAACGTTTGACAGTTGTACTTGAAACATAACCTAACAATAAATATAACTATTTTTTAGGGATTTTTATTATTATGTGTTGTTGCTGTAGTCTATGCATCACATGGTGAAGAACATGTTGATTATCATGTAAGTGTGTTGTTTGGGGGTGTTTATGATGAAGAAAAGTTTAATTTGAATTTTATTTTTAAAGGCTCCAGCACATTATAACTTTGATTATGCTGTAAAAGATCCACACACTGGTGACAACAAACATCAATGGGAAAAACGTCATGGGGATCATGTCGAAGGTGAATACACTTTACATGAAGCTGATGGTACCATCCGTGTTGTCCACTATGTTGCTGATCCACATAAAGGTTTCAATGCTGAAGTCAAACGTATTGGACATGCTCAACATCCACAACATTACAAAACCTATGATGATGGACATCATTAAGTTGTGCGGATTGGCTTAATTTGGCTGTGTGACTTCCAAAGTGTTCTCTATTTTTCCTTATAATATGTTTTGTTATCTATGAGTTTTTTTATACCATTTTTTACAAATAAAAATAATTTATAAAAATAATTATATTTATATATTTCACAAATGAACCTTCCTAGTACTCCCAAAGTTTTACTTTACTAAATTTTCTGAAACTTTTTTCTTACTCAACTTATTTAACTTTTCATCACATATTTCTTCAGATGGCAAAATTTATATAAATGTCCCTCGATCTTTCCTAGTAGGTGTAATAATTCTAGAGATTAAGTCAAATTTTCAGAACTATACTTTAATTTTGAAGTTTTGAAGCACTTCACGGCGTTTTCTTTACATAAATGATGACAAATTCATAAAAAATAAGAAATTTTTAAAAATTCACAGCTCGTAAACAACTTTGACTATACTTGAAATTCCAAGTGATTTTAAATTTACAGAAAGAAAAAAGTTACAGGTATGTGAAAATAGTGATTTTTCAAAAATTGATTGACTTTGCGAGTTCATATATCAAAACGAAAAAGTCGATAAGTAAACATGATAAAATAAAGGCTCCATAATTACCAATTAAGTATGGTACTTGTATTTTTTTTGGTACGATTTTGGTGAATTCAATTTTGAATTTAATTCTCCTCGAACAAAATTTTGCACACTCGAATTACTTGTCCACTGGTAATTTTATGAAAATATTACCAAAATCGTACCTCCAACAGCATGAGTGGTGAGATGGTAGAGAATTTTCAATATTGCCCGTTTCTCAAAAACTGCATTATGAGCAATGTTGTCATTAATAAAGATAAAGAACATTAAATTTTGATTAAAAACGATAAAGCCGCTTTTACTCTAATTGACCTCTCCCAAACCATTTTATGACGGGAGAAATTCATCATTGTCTAGTAGGGTTACTTGAAGTTTTATATCCTTCTTTATTACAGCAAATGCACTTTATGACGTGGTAAGATACATTTTACTACTTCATAACCACAATGTTCAGCCGAACATTCTCCAACTGTCTTAAATGCATTAAAATCTCTAGTGAATCTGTATCTTTTGCGACACAATGTAACCGTAAATTAAAGGTTCAAAATTTTTCAAATTCCTTTTCAAAACAAAGTGATTTCCCGTTCAAAATCCAATGGTACGTATTCCTTGATATATAATCCAAGGCAAAATTTAATAGACAAAAAAAACATATATTATTCATACAATTTGGTAAAAATACTTGATTATAAATGGAGTGAAAATAATTAATTATGTATCTGAATGATCTAAATTAAAACTTTCATACAATTAAATTATATGGTAGATATTATACAAAAAACAAATCACCTAACTTATAACGAATTTATTATCGCAATATTATCTGTACAAATCAATAAAATATTATAAAAAGACAATTATATTGACAACAACAAACAAACTGATTTGAACGCCACATCATAACCTCCATATGCTACGAAATGAGAGACCTGTAAAGGCTAACAGCCTCTAAAGACTTAAATACAACACTTACCGCGGATATGCAAAAGGAAGTTTGGAAATGTTACTATAATAACATTTCACAAATAAAGCATCGGAATAAAACAAAAACCACAAGATTATTAGACTGACAAAGAGGATGTTTAGAAATTTTATTACGTCTTATATTTCCAAATGCCTCTGTCGTAATAGAAACTTTGATTTCTTGGATCGATGCCACGTGATCAACCTGGCTCATTAACAAAAAAACCGGAAAGAGATTAACCTCCTAGTTGGGGTGCTTACCGGTTACTGCAGGCTCAAATGGCATCTACCTCTCATGAGGTTAAAGGACAGTGATGATCCCTATGATGATATACCTTTCCACTTTCTGTCTGAATGTCCTTTCAGAGACATCGGCTCAACCGGAATGGGAGAATCTGGGGTAAAACAACTAAAGTAGAGCTCTTCCCTGTCTTTCGCAAACAGGTAGGTTCGACAACGAAGTCAGAGCTAGAGAAAACAAACCAGACTTGGTAGAGGATGGAAGAGTATGAGAAGATAGGTTTCTTAGGGGTTGTTAGAAAAGTCCAAGAAAGGCCTATTTGCTAGGCTTCGGTATCCTCTCTGCTACTACTACTACTTCTTGGATCGCAGTCGAGCGCTCTATTAATAGATCTGAATAGCCTGGTCGATTACCCAAACAAATTTACTTACACATATTTTAGTACCTTAATGACTATGGTATACCCCACAATCTCTAGTGATAATAACAATAAGCCTATGACCATAATGGGCAAAGGCCTCCTTTGAATGTGACCAGTTAGTTAAGTTTTCGACCTCTCTTGTCCATCGACTACCAGCAAAACCAACAATTTCACCTTTCCATCTCTTGATTTGAAGTCTTCTGTTTCACTTGTCGATATAAGATATCCATATAGTACTCCGAATTGTCCAACGATTTTCCCTCAGCCTGGCTGGACATGTCCCGTCCAATCTCTAGTGATACTATTTATCGACAGACACAAACCGACCAAAATTCATCAATATTAGTTACGAAACGCATAACCTCAATAATTATTCTGTTGTTGTGGTTGTGAGGCATCAAAATTCATAGATTCGACGAAGAAACTCACATCGATTTTTGACATTAAACACAATACCTCTAAATTACTTTGAAATTTGTAGATAGAGGTAAACAAAAATTTGTATAATTTGTATATTAATTGTCGCAATATTATCAATAAAATATTAAATACATTATATTGACAAAAAAATTTAACCTATAATTAATTTTTTTTTAAAATAAATATTACATGTATTATCTCATAGAAAATTCATGGTCCATCACAGTTATTACACCAAATCATTTAAGCATGTAACAAAAATATGTAGCAATTTTAAGTATATTACGTTATATCTTATATTTTATTCAATATTTTTGTAAGAATAATAATACAAAAAAAATCCACCACTACTCAGCTACCATTCAAAAAATTGAATTTTTAATATTCATATAAATTCAACAAAATTTATCGGTATGTTATCAGTTTCAATTTTGATTTAATTCTAATATTTTATCCAAAAAAATTTAGTAAACCAAATCCATCAACAATGAATTCTTTCATGGTAAATATATGTTTGACAGTTGTATTTGAAACATAACCTAACTATAATTATAACTATTTTTTAGGGATTTTTATTATTATGTGTTGTTGCTGTAGTCTATGCATCACATGGTGAAGAACATGTTGATTATCATGTAAGTGTGTGTTGTTAAGGCTTGTTTGTGGTGAAGAAAAGTTTAATTTGAATTTTATTTTTAAAGGCTCCAGCACATTATAACTTTGATTATGCTGTAAAAGATCCACACACTGGTGACAACAAACATCAATGGGAAAAACGTCATGGGGATCATGTTGAAGGTGAATACACTTTACATGAAGCTGATGGTACCATCCGTGTTGTCCACTATGTTGCTGATCCACATAAAGGTTTCAATGCTGAAGTCAAACGTATTGGACATGCTCAACATCCACAACATTACAAAACCTATGATGACGGACATCATTACTAATTTTTGTTGAAAATTTGTGATCTTGTTTTGTTTTTTGTTTTTATGTCTGTCGAGACTCTTGTATAGTTTTTCTCCTTCCTTTTGTAAATAAAACCATTTTTCATTAGTTTTTTTATTATTCAAATTATGTCTTTGTATTTTTTTGTAAGCCTTTTCACTTATACACTAAAGAAAAACTCAATAGAAGTCTAAGTAATATTTAGTTTAGAAAATTCAGCTACTACACATTAGAAAAATATTTAAGGTTACAATTATAGCGATTGATAGTTGAATATTTAAAAAATGGCGGATGAAAGTTGAATCGAATGTAGACGAAAGTGTCCTTCGCGCCCGTGTCAAGTGTATTCACCACTCGCTTTCTTTGACTCGTGTCAAAAAACCGAACCTTTTAATGGAGCGAGGCGAGGTGAGTCAACACAAGGTAGACTGAGCGTTGTGAGTACACTCTCGTGCTCGTTATATCTCGCCTTGCCTCGTCGAGTGTGTACTTATGTGACGGCATTACAATTTTTTTCCTCTCTGTTGAAATGTAATCTTTGTTTTTATTAAATTCACTTTTCATTTAAATAGATAATTTCGCATTCGCTATAAATTAATTTAATTTCGTTTGGTAAAAGTAAATCTGAATTATAATAACATTAGTTAGCTTAGATATAAAATAATATATAATAATATATGCCCAAAAGGCCTTATATTATTATGGTTTATTATGCGTAAGACGTTCAGCTTCACTGAATACTTCTTGTACTATTCATTTTTATGTAAATACAGTTAAGATTAAAACTATTACTACCCATATGGATGTTCAGAACCATTAAATAAAATTAAAAAATTAAATAAAAAACATCTTAAAATAATATTTATTTACCAATTGTATAAATATTTGTTAAATAAAATGAACAAATGGTTTTAATTCGAGTCATTTCCGTTGGTATAATATAACCGAAAGGTAACCATACACTAACAATCGATAGGCAGACGCTAGCTTACAAAAAATTATTGAAAAATATGTAAATTTATGCCTTATTTATTAGGATTTCGGAGAAATATTTCGAATAAAAGTTGTTAGTATAGTTATGATGAACAACTTTTGTACGAAGCATTTTTTTGAAAACCCAATAAATAAGGAACATAACATTTATAAAATTTTGAAATGATAGCACGACTTTTGACGCAATTTGTACATTAATATCAATATAGTGAGAGATCATATACATTCCACTACCGAAACTTCTCAGGTAGGTCAGAATCAGAGCATTGTTCTACAATGCCATAGGTCGTGGGCTCGATACCCATCCTAGATGTATATGGTTTTTCATCAAGCATTTGATGTCAAAGAAAGTGTTTCAATGTTCAGACATTTTACTTAAATGTCAAATTATGTAAATGCTAGTCACTTCCGTTGGTATAATATAACCGAAAGGCAACCATTACGAACATTTCTTTGATATAAATTTTATTCGACGTATACATTTATAAAAGTTAATATAAGTTCTTTAAAATATTTTAAATATTACTATTACAATACCTTAATTTATAAACAAATATTTTTATTAGAATTAAAAATAAACAAACCGCGTAACAAAACCAAGTTAGTGTTATAAACCTAACTACTAAATACTCTCTTATTTAGAATAGAGTAGTGGTACTTTATTATTCTGATTACTCCACCATTACCTCATACAATTACATATATAAATACCTATAAAATATAACATAAAATATAAATTAATAGGATCATATATGTATAATTAAAATTACGTGTATGATGTTAGGCTGCCTCTCAATGCAAACATTTTTGTTTTTGCTGGAATATTAATACTTTTTATATGCAAAAACTTGGCCCCCCTCTCACATTTTTTATTTTAGTCGGATATCATTACTTTTTGTCAAGTATTATTATGCTCAGTTTATGATGCATTGCTCTTGATATTAGAAAAATCGAAGAATGTATGAGATGTAAAGTTATAGAAAATCAATTTTACTTCAATTCATTTCGAGTTGTGATGATAGAAGTAATTATAACTTGGATAATTTTAGAATTAAGCAACTTTTAATAGAGCGTTTTTTAAAGAGTCAATCATCCTCTTAAAAATGATCCCATTTTTTTTTCATTTTTAATAATATTTATTACGCAAGGCCAAAAGCTCCTGAACTCGGCCTTACGCACTTCCATGCTCTAGATAGAATGCTTTGCTTGAATGAGCTATCATCGACTGATTTGATTTCGTTTTAAAAGAAAACACAGGAGTTCATTGATCTATACGTGTATGGAGATAGACCAATGGACGCAGATGCATGTGTTTTTTAGTATATGTTCAGTCAAAGAATTATTTATCCAAAGTTGATGTTGGCTTACAAGTAAAATATAATGAAATAAGCGTATAAAAGTAATATACTTATTCATTTATATATATTTTATATTGTTGAAATAACAATGAATAAAATAATAATTTAAAAAATAATAATTACTATTTATAATAAGAGTTAAGTATAATTAATGATATAATTAATGTAACTCTATTTTATGGCCGTGTGTGTGTGTGTGTGTGTGTGTGTTCTATTCTGACATAATTACAAAATAATGTTTTTATTATGATTAGTAAATTTATTAAATAATTAATAGATACATACGCATTTATTATGGTGTGAACCGTCCATTAGTTATATTAGCAAATATAATATATATATCTAATAAATATTGTAGGAAAGAAACTAGACATTGACATATTATTGTTTTGTCAAGAATTTTAAGTCATCGTTGATACAACAAACGTGGGTAGTCAAATTCGCACACACAAACGAATTTTCTAAAGGAATGTTTAGACAAATCAATTCGATATATTTTCAGCCAGTCTCAATAATTAGTGAAAAGTGAGCGGACCTTGCATTGATACAGTTCCAATAGTTTTCAAGATATCTACTTTCCAATATGATTATTAATTTTAGATACATGAAATATAGACAAAAATCTTATTAAGATTTCAGAAAAATCTGATTTTTACCATTTCATCTGGATTACTGCATGACTGTTGCTAAATACCAGCGAATTAGCCGAGCGGTTTAAGCCGTTATGTGTACTTGGGGCCTGGGAGGTTATGGGTTCGAAACCCGATATAGGCAGGTTGTCAATTATTAAGAAAAGAAACAAGGGGTGGTTAATTGACTAAACTGTCGGCATATGGACAAGAAACGAAGTAAACGGCTATGCTTGTGAAGGTTTTCTGCAGTTTCCTTCACGAACTCCAGATGAATATCAGCATAGTTCCTATCAGAGTCGGCTACAGCCGCACATCCTACCAATTCCTAGTCTACACACAAAAATTCCTTCCACTACACTCACATCCTCACATCCTTAGGCATCACAATAGACCTTATGTTCGAAGTCTAGCCCATCAATCGATCTATCTAGGCCTACAGTGGCGATTAGCAGAGAGACTAGGAGACATCAATTTTGCTAATGACTTGTGCTGAATATCCCACAAACTAATAGATATGGAGAAAAAGCTAGAAGAACGCAGAAGAGAAAGGAAAAAAGTAGGCTTAAAGGCAGGTGGAACAGTTCCAATATCATGGTAGCTTGGTTTCAAGAATTTTTAGAAAAGAAGAAGACGTAGAACAAAGAATTCGAAAAGCTTAAGATGTGTTTGCACAATTAAGATCATTCTGGAAATCCCAACAGCTAAGAAGATGTACACAGATCAGAATATTTGAGAGTAATGTCAAGTCAGTGGTATTATGTGAATGTCAATCATCAAAATTTCAAAAGACGAGCTCTGAAGTACAGTGGAGAGAGAGGTTCCTGCGGAAGGTTCACTTTTGGGGTCAAGATAGTACCATTAGAAGCTTGGAAATTAATAAAAATGTATATACTATAGAGCATATTATTTTTTTATGTGATATATATTTTTTTCTGCTTTAGTTGTTTTTACAATGCGATGACTTTGAAACACCTTGTATATATGTATATGATATTAATATCCAAAACTTATTTAAATAGATTGTCAAATTATTGTCAATACGAAATGCCACTTCAACTGGGCATTCGTCTACTTAAATACTCGTAATTTTATCCAGAAGGTCTTACGATCTATTTTAGAAGGTACACGATGAGCCTACGATTTCCCCTAATATATTTCTTTCTACATATTTATATATTTAAATGAAATAAGAAAGTATATACAACATATGTGTGGGTATTTATTGATTTGTATATGATCAAAGTAAAACGCATATTGAACATTATCAATCAATCATATAATTTTAATACCTACAGAGATAGGTAGAAGCGTAGATAGATCGATCGATAGTTTTATATATTTAATTTATTATTAGTTTGATCTATGCCCTTAATATATCATTTATTTAATAATAAATTGTTGGATTTACAACAAGGTATTGCATACAAACAGCATTTTTTAACACTTACTATGAAAGTAAAATATAGTTATTTGATTTGATTCTTGACGGATTTAAAACAAATAAATTAACAGAAATGGAACAATTAATTGTATTAATTGTTTAAATATCCTATATTAACTAAGTACGTTATCAGTGCGTTTACTGTTTATTTTAAATCTATATACTTGAGTTTTATAAACCTACATAGCGTCAGACTGGGTAGGTATATAACCTTGGTACGTACCTACCAAGGTACTTTATACACTCCCGTTCATAAAAATTGAACCAGTAAGTCACATTCTAAACGTATATATTACTAAAAATATGTATAATAATACATACAGTAACATTTAGAATATTTCATATAGCTCAATTTTTATGAACGGGAGTGTACACTCCCGTAATTTTCTTATATTTCATAAAACTCCTCACTTTTGTAACTCTCTGTATATTATTTATTTATAAACAAAGATAAGTTGTATATATTTTAAATGTGAAAAAATAAATGGAAGTTTTATATTTTTTATTTATGTAAACAATTTATGTAAACAAAAACATTTAGAACAAGAATAATCAAAATTGTGAGAGGCTGATTCGATTCAGGTCTGTTTATTTTTTTTGAATGGGAGTGTGCATATGATATGCATCATAAATTAGGATAATCGAGTAAGGAAACATAGTCGAGTAATCAATATTCCTAGCCGTTATAAACATGTGATTTAGTTAATCTTTATATAATACCGTGTATCATATAAAAACATATGATAAAAGACTACCTTAAACTGACCGTTTTGTACACGACAAGAAGCTTGATAGTAATGTTTGACTGCAATGTTAATAACATGTATATTTAATTCAACAAATATACACAGGGCATAAGAAACACAAGGTATTACTACAAAATAATACTTTTTTTTAACACTGTATGAAAGTACTGTTTAAAGTAAGTTGTTTTACTTTTTAACACATATAAATTAAAATGAATGAACATTATTATTATTATTATGATTATTATGATTATTTAATTTTTATTATTGTTGGTAATAATAATATTACCTATACCTACTACCGGTTAAAGATTATATACCTAAGCTATATAATTAAAATGTTTATAATAAATAGTTTAGAAAAGAAAATTAGATTAAATAAAAAATGTTTGTATATTAAATTATCACCTATATATTTACTAAAGTCGACTGCAATATTATAATTTATAAAGAACAAACACACTTTTATAGCCTATAATA
Organism: Nineta flava; assembly: GCA_963920215.1. Classification (NCBI taxonomy): domain Eukaryota; kingdom Metazoa; phylum Arthropoda; class Insecta; order Neuroptera; family Chrysopidae; genus Nineta; species Nineta flava. The sequence continues at coordinate 67,982,225 of OY986045.1, forward strand.
ATAATATATTCTATCCATCAAAATCGGTTCAGGACGTCATGCGAAAATAATTAGTTAATAGATAATAAAGAGTACAAATTTATATAAAGAGTACAACAAAGAGTTCTTATTCTCCCGGTCACAAAAAATGCCACCCATTATATATTTGTGAGTTTGTTTAAACAATTTATCTCAAACGCTGGAGAGAGGGGACACCACTATCAATTTTCTGCCCCGGAGCGAAAAATACGTAGATCCAAGGCTGCTTTTTAGGCCCAACCTGACGCTGAGTACAAACTGAAATACCTAGAATATTAAAATAAATAATATTAAGGACGTTCATTTGCTACGCTGAAGTCAAATGAGTACTATCTTTAATAAAATTTATTTAGGATTTTAAAAAAGTTGTAAAGTATGTCAATAATCTTACAACGATTTATAACCTTTTTTTATTTGTAATAAATATTTTAAAAGTATTTATTGGAAAATACCAGGAAATTAGAAATTAATTTGACTTAAATGACAGATCTGACAGTAAACTATGTTTTATATTTGTGTGTATATTATTTTAGTGTGTGTGGTCGCCAGTTTTCAAAATATGGTGGCAAAAACAAACCTAACAAAAAAGTTTTAATTTTATTAAATAATTAATTCAAATGTTCGTCAACACCATTTTTTTAATGCAATTGTATAAACTGCATACATCAAAGAATATTTATAAACATTATTCATGATGGTGTCTACTTTAATAATATAGTTATTCTAATTTTAAGTATAAAAAAATTCTGTTCTCCATAAGACGCTGTGTTCAAAGTATGATTTTTAATCGATAATTACTCTTTGAAATGATCGATGACAGGTGTTAAATTTTTGAGGGAGGATAACTACAGAATTGAGCTATGATAAAAAAATTTATATCTACCATCAAGCTTCATGGATGAACGTCCTTAAAGAGAACTCTAGGATTTTTCGAAATAAATTTCGATTTTTTGCCCTAATTTCCTAGATAAAATTTTTTTTGTATTTTATAAATACGTATTTCGACTACCAAGCACAATTTGGTGAGTGCAGCCCGTCACCAAATTAACAACAAGTAACATCTCCTCGGAGAATAATTACAATTAGTCAATTCATACTGATGATGACTACTTGGTAGTCGAAATACGTATTTATAAAATACAAAAAATTTTGATCTAGGAAATTGGGGCAAAAAATCGAAATTAACCTAGAATATTCTCTTGTAAGTTTAATGACAGATTGAAACCAAAAACCAAAAATATGTGTATTAATATGTCTCGTCAAAGACCTATAAATGTACTCATTTAGAACCAAACAATAATATGTTACACATTACGTACTAAAGAATTTCAATTACATAAGATTAAACAATATAATTATAATGTTTAAATACGTGTAAGTTTTAAATACGTTGAGTTCTGTGCAGGTTGAATCTGATTTAATAATAATAAAATTGTTTTTTTATTCAATCAAAGAAAATTTCTAAAAAAAAAAAAAAAAACACATATTTAAAAACAATTTTTTTTGAAAATAAATATTCTTAATTGATTTAATAATGAACTCATTTTTATGAAATTTAAATTTAATTTATTTATTTAAATTTAATTTCTTTTTTTTCTTTTTGTTAGATATATTATTTTGTATATTTAATTGAATAGAAATATTTTGAAAAGAATGCAGCAGCACTTGTATGAATGCATTGACAAGATCAAGAGTAAGTGACTTAAAATGTGTTTTTATAATTACTTTTAATCAAGTAATTAGATTATTACATTCATTTTATGTATTATTAAAAAGTAAATATTTAATTATCTTTGATGATTGATCGACTTATGACCAATACAATCATACATAAATTATTGTTTACTTTTTATTTTAATTTCTTTTTTATGGAGGAAGTCTTGTAGAATATCTAAAAATAGGTGAAACGTTTGTAGGTATACACGATCGCACAAAAGTAACGTTCTTTTTCGAAAAAATGTTTCAGATATCAGTTGTTTATTACAGATATAGATAGATAGATTGTAGAGGCTGCTCTGCCTAAGGATGTGAGGATGTGAGTGGAGTGGAAGGAATTTTTGTGTATACACTAGGAATTGGTAGGAGATGCGGTTGCAACCGACTATGATAAGAACTATACTGATATTCATCTGGAGTTCGTGAAGGAAACTGCAGAAAACTTTCTCAAGCATAGCCGGTTACTTCGTTCTTGTTCCTACCCCTTTTTTTTTTCTTAATAATTGACAAACTGCCAATGTCGGGATTCGAACCAATAACCTTCCAGTTTCCAAGTTGGCATACAACGCAGACATATTTCCGTACACCGCTTGGCCACTTGGACTGGTTCATTACAGACATACTAACAACTTTAATTCGTAGCATTATCCCAAAACCCAAATAAATAACAAATCCACTATAAACATAAATCCACTATAGAATTATATCTGCTTCACAAGTGTCGTTGATTTGGGCCGAATTAATCTGCTTTTTCGATAAAATATTGCTAATAAATGTTGAAAAATGAATGAACTCGGCAAAACCAAGTGATAATTTTAATATTCATTAGTTATATAGGTATTGGAACATTAAAATCGGGGAAACTGTATAGCCATCTAAGTATAAAACAGCATACTTTTAAAATATTTTAACACAAATATTGATCTTTCCAAATAAAAATAATTTTTCAAAAACCCACAAATTTTTATGTGTTGCTATCAATAACATGTATTTGTTTATTTGTGTATACTTTCGTGTCAACATAACGTTGTTTGTCCAAATTCCTTTCGGTTACGTATGACAAACTGTAGAAGACTATAGCGTATACTCCGACAAATTTCATTGTCATTGAATTTATTAATTAAATTAAATACTGATATGAAAAAATTAACTCGTCAACCAGGAATCGAACCTCAATGACAATGACAATGAAATTTGTCGGAGTATACGCTATAGTTTTCTACAGTTTGTCATACGTAACCGAAAGGAATTTGGACAAACAACGTTATGTTGACACGAAAGTATACACAAATAAACAAATATTAAATAAAATATCACTTCAACAGAAGTAAATACTGTCTAATAAATAAAAAATTAGAATAATATGGACTAGTTATCCAGAGGCCCGAGGATCGATTCCTGGTTGACGAGTTAATTTTTTCATATCAGTATTTAATTTAATTAATCAATAATATGCACTTTTAGCGGAATATTTGAAAGATAACAAAACAGAAACAACTAGTATCTACGAGCACCCTATACATAAAGGTAATAAAATATAATGATCTGATGTGATGTGATGTGATATAATATCCACACATTCCAGACACGATTTTGATCAAAAATATTTTATGAAAAATATTTCATAAAAAATTAGTTTTACATATCAATAATCAAAAAAAAAAACTATTATTATTATTAATAAATCCATAAATAAATCAATAAATATAATAATAAAAGTAAATTAGTTCCATAATAGTTTTGTTTATTCAACAAATAAGAATGGATCGCGATACCCAATAACTTTCCATTATCTTCTAATAACAAAGCAATAAGCAATCTAAATATTTTATAATAAGAAGGTTTTCAATTCAATTTAGTTTTCAACAGTTTTCAGCAAGTACAAATGGCCGATCAAAAGTAGCGATCATTTTTCATAATTTTATAATTGTCTTGTATAATTGTTTTAAACAGACTTTTGGTGTCCAGTATCGTGTCCCCGAAAACGATGGCGTTGGTTAAAAAAAATCGGGGACATAAAATTTTCCTCCAATTTTAGCGATTTTATTAAGGGGTACCCCTTGGAAAAATTGCGAAAAAAGTTTAGAAAATTTTTGTTCTCGATTTTAATAATAATCATTTTCTAGGCTAATTTTGACCCAAACAGTACGAAAATCAGGTTCATTTTCACGTCCGATCAACAGATTTCAAAATTTTGCCTTTTCAATTCATACAGTTTGGAATTTTAGCACTATGGGTCTGATACTTTGAAAACCGTTAATCGTATCGTATTTTAACTAACGCCATTGTTTTCGCTAGGTCCAAATTAGCTTAAAACGATGTTTTTATCAAAATCGGGGACATAAAATTTTTCTCGAATTTTAGCGATTTTATTAAGGGGTACCCCTTGGAAAAATTGCGAAAAAAGTTAAGAAAATTTTTGTTCTCGATTTTAATAATAATCATTTTCTAGGCTAATTTTGACCCAAACAGTACGAAAATCAGGTTCATTTTCACGTCCGATCAACAGATTTCAAAATTTTGCCTTTTCAATTCATACAGTTTGGAATTTTAGCACTATGGGTCTGATACTTTGAAAACCGTTAATCGTATCGTATTTTAACTAACGCCATTGTTTTCGCTAGGTCCAAATTAGCTTAAAACGATGTTTTTATCAAAATCGGGGACATAAAATATTCCTCCAATTTTCCTCCGATTTTGTTAAGGGGTGCAATTACGGTAAGATGTAGCCCCTTAATTATTCTATGATAGAAAACTTCACACAACTTCCATTAAAAAATATATACACATATATCAAACCAAACAATAATTAATGGAATTTTAAAAGGAATAATAATTTATTGAAAGAATTAAAAATATAGAATTAAAATCACACTCGTATATATATTGTACAATTGTTACAAAAAGTAAAATAAATATGTGAATAAAAAAACACCGATTAAGAGTGAATTGGGTTGATGCAAACAAGGTTCTATATCAAGACTGCAATTACGGTAACTAATTATCAAATAATTATAAATTATTAGACATTAAATATTTATCTTTACTATTCTAATTGTTTTTTTTTTAATTCTGTCGAGTATTTTTTTTAATATAACAGATTTTTAATATAACCCGGGCGGGCATGCAGTAATTGTTATTAATTATCTCGCGTTCTAAACGGTCAAAAATTCTGAAAATTCGGGATTTAGAGAAATTTTTTTGATGGTTTAGATTTTTGGAAATTCCGAATAATTTTCCTAAACTATTACACATGGGAGAACTAATAAACAATTATTTACCTGACTGAAGTTTCTTCGAGTTCGAGTCTACTTTGAATTAAAAAAAGTGAAAAGTACCACTCGTGCTAGTGAAAATTATTTTTTGTATAATTTCTTTTTAGTGAAACGGTAATTGTACATTTGAATAATCGATTTAAAGATTTTGAAAATATAAATGTAATGAGTGATTTTTTTAGTGGCCCCTTTTAATAGAAAATTTAAGATTCCCGCTTTAATAGAAATTTTTCTCAAATTTTTTCCGGATTTCAATTATTGCGCATTATTAAACGAAATGATTACCTGTTTTACTTCAGTCCTGTCTTACTTCAAAACATACCTTTCTTGCTTACTCTCCCTCAGCTAATGGAGTGCACAGTTGCTCAAATGAGCAATCCATGCCTACCTCTGCCTTAAGATACAGAATCCTAAAGATATTTTATAACAATTCATATAATGCAAAGGGATATAAAATTATTATAATATAATATATATCCTCTATATATAATAATGTCTCCCACTATTGCAGGTAAACTAACTCTCTCATATTCATTATTTTATAATTTACCTCCTATAATCATATGGAATAAAGAAACAAACAACATATATTACATATATATTTATAAATTATTTATTATGATTTTTTTTTTTTTGTAATATTTTTATTTTGATGGTGGCGGAATTATATTTATAAGGCCGTGCAAATGTTACAGATGTATCAGTTTGTGTTTGGAAATTTACTAAAAATCATATCTATTTAATTAAATTTTTTAGTTTTTTTTTTAAATTTATTTAGTTTTTTTTGTTTAACTTCGAAAAATCATCCAAAAAAAAAAAATGAACGGAATTTTTGTAAGTAAATTTTTTGTTTTTTTTTTCGAAAAGTTTTGAAAATTTGAGTTTTGACCGTGTTTTTTTTAAGTTGAAATTGTAATATAAGTCGCGGCTAGATCTTGGACTTACAATATCTAGCCTCAGAGTGCAATATATGTGTACTTAGGGTACACTTAGTAGCAATCAACAAACTTGTGTGTGGATTATTAAATATTGAGGCAAAAAAAAATTGGGTGGTTTAAAGCCTACAAATTTTGTATTTTATTAATCATTCTCACAAATATACCTGGATTTCTTGGTATATTTCTATACTGGCGCATAACGTGGGGCAAATGTATATTTAACATTATTTTGAGTTAATTTCATTTCAATTAGGACGGTTTTCATACGAACGCTTTTTCAAAAAAAACGCGTTGAATCTACAGGATCGATTGTATTTAGCAAAATAGAGCAAAAATTCTGTGTAAACTAGTATTCAGTAAAGCAGAGTATGAGATATAAGTTGTATCTCATAAACTACTGTTGTTGAAAAACGAATAGAAATTGGGCTTAGAATTTGTTACAAGAAATTCAAATAAAAAGTCAAATTATAATTACACTAGTTGGTTGCACAAGCTTCCTACTGAAATTGTGCCTAAACTATTTGTTGTATAAAAAAATTTTTCATACAAAAGTTGTTTATTTTTACTAGATAAATAATTTTTATATTTAAAGATTTTCTCTATCTTGCATCGTTGAAAAGTTAGTTTTTTAGGGTAGCTGCCACGCGGGCACAAATGCATGAATTACAAACATGTTTTATAGCCTATAACATTCCTCAATAAACGGGCTATCTAACGAAAAAAGAATTTTTCAAATCGGATTGGTAGTTCTGGAGATTTGTTCAAACATACAAACTCTCCAATTTTTTAATATTAGTATAGAACCCAAAATAAAATTTAAGTGACTCCAACTGGATTTGAACCCAAACTCCTTACTACTACAGTCAATAAAATATCATTATAATACTATTTGAACGCGCGTACAACGCTAAAAGGCATTGAGTCAATCTAAAATAAATTTAATAAATTCGATACGATTAACATTTATTTATTTCTAAACACTCCGTGTGTGTAATTGACCATTTAATATTTTGAAAGATTTACAATAGATACATTGTATCTATCTATAGAGATATGATATTAATATCTCTCTAAAACCAAAAAAAAAAACAACGTTATTTATAAATAATATTATAGAAATGTGTAAATCTAAAATTGAACATTTCCTGTAATTTTATCGGATAATATTTTTACATTTTTTTGTATAAAATAATGTCTGTTTGAAGAAAATGTTTGCACACAATTTTATTATTTAAGTTTTAGATACATAATTTTGTTTTATTATGATTATTGTATACAGAATGTAACAAAAAAAACGGTGGTATGGATTTTGTATGCATTTTGTTTCCACCACACAATTTTTAAGAAACAAACATCTCGATGGTGGTATGAGTTAGGTACACTCCCGTTCAATAAAATTGAACAGATCTGAATCGAATCAGTCTCTCACAATTTTGATTATTCTTGTAGTAAATGTTGTTTACTATACTTCCATTTCTTTTTTCACACTTAAAATATATACTACTTATCTTTGTTTATAAATGAATGATTACACAAAGAGTTACAAAAGTGAAGAGTTTTATGAAATGTAAGAAAATTAACATTTCAGGTCTGTTCAATTTTATTGAATCGCAGTGTACATATCAAATTTGGTGTTCTATTTCAAACTTTCACAGTAAATTTCTAACGAATTCATTCGGTTTTCGAAAAACAGTTTCGAACAAAAGTTGTTTGTATTTGTATATTGAATAAGTTTTATTTGAAACGTTTTTTCCAAAACCGAATGGTTTCGTTAGAAATCATCTGTTAAAATTCATCATTTGAAGAAAGTTCTAATTGATTTGTGCTTTAAATTCAGTCGGCTTTCGAATATTGTTACGAAAATCTCAAAGATTTGATAATTATTGAGAAAAACTCATAATGAAATAACTGAAATCGTTTACGTCAAAATTGTTCTATATCAATTTTAGCATGATCCAAAATAGTTAAATTATCTTAAAATAAACGTTTTCTCTTTAACAGAAGATTCCTTTATTCAATAAAGTAATAATTTCTGGTGTAATTGGATAACCACACCCCGAAAATATTATGTCAAATTAATTTTTTCACTTTGCGAATTAAATATCAAAAGAATAACATATCTAAGAACAAAACTCGTTGTATAATTATCAAGCTATTTTTTTTTATAATCGAAAAGTTCGATTAGTCCGCTTCATATATACAATCTAAAATATTATTAGCCAAACGAATTTATTACATGCTGTATTAAAATATAAAATAACTAAAGAGTTATAACTAACACTTGTTAAAATTACTTATTAATGAAGATTATGTTTTATAATTATTAATGAAAGAAATTCTTGGCATAATTTAACGCTACCATATAGTTTATATGCGTATGTAGTATGCATAAGCTTATTAATTTATTATTTGAAAACATCTGGCATAATTAATTGTATCAAAATTAGATAATTATTTATTTTAATTTCGTAAAAAAAGTGGAAGATTTTTAAACTCTAAATAATTGCTGCTTATTTCCAATTAAATCTATAAAATAATTCTTTTCCACTTTTATATCCATAATAGTTCGAAAATATATATACGGTTATAGCAATTATCAACCTAATCAGAAAATGACGTTCTGTATAGACAAAAGTAGACTAATACTTTCACTAACGTTTAGAAACAATTTATATACTATGGACCATAAAGCTATGGCCTATTTTAAGAATTCCAAGGACTGCATGTAAAAAGCTGATCAACGAGTGGTCAAATGCTAAACACCGTGATTACTGGGAAAAAGTACCGTGGCAAGAGCTCAGGAAGGTACTGCTTCAGAGTGCAAGCAAGAGGCTATCTCTCGATGCACTGAGGCTGAACAGGATGCAACTGCGAGGAAGGTTACCGGATTCATTACTGGGCATTATACCCTGGGGAAGCATCTGCACATAATGGGACTCCATAACCGGTCCATTATGTGCAGATTGTGTGGCGAGGAGGAAGAAACATCCCGCCACATAATCTTTGACTGCGAACCTCTAGGTTACAGCAGATACAGGATATTCGGTGCATCTCACCCCAAATATATGAACTTTTAGGAAGACTTGATAAGCAAGCTCCTCGCAACTGTACCGTACGGATCTAAATAAACTGTTTTAAATAATAAACTATTTTTTACGGTTCGATGATTAAGAAATAATATATATATATATATATATATATATATATATATATATATATATATATATATATATATATATATATATATATATATCACACAAGAGATTTCAATATACAGCTTGTTTTTTAAAATACACCCAATCTGGAATACTGTATAGTAGTATCTATCGCTGTCTATATGCAGTGTACTATGATATGGTTTACTTTGTCACACATTTAAACAATCAGTATTGTATTTATAACATAAATAACTATTATATTATACTGATCATTCTCTAACTACAATCATTTATATATAGTTGCATCTTACTCATGCATGTATACATCGTCGTTATTGTCTGTCATCCAACGTGTGAGTGTAACACCATATCATGGCATACTGTGCACAGACAGTGATAGATGCACTACACAATGTTGCTATTGGGTCTATTTTAATTTACGTAGTGTATATTGGTCTGAAGCTAATCCATGACAAAAAAAAAGATATGTAACAAAGTCCGATGCAGTTTTATAAGCAAATATAATACAGCTCTCTGACAAACTGACAAACATGTCTTTTAAAAGATTATGATTGTTTTTTAAAAGAGAACAAATAAAATTATGCAATAATACTTAGATTATCCATTTTTTTTTTTTGAAAAAACATTTTTATTGTAAATTAAAAAAAGAATTTGTATTGTCTACAACACTTTTTTTCTATTTTATTCAATTTCTATAAATATATTTTAGTTCCGACATATTCTAATTACAGTCATAATAATTGTTTTAACATACATTGAATACATATTATTAGATTATTATAATATGTATGTACACTCCTATTCAATAAAATTGGAACAGATCTGAATCGAATCAGTCTCTCACAATTTTGATTATTCTTGTAGTAAAAATGTTGTTTATTAAACTTCCATTTCTTTTTTCACATTTAAAATATATACTAGTTATCTTTGTTTATAAATGAATAATTATATGCAGAGAGTTACAAAAGTGAGGAGTTTTATGAAATGTAAGAAAATTTTAATTTCAAGTCTGTTCAATTTTATTGAACGGGAGTGTATTTTATAAATCAGACAGAGTGGGCCACAAAAAAATTGTTGCGGTTATAAAACACACGAGTCTATATAAATTAAAATATTTTAATTGGTCTGGTAGAGATTTGTATTCGTGTTTTGATTGTAGGTAGCCACAATTTGCAAAACTTGCAAAACTTGCAAAACTATATACAAATTTGCAAAAAAGCGCTTTTTTTCATCAAATTTTATAATTGATTTATTTGTGCCGTATTTATTCAGTTTTCGAACAAATGCTTCGGATAAAAGTTGTTAATTATAAATATAGAAACAACTTTTATTCGAAACATTTTTTCCAAAAACCGAATGATTAAGGCACTAATAGATAGATAGATTGTAGAGACTGCCCTCAAAATTTTATAACTGATTTGTGACTTAATACCCGTCCAAGTGGCCGAGCAGTCTAAGGCGTTATGTCTGCGCAGTATGCCTACTTAGAAACTGGGAGGTTATGGGTTCGAATCCCGACATCGGCAGTCTATCAATTATTAAGAAAAAAAAAGGGACGGTTAATTGACTAAACTGTCGGCGTATGGACAAGAACGAAGTAACCGGCTATCCTTGAGAAGGTATTCTGCAGTTTCCTTCACGAACTCCAAATCAATATCGGCATAGGTCCTATCATAGTCGGCTACAGCCGCATATCCTACCAATTCCTAGTCTATACACAAAAATTCCTTCCACTCCACTCACATCCTCACATCCTTAGACATCACAATACAGGCGAACACCATGTAGTCAGTGTTACTGAAACTGAACTCTGTAGGCGAAATTAGTATAGAGATCAGTAATTAACTCAAGTCGCACTCCAAAGTGGTTAAACTATATGAAATAAAACGATGATTAATACAACAAATGGAATTTTTTCTTTGAATTTCCTCCAGAATACTTGAAAATATTTCAAAATCTAAATATCTCGTTCTTAAAAGTTAGATTACTTATACAGAATTGCAATTATTTGATATTGACATTTTTTTTTTTAAATATTGTTACAGGCATTTGTTTTTGTATGCACAATCGCCACAGCTTTAGCTGGTTATGCAGGCTACTATCAACCACATGAAGAAGCCATTGACTACCATGTAAGTTCATTGTCATCGACACAAAACCAAAGAAACGACCCTTAACTCAATTTTGACGAATTCCTACAGGCACCAGCTCAATACAAATACGATTACGCAGTAAGTGATCCACATACCGGTGACCATAAACAACAATGGGAACATCGTAGCGGAGATCATGTCCAAGGTGCCTACAGTTTAGTTGAAGCTGATGGTACGACCCGTGTTGTAGAATATACATCAGATCCACACAATGGTTTCAATGCTGTTGTCAAGAAAATTGGACATGCTTCACATCCACAATTATACGCCCATGGTGGTGGTGCCGGACACTATTAAACATCAACAACAACAAAACGGAAAGATTTATGACGTAATCTATGGCGCATGACATTTACCATAAAGGCTTGTTGATTGTTTTTGAAAGGAGGGGGCTCTTGTAGACCTCGGAATCAATTCGAATAGATTTTTTTTTTGTTTCCAAACACATTATTATTATAATTCTAGTTATTTTCAGTTGTTTTTCCATTCGAAACATCGAATTGGTAGTTCAATGTAGATCTAGAAAATTATTCGAATTGATATGAGCGACAAATGTTTACAACTCTTATTTTTAAAAATGATCTCTTTTTTTTTTTTGTTCTTTAAGTCGTTGTTATAAGCAGGGGGGGGGGATTCCAATACAATATATTAAAGCAAAAGAAAATGAAAAATCGTGACAAATGTGCAACAACACTGCACCTTTCAAAGAAAAAAAGGTCAGAGTTAATACTGTTGTGTATCGATTAATCGTGTCTCATTAATATCACATTAATAATAACCCCATTTTGTTTAAAGATTATATTCCTCATATTAATTTCATTTTCTTTTGTACTGAATATATTTAATCAGATAGAAATAAATCTTGATGTGAAGATTTATCTTTTTTAAATGTCAGCAGCAACAAGTCTTTAGATCTGAGATATTGTAATTATTTTTACTATATTTTTTTTTGTATATTTATCTTTATTATTTATGTTTACCTTAATCTATAAAAACAAATCACAAAAATATACTTTTATTTTTTTATATTATTTTTTTTGTTTGAATTTTATTTCTCCCAAATTTTTCCCAAAAAAAAAAAAAGGTCTCAAAAATGATTTTGGAATAACCATCTATATTATCGACGGTTATTCACGATCGAAATATCTGATTCATCGATAATTTTGGGCGGCACCATGAGTTCTCTGGTTGATATCAGAAAAACTTTTGTAGATTTTTTGATTTGAAGGTCCTTAACGGATTTCTAGAAAGCATACTGCTTATAGAAGAAGCAAGGAGTTGAGCATTTTAGAAATTATTAACAGAAAGGTAATAGCTAAAATAGGTCCAAAATAATTCAAAAGTGATAAAATTTTCTTCAAAAAACTTCCAGAAAACTTTTTGATTCGTCAATTAGCTTTTTTAGAAAATTGCGTCCAAAAAGAATTGTTTTTTACACAGAATTTTCGCAATTGTAGTAAGTAGGTTGTGATTTCCATATACAATTTAGTCCTTAGTCCTTTGTCATTGACATAATTTTGGAAACATTTCAACTAGTTATTATAAGGGACCAAGTTACATTAGTGCAGACGAAAGGACGATTTCAGTATACGAAAAACCGAGAAAATATTTTTTAAAGGTCGTCACACTAAACAGATTGTTGCCAATTAGGGATTGAGGGATTGAGGTTCTCCAAAGGAGAACAATCCCCTCGACTAAACTTTTATGAAACGAATACTTCCAGTGCGAAAACATCCTATGTCATTCTAGAACACAATTTTGAAAAAACCGGACCACTTAGATCTTTTTTCGTCTGAAATAATTCAATTTGAAAAAAGGATAAAGCATTGTGTTTTATTGATGAAATATTATACGACATTGTAGTCATACACCAGGATATCTGGGTATATTCCTACATTTGCTACCCAACGTGGGTAGCGCACGATCTTGTCCAATCTTTGAAATGAGGGAAGGATGAAGAAATTACGTGCGTACCAAGATAGCTTAGTAAATTCCTACAACACGAAGAGGTAGGATATTGGTCTAGAATGCCAGAAGTCTTGGGTTCGATTCCCATTCAAGGTGTGTTTTCGTATATCAAGCATTCGATGTCAAAGAATGGAATCACACAAATCTTTAAACAGAAATCACACGCGAAAAAAAGTACGATCTTAAATTATTCATTTGTAACACCTACGATCCACAGACCTTATGCATCAAAACTGGATGTAAAAGGTAAATCAGTTTCTATAAAAAAAAAAAAACATTTTTAAAAACAAGCTTCTTATAGTAAAACTAATTTTCTACAAGTTAACTTCTCATGTGTTTTTCGATTTTTTCAATATTAAGAGAGATATATCAAATTTTGTGTTTTACCCTTCCTCTAAACCCCCCTTTCCCCTTGTAGATTCTTGTCATGCTTACCATAAAAAAGCATTGCCATCGGAACTGAACCAACATGTATTAATTCAACTCCGTAGGATAAGAGGAAGTGGTTCTAATTCAGCTTGCTAGATTTGACCCGAACATACATACATACATACATTGCAAGTTAAATAAAAGCTTGTAAAATTGGAATGACCCCCGAAGATTAACAAGTAAGTGTTGAAATAAAAAATTGGTCCCAGTGAACACGCTAATTAAACTATTTCTTAATCTATACAAATATAATAGGCTTTTTTTTTTCTCAAATAAAATTGCACAAATTTTTGGATTGAAATAAATTAAACAGAAAATAATTAAATGATTAACATACAAACCAAAAAAGATATTACAAAATCGTTGATGAAAGACAATATAAAAGTACGCCATTAATTATGCCATAATAAAAAAATTCAGTTATGAATTATAAGGTATGTGACCTTAAACCCGATGTGATATTAAAAACTGTTTGTTATGACTTAATGTCCCATCAAAATTAACCTAGGTACTCATTGAATATTATTTTACGAAAAAAAAAACAACAATAGAATTTTATTAAATTACCCAAAAAAAAAAAAACATAAATAAATTTCATAAGATCTCTGGTGTAGTACTTTTACTTTTGAATCTCTCAAATCCTATAGATAGTAAATACAAGGTCGAATTATATCGTTTTTAATAGAATTAAATATATTTTATTTGTATTCGATAGATAAATAAATATATAAACAGTTTACAAAAAAAAATTATAACAAGATTATCGTCGTATTCAATTTTAACCGTTTTAATGATAATTTCTATTTAATTCATAAATAAAAGTATAAATAATACAGTTTTAGATGTACCATTAATTATACAAGGTGAACGGCAAATAATATGCAAAAGTTTTGTTGTGAATGATTTAATGAAGGTGCCTAGATTACAGACTAACTTAATGGACAAGTGATATGATCTATTGTGCTCTTCTATCTGGTGTATGATCAGGAATGGTCTATTCTTAAGGTTCGTTTGGACTACGACGAAAGCAGTCCGGGAATAGTCTGGGAAAAGTCCTGCAACACTCCGGAAAAAGTTTTGTAACAGTCAGAGAACAGTTCGGGACAATTACGGTAAAAGTCAAGGAACAGTCCGGGCATAGTCGGGAAACAGTCCGAGAACAATTTGGCCAAAGTCCGGGAATATATCTGGAAATGTCCCGGAATAATCCGGTGGCAGGAAAGGAACAGTCCCGAAAAATTCCGGTAAAAATCCGCGAACTATTTGGCAAAAATCCGGGAACAGCCCGGGAAAAGATCATATCAGCCTGGGAATAGTCCGGGAACAGTTCGGGGAAAAACCGGAAACCATCTGGGAAATGTCCAGGGAAAGTTCGGGAAAAGTCAATGAAAAGTTCGAGAACTATTTGGCCAAAGTCCGGGAATATATCTGGAAATGTCCCGGAATAATCCGGTGACAGGAAAGGAACAGTCCCGAAAAATTACGGTAAAATCCGGGAACAGCCCGGGAAAAGATCATATCAGTCTGGGAATAGTCCGGGGAAAAACCGGGAACCATCTGGGAAATGTCCAGGAAAAGTCAATGAAAAGTTAAGGAACAGTCCGGGAAAACTCTTGGAACTGTCCGAGAACAGTCTGAGAAAATTCCGGGAACAGTCTGAACATTTGATAATTTTATGTTTGCGAACGACACTATAGGAGCCCCGCCCAAAGTAATATTTGATAATTTTATCAATTTCGTTGACCTAGATTTAAATCGTTTTTAATAAAATTCACAAATCCATTACATTTGTTGATTTTTTGTGTTTTGAGATAAAATGGATTTCAAATCAAAAAGGGGGCCCCTTTAGCGCTATTAAAAAATGCACGATTTATGCATAATTTTATCTGGATTTTGTGAATAAAATGTTTTTTTTTAGATATCACATTAGGAGTGGTTTAAATAAATAAAATATAACGATTTGAAAAAAGACCAAAAAAAAAAAAAACAAGCTAAAATCTATGTAAATTTAAAAAGAAAAATAATTCAAACACGAACTTTTAGAAAAACGATTTTATAAATTATACAGATTGGTCTCACAAAAAAACATATTTGGTGGATTTTATCAAAAAATTGTCTGAAACTGTTAGAGTTAGCAATATTTTTCCTAAAAATATGTATTTTTCATGTTAAATAAACAAGGAAAGAAAAAAAATTTCATTGAAATCAGTGAAGATTTAGCTGTGATAGTTGAAAATAAATTTTTTTCACGTGAATACGTCTATAAATTTGTTTCCAGAGTGGGAATCAATTCAGAAAACTGATGATAACAAAATCGGGGGATACAGTTCAGTTTGGTGTTGCAGCTACATACCAATCATCTACATCCAAAATTACATCACTCGATAGCTAAAGGATCAAAGAATTCGTTACGTTGAGTGAGAGCTGTGACGCATTGCGCCACCATTTTGAGATCGTTTTTTCTCTCAGTGTATATATAATATGCTCAGAGAAAATATTACCCGTTACGTACATGTATTCACGTAAAACACACGGCCTTGTCCACGACACAGCCGCACCTCATTTTTATACTCGATGACGTCATAAGGTTCAAACCAAAGTTTTACCTATATTGAAATCAAATTTTGATTGATTTTAATGGAACTATTTTTGAAACCCTGTATATTTGGTAAATTTTGTTTTAAATTTATAATCATCAACTCACTGGTTGTTACCAAATAGGGAATATGCATGAAAATTTGTTTTCACTTGAATTGAAGCATGTTTACTTGACAAATATCAAGGTAAAATTACTTTTTAAATAACTTTAAAAATAAGCTAAATATGAATGATTGAAATTCCTGATTAGACAAAGAGGGTGATAGCCCTCTTGATATGTTATGTGACGTCATATTACACTTTCACCATTTAAAATACACGTAAAACTCTGTTTTTAATATTTTTGCAAGAAAGAGACAGATAATAATCTTTAAAAGTTTATAGCTTCCTTGATATTTGTCGGATTTTAATTTCATTTTTAAATATTATTACAGTATTAACAGTATTTTCATATTCTGAAAATAAATGTGAAAAAAAATTTTCATGCATATTCCCTATTGGATCGTTTGCAAAAACTATAATAGTTAGTGTTGTTTTTCTTAAAAAGTTATTAGATTGATGGTATCAATTAGGTTAGTATGTTTTTTGTGCTCGATATTTGTCTCGTAACTTTGCATGCTTTTGATGTTCCCGAATTTCAATAAATGTATGGTATGTATGACAACCTGTACATTTATCTAAACATGTAATATAATACACATTCATAAATTTAATAAATATTGAACGAACCGTTGTTGTTGTATGCCGTATGGTAAGAACTATAATAATATTATAATGATAATTAATATTAAAATAGATGAAATAATATATATATTAAATAGATTATCTATTACAAAATAGTATAATAGTCGTGTTCAGAACAATTAAGTCCTTCAGTAAACTAACTAAGTTACTAAGTATATCTAATTTAGTGTATTTGCCAGGACATTTGACAGATATTATGAGACTTAAGCCGAACCACCTTCTAACTGTGGACGTTTGATGGTTCGTCACATCGTGTGGCAGTTATTCAAACCTACGAGTGTCCAATGGTGAATGTCGAAGTGAATGTGGATGCTTCCAACCTTTGAAGGAAAATGTTCGTTGGTTCGACAGAACGTCTACGCTAGATCTCTGATCTTATTCAGAGCAGTTTCCTTTCTTCAAGCAATACCTAAGATAGATTCAGAGATATGTTACTTGTTGCTAATTTGGTGCGTGTCTCACAATGAGTTGACTGACTAACGGATTAGTGTGTGGAGAGACCCACCTATTTATTGACGGTATTCTTTGGTGACTATACGGCGTTTGTTTTGTCACTAAAGTGAGAGTATCGACGCTAACCTTGACATTCACACACAGAATTAGATGCATACGAAAGTATAAACATATACAAATTGAGAAATGTATATAATGAATTTAGACAATGGTCCAATTCCAAACTCCGATTTAATAAAATTAAACCATTTTTGAAATAAAAATCTAATACCTGAATGTCAAGGTTAGCGTCGATACCCTCCTTTTAGTGACAAAACAAACACCGCATAGTCACCAAAAAATACCGCCATTAAATAGGTGGAGCTCTCCACACACCTAATCCGTTAGTCAGTCAACTCAAATAACCCTCAGGTCAGATTATACCCTCAGTCAAATCGTATAAAAGGACAGAACTTTTTTAATGTCATTGTGAGACACGCACCAAATTAGCAACAAGCAACATATCTCTGAATCCATATCCCAGAGATAATTACGATTAGCTAATTCATACTGATGATGACTAAATTGTAGTCGAAATACGTATTTATAAAATACAAACAAAAATTTTCTAGGAATAGGGGCAAAAATTTGAAATGTAATTTCAAATTTAGGAAGAAATCCTCCAGTTTGGCATCACTGCTTACTGAAATTAGTAAGTGTGTCCTAAGAGAAACACACAGAACTTACGTTACTCAGAAGTAACTTATTATTTTTAGACTGATAAACTGAATAAGTTTACAAAGGACCTAGTTTTACTGAACACAACCAATGTATCGATAGATAGCTGATACATGTTCGATGGTTTTTTTATAATTTGACAGTGCAGTGCAATAAAATGCAGTGCATAGCGATCGATCGATGGTAAGCGCGTGACCCTTTTACATGATCATTAAAAAACGGTCAATGAATGTAGTGTTTGTTGTTGTTGATGTTGTTGTTGGTATACTTTATAAATAGATTTCAAATCGCGATCAATTTATAAAAACATTACCTATAATAATAATAATATTATTATTATTTTGCACTTTCAAATTCACATAACTAAACTGCAGTACAAAGACATTATACAAAATTGTTTAGTTTAGTTTTGATCGAATAGGATACTCAACTTTAATTTTTATATTTAACTAGCTTGTACCCGAGGCTTCACTCGCCACGTTTTATTCTTATATTTCCGGCCACCCATTATTATAAAAATTCGAACATCAATGTAATTTCCCACCGCTTCCACTATTTCAAATATTTATCGACTCTTCCACCAAATTTACTATTACAGTGAATATTTTCAAATTCTATCTCTCATGGTATAAAAACAATTTTCTCTGTTAATTTAAAATCAACAGTTTACGATATATTTGAGAAAAACTGATTTTCGTGACCTTAAACTTCGACCATAAACTTAAACTTCGGTCCATTGTGATGCCTAAGGATCAGAGGATGTGAGTGGAGTGGAAGAAATTTTTATTTTGCTCTAATAGGAACTATGCCGATAGTTCCTATCAGAGTATTCCTATAGTTCCTATTGGATTTTCGCGACCTTTGTCACCTTCAATAACTTTTTTGTAAGCGCGATTTGGTTATGGATGTGCCTTTATTGTGCTAATGCGAAGAGAATTCATAATTATAGAATGTTCCAAATTTTTGCCCAATTATTAATGGTATTATTATCTCAAACTCGAGAAAAACTTAATTGAAGTTCGAATAATTAACATGGAGAGCAATGAAGACGATCCTTTTAAGCAGTATTTCTACGCTTTTTTTTTCTTTTCAATAAAAAAACAACATTTAAGAATCTTTTTAAAAAAAATTGCTATAAATTATTGGATTTGTTCTGCGCATTTAAAAAAAAGCACGAGAATTATTGACCGTCTCATTGTTTAGTTATAACAACGCAAAGTGAAGCATTTTATAAATATATATATACGTGTAGGTATGCTGAATAGATTAAAACTTGTCAACACTGTACGTCACTATACGTTGTACTATTCGAGTACATGTATATAAACAAACAATATATCAACTGGCGGAATATAAACGACGTTGCTGGATTGCAACTTATAAAAATGTTAGATAGTATTTGTATAAACGTAGAGACAAGTATCGTATGTGTCACGTGTCTACCGGCACAGTCAGTTACTCATACGCATACGCTCCACAACTTTTTGACAGTATTGTATCAAGGCAACTACCTTCAGAGGTAAAAGTTTGAATGGATCATAAAGACTTAGAGTGACATTTTCTAAGTCTTTTCTAAGTGATACGTTTATATTTAATACTACCGTAGTAATAAATATATGGTGATACGGTTATATATAGTATACAATTATATAATTACTTTAATAATAGTCCACCCTATATATTTAAAATATGATTATATAAAATGGATATAGATTGGAGATTGTAAAAGTATTTGCTAATAGTAACATATCGTACCTATATGATCGCATATTGTACACAAATTTTTTAAATTGTCTATTAAAATAAATAAATAATTACATTTTCTGGTTGATTAATTTTTTTTTTTTCAATTCATTCAATAAATTTTTGTTTATTAATAATAATAATAATAATAATAACTAATAATATTATTACCTGTATAATACCTATATGCATATCATATTGTATAATAATAATAATAATAATAATTTAATGTTAAATTAATAAAATAAATTTATGTATTTTATGAATTTATATATTTAAAAAAAAATTTAATTGAAATTTTTCTGTTATATAATACAATATTTGTTCAATTATATTATATCAGATATGTATTGTAGATAGATAGATACATTGTAGAGGCTGCCCTAGCGGGCTACACTTCGACCGTAAGGTCCATTGTGATGCCTAAGGATGTGAGGATGTGAGTGGTGTGGAAAAAATTTTTGTATATAGACTAGGAATTGGTAGAATATGCGGCTGCAGCCGATTATGATCGAAACTATGCCGATATTCATCTGGAGTTCGTGAAGGAAACTACAGAAAACCTTCTCAAGCATAGCCGGTTACTTCGTTCTTGTCCATACGCCGACAGTTTAGTCAATTAACCGCCCAAAAACAACAAAAGTGATAAGTTTTATGAAATGTAAGAAAATTAACATTTCAGGTTGGTTCAATTTTATTGAACGGCAGTGTACCTTTATGTATTGTTGAAATATTTTATTATTTTGTAGAAATTTTGTACCTGATACTTTTAATATTTATTTTTGTGGCCAAAAGTATTAAATTGCAACTGTAATTTCAAAATCGACATTTTAGGTTAGCTCTAGTAATTATTAATAATTTAGTAAATATTACTTTGCGAATGGGTTTATCAATTTTCAATTTCAATTTCTACGCTTTTTTGCCTTATATTTTAGAGATTTACACCCCAACTTCTTTCCAATTAATATTTTTTCTAGACCTAATTTTGGAAAATAATGAAACAAAATTTCTGGGTTTCACAAAGACACTGAACAAGATCAAGACATAATTAAAAATTTTGCTAAAAAATACGCAGAATTAAATTTACATATATGCCTATATAAATTTATTAAATATTCGGATTTTTTTGTTAGCTACATTATATGACCAACAGAGACTTCGTAACGTCTAGCAAGTTTCGCTTATAATCTATAATTAAAACAAATTGCAAAAAAAAATCGAGCCTATATTGAAAATAATTACTATTAAAGAAAGGTACTTAATATCCCATTGTTTTGCAAATGGAGAGATATTTTTCATAAGTAGGGCCGACATTCCGTTTCACTATCATTAAAAAATAGCATAAACCTATACACACATATGATTAACTCTGTTTTATAATGCTTTATAATGCTATGCTATAAGTATGTATATACTTTTTTTTCTTTTCCATACACTACGAGTATTTTTCAAATCAATTATTCTGAATGCAAATAAGGAAATGCAAATATAACAATCACCATTTTATAAAAAAAAATCTAATCTATTTCTCTAGTAAGTCTTTTGAAATGTGTTGTTGCTTTGAAAATATTTAAGACATTCATCATTATAATATAGAGTTAAGCTAAACCAAAGGGTCCAGGATGTTAGCACCCCATGGAATTTCAAAAAACCAATAGGGAATATGCATGAAAATTTTTTTTCACATTTATTTTCAGAATATGAAAATACTGTTAATACTGTAATAATATTTAAAAACGAAATTAAAATCCGACAAATATCAAGGAAGCTATAAGCTTTTAAAGATTATTATCTGTCTCTTTCTTGCAAAAATACTAAAAACGGAGTTTTACGTGTATTTTAAATGGTGAAAGTGTAATATGACGTCACATAACATATCAAGAGGGCTATCACTCTCTTTGTCTAATCGGGAATTTCAATCATTCATATCACGCTTATTTTTAAAGTTATTTAAAAAGTAATTTTACCTTGATATTTGTCAAGTAAACATGCTTCAATTCAAGTGAAAAAAAATTTTCATGCATATTCCCTATTATACCATCTAATTGGTCATAAATGATCAGGTAGCCCCATTATTCAGTCAGCAATAGAAAACTTTTTCGATCGATGTTTTAAATTTTTTTCAAGGTCATGAACTAGATTTAGGCGGTTTCCCAAGGAAATAGATTTTTCCCAGGAAATAGGTCTAACCAATTATTTATTTTAAATGATCAATTATCAGTGAATTATTATCAATTGATCAGTGCCTTTATTTTTTCTCTGTATGGAATATGGGGTGCTAAAATATTTTCATGACCTTGAAAAAAATTAAAAAAATTGATAAAAAGTTTTCTATCGCTGAACAAATAATGGGACTACCTGACCATTTATGACCAGGTAGATGGTATAATTGGTTTTTCGAAATTCCATGGATGAGGTGCTTGAATCCTGGAGCCAAATAAAATAACATTTTTATTGATGGGATGTAATAATTATTTATACACGGGAAATAATATTATTTTATGATTTTCAATTTTATTTTTAATAATAGAAAAAAAAGTACAGAATTTAATAAAATAATATTCATAGGGTTTTCGTATTTTAAATACTATACATTCAAATGGAAAAACACAGGCACTTGGGCCCATAACCTGTAAATTATAATATTAGAATAGACTTGCATTACTCGTTGCGGATACGCGGTTGTGCATGCGATTGTTTTTGGACTACTGAATCAGACTTATAATAAAAATTGGCTGATCACATGGTTTTTTATAAATACAATGTATTTAAAAATTATGAATTATATTTTGCACAATGAAAGAAAATGTAAAATCACTTACCAATAAAATTTCTTTGAAACCTCGACACAATTCGTAAACAACTTTTCGCATATGTGGCACTAATGTGAATATTCTCAATGGACGAACACATCGTAATATCATGATCAATTGAGCTGGAGAATTTGGTGGTACTTGATGGGGCATCCAACATAAAAATACCAAACTCACCTAAACAAAATTTGATATTAAAAAAAATTAATTTTCAGTTTTAATTCGTATCATGGTTAAAATATTCTGGCACATAATATTCTGGACGAAATACCCAAAACAAAAATATCCACGAAAAGGTTTCACATTATTCCAGGTTTCATTATGAGTTTATTTCAAACTTTATGAGGCTAAATATGTTAAAACTGGAAAAATTTTGGAAAATATATTTGGATCATTTGATACTTACAATGTAGATAAAAACATCCAAAACCGATGCAACATCTTTGATATATGCTTTTGGTGTAAAAAATAATCCATCTGCTAGAATTTTTAATGCTAATTCTAAACTCATGGATATTACGAATCCATATTCGGCCACTTGTAGTGCAACATTCTCCATAACACGATAACTTGGTGTTTCAAACATCATGGATAAACAGGACAAAGTTGTCATTGTAATCATAACCCAATCCAAATATGTTACAAGTCCCAAAAAATTACTACAAGTAAAATAAAAATTAATTAATAATCACAAAATATAAATTCATCGCAGATTACAGATTTGCTCATATTTGATGACATCATGAGATGGACCACAAATTCCTGTACAAAATATCCCCGTTAATATCCTCGAGAAAGAATAATCCCAAGGAAATAATTGATGAGGTTTATTTAGTCTGTTGATCTAACTTGAATCCAAGTTGATCCGCTTAATTTGATCTGTTTTAGGAGTTCTTTTTGGCACTGAATTACTTCAAACTATAAATTCAACTCGGGATGATTAAGTTACCTGGATCAGGCTAGGAGTTTTCTGATCCTTAATTACTACAGTTTTGAATTCAATTCTGTTTATTTGTTTGTTAGTTTGTTCGCAAAAATTTCTGGACCAATTTTGATGATACTTTTTGTTTAAAACACTTAAAAACCGGTACCTTTGTGGAAGAATATGAGTAATCAACAATTCAGGAATACTTACTGTAAACTTTTATATTGAACTTTACGTTCTTTCCCAGTCAATGGATCTTTGAGCCGTGCATCATATCTTGCATAAACAATTAGCTGACAAATTTTACGAAATTTACTTTCTCTTGGTACAGCAAATAATGGTGTATCGAAAAATGGATGATTTTCTCGTAAATCATCTTCACGTTGATTTCTTTAAAGGAAAAAAAACAATGATTACAACGATTTCGACATGCGCAGAACAATTAAATTTATATTTGACATAATCAGACCGAGAGATTTATTAGTATCGAGTTTTCTCTTTGCAACAAAATATTTTATTGCAGGATTATTTATATCTAGTTTGATATTTTAAAGTTTATTCCTCGATGTTACGATTAACATGTCAAAATAACCACGTGATATGTCAAGGATAATTTGTGAAAGTGATTTCTCTATGCAATGATCGATAAATCGATTATATTCCAGGTAGGTTTAAATTACATTTTAAATACATTTTAGAATAAATTAAGATAAAATATGGGAAAAAAATAGAAAAAAGTCTGAAATTTAGGTTAAGATCAGAAATTCTTTTTATACAAAACCATTATTCTGCAAATTTATCTACAGCTCTGAAATACATGCTGGCAGCACCTACTTAGCAAAATGACCTCATTATCTAAGTTTCTTAGTATCTGTCAAATGTTCTGGCAAAAAAAATAAGTTAGATATACTTGAATCATTGTTAAATCTTAAGTCAACCACCCACCTCCCAAAAAATCCAAATCTAGCCCTAATCCTAAGGCTGTTCCAATATCACTGTTTAAGAGTGGTATAAAGATTGTCTCTGTCCATGTTAATGAATCCAGAAAGGGGCTCTAAAACTTCTTAATATGCCCATACATCGAGTAGAACAGTGAACAGAGTCCTAATGTGTTTATTATACCGTGCATATATTATTTATTATAAGTTTAGTCCCGAATTAGTTATGGTAGAAAATATTCATCGGAGAAAAAAATTTGGTATAAATGACCAACGTCAAGCTAGTGAATGGTCGAAATCAACGCGACAGGTTGGAAAATATTTATCTTTGAAACCGTAAAGGATAAAAGACGAATTTAAAACTGTCCGTTTTTTTAAACAACTTTTGTTTGAAAGTGAATAGTTTTGCCACAATTTGTATTTTTACACATCTGTGTGTGTGCAAAAAGTAAAAGAAACAATTCACGCATTGATAATGAACTCAGTATATACCGGGCCTTTTCTTCATGAAATATAGTTTTATTCTAAATATGACAACTGTTCGGTATTGAACCATGAATTCAGATACTAGTTACTACCGAACCTTCAATCAACATTAGATCTCATTGGATTTTCATTCCAAAATTTCTACAAAACTCACCTACGCATTTCAGCTTGTTGCCGTTTCGCCTGTAATAATTTAATATCCAAATCATGAGGTCTTGTTCGGGCCGAACTAACACGATTCATAGCACCAATATCACCATTCTCCATTAAATGTTCATACGTTTGTTTCAATTTAATGGATCCACTACGGACACTTCTACGAATGGAACGTGAACCAAATCTACAAAAATGTTGTTTTTATCAAATTTATAAAAATTAAAGAGATATTTAAAAAAATAAATTTAAATCTATTTACGTATTTAAATATTTGGGAATTTTAGCATTTAAAAAACGCAGCCAACGCAATTAACATGAAACACAGAAACGGTATAAAACCATATAATTAATGTATATATAGAAGCTTTATTATGGCGCACATATATATTGGCTAAAAAACAAAATGTCGCTAGAACTGAAAGAACTGATTAATAAATATTATAAAAGCTGCAACAAAAAAAAGGAAAACTTAATTATCATTCCAAAATTTGCTATAAACAACAAAAATTTCTTAACAAGTATGGATCTAAAAATTTACTTTAAAATCTCAAATGGTACCAATTTTGGGAAAATGTTTCGAATAAAAGTTGTTACTATATTTATCATGAACAATTTTTATCCAAAGCATTTTTTTCGAAAACCGAATGAATAAGGCACCAATCAATTATATATAGAACGCTACTTTTGTGGCCATGCGTACAAAAAACTAGCCAAGAAACGTATAAATGATTCCAGAAAAAAATGAATTAGTCTCAGATCAGTAAAAACTATTTTTGAATGTCAGAAATTGCTCTTGGGAAATTTTGATTCATTTGAGTTTTTATAAACGGTTACTTGAGGAGCGATTGCTGTGGAGAGTAATCGATCAAAAGCTGGGAATGAATTATTTACATAAAACCAAACTTGGAAAATCCAATTTTTTTCAATTTTGTCCATTTTTAAGTTGCAAATTTCTAAAAATCTCCTTACCGGTTGCGGTTTTGCACAAAATAGTTCAAAATAAACAAAATTACAGTAAATATAGAGCGTCTCACGGTATTAGTCAATGATTGAATCAAGAGACTGCCGAATCTTCAATTTTGGTTGTAGAAGGGAACTATTCCGTTAATATTTTACCCAATTTGAGAAAATAAAGTCATATATTTAACACAAATTAAAACTGCAAATTAATTAAATAAAACATTGCTCCGGTTTCGAAGACAACAAAATAAATACTTACTTTTTCTGGTCAATTCGAAGCTGTTTAACACTACTTATAGTACCTTGTGGTTTTAATGGACCTTTCCCACCGGGCACTGGAATCATGGATGAATCGCCCAACATTAAGCGTTGATTATTCGAATCACTGAAAAAACATTCCGGAATGAAGGACCCATAAAGGGCACCTTGGAACTAATGAAAAAGAGGTTTCAACCAAAATTGGCAGATTTTTTTATAAATTGTAGCTTTGGTTCTTCTAATAAAATGTCTCAAATAACTGATTTTTGTGTATGTCAAAACTTTGATCATTCTAAACAAAAGTTTCAATTGGCAGAATTTCTGAAAATAATCTTAAAAGACATTTAATTCAAAAATCAACCAATTTTGCTAAAATCCCTGATTTTCCATTGTTTTGTGAGGGGTCTAAAAATTTCACTTAATAATTACTTGATAATGTGAGTAATAACAGCTTTTCGTAATTTAGTAGGCGCACTTCGTACTTTTGGCAGATCATTGATCATTTTAAATGGTTTTTGTTTACGATAAACAACTTTTGAATCAAAAATTTCCTCACTTAGCTTTTTACTAACACCATCTGCGGATTCTTCATCTTCTACTTCGTAAACAAATTGACGCATAAAACTTTCTCGAACCTGGAAATTTTTTAATCGTATTAAAGCTCACAGCCAAGCTTTGGAGTTTTTCCATACCTTTGGTAAATTAAAATCAGATGGAACATGATGTAACGAGGTCATTTGTGGACTATCTGGAAATTTCTCAAAAATCCGTAACCGGAATGGTAACGTCTCCTTAATTTCTGCACTCTGTTCACGAAATTTCAATTGTTTTAATTTCTTAATATCTTCATCCAATTCTAAATTATCCAAAATTACGGCTACGAACAAACTTAACACAATCTGAAACAAGATAATTGATTAGTTCAAAATTATAGAATGGACCTACTTGTGTACAGTGTGTTTCAGTAAAGAGGTCACAAACTTCCATGGAAGAGATTGCAATAAAGCTTTTTGGTGAGCCAATCAGGCGTGGATCCAACCTTTAAATTAGGGGAAGGTCCCTCACTTGTTATTCTGCTAATCTACATTTAACAAGCTTTATCCAAAAAAAAAATAGCAACAGCAAATATCTCGAAAACAGTAGGACCTAGAATATAGACATATTGGATTGAAACGATAGGACCAGTTTCTTAAAAGTTGGCATCCTCGCATGAATGAGGATTTGATTAAGTAAAAATAGACTGGGTATTTTCTACCAACGCTTAGCTACAAAGGCGGGTGGTCACACCTCTATTAACCATTCTTGAAAATCCGCCATTGATACTAGAAATTAATGATCTCTTTACTGCAAGAACATCCTGTAAAACTTACAAGTGTGACAAATAAATGATATAATATAAAATAGATTGCCACCAATGGTGCCAAAGTCTCTTGGGTCCGTAACATTGTTTCGTCCATAACTTCAACCCAGGCCTCTTGCGTTAGAATTTGGAACATAGACATGAATGCTTCGGGGAAACTTTCAAATTTTGTAAAATCACATAAGAAACAAAATAATTGCATTGATATACTTGATGATATAATTAGTAAACACATTGTGAAGATTATCAGACTGCCGAGCTTTTTACCAGGACCGAAAATTTTATAAACAAAATCTTCTAAGAGCGGTGATGCTTTAATTAATCGGACCACTCTTAATACCTACAAATAAAACAAAATTTGTTTGTGAATATATTCAATTTTAATGAATTTAAACCTCTTTTCCGTAAGGTCGATTGGATTTTTAAAGTGAATCAACATATGTGCGAATTTTTTCTATGTATTTATTCTAAAGATTATGGATAGTTTTTTGCCAAAATCTGAATTGCGTAAAAGGTTAAAATTTGTTTTTGCCCAATAAACGAATATCTTTTTGTGGAATTGTGATGAAAATTTTCTCTTTAAAAAGTTCAATGATCCACAAAGTTTTGTGTGTGAGGTAACGAGTTTTCCAGTAAGCTTATCTTAAGTCTGAACACAATCACTTTTGAAACTTATGCATCAGCTTCGACAAAATTTGTAAATGTCTATATGCTAGTGTATTTACTGACATGAATTACAAGTTGCCCAAACAAAACATAAATAATACAGTAAAAGTCATCTATAAAGTCAGTATAAATAATTACAAAATAAATTAGTTTCAACATACAAAAGTTTAAAGAACTTTTGATGCAATTATCCTAAATGGTAAAAGAATTGAAAAGGACGAAATTGATTTTAGGAAATTCGTCCCTATATTAATAAGACAATCTACACATAATTACAAAGGTTTGAGCTGAAATCCAAAGGTCAACACTACTATTAAGACACAAAAGTTTAGTAAAATGATCTTGTAGTGAAAAACTACAAGATATAAAATATATATTGTATCTAAATTCTAAAACCAATGATTGTACATTTGATCACTTCTTCCGTTCAAATTAGAGTATGATAACCCGCCAAACGAAGTATAACTTCAAAAACAATAGCTTTATATTGAAAATCACTTACTTGAAAATATGTAAACACTGACAAATAAAAACTTGGAATAATATGAACAGTTGTACCAATTGCCAATAGCAATTCAAATTTATGTATCGAATGTTTATAATAACCCCTCCATCCCAGACACCACATTTTAAATAGCGTTTCCAAATCCAAAAATATTGTAAAGACCACTTCAATGTAATAGTACTTCTCATAGAAGACATGTCTTGGTCGACCGTCATGTTTAAAATGCATCGATGCGGTCACAATACCATTTGCCAATATAATGACCATAACGATTAAACGAAAATGGGGGGATCGTAAAATATTATGGCAGATTTCTGGTGCCATACCACCATGTTTATTCTCATCTATAGTCACCAGTTTCCAACCGGTATCATCACCTGTTAAAATCTAGAAAATTGACTTGGTGTAGATTTAAAAAAAGTTTAGACTGGACAGTATTAAATTGAAGTTATTGGTGGAAAACGTCTTACTATCCAAATCATTTGCCCTAGACGGAGAATCGAACCCGAGGCCATACGACACTCTACCATCAAGCCCCACATTCTCAAACCAAAATGTTTAGCGAGGTTTCAGAGTATTTGCGACAAGCTCACCTTGACTTGTGGGACTTCTTCGCTCACGTCTTAAAACTGGTCTCGTTTTCTTAATCTCAGTAGGCATTGCTAGTAGGCATTACAAACGGGATCATCTGGGGAACATAATACGGTTAAAACTTATGGCTTTCGATTTAATCCGAAATGTACAACATTTTCCGCCAAAAACTTTGCTCGAAACAACACCGCATACCTGTGACGCTGTACTACTTTGTATATGTCCACGCACACCCCACATTTGCTGGAATTGAACACGTATCTCATTAAATGTTTCGGTAATTACAGCAATAAATACATTCTTCACAAGCCACGCTAAGAAGAATATCATTGTACTAAAATATAGCACAGCGCGCCATCCTGGTAGTGAATCAATCGCCCTGTACATAATGAAAACCCAACCTTCTTGTGAGGCCGCTTGATATACCGTAAAAATACTTGTAGCAAATTCATCAAATCCATTAAAACCCATTATATAACGGGATAATTCCAGTTTCATACATTTCATTCCTTCCGGACATTGGT
The DNA here is from genome assembly GCA_963920215.1 of Nineta flava. Taxonomy (NCBI): domain Eukaryota; kingdom Metazoa; phylum Arthropoda; class Insecta; order Neuroptera; family Chrysopidae; genus Nineta; species Nineta flava. Next base: position 68,012,338 of record OY986045.1, read on the forward strand.
AACCGGAATTTGGATCCATTGAACAAAATGTATCGGGTATTGCTAAACTGTTTATAGTTATGTAGCTAAAAAAAACAATATTTTAGAAGAAAAGATCAGAAAGAAAGCCAACAATACGATTCAGATTATTTGGTCAAACCCTAATCATTTTGCTTTTCCCTTATTTGCAAGGTCGTATATCTAAATCCCCAACAATCCGCGTTTTGTTTGCCAGTCAAAATGTTTGGGATCTAAACGTTACAATAATCATTCGCATTACATTATAATTTACTTGTTACACGTAAGTTACTTTTTGAACTTCGTAAACCTATGTGTTACATATAATATAACATACACAGCCATGTTATTTCATGAATCGTATTGTCCTTAGATCCTATTAATTAATTTTGGATATTTACTTTGGATCAGTTGTATTTAAGACACAGTGATTTTTTAATTCGCCAAAAAATTGGACACCTAATAATCCATAAAGTGACATAAAAAATAAGAAAAATAATGTTACATTATAAATTTGTTGACTCGATCGCCTAAAAACAGAAAAAAAACACGAACAAAAATTACAAATAGATATTTTTGGATTCAATTTTGGAAAAAAAACGTACTTGAAAATTTGATTAATCCGTGATTTCGGCATAGAAAATTTCAAAAATACACGTAAAAATCGTATCATTATTAATGGTCTTGGTGAACGTAGTATTGATAGGTAACTAAATCGTGGTACAATTCCGAGCATTTCAAAAATTTGTAAAATCACTGAAACCCATAAAAAGAATACCATACTTGCATCGAACTGACACCAATGATCTTTTAAATATGGTGCATCGCCCTAAAATAAGATTCAAATTATTCATTTTGTGCAAATCAAAAAAAAAAAACAAATCAAAATTTGTATCTCAAAGCTGCAAGATTTGTCTAACTTTACATTTTTCATTGTGGCAAAATTTTTGGTCTCGTTGTTGCAACCGCCTGGCAGAAGTTTTCACACGTGATGAAGTTTCAATCGATTGTTTAACTGAGCAAGCGCAGTATTATGTTTTATGGAATTTTTTACTTATGTCAAAATAGAGATTTCTATTTGAAGCAACTTTACTTTGGGAGTCGAACCCATGAACTCTGGCAAGACCAACGATCAAAAATTATATGTATCCCACCACCATAGCACCTGGTAGCTCAGAGGCAGAGCGTTGGTCTAGAATTCCAGAGGTCGTGGGTTCGATTCCCATCCTAGATGTGTATGATTTTTCAATAAATCATATCAAGCATTTGTCACAGAATGTTATCAATCTTCAGACATATTACTTAAATGTTAAATTAAGTAAACGCTAATCACTTCCGTTGGTATAATATAACCAAAAGGCAAATGAGATTAATTACTGTTCCCAGTTCGGACCATCTCAAAATTTGAATAAAAATGTGACAAGCTAGTTTTTTTCATATTCCACAAAATAATGGGTGATAAAAATTGGGTTTTGGATGTCCTTTGCCAATTTTCGATATCGATTTTAACTGGTGATTTAGTATGGGAATTCTATGCGGTAGGGTTTAGTGTATTGACCATAGCTCGTGGATTTAAAAAGTTACGATTTATTTGATGGCTATTTGCAACCTTGTTTAAATAATTTATATAATATTTTTATCTTTCTTGTAAAATGTTCATTAAATTCTCCTTATTTATGATTTTAATAATGAATTTATTTTGCCGTGTGAAAAAGTTAAAATCTATGCGTAGGTGAGGAAAATCAGTTCCTCACCTACCAAACCAGTTCCATTTCTAAATCCATCGACTCCACTAAATAAACTGCATACATTGAAATTCCAATGTTATGAGAATTATTACGAACACTTTTTCGAATGGATAAAAAAATCTTGCAGTTGTGAAACTTTCTTATCGATACTCTCCTTCTCACCTTTAGAATCCCCCGTATATGCATCTTCGCAATCATTTCCGCTGTAAATAAGAAGGTGACCGTTGTGTCACAACCAAACGTTACATACGGTAATATCGGATGTTTCTCTAATGTTTTCGGTGTATTCAAACTAACTGAAACCAGACTAACAAGTGCACAGAAACGCATAACACGTCGTACCCATAACTAAAATTAGTGAAAAAATAACAGCGTGATCAAAACAAGGGGTTCACTACGTGGGATTGGATATACCTGATTTACCCATTCAATGTCAGCACTCTCATTCAGCGATTCTTCAGGGCCGTAGTCTGCCAGTACCGGTTCCCCTTTTAAACTTTGCTTGCGTCCTAGCATCATGCTGAAGGCCGATTGTTTTGGCATTCAAATTTACTTAATTAATCAAATAATCCATGTTTAAGTTTTATATGTTTTTTTGGTATGTTTGATGAAAAAACATTTTTCAAGTTTTCGACCCATATGATGGGATTGGTTCCACACATATGACGACACGGTACTATAGCATGCTAGTAAAAAGCTTACAGCAAGCACTCCACCAACAATAGAGTAATCCAATGGATGCTGCGCGCTAAATTGTCTCCATCTTATTATAGATCAGGATCGCATCGTATCAAATAATTTCTATTTTCAAAACATGCTTTTAGCGAACACTTGTTCATAATATCTCTCTTAATATTGGAAAAATCGAAAAAAGAATTGCACTTCGGTCTTTGGCCCATTGTGCTCCCCCTTCTACTTCAGTCTGACGAGATTTGATTCTCTTATATCTTGGCAATATCCAGAAGCTTGCTTATTAGGTTTTCCTGAAGATTCATATAGTCGGGGTGAGATGCACCGAATTGTATTTACTGAAAACGAGAGATTCACAGTTAAAGATGATGTGGCTAGATGTTTCTTTCTCCTCGCCGTACACTTGCATTAGTGGAACCATATTGTGGGCAGGTGTCTTCGTTGGTGATAATGTCCGGTGATGAATCCGGTAACTTAACAAAGTTGTATCCTGTTCAGGTTGAGTGAATCGAGAGGCAACCTCTTGGATGCATTCCAAAACAGTATTGTCCCGAGATTTTGCTGCGGTATATTTTCCCAGTGATCACGGTGTTTAACGTTCATCCACTTGTTGCCTTTCGAATTCCTAAAATAGGTTCTGGATCTAAGAAAGATATTCCGACTCCCTTCTTTCCTAAGGTATCTGATTATTTGATTCCTTCGAAACCACTGTGACCTGTATCCAGATCAATTTAACATAGTTCCGATTTGCCAGCTTCAGTAGTTCCTCTAGACAATCTCTGAGGTGATTTCAGTGGCAGATAAGGCTTTAGAAGAGCTTCGTTGTCCGAGATAATATATACCTTCTGATTTGTGTAGCCCTTTCGTAGATTCTCCAATATGGCGTAAAGACTTCTGCCTGAAATATTGTGGCATACTTCCCCAAGTTAAGGCTAATGTTTGCCTTGAGTCTTGAATTATTCTATTTGCTTACATCGAAGCTTTGTTACTTGTCTTTTTTTTCACGACAAGATCTATTGAAATTAATCTCATTTTTGATATCCCATAAATCGCTCACCAAATACGGACCGAACCACCACCACCTCTAATAAAACTAGATTTGAGTTTACATCGTGGTAATAGATAATATTTTCGTTGATACAGTGAACTCCTGATCTATATTTACTATAACAATGCTGGTAAAAGCTCACACACTCCCCCAACAAACAGAATATCATGGATGCTGCGCGCGTTAAAAGAATCTCCATCTCTTATTAGTTCAGTGGGTCATCACTATTGGTAGAAAATCAATAATTCAGGAAAAAAAATAGAGGAAAGATAATTGATGAAACAAAATATTTTTTTATTTATTTTTATTTATAATTAATTGAATTTCTTTTCTACACTTCGTGTATATATTTTTTCTGAAAAATTTTCTTTTAGTGTTTTTTAATTTTTATAAATATATTTCAAAAAAAAAAAGAATTTTTGGAAAATATATAAAGTTATCCCTTCAAATATTACGAAACTGATTTTACTTGTATAAATAGGTTGATCGAAAACTTGAAATCTATTTTTAAAATATGAATAACTTTATTGCTATTAATTAAGTCACAGAAACGGTCAAATACATACCTACATACATTGTACGTGTCACCTTAGGGTTCCGTAGAATGTACTCAATTGTGAATTTGTTGCGAACTGAAAATTCTATACTGATGTACATTTTAAGTTTTACATAATCCACTAAACCTTTTAAGGTTTATTAAAAACCGTTCATCAGATATATTTCGGGGTCACTGTGACCATTTTCAAACAATGAAATGAGATTTTTCGAACATGATCGTAGTGACCGCAAAAGATATGTAACAATCGGTGTTAATAAACCGTAACAGTTTTAATGGATTATGCAAATATGGAAAATCTCAACACAATTAAATAAAGATCAAAAACGTATTTCACCACGCTATAATATAAAATCTGGTCGCTGAGAATCCGGAAATTTAATCAAATTAGTCTTAAAATCAAGAACTTAAGTTTACTTAAAATTCCTAAGCAGTTTGTTCTATGACTTTAAATTAAAAGCAAAAAAATTATTATTTTCAAAAAGTCTAGGAACTTTTAGAATGGCACCCTTTATTCAATACATTTAGAAAAGTGTATTAAAATATTAGAGAGTTAGTACAAAATCGATTGAATAATTATTTAAAAATATTTAATATTGCGAATATATTTAAAAAAATTCTTACCTAATTATTAAAAAAATGGCTGTGATATTTGTGAAAATGGCACTTACAATTTCAATATGACGAATTGAAGTTCTCAATCGATTTTGTACCAACTCTGTATGGATAACTTTAAATATTACTTGAGAAAAAACCAACATAAAAACGAATGCAAAAGATGAAAGGTTCTTATTTGCTGTTATTCAGAATCTTTTGCAATAAAAAAATCCAAGAAATTTAAATAAAAAAATCCATGTTTTCTACTGTCAATCCTAGGACTGCATGTCAATATTCTCATACCCAGAAGAAATGACACAATCCATATTATTCCGAAAAATTTCCTATCTATGCATCAAAAAAATAAAAAATACCATGCATGTTTTGTTCCAAAAAATTTTTGTGCTTTCCTGGTATAAACTGCGTGCAGGTGAATTTTAAATCTCAAGCACTGAGATTATTCGCAGCATATTTATTCCTTGCAATAACTTTAGAAACTTTGCACTAATTGTTTGTTTTTTATCTAAAAGTTCAGCAAATAAGAAATAAAATAAAACTTACCCAAAATAAAAAATATATTATAACTCAATTTTTCTATGGCAAAATAAAACTTAAGTACAAATTTTAAAAAAATCATAAATATATTTTAGTAAATGTCGAATCCAAAGATACTTCGTGCATAAATGTTCCCTTACTTGGACGTATTTTGAAAAATAAAACAATTTTAGTGATATCTCGAAAAAGACCAAAATATATTTTAAAAAATAAACCAATAACCTCATCTCATATACGAGGTCACTGCCCAGTGGAATAAACTGATTCACTCCAAAACAGAGATTTCCTTGAATTTGACAATTACTCTATATGTAAGTTAAAATTGAGCGTGAGAATTAGTTCTACAAATAAAATCACATAATCTTATTTAACAAGATTGTAAAATATCAAGTTTATAGCTAAAAACTTTTAGCCATAATCTAAAACAAATGGCTTTTTGTAAAAGAAAAATTGTACAACAATTCGTGTTTGTATATTATTACTAATAGCAAAATACGAAAAGTTTTTATGGACGGAATGTTTTCTTACTCAGAAATAGAAATTAATTATGTACTTCTTTGTCGCAGTATGAATTGCAATTTATCTTTAATTCGAAAATAACTAGAAGTTTTAATATTTTTAAGGATTTGCGTTTGTGGAAATGATCCATGGATTTAATCACATATAATCAATATTCGTACCTATATAACTTAAGAAACAAAAATATGGAAAATTATGTCTGTTCATGTTCAGACAGATTAATTTAGGTTAGGTTACGTTTTTCATTAAATTTGGTCGCTCTCTTCCTTAAGAATGGCATGCAAAATTTTTTTTCGAATTAATAGAATAAAAATGGCAATCTGTATAAGAATATTGATAATTAAAAATTTATTTTTATATAATGACACTACTGTTAAGGGGTTACACCTAGATATAAATTTCAAAACCACGAATTTATAGTGTATCATCCGTTAAGACAACTGATTCATTGACTTAAAACAAGCTCGTGAGTTCTATTTTCGTTAAAAATAGAAAATAAAAACAAAAGTTCCACAATAATAACAAAAATATGACAGATGACATTCAAGTAGTTACAAATTCACCGCTAGAGGCAGCATTTGAGCTGTGCTCCCCAATCTTTATGTATTGTTTTAAATGAAAAAATATTAATGCTCCATGAAAATAAGAAGGTTTTTTCGTATAAAGCTAAGTATAACCCTTTAATAAAAATTTAAAATTTTAATAAATAAAATATAATTTTCTTGTGCAATTATATTAGTAGGTTCCGTTCACCGTGACCATTATTATAAATGGTATAAAGACCTGTATCCACGATCAAAGACATTCGTCAAAATTCTTACTCCATTCGTGAAAGCTTGAACGCATAACTTGGAGTACAAATGGAGCGCTTTTTGTGTTTAATATTTGTTATTCAGATGTATATTTGACAGTTTGTCATTGTCACATATAAGTTTTATAATATTTGACACTTTCTTTTATACGTTGTTTACAATCAGTTTTATCGTTGTATTTTATGTAAGCAACACACGAGTAGTTTAAAACTTTACCACCAGATATCGCTTATTTTCAATTGTGATTAGAGACTCACTCTATTTTAAGAGTCTGAACACGACGTATGATCGCCAATCACAGCTTGCTATCTGGTGTTCAGACTCTTATTACAGTGTTTCTTAAAAGATGCTATTCAATGCTAACTTCATTAATATGATTGTACTGTCACCTGGTGCTATTTGAGTTGAACTGTGACAAATTGATGAATTGTGACAAATTTCTTTGATTGTGGACAAAAAGGTCTTAATAAATTCAATTGTATTTATTTATTTATAAAAAAGAAAATTGTGTAAAAAATTAAGTACAAATTCCGTGTAAACTAAGGAACGACTACGAAATACTGTTTTTGTTTGGAATGAGACAAAAGCGCCAGTGACTAGCAAAACAAACTTTGTTTTTTATTTTCTTTCTATTTTTTTTCCTGTAACACACTGTACGTTTTCTATCTACTTTCGATTAATATTATGCGTGATTGTGGCCTCATAATCTCATTCATTTTTATTTCGAACACTTTGTGTATTTTTTTTTTAGAAAGAAAAAATAAACTACTACATTGTGTAAAACTAAATGTCATACATTTTTTTGGGGGGGAAGACATGGCATAAATTTTTACCAATGGAATAGTTGTGGTCCCCATAGGAGAAAGTAAATATTTCTATTTTGTTTTTTTATTTAAACATATTTTTTATTTTATTTGGGTTGTGGCGTTATTGATCGTGTCTCATAATGAGAGGAAGGCATTGAGAGTCCTGGTGGAAGACTGGCAGAGGTTGTTGCTAAAGTATTATCAAGTTTTCGTGTTTCATGCTCTAATAGTAATGCATCCAATGTTGGATCTTGGCATACTGTACGTAACGAATCACCTAACGTTTGACGCAACTGTTGCATTTCACGTCCAGCACGTGTACTGCGTAAAACGTATTGTTGACGACGTTTAATTTCTTGATTTAATTGGTCGCGTAACATTTGCACCTGAAAATACCAAAAAATATTAATTGAAGATTAGGGGAGAAAAATTGAAAAATATTCATTTTACTTGATTTTCTAAACGTAAAATATGTTGACGATGGCTTTGTTCTCTGGCTTCCAATAATCGTTCCGCTTGTAATTGAGCTGCACGATAACGTTCAATTTCAGTACGATCATATTTGAACTCAGGGCGTATACGAAGTCGTGTAATTTCAGCATCCTTTTCAGATACTTGAGATTCTAAACGACGTACTTTCAATCGAAGCTCACGTATTTCTTGCTCATGATGTAAGCATTCTGTACTCGAATCAATTTCACCACCAATAATTACTGTTTTTTCTGGACGTTCGTAACTCTTACTTCGTACAGATTTTCCAGTTGTTATGGCACGTTCTAAGCTGCGTTTATCCGTTTCTAACTGTCGAATCTGAAAGATTTTAGTTTAGTAATTTAATATTTTCTTTTTTGTGCATAACTTACCTTTTCTGTTAATCCATCAACTTTGCCCCTTAATTCGCTACGCTCTCTTTGTGTCGTTGCCAATTGCCTTGATAATTCTTCATCGTGGCGTTCATGAGTTCGTATGTATCGATGAGCTGAACTTGTTCGTTCATCCACGGAAATTGATGGGCTATCTGGTGGCCATTGAACTGCTAAACGTAATTGTGATTCTAATCCAGCACGTTGGACTTCATTACTAGCCATATCATTTCTCAAATGTTGGACAGTATCTTCTAATTGTTCTTTCGCTCGTCTTAATTCAGCAGCATTTTGCTGGCTGTGATCTAATCGTTCAGCCAAAACTCTTCTTTCGTTTTCAGCATTCAATAATGATTTTTGCAACTGGAATAAAGTTTTTCAAATTAAAGTTTGCGCCAAGTAGGATATATTAACAATTAGTCGCAAATTTTTATCAAATGTCGTTGTTTGGTTAGAAAGGAAATTGGCTCTGATTTTTGGAATATAATTGGATAAATATTTCTTACCAAATGAGTGAATGAGATTAAATTTCATCTAATACCTGTTTCAATTTTTCTGTACTAGATTGAGACATTGTACTTGTTTCTAAGAATGCCCTTTGTAAACCTTGAATTTCATTTCGTAGATCATTTTCACAGCCAGCAGCCCGTTCCAAAGATATATTTAATTGATCGATAGTTGTTTTTAATGAAGCACATCTCTCCTCTAAACTAACAACTGTTCGACTTTGCCCTTCACAACGTTCTTGCAGTTTCTAGAAAGAAAATAGACACAATTATAATCATAATTTCCTGTTAATCCAGTGAGACTTGAAGTTCATAAAAAGTAGACCAGAAAAAGTCGATTTGAATTATCATGATCCAATAGCCTTTCATTCCTTTCTCAAAACTTCGATGCAACTATATAAGCGCATTTCGGACAGGTAACCAACTTCAGTAAGTTTAAAGGGGGATAAAATCAAAATTTTGACATACTTGAATATTAGCGTCTTTTTCATGCAACATCATTTGCAAACGTTGTATATCACCCTCCAATGAAACTCGCTGAAGTTCTAATTTACCAGAGCGTGCTTCTGAACGACCTAATTCATCCTGCAAACCACGTTTCTCACTTTCTAAACGTCCAATTTGCGCACGCATTTTTTCACATTTATCATCACATTGTGATTTATCTTCAGTGGATGTTTGTAAGGACAATTCTAAGTTGGTAATTTTTTCCCTCATTATATTTACTTCTTCAGTTTTTTGTTTCAATGCTTCACTCTAAAAAATGTATAAAGTTTTTTTCATCTACGAATTTTTCCTTTGATTTGAAATTGTTTATTACATGTGCATGAAGAGCTGCTTGTTTTTGTCCTAATTTCGCCTCAAGTGATCCTTTCTCCTCTTGAATATTTCGCAGGGATGTTACAATAGTATTCAGTTTACTTTCACCTTTACTTTGATTCTCAGATAGTTCTGCCAACTGCTTTTTACAGTTACCTACTTGGGTCTTGTAATCATCCTAGATAGATAAAAGAAAAAATTAGAATCGAATGTATTATCCTTTAAAAGATTGCATACCCTTTCTCGTTCTATCTGTGCAACTTGTTGCATCAAGTTTCGAACTCCTTTCCGAACAACTTCTGGATCGACTTCAATTACACCTTCTCGGCAATCTGGATGTTCTAGTTTGACAAAAAGAATCACATTATATAACGATCTTTGGAAATACTTTTATGTACAAATTCAATATACCTCCTCGGTGAGGACTCCAACGTCGAGACGGACTAAGTAAACGATATGGAATTGAAACACTGCCATCCAATTGAATACCAGCAATTCGTCGTAAGGTTGAACCAACACTGGATAAACGCTGTTCAATGTCACGTTTGTGTGCTTCGCATTGTGCAAGTTGTGCATCTAAAGCACGAATTCGACCTTCAGCTCCACCTAAACGTGCCTAAAATACCAAATAAAAACATTAGTATGGAAATTTACGAGTTGGAAATTATTTTGATACCTTTAACTCTTGGATTTGTTGAGATGCATCTGCTAAACATACTTCCAAATTATGTTTTTGGTCTTCCAAACGTTTTTCTCGAACACGACTATCTTCTAAACGAGCCAATAACTCCTGCTCTCGTCCATGACCCCTTTCTTCACGTTCAGCACCTCGGGCACGTAAACGACCAATCTCTTGACGGCTTCCTTCTAGATTTGTTTCTAATTCTACCATCTACAAAAACAATTTTTAATCAGCTTTCTAAATTTTGCTTTCATTTTTTGCTAATATTACCTGTTTTTTAAGTTGATGCAGCTCTTGTTGGGCCCTTTCACGTTCCTCACATTCATTGGCTAGTCGTGATTGTAATTCACGTTCTTCAGCTTGTTGTTGTGTTGCAGACGAACCAGCTTTTTGTATTTCTTCCTGTGCTTCACGCAAGCGTTGATCAGTATTGGCTTGTTCACGTTCCGCAACCTTAATTTCACCTTGTAAACGTGTTTTTTCATTTTCTAAAGCTGCTCGTGTCTCTTCTAAACCTGAAGAATGCAATCGAAGGTAGAAATTGTTTTTTTATCAATTTATGGTTTAGGAAAATAGGAATAGAAAATAGGCTTGTGAGAATCTCTTATGAAAATAGATTCTAATATAAATTTGTACCGTCCAATTTTCTGGCGCTGCAGACTTTAACAGGTATTTGTATTCCTAAAGAAATTGTTGTTAAAAGTTTTTGAGTGCTATTCCCGAAATCTGTTAGTGTATTGGTTATAAATTTTCTCATTTTCCACCTTTTAGTTATTTTTCATTTTTATTTATTTTTTATCTGAATGCATTTTTATTATAACAAGTTTTTAAATTTTTTTGTAAATATTTTTTAATTTTTTATTTGTGGTCAATTAGAAACTAAGAATTTCGACAAAATTCATCCTATGAATTTGATTTGATTTGTATAATGATAAAAATAGAAAATGCACAGCTTACTCTAACAATATTTATTATTTTTTATTCCTGCAGGACATCGTATTAAAAATCTCATACGTCCCTTTGAGACAAGGACTATCTCCATTGTTAACATTCAACTTCCGAGATCTTACAGTTTTTGAGATGTTTTCGGACGGATGTATATATTGATATCTGACCACTTTGGTCAAGACATCTGGTGGCCAAAAAAGATACCATTTTTAGTGTACAGTATAAGTTATAGATGGCCCAACTAAATTTTGGAAATAAATTTAAAATATAAACTAAAATTGACATTTCAAACTGTCAAAATTTGTGACATTAAAAAAATAGATTATTATCTCGTTGTACACAAGAGACAGCCATGTTTTTAAGCTCCGCCCATAGGTCTCAATACACGATTAGTTTTCAGCAGATAACAGGTTTTGAGGTTCTGTGATACCAAAAAGACCATTTTTGGCTACGGGTCTAGAAAATGGAAAGCGTTAGCACATTCATAATTTAGTTCACGCCATTAGGAGTGCAATCACGTTTTCCCACGAAAAATTGTCTATATTAAATTCCTTTCCTTTAGAGGAGGATTCAAGTTTAGGTCTAGTTGGAGACATTTTATTGTATTTTTAGCCCTAGACTTCATACCCGTTGAAAATATTGATGGCAGAAAATAAATTTTGGTCCCCATGTCTTCAAAAAAAAGAAAGACAAAACGTGCTGAAATTTTGTATGTAAGTTCTGGAGCGAACTTCGAAAAAACTCCACGATTATTCTTTAAAAAAATCATTTATAGTAAATTAATTATTTATTGTTTAAATTTTAAACATACAAAGTTGTTTTTTTTTTTTAATACTTTAGAAAATTTAAAATCTCATTCATTTCTCCCTTGGGGTGGATGCCGGCGTATTGTCATGTTTTGAGATATCATTTAATTGTTTCAAAGTCGATGTCATAATGCCACTAAGTTTATTAACGCCATCACTTGTAATACGATCATTAACTGATTTAATTTTTCGTCTCTCCTCAATACGATTCTGTAATGTTCTCGTAGTTTTATCATACGATTCTTGATCGAACGTATCTTGTTGAGATTTTTCAGGATCGATATAATCACCAACATTCATTTGACGCATATCATCTAAACGTTGTTGTTCCACTGGAAAAAATAGTGTAATAGTGTTACTTTTTTTTGAAAAGTCATGTTTAAAAGGTCCAGTTTTTTTTTCAACGTCTGAGTTGGTTGATAATTTTAGTAAAAACACAGCTGGCAGAAGTAGGTTAGTGGTTGATAATTTTAGTAAAAACACAGATGGCAGAAGTAGGTTATAATATCTGTGGAAAATTCGAACCACGTTTTATGCCCCTTTAAATATACAGATCAGTTAGTGTTTTTCGCTATGATTTCAACTGTTTTCTATTCTAAGAAGAGTAAATATCTCTTAAACCTCCGATGCTCAGTCTGAATCCAAGTCATTAGGTTGATAACTTGGATTCCCTTCCCCATAACGCCTAAATTTTAACTATGAGCCAAAGTATCCTTGCCGAATTGGACCTGACATTCATTAATTTTGCTTGCCTGTAGCCTACTCTATATTCCCATTTCTTGTTCATTGTTGCCAACAATGCCGCAGTGTTCCAGAAACCAAACGAATGCGATATCTTCATCCTGGATAGTTTCGCTAGTAATAGCAGCATTGGGTAGGCAATATGAGCAGTTAAATGAGCAGTTAAACACATTTTGCGTGTTTCGCAATATGTTACCCTTTGCCATAATTTTCCACTGAAAATGTGAAAAAACCTCTGCTGGGATAACAGTGTTCTGGTACTGGGTACAAAGCTTAATTCTCCCTCTCCCGATCGATCCTTTTAGAGCATTTTGGAAGAACCCCTTCAGAAAATGAGTCATTCCACTTCTCAGTCCATTGCTCCTTCATTAAGATAGTAATCTTAAAACTCTTCTGACCTTTAGTTTGTTCTTTTACTACAATCACCGGTATCTTTTTTACCAAAATTATCAAAATAACAAAAACTAAACCTTTTAAAGTTATCGACTTCCAGGTCAAACAAACACTTGAATTACCTGAAAAACAAACTTCATCCATATTTCTCTTAGCCTCATCCAAAATTTTTTTATTCCGATCAATACGTATCCGTAAATCGGCTAATTGTTTTCCAATTTTTTCACGTTGTGATTTATATAAATGATCATTGGCAATCTCGTTTGATTTCATTTTAGCATTACTTACGATTGAACTTGCTGATTCACTATTACTTGGTGCATCACCTTTTTCTAAATTCTGGACCATTTTACCACCGGTACGTTTTCCCACCGTTGTTGATTTACACATATTTTTATTGGTAATATTACCGCTATTAGATGTCATTACTTTCTTTATTAACATTTGTTTATTTTTAATTATATTATTATTTGTGGATGATGATTTTATTAATGTGGCAGTTTTGGGTGTACCCAGCTTCACATGATCAATTTCGGACATTGTTTTTTGGGCGTATCACAGAAAGTATAGAGAAAATTAATTTTTGTTCTTTTAAAAAAGTAATATATAATAAATTTGTTCCGATTACTACATAAATAGTTTTTGGTAGTCAATGGAAACAATACTAAATTAGGGGTGTATTCATAGACGAATTGGTGAAGATGGCACCTTTCGGTACCATATAGATCAATAATCGTACTATAAACGATTTCATCACGAAATAGGCCAATAGGTACACGAAGACATCAAATTAGGACAAATGTCACTCACAATTGACGGATTTTATCATTTTCCGAATTTTTTACCCGTAACCAGGAATGATATTCGTCGTAAACACTCAAAAGATCAACTGTACATACTCCACAATTTTCAGCCATAAAACAATGCCTCAAAAGCAACGTATGGATTTGGAATCACAGCAAACGATCTGTTATGCAAATGAATGAACCTCAATACACGAATTTAAGAATTCCAAAACTCATGAAAGTCAACAATTGATCATCTCAAGTCTGAAGACATTAACGGAAATTCAGATAATAAGTTTTGGATTACAGTAAAAGAGACTGCTTGACCGTCTCAATTCTACGTATACTAGGTTCTTCCGAACAGTCCGTGGTCGATCCTGTTGTTAAAAGCGCTCTACTCGGAACTGGGAGTAGAGCGCGCCCTCCGCTACTACGAAGTCATTAGAATCAAAGTTGACCAAGGTAAACACTTAGAAACAATATTATTTACTTACCTTCAGTTCCATAAAATTCATTCAAATTTGCACACACACACACAAATCTTTTCTAGTTTAAGAAGAGAAACTGAATAATAACTTACTTGCTATTTTCTGGAACGCTTCGTCTAAACTGCGATTTGTTTCACGCTTATCGGTTTCAGCTCGTTTAACATGCTCTCGTAACTCCTTATTCGAACTATGATATTTTTCTTTCTCATAATTGCTATCGGTTAATTGTCTTCGAACATCTGTTAATTCTTTTCGTAGAGCATCTGTTGTATTCTCAGCTGAAAATATCGAAAAATATAAATATCAGCCCCGAGTTTATTAATTTCATAAAGGAGATTCTTATTTGCAAGATTTTCTAGTCTGTCGGTAGGTATGTGACCTTCAGTTATCTCAGCAACTAAAATAAAACATAGACACAGAACTCTGGAACCTTTCGACAGTAAATCAAATATACCCTTGCCGAATTTTATCCCAATTTACTCACCTTCTTTTAATTTCCTTGAAGTTTCTTGTAGCTGATTTGTTAAACCATCAGCTTTATCTTCATTTAAATGCAGTTGTACTTTCAGCTCTTCACATTTTTGTTGACAATCTTCACGCTCTTTACGAAGTTCCTCAATACGCATTTCACATCGTATGCGATCCTCTTCACCCTTATGTTTGGTCTCTTCTAGTTTTGCTTTCATACGAGTCAACTCTTCGCGTAGTTGATTGATATTACCACGATCTTGTTCCATTCGGGTAGTGGATTCACGACGTAGACGTTCTAGAGCTCCACGTTCCGCTTCCAATTCACGTCGTACCTCTTCTAAACGTTCTTGCAACGCTTGTAGATCATGATGGGCCAGTAACAGCGCTTGTTGTTTATCATTCTCTGCCCGGAGCAGAACCTCTTCATGTTGTTGACAGATATTTTCGATATGTAATTGAAGTGATTCGATTCGCTCACGTAACTGCTGAATTTCTGTATCTTTTTCGTTGGTCAGCTGTGTAACAGTTTGATGTAATTTTTTCTCTAAACTACTGCGGATAAATTCTTTCTCTTCGAGTAATTTCTTTGTGTAGTCTTCATTTTGTTTTTTAATATTGGCAAGGGTTTGTTTAAATTCAGCTTCTTGATTACCAGCTTGTTTTGTTAACGATTGTTTCATGTCACGGCAACGTTTTTCGTTTTGTTCTAGGTCGCGTGTAAGTCGTGCTATTTGACCTTTCAGCTTTTCCTTTAATATTAACAAGTCTTGTTGATCTTTCTCAAGTTGGGATCGTTTAACTTCGGTATCTTCGAGATTGGTTTGCGTATCGAATAATACGGCTTCTAAAGCTTCTTTTTCTGCACGAGAAGATGCTAATTGCTCTTGTAAACGTTGGATTTCTTTGTCATTTGTTTCTAACATCACCTGTTTCTCTTCATTCTCTTTGACAAGATCTTCTAGATTACGATTTATCCGTGCATTCATTTCATTCGCTTGTTCTAATCTCTGGCGACAGCGCATCAAATCCTCATTCACCCCTTCTTTTTTGCGTGACAACACTGTTAATTGATTACTTAAATCACTACGTTCCCGGGTTACTTGTCCCAATTCCATTTCAGTTTTTTCTTTTTCCATTTCTAAGAATTTGATACGTTCGCTTAGTGTTTGTTTATCGGCTTCTAAGTCTAAACGTGTTTGTTCAGCTTGTAATAGTTCTTTTCGGAATGAGGTTAAATCATTTTGTTGATCTGCACATTGACTGTGTAAAATTGCCTTCTCTTCTTCGACCTAAACATAGAAAATCATTTTGGATTAGTGAAATTTCTAGCCTCGTCAGAAGTTACTATTTGCGGACGATTTACCTTTTTTAATTCATCTTGAACTTTTCGCTTTTCACCTTCGGTTGCGCCACCTTGATTTTCTGCTTTTGTTAAAGCCTCTTGATAAGTATTGCGTTCATAGATCGTTCTTTCCAAATCCATTTCCAAATCACCTAAAACATATTGATTAAAATCATCAAATTCTGAATCCAAATATTTTTCAACCGAATTGTGACGTACTCTTATTCTTTTCAAGATGACCAATCAATGAATCAGACTCAAGTTTTTGTTGTTCCAGCATATCCTTATTCAAATACAGTTTTTCCAGTTCATCTTTCAATATGAGGAGTTCTTCACGCAATCGACTATTACGATCTTCCTCGTTCCGTAAGGATATTTCTCGTATATCGCCCTCCTTTTGTAACCGGTCTGTTTCACCTTGTAAAAATAGTTTTTCGTCCTCTAAACTGTCAACTAGCTTTTGTAATCGTGCATTATTTTTTTGTAATTTATCGTAATCCGATTGTAATGATTCATACTGGAACAAAAATACACATTAGTGGTCCAATCGATTAAGACTCTGGGTGCGATACCAAAAGACCCGGGTTCGAATCCCGGTCAATGCGATATCTTTTTTATTAAAAATTTTGATTTTTTTTATAAAATATCTTACCATGAAATTAATTTCCGATCGATTTTTATCCAATGCATTCTTTTCAGAACGTAATGCGTCCAATGCTTTTTGTAAACTATCACGCTCTTGAGTTATTTGTGAACAATTTCCACGACAATTGTCCAGTAGTGCTGTTAACTCACCAATTCGTCCTTCTAAAGCGACATTATTCTCATCTGAATTTTGACATTGTTTACGAACTAATATTAGCTGTTCTTTATTCGATTGCAGCTTCACACGTAATTCGTGTATAAGTAATTGATATTTATGTAAAGCTGCTTGCACGGCTGAAATGGTTCCTTCAGCAAATGCTGGTGTTGCATGTTTTGATGAACGCTTAGATGGGGATCTAGAAATGATAATTTATTTTAACCTAAAATAAGGTCTTACACCTTAGAGATAGATTGATTGTAGAGGCTTTCCTGGACGGGCTACACTTCGATTGTGGTGCTTAAGGATGTGAGGGTGTGAGTAGACAAGGAATTGGTAGGATATGCGGCTGCAGCCGACTATGATAGGAATTATGCCGATATTCATATAGAGTTCGTGAAGGAAACTGCAGAAAACCTTCTCAAGCATAGCCGGTTACTTCGTTCTTGTCCATACGCCGACAGTTTAGTCAACTAACCGCCCCTTTTTTTTGTTTTAATTGACAAACTGCCGATGTCGGGATTCGAACCCATAACCTCCCACTTTCCAAGTATGCATACTGCGCAGACATAACGCCTTTCACCGATCGGCTACTTGGACTGGTTCTTACCCCTTAAATAACAAATAATATTTGGCGCAGCATGAACACATAGAATTCATGTCAACAATTATACAGCTATAAAGCTTAATCTAAATATCATGCAAATATTAGCGTGGTTACCTTTGGGGAATCGATGGAGCTGGTGTTAAATGTATGTGAGCAATATCTTCGTCATGTACTTCGGCATCCTGAAGTACAATATGTGCAATATCACGTAGAGCCGATTGTAAGATTTCCACTTCTTCCTGAACATTTGCCATTTGTGATATATTCTGTTCGGCATCATTACAACGATCTTCCAACGTGGAAACTTCACGCAACAGCTGCTGAACACGTTCATCACGATGACGTATTTCAGTTTGTGCTGCGTCATATTGTAAACGAAAAGATTCAATTTGTGATCGTAGCTCACAAATTTCACCATCCCATTTATAGTGTGGTTTTTCTGGCAATAGCGTTGATAAATCACCATGTAAATATGTTTGTGTGGTCACTGTGTTGCATGCTGTTTGTATATCACGACTGGCGCTTGTAATTTGTGTACGTAATTTATCTAAATCACGTTCAGTGCTTGATTGAACTTCAGTGAATAAACGTTTAACGGATACAACATCACGCCAGATTCCCAATAATCTGTTATGCTCGGTTGTATAGTAATCAGTAAAGGCCTATAACAAAATTATTGTCAATAAAACTCAAAAATTTCAATAATTTCCCCCAAGTTTATTAAATTAATGACACAGACAATCTTCTCTCTAGAAAGACTCAAAAGTCCAATTTTATAGCAAATAAGGTTTTTTAGGTTTCTTTCCATCTTGCATTTAGAGAGTGATGTGTTTCTCGCGATTAATCTTCGTTTCACTATTTGACCAAAACCCAGAAAAGTCAAATTTAACACAATAAAATCCCTTATATTTTGAGCACAAACAAAATGTAGTGTGCCGAAACAAGAACGTTTTTACAATGCCTTCGCATTGTAAAAACGTTCTTGTTTCGGCACACTACATTGTAGTGTGAAATAGCCTCTAGAAATGACCTTCTTCTTCTGCGCCTATTCACTGGTACTCTTGTAGTTCTTGGATATTCTAAACGGCATTTTTTTGGGCTTGTATTATTTCTTTGTCATTTTCATTTCTGGAATCATGCTTGTTGGAAGATTTCTACTAAGTGTATCCAAGAATCTAGCTCCATTCCTAGGATATTTTTCCCCGAAAAACTCAAAAATAATTCTCGAATATTTTCGGAAGAATATGTTGAAAAAATCTTTCACGAGTGGTTCGTATGCAGTTCGACAACTTTGGATTTTGGTCTAAAAGTGAGAGATAATCGCGTAAAGCTCACCACTCCGTTTTAAACAAAGTGGTCTAAAAGAAGATTTTCACTTTGCTTTATAAATAGAAAGCGATTCACAATCACCACACGAGATATTTGACATTTGATAAAATTTGGGTGAGATTACACCATCCATCATTGATTGTTCCCCTAAAATATGTTACCTGTTCCTCATCCTTCCATTCATCCTCCTTGATAATCATCTCCTCCCGTAAATCTTCCCAATCATTTGTCAATTTTTGTAAATCGCATGTCAGTGCTTCATTTGTTTTGTGCGATTCCTCTAACTGTTGTCGTAATGCTGTATTTAGTTGTAATATTTTATCATTTCTAAAAGTGTAAAATTGAGAATTATCAA
This sequence comes from Nineta flava, assembly GCA_963920215.1. NCBI lineage: Eukaryota > Metazoa > Arthropoda > Insecta > Neuroptera > Chrysopidae > Nineta > Nineta flava. Next base: position 68,031,603 of record OY986045.1, read on the forward strand.
GACTCTCCTACTCTTTAGTAATGGTAGGATTGTTATACCTTCTACGTTCTTCGTCAAGACGTTTTAATGCTGTCTCCAGATCATGAATGCGCTCTTCACGAAGCTCACGTAAATGTTGTTGTGCTTGATCCAATGCTGAACCTGGTGGTGGTGCTGTACCAGAACATGGTGGTAGGCTGATAGAAGATCTAGGACATATATCATCTCTAGATGGGATACTTTCGACCATTTGATTTTCTAATTCGGAACATCTTTGTTTATATTGTAATACCTGAACAGAAAAATAAATTTTTTTTAAACTGGTGTGAGACACTCATATGACCTCTATATGCAATGCGTACTAAATGGATTTAACATATTCCTCATCGAGTGCGATTAACTATTCGAAAAGACATTTTGTTAGTTTAATAATAAGACTTACTTTTGCTTGTAAACGGCTAACAAGTGTTGCTTGATGTTGTTGTGCTTGCCTATATGTATCCAAACGACGTTTATAATTTGATGCTTCCTCGTCTAATCGATGACGTAATTCTAAATTTTGACGATACAGTGTGTCTGGACTGCCATCCCTTTGATCATCTCCAGAACTTTCGCCACGTCCACCTTCAGCGCGTCCACGCGCCACAGAAGGTGGACGTTCAATTCGACTCGTACCCGCTGAACTTAGGATTGATGGTCTCTGAAAATGAATTTACACTTTATTAGGTCGTCTTCTAGATATTTAGTTGGGTAGCTTTATTACAAGGGGGAAATATTGTAAAGCGCCAGAATCGGATTTATCAATAGGCCGTATAAGCCAAGTCCAAAGGCGGCGGATTTAAAATGGCCGGAGTTTTGAGAAATAATACCGTAAAATATAAACTTATGTTCCTGTAATCAGAAGCGAATTTAGGCTTAAAGTCGCGAGGATTTAATAGATTTCGATAGTTAGATACGCCCTATAGAAATGGGCTTAAAACGACATTTAAGTTAAATCCGGAGCTTTAAAGCACAGCAGTGGGCTATTAAGCACAATCCAAAGATGACTTCGTTTTATCAATATGTAATTCAGATCGGTAAACACAGCATCTAGAAAAACCTTCAAAAGTGAGCAAAGCTTTGCCAGTTGGGAGAATGGCCTCCTTCACTTACAGCGATTTTGATGTTCTGTAAACACACTCTCTTGTCACTAGAATTGAGTGTTCCTGAAGGAATTGTGGACATATTTGAGGCTGTGGAGCTGTGATACTTTTCATGATGTCGAATTTTAAATGTTAATGAAAATTATATCCATCGATTGGCATAAATCTTCAATAGATAGATCTTTAATAACTTCGCCCTTGGCTACAATTCGAAGCATGAAACATGAAAAATCTTACCTCTGTTGATTTAGATTTTGGTGATCGTAAAAAATGTGGCCGTTTTCTGTCCATAGATCGTGTTAAATAAGTCGGTGACAAAGGCTCCTTTTTTATCGGGAACTATAACAAATAAATAATTATAATTAATAAATATATATTATCTTAATTAATTAATTATATATTATTTTCAAAGAGCTGTATAAGTATATGTTTTAATTAATCAGAAAGTAATTTGTTAAATTTATTTTTTTCTTGTCAAGCAAAAATATTGATAAAAATTTATATGAAGATTTACAAAAAACCTAACAATATCACGTATACATGTAGTTTTGTTGAAAGTCCAATGTCTTTTGTCTTCTGTCCAAACATGTCTCAAGAACTGTATAACGCCTATGAAGAAAGGAAGTTTCAAGTGGGTAGAATTTATCTCAAAAAACATGTAGGCGGTTTTTAACATGATATATTTTTCCAAAATGAAGAAATTCCCATTCTTTATTATTAGGATCTGGGCGATTGATGTATGTTCGGGGCATGAGAAACGTTCAGTTAGATTTCTTTTTTAACACAACTTTTACATTTTCGATCTCAAAAGAATTCAATAAGCAGTTTTTTTTGTTGAGTTTATACAACATTACCACAACAATGTGTTTCAAGTTGCTTACCATTAAACAAGTTTCGCGTTATTTCTTTGTTTATTAAAGAACGGAAAAAACCTAATTTTCCCATACATAAAACCTAGTCAAATCGACATTTTTCACCCGAAGAAACTCTATTCTGAAAATTTAATCGAAATCGTTTGCACCGTTTTCGAGAACGCTACGAAAAATATAGATACACTTTGGTAGAGGTTTGTTTGTAAACGACAAAATTTTAGGAGACAATGTCAAGGATAATATACATCTTTAGATTGTCAAAACGTAAAATGATGATCGAAAACGATGCCCCAGTACTATATCACTGATTTTTCAACAGGCTTCGGCTATATAGTTTAATTATTATATGATCAGTGTTTTAATAATTATTCAAATTAAACTCATTAAGAAAAATATATTGATTTATTTTGTTTGTGATTTATTATTATTTTCAAAATATGATGATAATTTTCTTGTATTGTTTTTTCTATGTATTTGGAAAGTGTGACACCTATCGCCTTATTTTTTAAATGGATTTTTTTTCTCTGTGACTTTTTAATTAAAAAATATTTTGGAGCATTACATACAAGCTTTTGATTTGTGTGCATACAAACTTTTTGATACTGAAAAATTGAAGTTTCACTCCATCCAAGCTAAAACAAATCCAAATTTGTGCCTTATTCATTCGGTCTTTTTGGATTTTGTTCGGAAAATGTTTCGAATAATATTTAAACATTTTATTTATTTTATTTATTGATTTAAATATTTTTTTCGAAAACCGAATGAATATGGTACAAATTAATTATATAATTTTGAAAAAAAGAACTCTATTTTTATGGCCATTTTGTATTAAATTCGAAACTTGTTGATTGTGTCAAAATGATCTCTTCTAAACAAACTTTATATCGTATAGGCAATATCTAATACGCACTCATTGACGTTTTTGTTTGTTTTTAAAACAAAGTTATTTTTCTTGTAAATATTTATATAATTATTTTTCATTGACTCTCACGCCATGCCAGTCATTGATTGTATCAAGGTTTATTTTTTAACAGATTGTTTTAAAAAAAGTGGCGGCTTAACTACGAATCAATAAAATTGTTTAAATTTATTTTATTTTTTTAAGGTTGGAAAAAATGCGAAAAAAGTGAAGAAAATTTTTGTTCTCGATTTTAATAATAATCATTTTCTAGGCTAATTTTGACCCAAACAGTACGAAAATCAGGTTCATTTTAACGTTCGACCAACAGATTTCAAAATTTTCGATTCTAAATTCATACAGATTTGAATTTTAGCACTATGGGTCTGATATTTTAAAAACCGTTAATCGTATCATATTTTAACCAACGCCATTGTTTTCGCTAGGTCCAAATTAGCTTAAAACGAAGTTTTTATCAAAATCGGGGACATAAAATTTTTCTTGAATTTTAGCGATTTTATTAAGGGGTACCCCTTGGAAAAAATGCGAAAAAAGTGAAGAAAATTTTTGTTCTCGATTTTAATAATAATCATTTTCTAGGCTAATTTTGACCCAAACAGTACGAAAATCAGGTTCATTTTAACGTTCGACCAACAGATTTCAAAATTTTCGATTCTAAATTCATACAGATTTGAATTTTAGCACTATGGGTCTGATATTTAAAAAACCGTTAATCGTATCATATTTTAACTAACGATGAAAATATACTAATTATTAAGATACTAGTAATTAGTGTTCCGTGAAAAAAATCTTTACTACTGAAATAGGCAAACCTTTTGTTGAAATAGACAACCCACATTGCATTAATATTGTTTTATTATATAATTGTAAAAACTAATTTTACCGTAATAAAAACTAATTTTAGTGTTTATATTAATTTATCATGTATTTTGATAATTTTGGTTCAACCTACCATAATGATATGAAAAAATTGACTCATTCATCAGTATCATCCGTTGTGTAACAGAGGTCCAGTGTTCGATACCTCTGCTGGATGAGTTCATTTTTTCATATCAATATTTAATTTAAATCGTAAGTTTATCACGTTTTAGTAAAACCAAAAAACTTGCAATTGAAACATTTACAGTTTTTATGAACATGACGGTAGCAATAGAACAATCACTTCAAATCAATCAAACATATTGCGGCACCGCCAATGAAATAATAAATATAATATTTAAAATAATAATTTTTATCATGATTGGGAAAAAAAATTGACAATTATTAAAAAGTGTTGTAATAATTTTTCTAATCGGCCAATAACCTCAAGCAAAAAAAAAAAATTCGTTTTCTAAAACATCTAATAAATAATCAATGAATCAATACAACAAAATAAAATAATTCAATACAAAAAGCGATTAATATCATCAATACATACTTTATATAAATTGATAAACTTAAAAAGGTTAAATTTAGAAAATAAAAGTATTTTGTTATTCAAAAACACTTCCTAAATATATGTCATTACTCTCTCTAGAATTTTTGAAAATCATCGTTTAAAGCTTCTTAGCAAAGTACAATTGTGACGTTAAGTCTCACTTATTATTAAAAGACGTTAAAATGAATCCGATTTTCGTACTTTTTGGGCCAAAATTAACCTAGAAATAGATTATTATTAAAATCGAGAACACAAAATTTCTTCACTTTTTTCGCATTTTTTCCAAGGGGTACCCCTTAACAAAATCGCTAAAATTGAAGGAAAATTTTATGTCCCCGATTTTGATAAAAACTTCGTTTTAAGCTAATTTGGACCTAGCGAAAACGATGGCGTTGGTTAAAATATGATACGATTAACGGTTTTTAAAATATCAGACTCATAGTGCTAAAATTCAAATCTGTATGAATTGAGAATCGAAAATTTTGAAATCTGTTGGCCGGACGTTAAAATGAACCTGATTTTCGTTCTGTGTGGGTCAAAATTAGCCTAGAAAATGATTATTATTAAAATCGAGAACAAAAATTTTCTTCACTTTTTTCGCATTTTTTCCAAGGGGTACCCCTTAACAAAATCGCGAAAATTGGAGGAAAATTTTATGTCCCCGATTTTGATAAAAACTTCGTTTTAAGCTAATTTAGACCTAGTGAAAACGATGCCGTTGATTAAAATGCGATACGATTAACGGTTTTTAAAATATCAGACCCATAGTGCTAAAATTCCAGTGTATGAAAAATATTTGTGGTTTTTTTTTAAATCTATTGATACAATGGTAATAATTTGCTACCTTGACCTCTGAATAATTACTGTCAAAACAATTCTTGCATAGTATAATATATAGTAAATCGTAGCATAATTGTTAAAACACTATATATGTTCAACTAGATATGTTCAATTGGCATAGTTGTAATAAATAAAATTAATCATATTGTATTTTATACTATTTGCTTTGACAGTCACAAGTGAACTACCTGAAAAAATCTTTTTCAATATTTTTGTTAGGACTAAACATTTCCCATAATATTTCACGACGCCTCCACCAAAATTTATAATTTCTGTTCCATGTATTCGAATTCCATTTCAATTAATTGCATTGTCATGGTTTAGTAGAAGTAGATGGTCAAAGTCTGTTACAAATTTGAAGCAAGCAAATAGTCAAAAGTGAAGCCTAAATAAAACCATTAAAAAAAAATAAAAGCTAAATCCTTGATAATGAAACTAAAGCCGTTGTGTGACTCAAGCAAATAAAACTCGAAGGCAAACAAGCGAGGAAAAACAAGCGAGTGAACAAATAATAAATTTCAAAGTATATAAAATTCTATTCTTACTGCAATTTCGTAAAATCCTTCTAAATGATTCTTAACTATTGGCACGAATATCGTTAATATCTCAAACAGTATCGTCAACCACTCCGAGAACATAATATGTTTATCCTCAGATCGTTACCACTGTGTGTCACCGTGATTAATGACAATATTCGTTGTAGAAGAAAATTTAATAGAAGTTGCATTTCCACGGAAAAAATGTTTGAATCGAATTTTTAGAAATTTTTGCACATATCCCGAGAATGATTTCAAGGTTGGCGATAGCATGTAATAAATAAATTCTTTTTTGCTATTGATACTTTAATTAGCTCTGTTGGTTGGTATTCAGGTCACACGACCGTAGAGTCGTGAATTTTCCCAATAATATTCGAAAGCGGTAACAATCCGATACAAATATGTCATCGTTTGTTTTATTTTCAAATAGAAAAAAATGCATAAACAATAACTGATTTATGAGAAATATTTAAAATCAAGGAAATTGGAATAGACACGCAAGAAATTTATAGAAAATTCTCAAAAACTAGCACAGAATAATTTACTATAGCAATATTTTTCGTTAAAATTTTCGGAATCTGGTACAAATTAAATATAGAAAATGGTACAGCTTACCCCATAGAAAATATATATATTGAATCAAAATTAGTATGTCAATGTTGAATCAAGTAAGGACTAACATATCCTTGATAAGTAATTAATGTCCTAAGATCAAATTTATGAGTTAGGTACATAACTCATAAATAATAAACTAGCAATACCCATTAGAGTTTCGCTCGCGAAATGAATCAAAATTAGTATGTCAATGTTGAATCAAGTAAGGAATAACATATCCTGGATAAGTAATTAATGTCCTAAGACAAAATTTATGAGTTAGGTACATAATAAAGTACAATATCCATTACGGCTTCGCTCGCGAACTGAGTAACATGATATTTCTACCCGTCAAGGACTGATTTTCTTCATAACCAAAAGATCACTATTCATGTCTCTAACTTGAAACAAAAACTGAACTTCCATACAAATTCTCATCTCGTATTTCATTCCCTTGAGGGTCCATTTTCCAAAAAAAACAAAAAAACGGAAACACGTATTTTATGGTGTATTAGGTACTTAAGCAACAATTTTCATGGCTCAAAAAAAATCCTAATTCAAACTTTCACCCCTAATTTCCTCCTCTTAGGAGTTGATTTCAGAAAATCATTTCTTAGTATACTTTCACACTCTCTAAAGAACATATCTTCCAAATTTCATGTTTCTAACTGTTAGTTAGTCAGGACATGTAATTTTATATGTAAAGATAGTTCAATACAAAAAATAGGCTATACCAAAGGGCGTTAGTATATTGTCGTCAACCCTTAAGGAGATGATATAGATTATAGAGGGTCAATACCTGCTATGTGAACTCAATACATCTATGTATAGTCGACTCTGGGACAATGTTAAATTGATCTGAATATCAGGGTATATAGGTTTCGAAGGAAACGAAGAAGCAGATACCTTCCCAACGAAGAAAGTCGGAATACATTTCATAGGCCCAGAATCATTTTAAGAATTCCAAAGTCAGCATGTAAACACGTGATCAACCAGTGGATAGATGTTAAACACCGTGATCACTGGGAAAATATACCGTAACAGAACTCGGGAAAAAACTTTCGAAATGCATCCAAGAGGCTGCGAAAGGTTACCGAATTCATCACCACCGACATTATCACCTACAAAAACGTCTGCCCCCAATAGTACTCAACAGTGGATCCATTATGTGCAGAATTGGCGACGAGGAGGTCCATATTCATCATCTTTAACTGCGAATCTCTCGATTACAGCAGAAACAAAATATTCGGTGCATTTCACCTCGAATATATGAACCTTCAGGAAAGCCGGATAAGGAGGCTTCTGGCTATTGCCAAAATATGGGAGAAACGAATTTAGTCAGACTGAAGTAGAAGCGACAGTACAATGGGCCATCAGGTCGAAGTGCAATACGTTTTATATCCCAAGATATCTATCTTAGATAGATAGTCGACTCCAAAAGTAGTGTTCTTTTTCCAAAATTATATAGTTAATTTGTGCCGAATCTATTCGATTTTTGAACAAAAGTTGATTTTATTTTTATAATAAACAACTATTATTCGAAACATTTTTTTCGAAAACCAAATGGATTCAACAAAAAACGATAAGAATCGATAGTACCAAATCTCACAAATTCGAGATATTAGCTATTTTTGTTATTTTAGGGAAACTTTTTGCACATTCATTTTTAGGACAATCGTATTACATACAAGATAAGTCCCTCCCATATATTATCGCTAACAACAATAAGAGTAATAACAATGAGAGATCATACTAATATATATATATATATGATATTGTTAACATAATCACGCAATAAAAATTATAGATATGAGAATCCCATTTAAAATATTGTTACACAGATATTTTATTATCATATTTATTTGTATATGCTACACAATCATCATATTGAATACATAAAATTGAGGACTTATGGCAGTTCTATCACGGCTTTGTATGGGGATTGGTGATTTTGTACGCTTTCTCAATTTAACATACATCAAAACTGGTTTTTTTCTAAAGAAAATTTTAACTTATTATTTAAATAAGTCGTCCACTAGGGAATATGCATGAAAATTTTTGTTCACTTGAATTGAAGCATGTTTACTTGACAAACATCAAGGTAAAATTACTTTTTAAATAACTTTAAAAATAAGCGAGATATGAATGATTGAAATTCCCGATTATACAAAGACGGAGATAGCCCTCTTGATATGTTATGTGACGTCATATTACACTTTCACCATTTAAAATAGACGTAAAACTCAGTTTTTAGTATTTTTGCAAGAAAGAGACAGATAATAATCTTTAAAAGCTTATAGCTTCCTTGATATTTGTCGGATTTTAATTTCGTTTTTAAATATTATCACAGTATTAACAGTATTTTCATATTCTGAAAATAAATGTGAAAAAAAAATTTCATGAATATTCCCTATTGTTTGAAATCCCCCATTGGTGATACCGATAACTATTAGGGTGGAATACAATTCCCATACTGGTACAGGGGCTTCCAAAAGCCGCAGTAAAAGCAAGAGTTTTGAAACTTTTCCCTAAAGTGGAATAATTGATCAATAAAATTGCAGAAAACAAATTTAACTAGGTACTACAGAAAATATTAGGCTCTCTTTGTAACTTTTGAACTAAAAAAGCTTCAAAGCTGAGTTTTCGAATATAGAAATATTACGTCATTTTAACATATATACAGTCTATGTAAAATTGATTATTTAAAAAACAACAGGAAATAACAATCTACAGAGTTTATGATAATAGTTTCATACAAAAGTTGTTTGTTTATTATTATTTGTATATATTATATATACCGGATATAAAAATTACTCGGTCTGACCTATTTTCAAATTTTCGAAACCATTTCGTGAATAAATAAATTAGACTTTGCGAAATAAATGAAGGTTTTAATCTTTTAGTTTAAGTGAGTACATGATCGGAATACCTTAAATATCCCCCCCCCCCTCCATGATGCCCCTCACTTCATATGTATGTATAATAATATAATATATCTATATTAAATAAATTATTATTAATATTTTTTAGTATATATAGAGAAATATTGTTCGGAAAATGAATTATTTTTATTGGATTCGCTGGTTCTTCGTTGGAGTGACTGGTGGTACCTCTATGCGTGATTGCATATATATATATATATATATATATATATATATATATATATATATATATATATATATCTGTCCTATCTTTGTTCTATGTATTCTAGAAGAGATATTTGTTTGCATTTTCGTCGATCTATATAAAATACACTTTTTCTAGGTTTTTTTTCTGTATGAAAATTTGTCAATAATCTACTTAAATTTTTCTTAAAGAGGTTTTACTTTCTTTGCTTTGTTTATTTTACATATTTGAGTCTTCTCAATATACCTTTTTATAAACCAGGAGGATATCGGATCAAATTTATGCACCACTTTCTATCGTTACATGATTAAACTACTTATTAAGGACGTTCCAGCACTGTGTTATATAATCAGGACAAAAAACCGGTTTGATTTTATTATAGAACAAATACATTAACACACATATACAACACATAGACAAATTCCACTGTTCATATATACAAAATAATGTAATTTTGAAAAAAATAATAATTTTAAACTTTTATATTTCGAAAACAAAACGATAACACACGATTTATTTTTTTAAAATTTATATAATAAATATTTTGCTTTACTCTCCTAGTTTTTTTTTTTAAATTTTGTCGAGTATTTTTTCTAATACAACAGATAATAGTTGGGCGGTCATGAAGTTTCACATGCTTCTAATGAGATAGAGTGAGAGAGAATGCTAACTTTGATATTAATTATCTCGCCTTCTAAACGGTGAAAAATTCTGAAACTTCGGGATTTATTAGAAAACGTTAATTTTAGCCTGTGGAAAAAAATGAACAAAATCTGTCGAAAAGTGATGCTGGGGGAACTTCCTTAACTTAAATTTTGTTACTATTAACGAGTTTTCGAAAACAATGTTGTTGAGGTTGTACAGATGACACGAATTCGGTCATAATTTCTTCAAATATTAATACAATCTAGTAGATGCCGAAAATGATCATCATTCTAAGAGAGAAAATTACACAAATCCTTAAATAATATTAATCGCTAATAATTACAATAATTTTTAATTCTAAATTATATGTAGGGGAAATTTGGCCATTATGGGCTGATTACGGACGTTATAAAATAAAACGCTTAGCTGCCTGATCAGTGATCAGATAAATATTGACGTTTAATCAATCAATTAAGATTTTGATGGATAATAATTATTATAAATGAAAAAAAAAAACTGCCAAAATTTGTATTTAGTACTTTCAAAAGAGAAGATTGCGTTTTTAGTTTTCAAATTTCGAAAAATTAAGACTAGTTTACATGAGGAATTCAATTAGTTTTGTAGTCCCTTTTCTTTTATATATTTCTATTATATCTTATAGAATCTTTTCTCTAATCCATTTTTTGGAAACGGCTATAAAATGGTTAATTTTTAACCAAAATATATTTTATTATCCAATTTTTATCCGATCTTTAAATAATCTTTAGGGTCATAATCGAGGTGAATATCAAAATCAACATAAGATGACTTTATTCAGGTCATTTTTTTTCCAAAAACGATTCCTTGAAGAAATATTCAATTTGCTTGTTTAAAATGAGGCACCCTGTGCATAAATAATTATGTGGCTTATTTTCACCCAACTCCAGCTTTATTATTCTAAATTTCCAAAGAGACAAATTTCAAATTCTCTCCAGGTAACAGGTAACTCATTTTTCACTCCTATTCCCACGAATCTTTACAAGTTAAAACAATACTAATCCACAATACCCGAAGTTCCTCTATTTTTCGTGATACCCGCACTTGTTCACACGTGACCATAATCTGAGATTCTTTTTGTTGTTGTTGCTTTAGATACATTGACAACAGTAATCTTTGCTCCAGACAATATTAATTTATTACATACATTAAATTACTGTAAGTCGATTGCACTTTCTATGAACAGTTCGTGAACTGTTCATACAATTTTTTTTTTGTTCCATTATACACGCGGATATAAATCGTTGTATAAAAAAATACAGACAGTTTTCTTTGTAATATGCTCAAACAGGATGTTGTTCATATAAGATTGTATGACGTTATAGGTACCTAAGATTTCAAATCTTACCTAATTTCAATAGGGAATATGCATGAAAATTTTTTTTCACATTTATTTTCAGAATATGAAAATACTGTTAATACTGTAATAATATTTAAAAACGAAATTAAAATCCGACAAATATCAAGGAAGCTATAAGCTTTTAAAGATTATTATCTGTCTCTTTCTTGCAAAAATACTAAAAACGGAGTTTTACGTGTATTTTAAATGGTGAGAGTGTAATATGACGTCACATAACATATCAACAGGGCTATCACCGTCTTTGTCTAATCGGGAATTTCAATCATTCATATCTCGCTTATTTTTAAAGTTATTTAAAAAGTAATTTTACCTTGATATTTGTCAAGTAAACATGCTTCAATTCAAGTGAAAAAAAATTTTCATGCATATTCCCTATTGTTCAAAATCCAAGTAGGTATACTGCGCAGACATAACGCCTTAGACCGCTCAGCCACTTGGACTAGTATCTTAAGGAAAACCTCATAAGCAAGTTCCTGGCTACTGCCAAGATATGGGAGAAGTGAACCACGTCAAACTAAAGTAGTAGAGGGAGAATCACAATGAGTCATAACGTCGAAATACCATAGGTACTTTGCATACCCCAATATTTATCCATCTATGTTTGGATTCGATTGACCACACTTTTCCGCGTGACCTGTTTGTCTAATAAAAAATTTTGTACTTTTGGCTTATTAAACAAGTTTTACCAAAAATAATATGGAACATCTCTTTTTAGTATAGAGAATACTAAAAAAATGGTACTACTAGGTTAGTAAATTTTTCATGGAAACCTGATATGTGTATAAAACCGAATCACCGCGTTCTATAAATGTAAACCCGGTATATATTTATTTACATTTTCTACACAGTATTTTAATAGCTCTTTGTAAAAGACAATAACCTCAAAACAAAGTGTATATATCTATATAGTATAATGGTTTTTCTATCTTCACATAAGTTAACTATACTAGACTATTACTAGTAGATATAGATATAGTAACTATATACTAATACTAATACTAACTAATATAGTATCTAGTGAATAGTTTGATTAGTTGGATGTAAATGTGTATTTCCCTATATTGATTGTGCCATCTAGTACCGTATACTAAAAACCAAATAGTAAATATATATATATATATATATATATATATATATATATATATATATATATATATATATATATATATATATATATATATATATATATATATATTGTATTTTCTGATTTATAAATGATGTGCTTTATTACTATTTATAAAATAATCATAATACTTATACCTAGAAGATTCTTTTAGAGTTCGAAAAATATTATAGATGGATCAAATCTTATTTAAAGAAGTAGTCCTTCCTAAAATCGTTTTCGTTTAGCATTTTTTTATGGCTTTGGAATAATACTAATTTATATACAAATACCAATTAAATTTTCCGGCTTTGCCCGTGAATTTTCTTTTTTGACACTAACCCAAAATATATTGTGATTATGAGTTGTGAACATCAACATTTTTTAATTTTTCACGGCGCTTCCGCTATCAGAATTAAAATGTTATTTTGCTTCCCAGAGCCTCCACCAAATTGAAGAATTGTTAATAGCTTGAATAGCTACGCCAAATAAATAGTAGCATAGTTATAAACCATCTTAAACAAATATATTGTGCAAATATATATATAATATATATATATATATATATATAAGACTTCTCGGAAGGTATATTTTGAATTCGATTTGCGTTTCACCCCCCCAAATTAATTAATACTGTTGATGACGACGACTTTGTAATCGAAATACGTATTTAAAGAATACAAATAATTGATCGAGTCAAATTTAATTCTATTATCAATATTTTACAAACTCTCTGTCACATCTAGACTTCTAGACAAAATTATATCAAGAAAATATTTATATAAAGAAACCTAAACAAGTATTTACAGTTATATATATTCCAATATGAGAGGTATTTGTTTAGGTTCATACAAAGTTGTTATTATAAAAGGTTCCATAACCTTTATTACCTTATATGATGTAGTTTAGTAAATTGAGTGTTTTATTTTATATATATATATATATTTATATTAGTTTATTAAGTAGATTTTCTATTAAGTATTGCCATTTAAATCATACTTTTACTTTTCTCTTAATAGTATACAATCAAACAAAAATCTTTTCTAAAGTTTTCTAATTTTCGAAGTAACATTTTTTTTCTATATAAAAAAGTTTTTATAAACCCAAGACGTAAACAAAACATTAATAAAACTATTAAAAAACTAAATCCTTTGAAAAACTAAATGAACTGAGATAAATAGTCTACGCACGATAGCTAGTTAAAATCTATATGTTGTAAGAAATATTGTATAATATGTAACTAAGGTGATATGTAACTTTGGTAATATTTACACATACGGAAATTTTAATTAGGATGAAACTATACATATAAACCTTCTGGAAAAAGTTTTTATCTACATGATGTTGAAAACCGTTTCAAAATCCTTTCTAAAAGTTTTGTTTACGCCGTAAGTTTTATATTAAACTTTCAGATAGATAGATTGTAGAGGCTGCCCTGGACGGGCTACACTTCGACCATAAGGTCCATTATGATGCCTAAGGATGTGAGTGGAGTGGAAGGAATTTGTGAGTAGACTAGGAATTGGTAGGATATGCGGCTGCAGCCGACTATGATAGGAACTATGCCGATATTCATCTGGAGTTTGTGAAGGAAACTGCAGAAAACCTTCTCAAGAATGGCCGGTTACTTCGTTCTTATCTATACGCCGACAGTTTAGTCAATTAACCGCCACTTTTTAGCGAATTTCCTGAAAGGAAATAGAGCTATTGGTCCCGTACCGAAGTCAAAATTTCGCAAAAATTTCTTCAAATGTCCATCGATCCTACCTAGTAGATGTTAAAAATCACCATCTGTAAAATTTATATATATATATCTATGGACATATATATATATATATATACATATATATATATATATATATATATATATATATATATATATGTGTCTGTAATCACTCTAGCGGTCACAGTTTTCATTTTATCGGAATGAGATTTGGTATTTGAAGCGCTTTTGGTATTCAAAAGATCAAGTTCGTTAATGGGTAAAATCGGACCAGGGGAAAGGGTGGTTTAGAGGGAGGGTGAAACACAAAATTTGACATATCTCCCTTAATATTCGAAAAATCGAAAATTTTATAAGAAGTAAAGTTGTAGGTATTAAGTTTTACTGTAATTTTGTTTCTTATCATTTTTTCTGTAACCCTAATATTTACAAAATATTGACGGTTTAAGATTGAAAATTAAATTCCTCAATATCTCTGTACGCATTAGAGTTTGAGCAAAAAAGATAAGGCGATGAATTGTAGCAAACATGATTTTCTACAACTTTGTTTCTTACGCATTTTTCGATTGTTCTAATATTAAGAGAGATTTTTTATATTTTGTGTTTTCTTCTATCTTTATGCCCCCCTTTCCCCTTGACGTATGTTATTTATTAATAAAATTAGCCATGCAAATACTAAAATCAGATACGACATTTCATTTTGATCAGACTAACATTGTGACCGCTAGAGAGTAATTTATTTATTCCAAGGAAATTCGCTAAGTTGAAGCAGCTCCTGCGTAACGAATTTTTTTTCTTAATAATTGACAAACTGCCGATGTCGGAATTCGAACCCATATCTTCCCAGTTTCCAAATTGGCATACTGCGCAGACATAACGCCTTAGATGACTCGGCCACTTGGGACTAAGAGTTAAACTGTTAACTCTTTTTAGTTAGAAATATTGGGCTTTTTAGCGAATTTCCTGAAAGGAAATAGAGCTATTGGTCCCGTACCGAAGTCAAAATTTCGCAAAAATTTCTTCAAATGTCCATCGATCCTACCTTGTAGATGTCAAAAATCACCATCTGTAAAATTTATATATATATATCTATGGACATATATATATATATATATATATATATATATATACATATATATATATATATATATATATATATATATATATATATATATGTGTCTGTAATCACTCTAGCGGTCACAGTTTTCATTTTATCGGAATGAGATTTGGTATTTGAGGCGCTTTAGGTATTCAAAAGGTCAAGTTCGTTAATGGGTAAAATCGGACCAGGGGAAAGGGGGGTTTAGAGGGAGGGGGAAACACAAAATTTGACATATCTCCCTTAATATTCGAAAAATCGAAAATTTTATAAGAAGTAAAGTTGTAGGTATTAAGTTTTACTGTAATTTTGTTTCTTATCATTTTTTCTGTAACCCTAATATTTACAAAAATATTGACGGTTTAAGATTGAAAATTAAATTCCTCAATATCTCTGTACGCATTAGAGTTTGAGCAAAAATGATAAGGTGGTGAATTGTAGCAAACATGATTTTCTACAACTTTGTTTCTTACGCATTTTTCGATTGTTCTAATATTAAGAGAGATATTTTATATTTTGTGTTTTCTTCTATCTTTATGCCCCCCTTTCCCCTTGACGTAAGTTATTTATTAATAAAATTGGCCATGCAAATACTAAAATCAGATACGACATTTCATTTTGATCAGACTAACATTGTGACCGCTAGAGAGTAGTTTATTTATTCCAAGGAAATTCGCTAAGTTGAAGCAGCTCCTGCGTAACGAATTTTTTAATAATCATACGGTATAAATTAATGTTCACACATATATTATTAATAAACATAATATATGTATAATACCTTATGTTTGTATGTGTGCTTTTTTTATTGATAATGAAAACACAACGCAATTAGTGTGTTAAAATTATAATTACATTATAACATAATTAAAAACTACTATACAATTAATTATAAATACAATATATTCTATTTTGTGCTTAATATATAGTCGTAAATCCTATTTTATTGTAGTTATTATCTTTCAGGGATGTCTACATAAGATAAATTTTTTTTATCAAATCAGTTTTTAAAAAAATTATTAAACTATATCAAAAATTTTATTTTAATTTTACGGAAATTATTAATATACCATATAAATATTATTATTGTATTATAATTGATTGTATATTTTAAATCACAGTTTTAAGTTCTATAGCAAATAATAAAATAGCTTGATTTTTTTTGTTCCAAATAGATTTGTAGAAAACGTTTTTTAATTTCATTCAAAATAGGAAAATTTCAATACTAAAAAAAAAAAATTCGTTACGCAGGAGCTGCTTCAACTTAGCGAATTTCCTTAAAATACATAAATCACTTTCTAGCGGTCACAATTTTAGTCTGATCAAAATGAAATGTCGTATATGATTTTAGTATTTGCAAGGCCAATTTTATTAATAAATGTCATACGTGAAGGGGAAATGGGGGTATAAAGAAAGAAGAAACCACAAAATACAAAATATCTCTTTTAATATTAGAACAATCAAAAAATGCGTAAGGAATAAAGTTGTAGAAAATCATGTTTGCTACAATTCATCATCTCGTCATTTTTGTTCAAACTCTAATGTGTACAGAGATAGTGAGGAATTTAGTTTTCAATCTTAAACCGTCAATATTTCTGTAAGTATTAGTGTAACTGAAAAAATGAAAAGAAACAAAACTACAGTAAAATTTTATACCTAAAACTATACTTCTTATAAATTTTTCGATTTTTCGAATATTAAGGGAGATATGTCAAATTTTGTGTTTCCCCCTCGCTCTAAACCCCCCCCCCTTTCCCCTCGTCCGATTTTACCCATTAACGAACTTGACCTTTTGAATACCAAAAGCGCCTCAAATACCAAATTTCATTCCGATAAAATGAAAACTGTGACCGCTAGAGTGATTGCAGACACATCCCCTCGTCCGATTTTACCCATTAACGAACTTGACCTTTTGAATACCAAAAGCGCCTCAAATACCAAATTTCATTCCGATAAAATGAAAACTGTGACCGCTAGAGTGATTGCAGACACATCCCCTCGTCCGATTTTACCCATTAACGAACTTGACCTTTTGAATACCAAAAGCGCCTCAAATACCAAATTTCATTCCGATAAAATGAAAACTGTGACCGCTAGAGTGATTGCAGACACATATATATATATATATATATATATATAGATATATATATATATGTATATATATATATGTCCATAGATATATACATTGACATCCACTAGGTAGGATCGATGGACATTTGAAGAAATTTTTGTGAAATTTTGACTTCGGTACGGGACCAATAGCTCTATTTCCTTTCAGGAAATTCGCTAAAAAACCCGAATAGGGAATTCTTAAATGTTAATAAACATTCTAAAGGCTACCTGTGCTCAGAGGCTGCAAAGAAATGGCTTTTTTCAATAATAATAATTAGAAAGAGGGGTACCGCAAATGGGTAAAGAGCAACCAGACCAAGTGCCCTCCTTGAGAACAACCTGTCACCCAAAGGCGAGACGTCCTCCAGGTAAAAGGCATGCTAGTTTAAGCTGATGAAACTATAGGATCCTGTTGAGGTCAGATGCCATACAGAAGACCCACAACTTCTCCGCCGGGATTACTCCCAGGATTTCGGACCCAAACATTCTATACCTGACACCCTGCAGATTTTTTCGTCCTCCATATAGGCCCTCCAACAGGGATCATCAGAGATCCTCAAGTTATGAAGATGGTAGTTCAATCGACAGTGTCCTGTCAAGAGCTCCCACCATCCTTCTCAATTGCATTCTATTGAGTTTCAACCGAGCACAGTCGAATGGCTTAGCTGTGCTTATGCACAACGTGGCCCGTCGCATACCCTGCGCTAAGTTTGAGTAATCGAGTAATCTTGAAGGAATTAAGTAAGTTACCATTTAAGAATTTCTAATTCGATTATATTGTGTTTTTGTTTTCATCTTTCTATTACTTTTTTTTTTTTAATAGTTGGAAAAAAATACTGCAAATATTCATGTTATTAACTCAGTCAGGACTAAACATAGTCGGGAAAATACATAATTTTGGACACCTATTAGGCCCCTGTATCCAAAGCGATATTTTTAAGGGGGTCTAATGTTAACAAAATGGCATCTTCTGTAATATTCCCTCATAAAAATGGGAAGTCCATGTGGCGAATCAAGGTCCCAAATCTGTTTAGAACATTCGTTTTCCCACAAAAAATTAAACGAGGAACCAATATCACCTTTTTGTATTTGTAATTGTTTTTTTTGTAAATTTGCGTCCATATAAACATTGTTAGTATGGTTGCCTTTCGGTTATATTATACCAACGGAAGTCACTAGCGTTTACTTACTTTGGCATTTAAGTAATATATGTCTGAATATTGATAATATTCTTTGACATCTAATGCTTTAAATGAAAAATCATACACATCTAGGGATGGGAATCGAACCCACGATCTCTGTCATTCAAGAGCAGCGCTACCAAAATGCCTTTGAGCTACCTGCAAATCTGGTGCCGAATTTTTGGACAACTCGGTATACAAACTATATAAAAATTTCCATATACATGTAACAACTCATATTGTAAACATAAACATTAAAAAAATTATAAGGAATATTAAATTAGTGTACTTTGAACGTCTGGAGTTCCTTGTAACTCCATATGTCAAGTCATAAATATACGTAGAACTATTTTATTTTCCAATATTAAACATAAATTATATATATATATATATATATATATATATATATATATATATATATATATATATATATATATATATATATATATTTATATATTTATATATATTATTTATCATCAAACAACATCAATTAATAATATTATATTTTTATACTAAATAAATAAGTTATATAAATTAGTTTAACACAACAGATAAATAAATATACTAATAATAATATTAATTAAAACTAATATTTTAATATAATATATCCTTGTAATTAATATTGACAATTTTATTTTGCTAATTAGACTTTGATTTTATAAAAATAAGTAATTATTTTCACAGCCGCGTCTATAGTATTTACAAAAATTATATTTTTGTTATAAAACTACTCGAAATAACCTAAACTGAAAATAATCTCAATAGGTAATATGCATGAAAATTATTTTTCACATTTATTTTCAGAATATGAAAATACTGTAAATGCTGTAATAATATTTAAAAATCAAATTAAAATCCGACAAATATCAAGGAAGCTATAAGCTTTTAAAGATTATTATCTGTCTCTTTCTTGCAAAACTACTAAAAACGGAGTTTTACGTGTATTTTAAATGGTGAAAGTATAATATGACGTCACATACCATATCAAGAGGGCTATCACCCTCTTTGTTTAATCGGGAATTTCAATCATTCATATCTCGCTTATTTTTAAAGTTATTTAAAAAGTAATTTTACCATGATATTTGTCAAGTAAACATGCTTCAATTCAAGTGAAAAAACATTTTCATGCATATTCCCTATTCCCAGAGAAACAAAAATAATAAGAAACTACTTTTTCAATTGATTAAATTAATATTTTTTGTCGAATAAAGTGATTTTTGGAAAAGTTCCAGTATTTGTTTTATTTAATAATTATAATGAATTATAATTAATAAAATAAAAAACTTATTATAATTATAATAAGTCAAGTAACGATTTTGCGGCGAGTAGGAAAAAATATCCAGAAACCAGGGTGCATCTCACCCTCTATATATGAACATTCAGGAAAATCTGATAAGCAACTCTTGCCATTGCCCAGATATGGAAGAAGCAAATCTTCTCAGAGCACTGAAATAGAATTGGGATTATATTGAACAATATGGTCGAAGTTCAATAGTTTTTATACCCCAAGATATATCTATCGATCATTCGAGACCACTCCCTTTCTGTTAGAAATTTGTGGAAATTTCGATGATAGATTTTGGCTTGGTCTAATTATGATTAATTACGATGATATTTTATTTCAGCGATAATTTTATTTTATGATTTTTTTTTTTTAATTATTTTTTATTTAATGTTCTACAAAAAAATTATTAATATATTTATTCGGATAAAATTAAATTTAATTAAAATTCAATAAATAATTATACCGGATTTAGATAAAAGAGTTCTACTTATTTAATTTTTTTTTTGGTAATCAAATGTCAGATGTAAAAAAAAAGATGGAAATTGTAGTACATTTCGTATAAAAAAAGTTACGAAATTTGTTGATTTTATTATGTAGTCAACGAAAAAAATGTGGTTCATGGCTTTTGAATTTGACTTCTTTTTTTGTTGAAATCGATCAATTAATTTTATAATATTTTTTTTGTTGATATTTTTAGTTTGAAAAAACAAAATGCTTGATATTAAAAATCATACACACCCGGGATGGATATCGAACCCACGATCTCTAGCCTTCTGGAACAATGCTCTGCCTGTGAGCTACCAGATTTTTAATTTTTAATTACGCTTTTATATTTATTCAGGGAAATTTTTCCATCTCCCAGTCTTGAATTTTTCCATCCCCAATCGAATTTTCTTTGATTTACGTCCCTAGTCCTATTTTTCAATTAGACTCCTCGAATTCAGAATCGAATTTTGCAACCCACAAAAACTTTTTTAATTAATTATCTTAAATTATCTTTAATTTTTTATCCGAAACACAGATAATTATTTTGGATCAAGGTATACAAAAAAGTACTCATTAATGACATTTGTACAGAAAAGAAAGGGGTCAGTAAATATTTACAAAACAGATAAACTAATATTTTTATGTGATCAAAATGGCTGAAGAAAAAGTTTTCATGAAAATCTAGACAATACTGGCTCTGAAAAATAATTCAATTTTCAAGTATTTTAAATATTTGGCATTGAAATATTGATCTTGTTCAAAACAAGTAATTTCTTAGTAAACTAAGTTAGTCACTAAGTATATCTAACATAGTTTTTTTGCTAGAACGCTTCACAGATACTAAGCAACTCAAATTGTTGCCATATTGGTTAATAAGCTCTGTCAGATTGGAAGATTTTCACATAAGTTTAGTGAATTTAATCAAGCCAAACTGATAGAAAGAATTTCTTTCCTCAAGAAAATATATTTTCTTCAAAATATTTCCTTCAATAAAAAAACCCTTGTTTTCATTCAAGACTACGCAATCGAACCAAAAACATGTGTTTAGTTGAGCGAACAAACTAAAATTCTTGAACGGTAATAAAATTTCAAATTCGTCCCCTTTACCTAGATCAGTTTTTTGTATTATAAATACGTATTTCGACTACAATGTAGTCATCATCAGTATAAATTAGCTAGTCGTACTTTACTCTTTGACAATTAGAGATAGTTATAAAGTCGAGATCAACAGACAAAAAATAAATAGAAAATTAACTAGATTAAAATATATACTAGATTTAAAATATAATAAATTTTAAATTATATTGAAATTGCTCTTGTTAAAATTTCTTCATTCACATTTGTTCCTGTTAATTTTACTCTTATTAAAATTACTCTTATATTGTCCCAGGATATGTTACTTGTTACTAATTTGGTGACGGTATCACCAAACGGTGTTTAAAATTCTTTAAAGTGGAGTTAGTTAGTCTTGGCCTAAGAGAGACTTTCTTGGCCAAATACTCTTGTGATTCTTTAGTCAAGAAAATGAAATTATTGTAAAAAAAAAAACGTATTTTTCTTATTTAAAAAAAATAAAAAACCCAAGAAGAGAAAGTTTATGCAGCTTCTTTAACTGAATTATATATATTTAACTGAAATATATTTAACTGAAGTATATCATTACTTCTTTAAAAAGTTTCATTTGTTTGTATTAAACAAATGTTTATTTTGGTCCGAAATTTTAGCATCTTGGTTCAAAGAAATCATCATCTCAGTTTAAGAATTTCGAGATTCTTGAGTCAAGAATCAGTTGATCTTTAGTTAAGATAATTTTCTCATGTGAAAACTATAGATGTCAAGATACTTATTTTCTTATACCAAATATATATTATATGCCCTATATATATGAGAGTCAGAAATTCTTGGTTTAAACAAATTTTTTCTTACTGCAAGAAATTACTTCTATCAGTGTATATTTTACGTTCTGTCAGATTGAAAATCTACGTGAGAAAATCTATTAAATTAGGTGGAAATTCCCCAATTTTGGCAACACTGATGACAAGTTAGTGTGTCCTGAGAGAAAAACGCTGAGTTTAAATCCACAGAAGTAAATTTTTTTACATTGACTGACTTACTTAGTTTACTAAGGACCTAATTGGTCTGAACACGACCAATGAATCATACAAAATAAGGCGCCATTATAAGTAATAATTATTTCAACAAAAAAAACATGCATTTTTATTAAATTTTCAACAAAAAAAAAAACACCTTATCTTAATTTATTCTAAAGTTCACCAGCAAGAATTTATTTTTGTTCAAATGGCATTAATGTGTTTTTGAGAAAATATATGAAATGATTTTTTTCTTTTTTTTTTTTTTAATTATTTATCAAACCACATGACAAAACGTGAACTTTAAATGTTTATATCTCTCATTTAGAGATTGTTTTTACAAATTGCATTATTGCAATAAATTATATACAGGATGTTACTGTTCGAGAAATCGGCTACGTAAACTAACCAAACTTTTGTCATATTTATTAAAGTACTTAAAATTAAAATCGTTGACAAATCAATAAAAATGGCTATTTACTATTTACCCAGATTATTTTCGATCGATTTAAATGATTCAGAATCTGGTAAAACGTATATTATTTCTGTGACTTCCGACGAAATAAAATGTCACCATGTTGATGATACAAACTAACGCTTACAACGTCCAAAACGAACGATATTTTCTGATCGATTCTAAGCGCTCGTAGGCCAACATGAACACCAATAAATTGTGTTTATAAGCGTGAGCGCTCAAAGCGTGTGAGCCTCCAAGACGAATGCACCCTATGTGTAAGCGCCTACTGTCCGGCCATTTCAATGAAACATATTTATATAGAAAACTTTTCCAAAACGATTGAATATCCAAACATCCTATTTTTCTATATGATTAATCCATTTCATGTAGATTTCGTAAAAAAAAAAATAATTTTATTTTGTCTTGAAATGAATTGACCTGAATATTTTTAATTAATACCCTACTGAACTTCATTAAAAACTTCTTTTTTTTTTCATTCAAAATTGTACGTATCTCTAAAGCAAAATATATCGCCCACATAATCATAAATCAGACTGAAATTATTTCAGTTTTTTATTTATTTTTTATTTTTTTGAGAGAGACATGATTTTCAATTTATTTCTAGGTCAAATCAGAAATTTATTAACTAATGATACGTGATTAAAATTTATACTTTAGATTATTAAGTACATATTTATATGCAGAGGCGTAATTTGGAACGTGCAAACTGTCACGCAAAGTCTAGCAGCTGAAAATTTCGCCTCATACAATCATACAAGTGACTGTCAAACAAAAAAAAAACTGTCCCACAGGAGCAACAGATATGAGATCTGCCTTTTAATATGAGTAAAATATAGGAATTTATCATACGTATAGATTTTATACCACCAGGTTTTACATTAGAACATTCCAATTTGACTATATAGTTGAAATTAGGTACAAGAATGTCTTCATCATTTTTACTCCATGTTTCGGATAAAAGAAGAATATTCGAATTACGAACCACATTATCAATAATATCATTTTGATGGACTCATAAACTTTGTATATTAAATTATATATTGATAAACCTGACAATGGTCTTGGTAAATTACACTAACTCTGATATTAATGTAAATAATGGATTTAATGCCAGTCTTTCAAACTCTCCCATGTTCTACCTGTTCTACCATGATAAAATGTAGAATCATTGATTTTAGATACAATATATAAATTTTCTATTGAATTTTTTCAATACAAATATCATTTTATTAAACTTTTGTGTCTACATACTAGTGTTGACCTTATTTAATATTATTTTCATAAATTATTTAACTTCTTACGCGTGTAAGTAAGTACACACACACTTTTTTGTTTGTTTTTTTACAATTTAGTAGACCAGAAAAGCTTCTGACCAAAAAAGTATCTGAAAACAAAGATCCCTTGTCAATGCATTTTGGTTGTTACGCCACTGTGTGTAATTTGATGGGATTTGAACACTTTCTTAAATAATGTACAATTATTTTCATATATTTATTTATTTAATTAGAATCTTTTCAACTAATTGTGCGAGAAAACGTGAAAACTATTAAAATTTTTGATGTCGAACGCTAATTATATAAAACAGTACTGACCTAGTACAATTTTTATGTTTATTTTATCATTGCTTACGAAAATAAGTTATAGTTTTTAGTAAACAATTTTAGTTGGCTTTATTTATTAAATAACCTTGCAGCTAATTTTTCACGGGATTATAGTCATTTGAATTATAATATCCTTGCAAAAAAAGTTTTAACTATAATTCAAAAAGTTGTTTAATAGCACCATCGCAGCTCTTACATTAGATCATTTAAATTTGACTGTACAGTTAAAATTAGGTACAGGAATGTCTTCATCCTTATTACTCCATGTTTCTGATAAAAGTAGAATATTCGAATTACCAACCACATTATCAATAATATCATTTTAATGGGTTCGTAAACTTTGTATATAAAATGTATATATTGATAAACCTGACATGGTCTTGATAAATTTTACTAACTCTGATTCTAATGTAAATAATGGATTGAATGCCAGTTTTTCAAAATCTAATTTAAATGAAAGAAGTGACGCTGGTTCTGTTTGACCATGATAAAATGTAGAAACATTGGTTTTACATACAATATATAATTTTTCGATTGTAGTTTTTCACTACTAGATCATTTTATTAAACTTTTATGTCTTAATATTAGTTTTGACCTTATTTAATAATATTTAAAAAGATGTATAACTTCTTACATGCGTACATCATGTACACACAAACATTTTTTTTTTAATTTGTAAATGAAAATTTCTTTTCTGCATCGCTATAAAATATTTTTGTAAAAATAAATAATATCAAAATTTCACGAAATAAAAACAATTCCTCAATCGAATATCTCACGGAAATTAATTGATTACGCATAAGTTATTATTAATCATCAATGACATCTTATTCTTCTAAAAATATTTATATACTTGAAAGCGTTTTATTAAGTGGGTACCTAATCATAATCGATTTAAAAAAAACCGTTATTGAACTTAAAATTTCAATGTTATTATTGAATGGTATGCTTAATCAATCACACATTTAATGAATGATCTTATACATAAATATTTAGTATTTATTATTTTCTTAATTATGATTATTTATTAGAATTAAAATTGACATTTTTTTTATGTTTCATAATTTTTCCAGAAGCCTCTTTGTAATTCAATAAATAGATATTTATACGCTAGTAAAGTACTGCGCAATCTCGTATTTTTTATTTTAAGTTATGGTTCCGTGAAAACTCAACATACGGATATACGGATGTAAAAAGTCAACTTTAATTTTAACTATAAAGAAATAATTCCATACAAAGCCAGTGCAAAAAATTGATGAACAGCTTCCAACAAGTGCAATTAGATATTTTTGGAAAAAAAGGTACAATATTATGTACTAGTTTTCATGTTTCTAATGTCTATGAAGAGATTGATGTCAATGATTCTAGGCGAATTTTTGATACAAATGGGATCATCAGAGATCCTCAAGTTATGAAGGTTTTTTAAGGGTTACAAATTATCATAAAAACGTTTTTTATTGCACGTATTTTCCTACAAAAGGAACTAAACAAATTAGTCAACTCTGTTTTTTTGGGAAATTTTTGTATGAAATCAAAGTTCCAATAAAGTACTTGGCAATTTTCACACTTCATAGAATTAAATCGATCAATTACAAAAATATAAAATTCATTTTACAGTGAAAGACATTTATAATATCATGGTTTATACAAAGAAGTCACTGATATTCATCATGTTCACTACTGTTCATTCACAATTCACTGATGATTCTATTAAAGTACTTTTGTATATACTGATACAGAAAAGAGCCAAACTGTCCATTTTCTTGTCCTTTTCCATTGCCTTTCCTACATAAAGTTTCTACTGTGTATAAAATCAGTTTTTCGTCATACTAACACAAAGCAAGAAGTGTTAGATAGAAATTCATGTACATATAAGATTCGATACCTAATGTATAATAAATACATCAACATTATATTTGTCCTAAACTATACTAATTTGTATATAATAAATAATTATCTAGCATAAGATAAATATTAAAAGATCTATTATTATAAACTAAACAAATTTTGTAATTAAATAATAATAGAGGTTAATTAAACAAGTCTAGTTTTTAATATAATAATGGGACGCAATGTAATATTATTGTACACACAATCATATTCTTTGCCCTAGAAAATAGTCAATAGTCAATATGTGTACGAACAAACACACAAATATTGATACTATATAATATAATACTACGTTGTGTATTTGGTGTTCCCGTTCAAAGTACAAATCTTTACTTACATTATTACTAAGTAAAAGGAACATTTCTTAAGACCTTCGGACGGGGATTGTATACTGTTATTTAATCACGTATACACAATTTGTATATTATTATATGACTTATAATATGATTATTACAAATAATAGACACTTGTAATCTGTATTCAAAGAAATGATATTTTTATTAATTTTATTATTGTCATATTTAAAATACAATGAGTTTCAAAAGTAATCTCTATAGGTTTGCCAATGAATCAACTACTTTGGTAATCATCGATAAAATGTGAAACTGTCAATACCAAATTTACAACGATTAACATATCCTGAGACAATATAAGAGTAGTTATAATAAGAGTGAGGTTAACAAGAGTAAACCTGAATGAAAGAAATTTTAATAAGAGTAATTTCAATAAAATTTATTATATTTTAATTTAAATTTATTTTGGATAATTTGATCTCTATTTTCTATCTATTTCTAATTAAAAACCTGAACCTGTTCAGGTTTTCAACCTTCACCAAATTCTGATTCGACTGTAAATAATGCATTTAATGTCAGTCTTTCAAACTCTAACTTTAATGGGAAGAAAAAACGTCATACAATTTTTCTATTGTAGTTTTTCAATACTAATCATTTTATTTTACTCCTTTTTATTAAACTTTTATGTCTAAATAGTAGTGTTGACCTTCTTCTATATATTATTTTAATAAATTATAAAAAGAAGAATAGCTTCATATCTGTGTACATAAGTACACACACACTTTTTTTTGAAAGTATATAACCTCGTCGCCAAAACGAATCAACTCTATATTTATGTAAAACTTTTTTTTGTAAGATTGATAATAAATGATTCTGTAGTTTTTAAACTATAAATTAAACTTTTTAAAACATGTGTAATAAATTTTTACAAATGAATTCGTCATTTAAATTTATATAAATCTAACTTTCTTTTATATATTTATATATGTAAGGAACATTTTCAAATCCGGTTCAAATATTACTTACATATACAACAACACACACATGTTCACGTGATCAGTGCAAGATTAGATTATTATTGACTAAAATTAATTCATAAATGATGACATAATTTGAGACAAACAACAAAAACAAATTCAATATTCTCATACAATCTCAAAATAAAAAGTTATATCTAGAATACTTGTAAGAAAAGTTATCGATCAAATTACACCTGTGTACTATTGTATTATTTTAATTATATATTACCTAAACATATGGGGGTACATTTGATATGGGGGATGATAAGACAATATCATATAGAATACTGATGTCCAGTGGATATTTTAATATCCAACCCCCTATATATGTGTGTACACTGTCCACCTCAAGTCCACCCCAAGTATATTTAAATAATGACTAATATTTCAAAATAGTCAAGCAACACATATTAGATTATTGATTTTTTGGTTTTGAAATAAAATCTTTGGATATATAAAATAGAAAATCAACCTTTTTTTTTGTAATTGGTCAAGCTCTATGTTTACACAATAAGTATATCGTGAAGAAAAAATAAGATTATTAATGTTCAGTATAGCATGATTTATGAACCATGTGTTCAAACAGTGCAACCCACAAGACATTAAACTAAAAACCAAAAACACGTTGATTTACATTTTAATCGCTTTTAAACCATTTGATTAGCATAATTTATCTAAGGTGCCAAAAATTAGCATTCACTAGATTCCTTATAATCCCAGAAATTTTATTCCATAAAAACTAACCAATAATATTTCTACATTTGTTAAAAGTTTCTTAAAAATTCATATCAATTCACTAAATTTCTCAGATAGTACTGAATTTATTATTCAGATAGTAATTAGCATCTTAGTTAGTAGCTTAGATGGAAGGCAACAGATCCGGAACACCGGAGGTCGTTGGTTCGATTCCCCATGTCACCAATAATTTTTTTATTTTTCCAAAAATTTAATTCAAATACAATTTAGATAGAACAATTACAACATGGTTAAAAATTTTCCCGGAAAATGTACCCGAAAAAAATAATTGTGTTTCAAAGTGCAACAACCCAAAAAACAAAACTAAGTGCAATAAGAATTTTCGAGACTTACACGTGGCATATTTTTGGCGGTACTTGATACAGTTGAAGATGCAGTTGTAGTACCACCGTTATTATTTACCACTGAACGTTCTTCTGCTGTTCGACGACGACAATCAAACACACCGCTGCGAGTCACAAGTGCACTAAGGACGCTTGGCGTCGTCTGATCTATATTTTCATTATTGTTATACCCTAAAAAACCAACAACATTGGATGATATATCACATCATATGTTTTATTATTATTTTATTGAGGGTAAACAAGCGTCGCGTTCCCCTACCCTTCTTATTCGTATTCTTCATTTCTACAACAATTTTCTTATAATTGTTATCATTTTCATTTCGTGAGAAAATTTTTCCAAGTTTTTCTACATTATTTATCGATTTATCATCATCATCATTATGATTTGTTTTTGGGCAATTTTCTCGATAACATTTACAATTTTTGTGGGCATGTAATGAGGAGTTTGGACAATTGGATTTTTCATCGATATCCTTTTCAAATTTTATTAGTCTATTCTGTATTTCCTTAATACATTTCAAATTTTGCCCCAATTGTTAGAACATTTATTTGTATTTTATAAATACGTATTTCGACTATAATATAGTCATCATCAGTATGAATTTGATAATCGTAACCGTGTCTCAGGTGAGACACGCACCAAATTAGGAACGAGCAACATATCTCTCTCTGAATCCATATCCCAGAGATAGTTACGATTAGCTAATTCATACTGATGATGACTACATTGTAGTCATCGAAATACGTATTTATAAAATACAAATAAATGTTCTAGGAATTGGGGTAAAATTTGAAATGTAATTTCAAAAAAAACTTAAGAGTTCTCTTTGATTATTTTAATAGTCTTTAAGTAATATAAAACCGTTTGGCTATTTAGTAATTGCGAGAAGATTCAACTTGAGCACAAAGGATTTGATTTGTGCCTTTTATTTACTCCATTTTCTAACTAACAAATATATTAACAACTTTTATTCAAACCATTTTTCGAATGGTTTGAATGGAAAAAAAAAACGAATGCATTAGGAACAAAATTTTGAAAAAGGAACAATACTTTTGTGGTTCATGCAGAACCTCTGATTTAAGGGTTATAGATGCAAAAAATTTAGGCGAATTTAATTTTTAGAAAATATCTCATTTTTTATTCATTTTAAAGATTTTTTTAAAGATTACCGCAGAAAAATAATCGACCCTGGAAGAGTTTCTCAAGGCTCTCTTCTGCAAAAACAACTTGAATATGACCTTTGTTTTCTTCAAAGCGATTTATGTCCAAAACGAAAAATTTCTTTACATCTGTACGTTTTGGATATGGATTCGAATTAAAAATATGGCCTAGACAGTCTTACTGATCTGACTTTAAGTCCTTTTTTCACCACAACTATTAATATAAGACCCGATTTAGAACCTCCTCCAAATTTAATCGTAAATTCTCTCCGGACTTTACTTACCCGTACTTTAAAAAAATAAAATGAGGGGTTTATGTTTAAATAAACAAGGGAACTTAAAGGTTCAACCAAAAACAAATTTGACATTCAAAATTCTTAAAAAATTCTAGGAAAATTAAAATCGAACACCATATATATTCTAACTTTGTTTTGAAATGAGATATTTAAAAAAAAACCAAACTCACCCCTATTTTCAAGATGTCAACGTTTCCACCCCCCCACAGAAAAGATAAATACCTTGGATTTAGATCCTTGTTGAACCTTCTCAAAACCACACAACAAAACGATTCTATATCATTTTTGTATTTGCAATGAATAATATTTGTTCCCAAAATTAGCATTCCTTTTTCTAATTGATTTGTGCCGAATGCATTTAGATTTCAGAAAAATTTTTCGAATAAAAGTTTTTCATTATAAAAATTCGAACAACTCTTGTTCGAAACATATTTTCGAAAATCGAATGGATTCGGCACAAATTAACTTGAAAGAAGGACATTACTTTTGGATTCGAGATTACATACAGAATGACCCAATACATTTTCATCAATATCTTTTTCACGTTTTAAAAATTTCTCTTTTAACTCTTTAATTAAACAATATTTTAACGTAACACGACTTTTCTCCTCTTGCGTATGTTTATCAAATTTGATAATTTTCTGCATATTTTCTTCATCACGTTCGTAAATATTTAGAAAATATTTCTGTTCGGTTTGGAAAGTTGTCGGACAATAAAGGGCCGAACGATTCCGTGGAATATTTAATTTTTTATTTGATATCATTTTAATCGCACACTTAAGTTGAAAATATGAGTGTTAAAAGAAAACTGAAATTAAATTTTCCCGTATAATTTTCACAAGTATTTGTTTATTATGCTGGAAAATTTTCTTTGTTACTTGGTACCAAGGTAGTACTTATTGTTCCCGAAAATATATGTGTTAGAAGGAGAAAATGACTCAACACTTTTCAAAAAAATAATTAAATAAGCGAAAAATTGTTTTGTATATAATTTTCTTTTAATCAATAATTTTGCAATTCTTTAAAATTTTTTTTTATCTTCTTAACACAAATCTATAGACTGACAAACAACGCACAGCCAAAACCGGTGGGTCTAGAAGCATGAAAATTTGCACAGGAGTTCTTTATATAACGTAAAATTCAACCACTAAGGGGGGTTAAACAGGGGATGAAAGTTTGTATGGATATTGGTCATTTTTAAAGTTACAAATATGGAAATTGGTGTTTAAGCTTCTGTTTATAATTAAAAGTACTAATAATAATTAGAAAGAAGAGTACCGAAAACGGATCCTTAGCACATAGACCAAGGGGTCCTCTGTGCCCTCCTTGAGAACAACCTGTCACCCGAACGCGAGACTTCTCTGGGTAAGAGGTCCTATTTTAAGCAGATAAAGCTACAAGATTCTGTCGAGGCCAGACGACAAACTTTCCGTCGGGATTACTTCCAGGATTGATGGATCCAAAGTTTCGGACTCAAACATTGTATACCTGACACCCTGCAGGTTTTTTTCTCTTGTGTTTGAAACTTTCTGTCATAAACTTAATAATTTTGCCACAATTTCAAGTTATATATTTTTAATTACTTGAAAAAAATATGCGTCTGAATATATTGGAGCTTGATATATAATACATAGGCCATGTTATTATACATCTATACGTGTATAGAAGTAAAATAAAACGCTATAGGTACACAAAAAAAGAAACTCAGTAGGTGCCAAAGTTTTATTATATTATTGTGTTAATCCAAAATCTTTTTGGGGAAATTTTGCATTAAAATATAAACATTTATTAAAAATTTATAGCTAACGTCAGACAATGATATGCTATTTTATTGTGATTAGCGAATACTTTACACAAATTTTAATCTTCGATGAGCAAATTAATCTCTTCTTTGAGATACTTAAAGGAAAGACAATTTTATCTGATCAGATAACTGCTAATCCGCAGGTATCATTTAAAAATGGTTTTAACTATATGGTGATTTAGTCTTTACATAAATCACTACAGATTATTCTCTTTTCTATAGATAAAAAAACTTTTCAATTGATTTGATATGAATTTTTCCAATATTTATAGACGATCACAAGATTGATAAAATGGCAGCAATAAATAAAATAAATATTATTTATATATTTATTTGTGTAAGCAGTCAGATTATACTTTTACTTTAAAATTTGTATCGCGTGTTTTTAAAACGATTTTATAGGATATATATATATATATATATATATATATATATATATATATATATATATATATATATATATATATATATATATATATATATATATATATATATATATATATTTGAAGATGCATATTATTATCAATATCTATCTTTCTATAAGTCTTCTATCTTTCAATTATCTGTAATTGAATAATGACAGGTAGTTTTCTTTCTTTGATTATCAATAACAATAAAATATATCAATAAATTTGTTAATGCTTAAGGTTGATCGGACATCTGTATAGGTTAAATCGGCAATGTATAGATAAAAATCTGAATTTTTGAGATGTTATTAATTGCTATCTCATACGTATAATGCAGCCAACTATGATAGGAACTATGCCGATATTCATCTGAAGTTCGTGAAGGAAAATGCAGAAAACCTCCTCAAGCATAGCCGGTTACTTCGTAATACGTCCATAGATCGAAAGTTTAGTCAATTAACCGTCTCAAGCATAGCCGGTTACTTCCTTCTTATCCATACGCCGAAAGTTTAGTCAATTAACCGCCCCTTTTGTTTTTCTTAATAATTGACAAACTGCCGATGTCGGGATTTGAACCCATAACCTCCCAGTTTCCAAGCAGGCATTGTGCGCAGACATAACGCCTTAAACCGCTCGGCTACTTGGATTGGTAGCCATTTTATAGATCAATACATAAAATGATTTTCTGATATCTTGACAAAATTAGTAAAAACTCACAAAAAATATAAATTCAAAAATACAAAAAATTATTTATCTATTATTTTATTTATTTTAAAAAACAACAAAATTATAAAACTAGACTAAAGAAAATCAGTACTACAGAATTCAGTACAAAGTAAATGATAGTTTGTAGGTATATACATATATATATATATATATTGTTTTGATTGTTGAAAAACACGACATCAAATGAGGAAAATCTACACATACATGAAAAATAGCGGGTGCCATGATGTGCGGGTGGAACCAGATATATGTTACCTTAATATCCCACCACTAGTCACCATATATATTGTAAATACCTGGAACTATCATATTATGTAGGTATATACAGGATACCAATCTTTTTACAGCAAGTATGTAGCTTTCACTCAACATCATAATAAAGGAATTTTGGGAATTAACCCCCATTCTAAATTAATATGAAAAAAAAAAATTAACCACCAGGAATCGAACCATGGACCTCTGGATATTATGTCCAGTGCGATAACCATTCCACTCCGAATGATTTGCTCTCATTGACAGGACTACTTTCATTTCAACTCTTAATTATAATTCTAACATATTATTTTATGTATACTTAAACGTCACAAAACTGCACTAATGTTTATCTCCAGTACGGTTACA
Source organism: Nineta flava (assembly GCA_963920215.1). Lineage (NCBI taxonomy): Eukaryota > Metazoa > Arthropoda > Insecta > Neuroptera > Chrysopidae > Nineta > Nineta flava. Next base: position 68,065,540 of record OY986045.1, read on the forward strand.
AAGACACAAGAATGAAAGGACAAGCGAATTATGAAAAACTATTGTCAATATTAAAAGAAACCATTATATGTGTGTGTCAAAATTCAACCATGCTTTTTGTTTGCCCGTATATCCTTCGCTGTCCGAATTATTCCATACTCGTCATAAATAAATAAATTTTTATATAAATTCAACTGCGTAATCTTAAAGTTTGAACTCTGATTAAACAGTTAGATAGTTAGATCTACCTTGGGGTATAAAAAGTATTGCACTACTTCCCCTTTTTTTTATTGAAATTCGACACTTATTTTCAAGGTCAGCATGATATATCACACTTTAATGAACTATGGTAGGTATGCAACCCTTAACCAACGTACTAAACATTAATTTGTCCAGTACAATAAAATATTGTGAGCCAAATAGATAATCACCTGTGAATATTATTATTATTTATTGTAAATTGTAAACACATCGAATGTTCCCAATATTATTATTCGACAATATTTATGTCATTATAACGGCCAGCAGAAGAAAAAAAATACCTGTAAACTATGGAAAGATGATACATGTTACATATTTTTTAAAAAAAGAGACACAACACGAAATCTGTTTCTATAACAAGATGGCAAATTCTTTACGAAAATATTTTGTTGTCATACATATTGAAAATAATAATAATCGAATCATAAACTTTTATTTACATGAAGAGCACAAATAACATGTACTATAGGCCACAAAAGTACCGCTCATTTTTCGAAATTTTATTATTGATGTGGGCCTTAATCATTTGGTTTTCGAAAAAAAATGCTTCGGATAAAAGTTGTTCATTATAAATACACTAACAACTGTTATTCGAAACATTTTCCCAAAACCGAATGACTAAGATAGTAGTAGTAATAGCGGAAAGGAGGTTCCTTAAAAATTCTCTAAAGGAAATGGAATTTTTATGTAGACTACTAGGAAGTGGTTGTATAACTGCAGCCAACTTTGATAGGAACTATGCCGATATTTATCTGGAATTTGTGAAAGGAAACTGCAGAAAACCTTCTCAAGCATAGTCGGTTTATTCGTTCTTGTTCATACGCCGACAGTTAAGTCAATTAACCGCCCCATTAATTTTATTTATAAATTAATTTAATTAACAAACTACCATCTTTGGGAATCGAACCAGCAGCCTCCCAGTTCAGAGCAACAGAGTGCCTTAAACAGCTCCACCACTCCGACTTATCAATGAATAAAATGGGCGCTACTTTTGTAGTCCATAGTACCAAGTTATATTTTATTGAAAAACTTTACGAAACTAAAAACAATATGGAAGTCTATTGAAAAAAGACTTCCGACACGAAGGAATTGGCTGCGTAATCTAAACCTTCCCTTGCAAATCGAACAAGAATATTCATTGTAATATGAGGAATAACGTAAATGTTTTGTACATACTAATTGACTCAACATGAAGTATACGTATAAACAAAGACATAACACTGTATTCGATCGCCCTGAAACGTGATCCTTCGCCGTATATAAACTATCGATTGCCACAAAATACAGTTTCGTAAAAAAGATTATTTAAATCTAAAAACTTTCAACGATCATTATTTTGGCATAGACTTTGGGTGTTAATAAGTGGTGAAAAAATTGATCCTTCGCCGTATATAAACTACCGATTGCCACAAAATACAGTTTCGTAAAAAAGATTATTTAAATCTAAACACTTTTAACGATCATTATTTTGACATCGACTTTGGGTATTAATAAGTGGTGAAAAAAATGCACATCTGCCGGGAATCGAATCCTGGGCCTGTTAAGAAATAAGTGCTTTGATCCCATTGGTCTGGAACTTGGTTCTCCTGACAATTTTACATTTGTTTTCACTTAACTATTATGCGAAAAAGTAAATTTTCATCAAAAATGCATTTATGAAAGTAATTTTATAATATTATCACGACTTTGTTTTTTTATCAAATAAATAAGATAGTTTTTTTTTTTAATTCTAAATAGAAGTCAAATCATTTAAATTAAACGATAAAACTTTATTCACGAAAAAAAGTTATAAACAAATAAATACAGTGGCAATATCAACAAATGAATTCGGCCTCAAAGTTAAAACTAAACTCTGATTTTAGTATTCCGTAACAAATTCTATAAAAAAATTGCAGGCTTTACGAGAAAATTACCTGGAAATATTAACTTAAGTTTTAAAAACAAGGTCACCATAAGGAATTTGAGATTAGTCAGTGCTGATAAGAATCACGGGTAATATCAACGAAGTCCTCCCTTTGTAGCCAATCATCGGGAGTTGCTAGAAAATCCTTTCTACAGATTCCTAAGCCATAGGTATAAATTTTAGTAATTAGTTTATTTGTTTAATTGACATACAGTGATTAAAACTTTGACACGGCCAAGATGTAACAATCATTTCTAAATAACCTGGATAACCAAGTAGGACAGGGGAATAGAAAATAAATTCATATTCCAAGAGGATCGATAGTTTATCTGCTGCAAAACTACGACAAAAATTTGAACTCCAACCTAACTATTTAAAAAAATACTTGTTACTCTTCCGTTAAGCGTAGCGAATCTTGAACGCAGGTAACGTGTCTTGACGTTTCCTATTAACAAGTCTTGCTGAATCCATTTGAAAGTGTAGGTGGTCTCCTATCGAGAATAATGGCATATATAACGTGCGTAACCAGTCCACGTGGCCCAGCGGTCTAAGGCATTATGTCTGCGCAGTATGCATACTAGGAAACTGGGAGGTTATGGGTTCGAATCCCGACGACATCGGCAGTTTGTCAATTATTAAGAAAAAACAAAAAGGGGCGGTTAATTGATTAAACTGTCGGCGTATGGACTAGAACGAAGTAACCGGCTATGCTTGAGAAGGTTTTCTGTAGTCTCCTTCACGAACTCCAGATGAATATCGGCATAGTGCCTATCAAAGTCGGCTGCAGCCGCATATCCTGCCAATTCCTAGTCTATACACAAAAATTCCTTCCACTTCACTCACATCCTCACATCCTTAGGCATCACAATGGACCTTATGGTCGAAGTGTAGCCCGTCCAGGGTAGCCTTTACAATCTATCTATCTAACGTGCGTAACTTCTTTATCGAAGTTTACAAACAATTTTATGCTTGACCTCTAATGGTGTAACATGATACAAAAGGAGGCTTCACCATCTAAAAGTGGTATCTTAGTAAGATCTACGTATACGAGGGTGTAAATAAGTTTGAACCAAATGAAAAGATGGGAAATCAAATATTTTTGGCTTCTCTATTTCCAAAAAAAAAGTTTATAAACAATTTCGCCACTGTTTGACATCCAAAAAAAACCCGGATTCACTTATAAATCAATTTAAAGTGAAAATTGCAGCACAGTTTAAAATATATAGTACATGTAATTGCAAAAAAATATAAAAGTTACTTTAAAAGGAAAAATTAAAAAGAAAAAAATGTTGATATGTGGTTGATGTTAGGGTTAAACGCCACGCAATAACATTCGTGATATCTCTCGTGATAATACAGCTAGTACCGAATACAAAACTTACACCGAACATGCATTCATAAATGACTAACTAATCTATATAATATAAATACATAAATTTTTTGTTTTTCATATCAATTAGCCCATAAAAATACAAAATTTATTAATCATCTACAGTGAAAATCATTTATATAGGCAGCAAGCATTTTGGACACCATATCGGGTACAGTTGCCTTGGCAAAGAGACAGGAACCAGGCAACCACACCATAAAGAGTTTTACGCAAGGCTTTTCTCAGCACAAGTTACAACTCAGAAGTTAGAAGTCGAGTTGCATCACTGTTCCACTTCACGGAGATCACGTGAACATCAGTGATTAGCAACTATCTCCGAGTAACTAGCCTCATATAAGCCCTGCGTTCCAGTTAAATTGGTCGCTTGCTTAAGTGTTGTTTGACAGTGATTGTGAGACTGTCTCGATAATCTCGTCGCCATCTTTGTTATAGTGGCCCGGAACTCAGACTAATGTGGCATCCTTCACCATAGATAGCCTCTCCTTTTTTCGATTACTTTAATCTCTCAATAGCTTTCAACAAACGACATTCTTCAAATATTACTACAGAAAAACACGTTATTAAGACCATCGATTAAAACGACTGAGTATTGTTGAGGTCTTCGATGTCACTTTAAACGATTTTCATTGCGTTTATAAATAATATACGCAAATAAATAAGATTTGAATCATCGATAAATATTGAAATACCCCAATAAATATTTTGTTAGTTTTTATCTAAGAATGATGCTTAGCCATCAAAAAAATAATATACAGACTAGGAGACAAAATGGCAAAAGGTATAATGTTACTAAGTCAAAATTTTTATTCAAATCCAAGGGCGTCAATAATTTGTTTTTTATATTCTTGATGATACGAATTGAGATATTACGAAAGAGTTGAAATAACATCACCTAATATTGTCGGCCTTATTGAGTAGTCCGTTTTTTATTAATATTTATCCTCTTGCTTATTAAATTTATTAAAAGACATAATTAATGGCTTTATGAAAAAAGAAAAACTCATTATGTAATATATACAAAAGAACAAAATTTATTTTTAAAACAATCATAAATTTAACATAAATCACAAAAATATTTACAAAACTTTGTTAATAGAAAAATACAATATCTATTTTATTTTTTTACATTTTTTTTCTATATTTAATTCAAAAATGATTAAATAGTTTTGGTTATAATTTTATAATAATATCAACACTGGTATTTCTGTTATGATAAATATTTTCTCTTTTTTATATAAATATTTAGAATCAAATCCAAAAATTGATTTGTACATAAAAATAGAAAAACCTAATTATTTCTAATTATATAGACATATATATATATAGTTGTAGAATAAAGAAAAATATAAACATTTTTATTATAATGAATATTAATATAATATATTGACAAGTATCACTAATAATAGTACATTTAAATGCCACAAGATCGTAATATCGATAAATCACGATTCTGGTGGACGTCAAATGAACTACTAATCATTATATGACATTTGAAGATATTTTTAGATATTAATTCACCAATTGAAATGTTTCAAATTCAATTCGAAAATAGTTTAACATTGTAGAGAAACATTTGGCTAAAGACTGGTTGAAACTCATCAGAACTAGAAAAAATCTAAAGAGCCCTATCCCAAATCTAAAGAGCCCTAGGGCAAATCTAATTATTAGCCCTCAAAGCAATAATATCTCGTAATAATATTAATCAGAACATAATCGAAAATTTTAAGTCCAAGTCGTCAAACAAAACCGTAGTTGTGAATAGTTCAGTCCAGACTGCAAATGTTAAGTTCGTGTGAGCAAGGCGTTAATTTAAAACGCATTCCAATATAGATTTTAAATTACGAGTTAAAATTTGAAGTCATAAAGCTCTAATTTTGACGGGTATAATTTATTAGATAACAAAACTCTCGAAATGATAAATTTTCTTGGAAATTAAAACAATTCAAGGAATTTTTCCAAAAATATAGATTGTAGGGTGCGTTCTAAAATATGGATTACGTTTCTGTACTTATCACGCACTTCGACATAAGATCTCTAGAACTTGAATACTTTATCTATGGTTCAACCGTCAGCCACTTTTTTTTACTTTGACAAATAAATATTAGTATTATCTTCCAATGCTACTCTAAACGTATATTTTACAAAATAAACAGGTAAAATCTTTCTTATCAACTACAAAAGTATTACTTTTTCCATTTAAATGATAAAAAATATATACAATAATTATCAAAAATAATTATCTTTGCACTAAATGAAAGTATTAAAATATATATATTTATATAGAGATAGAGGTATTTTCTTTTTAATTCCAAGTCTACATTTAAATTAAATAAATGTCAGCTTAACTTTTATGAATTTTATATATTTGTTAATTAATTTAATTAAACATGATTTTTATCCTAAAAATTAAAAAATAAGTTGGAATGATGAGAACGGCCACAATTCAAATTTTAAAATAACCACAATTCATTTAGAAACACTTTGTGGCTTTCAATCATATTTCTTTAAGTAGTAGAATATATTTTTTTCTCTTTTTTTTTTTTTTTTTAAATTAATAAAATTATAAATAAAATATAAGGACTTTGTACTTTTCAAACAATTTTCAGTCAGCCAATAAGAAATTGTGTAGCGGATACCCATCTTTAAGCCTCTGTTTACATATATTAATAATAAATATCAAAGACAGGGTTCAATAATTTATCTCTATAATTTAAGATCAACTCTGGACAGTGTTGTTTTGTTTTTTATTCTGTGGGGTCTGTAGATCAATTTAAAGATCCTTTAAAAAAAATATATTTAGAGTAATATTAGAACATAAATTGTTGAGACAGACTTAATACCCATTAGCTATTTCCCTCCAAATAATACCCTGTTCTTTCGTTTTGATAAACTAAACCGAGATAATAGAAGATATCTGTAAACGCTCACAGCTTCTGTTTGAGGAATGAAATACCCAGTTTAGAATTCTTAGGTTGAGATCTCAAGTGACTTTACTGAAGTTTCATTAAAGTTAAAATATATAACTTTGCTTCGTGTATCGGGCAAAAAACTCCCTTAAATATTCTTCGATGCATTTTAATATAAAATCCAGAAACCCGATTATTAAAATCTATTGTTGTCCGCGGAAACACGCTGTTAATTGAAACATTCATTATATAAATGTTTATCCGCAGTTTAACTGGTATGTTTAAAGATCAATCATGTCCTTGAAATACCAGTCACACATGAATGATCGTCGGCGTCATTTAATCAACGTGTTATTTTTCATTATTGTATCAAAATCATAATGTAGATATATAGAGAAAATATCCAAACAAATTGCGGGTGTAAGGTTCAAAAAGTATAACGGTTATCAACTACTCAACTGGCATGACGAGAGAAAAAAATAAAATCAAATGTACTCGAAGTACATAATTGCATACAAAATTGATAAACAGAATGCAAATTATAATTTATTAAGTACAAATAAATACCACTTAATTTTATTTATAAAATTTTGTTTAGTCTTTTTGATTGACAAAGTTCAATAAGATTTCAAAAAAAAAAAAAAAAAACTTAATTTTATTAAATCCTTTTATCATATCTCTCAGAAATATTCAAAAACAATTCAACACAAAAATAATTGAAAGACTTTTTGATTATTTTATTGGTTTTTGGATAAAAAATTTTTTGGCCTAGTGATTGTCAATTTTTTTTCTTCCAAATCAATTGACATGATGAAATTCATAGTAATAAATAAATAATGAGATTTATGCGAGGCGGGGTGAGGGGTAGTGGGTTGTATCATTATAAAATGTCTTTTATATAAGCATAGGCGTCAAAGTTCGTGAGTACTTTCGTACACCAGTACTCACATAACTATTGAGATAATTGGGTATGTGCATTAGTGAGATTTATTTAGCGAATTCTCCGAGTACATGTCGAGTATTGCCAATAAATTATTTTGATCACATATTGTTTGAGAAATCTTTCAAATAAAAGTAGCGCTCAAACCTTACTAAAATTCACAGTATGGCAAAGAGTGAAATAAATCCAATAATAATTTCAGTCTAAATTCGCGTCTTTCAATTTTGTTTAATGTATGTATTGCGGAAAAAAAGTACTGTATTTTAAAATGGTCCAGTAACTTTTGAATCACCTGTAAGTAATTTATTGACAAATCATATCCCAAACCGTCAAGCACATCATATGCCTAAATGATAACGTAAATTCGCTATAAACGAAGTTTTTTAAACAAACTTCAACATTATGTACATACCCAATTATCTATTCATATACCCTCGAGACTTCTACAAAAGTTAGCACCTATGCTCATTTAAAAAGAACCTTCAAACTACTTAAATAAGTCACAATCATCTTCTCAATGAGTACATTCAAATAAAAGTATTTATTTCAATTACAAGTCTTTCTATTCCCTCTCCAAAACAATCAACAATTCATATCATAAGGTGGTTTAATAACCATACAACAGACGATAGCCACCTTATTCGATAGAAAGTTCTATCGCAACGGCACTATAAAAAATGCCTTTTTTTATAGTAGTATCAACACCAATGAACACAGTTCTTTTTTTTTACATGAGATGTGTGTGTACATTTGTGATGATCAAAGTCCGAACAACAATCCAATTGGAAAACAGCCATTTTTATTAAATTAATCAAATTGATAGGAACTTGATTGATGTTGTAGCTATTTATCATCAACTCGCAACACATACATTAATGGACTGGTGCCGCTATCGTTCGACTAAATACATGATTACCCCCCGCACGTCGCCGCTGTACAAATCCAATGATATTCTTAAATGGTAATTGTATGTGATAGTATGCGCAATAAGGTAATGGATCCCAGAATACAAATAACGCTTCCCGTTTATCCAGCACCGTGTTGATTAATTTACCAACAGTTTCGACACTTGGATGACGTAATGTATTTAGAATAGTTTCTGGCATCCAATATCGTCCAGATTTTACAATTAATGGTCCGGAAGACTGTCGACTAAAATGTTTACAAGGTTTCCATAGTACGCGAGGATGTACGCTTGTATGACAGATATATGGCAACGAAACACCGATACGACAACCTAATGGTAGAATTTGATTGGTAATTTCCGTTACGACAAAACGAAAACTAATATGACCAGAAATGGGACGTAACATACGAAGATTTTTAAAATAATTCACCAACCAATTTGTAATCTCTTGATGCTCCGTCGGTACTAAACCATTGTTATGTTTGTCAACGCGACATGTAACATTGGCAATCACTTGTGATTCTTTAATTGTGGTACATGTTATAAAATATTCACCGGGTACATTGTGTATAACAATCCATGGTTTACTTTCGCTAATCTCATATGGTATTTTAAAATCATTCTTACATATGGGTAACACATATTTCGCACGTTCTCGTACTGCATTTGGTCCAGCGGTATACATAATAAAATGGCCAGTACGAAAGGTTCCTGAATCGTAGAGACGAAATATTTCATCTTTTGACGTCACTTGGTAGTATGATGGAGTTGGAACACCATTATTGTTACATCGCCGCATTACCTCCAATGTATCATCCAACATGTAGACTTCTTTAAGACCTGGTGCAAAGCAGGTACAACCAAGTAATTCAAGATGTGGTTTCGCTAATGCATCATAGTATGCTGGTGTTGTTGAACATACCGGCACATAGAAAGCAATATTCTCCGTTTCGACAATCTCACATAATGCCTTTATATAACTATGTGGATTATCCAGTGTTGGACGTGGTACCGTATAAAATCGATTCACCGCTGTTGAGAATTTTGTAAAACTAAAGACGCCATCCACTTCAATGACAATCACTCGAACTCCAGCTGAATAAAAGTTCCGAGCTAAATGTAACGCTTGTATTGTACTTCCTCCACTGATCAAAACAGTACGTTTCTTTCGGAATTGTTCGGATAACGGTGTATGGAATATTGTTAGAATCCATTTAAATATTAACAATGGAAATTGGATAATTTTCCAGATAATCCATATCCATGCCGATATCCAGAGTGTTGGTAATGTGAATAGAATCTTGGCAATTGTTATATCAGAAATCGTTACTAAAAGTACACGAAGAATTTTTAATAAAAGTAACGGATACCATCCAATTATTTTTACAAGTAACGAATTTTTCTCCTCTCCAGTTTCATTATTCAGCGTTATGGAAGTTTGAGAAGATGCGGCTAAAATTTGACGACGATCTGATTGTATTATAAATGGTTCAGTAACAAATGAATTTGTCGATGATGTTGATTGTGTACGTCGTAAAACTTTCGTCTGTCGCCGTAATGTAGTCACTGGTGATTTAACTGGCGGCGACGTTGAGACAGGGGATGATGGGGATGTACTATTTGCTGAATCACTACTACCTCCATTCCAGAGTTTTGTTAAACTTTCACTAGTACACGCCGGCATTGTTTGCAAACAAAAATAATAAACACTTCACTTGTTCCCAAAATAAAAATAACAAATGTTTCTGTAATAACACACAACAAAGTCTTAAATGAACAATTTAATCGGAAACATTAAAATTTATATCCAAACATACAACAAACTTAAGCTTAAATGAAAACTGATTAGAGATGTAAAACCTCTTATAGATTTATTGCACTATGCACTCTACACCCATACGCTGATAACTGTTATCAAAATATACAGAAGAAAAAATAAAGCTATGTTTCAAATATCATGTACTCCGTCTTTTTTTTACAAGGAAATTCTAGACGAATTCCAAGTAAGCACTTTAATAAATCATCGAATTTTGATTTCATTGTTTAATTGAATCATCTTGTATCCGAATTCTGTATACAGTATTGGAAATCATTTAAAATCGTTGTAATTTGTTATGGATTTAACAAAGATATCAAACTTTATTCATGTGTATGACAAAGAGAGAGATATAAACAAATGATCAACGATTTTTAGATGGTGACATCTATTGAATATGTTTTGAAACAGTATCCATGTTTTGAACCACATGAAAGGAAATGAAGAATAACATCAAAGTATCGACAAAACATAGAGAGCAAATGAAATTTCATGAATTATATTCATTCAAACATTGCAAGGAACTTACTGCACATGCATTTTTTAAAGACCAAATAAATTTTCAGTATTTTTTGTCTCTACAGTATCTAATCAGTATCGAAGTACAGTATCTCAAAAACGGCTCAAAAATTTCAATTAGAATAACAGAGAGAATGTATACAAAATTTATGTGCGTAATTTGAAACCAATCATAGAGAGGAAATCAAACTTTGTAAAATATTTTCCATGTCGAACAAAATGGTGGCCATGTAAGAAATTACCAATAGCCATGATTAGAACCATCGAAAAAATTCAACCATAAATTAGAACCGACAATGAGTGTCCATACTGATGAAATTTTTTCTATACTATGATAAAATTTTGGCATTTGATTTGTCACAAATGTCAAAAAAATTTGCGCACGAAAAACTATTCCTTTTAAATAAGATATCAATTGAAAATTTATAACCATATTTGTTCTTACAATTAAATTAATTTTACACAAGCATTAGAGAAAAAGCAAATCAATAAATTTTGCAAATCAATAATAATGCGATTATCGACTTGTAATTAAAATAAGTTCATGCAAAGAAAATTGCTTGTATGTACAAAGCTATGCATAGATGTGAAATTTATTTTCCAAACAGGTTGTGAGTGCCAAATTAGAATACGAAATGTCAAAATAAAGATGTGAGAAATGATTTTTAATGTGCACGATTTTGTTTTTTTGTATAATTTCTAAATACCTGTTTCGAACCAAATAAAACACATCGAACAAAATAATTCAACGAACAATAGAAAAAAAATCAAACAATTTATTTATTAAAACTTTAATAGAAAAACGAAAAGTAGAAAACACTTGTTCTTTTGTTTAGTTTTTTTGTAGAGGTTAACAACGGTAGTATATAAACAAACCTAGGCGGGCTTTTTGAATTTGAACCATGTCAGTCGAAATGGAAAAACGTTTTATGTATATGTTTATGGGTTTGATACGAAATATTGCCGAGCGAAATGATGAATGGATTGATGCATTTTCAACTATGGTCACTATTGCGAAAAATTTCAATAATCCAGATGAAGTACGACGTCTTGCTTTAACTGGAAATAGGTAAAATTAATAAGGAAATTATTTTCTATTTTGTTTTATCAATCAGAATAAAATAATCCAGATCAAAAAGTTTGATAAAATTGAAGTTTAATTTCAGAGCTAAAAAAATTGTTACAAAATAGGGGTATATTTGGGCCTCTGGATCTATAAAAACATCATAATATCAATAATAATATCGACTTTTTTTTGTTTTTCACCTTTTTTATAAACGAAAATGTCGCTCTCCCCCCGATTTTTATTAATCCAGAGGACCACTCTTAGAATCAAAAAATTTTTATCATTTTGTTTGGCAAAAGCCGATAAACAACTAATAACTCCCCTCCTATCACCAAAAACTATCCAATGAAGTTTTGTTGGTTGCAAAGTGTAGAAATCTAGGGAAACCAAATTTTTTTGTAATTCCCAAATGTATATGGTTTTAAGGGAATTAAAGGAAGATAATTATTTTCATTCATTTATCAGAGAATTTGGATAATCTGGCATCAAACTCAATCTACCCAAAGATTTTCATAAAATTTTTCTAATAAATCTGGTTTATCGTGTTTAGTGTCGCGTTTTTCTTCACCCTCGACACTAAAAGAGGGGTGTTAAATATTTAATAAGAGCTATGTTTATATTTTAGGGAGAGTTTATTCATCACTTTACTTCAATCTGTCCAAATTTACGCCAAAAAACGAAAATACCAATTCGATGATTTCAAATTACTCATACTATACATTGATGCTTTGTGCCATGGAAATTTAGAAGTTTTCTCATCTTCAAAAGCTCGTAAGCAATATTATACCTACAATTTTTTTATTTAAAGCTTTCATTTTAAATATTTTTCTTTTAAAATAGCTTTGAAATCAAGCGAAGAATTACGATTGAATATCGTAATATGTTTACAAATGATTTTTACAACTTTATCCGATAATGTCCAACAAGAATTTTATAGTGGCGATTCGAAAACTTATGTTATGATGTATCAATTGATTTCAACATGTTTGGATTTGGCTGAAAAAGAGAAGCTTCGTACTTTAAGGTCAGTGGAATTTCTTTGTCGATCAATCTAAAAATCCAATAGTGCTCAAAAAATTGTGACCAGATTTATTTGAAAATATTTTGCCTATCAAGCATCATGCATGAACGTCCTTAATAATAGAAATTTAAATCAAATGACATTCAGTACCGGGTTATTATGAAATAATGAGAAAGTACCGAGTAATTACAAAATTATGATATAGAATTTGGTATTGAATTTTAAATAGAAATGAAAGAAAAGTGATAACACATGCGCTAAAATAACATTTTTTAAAAACTTTATCAATAACTCGATTAATTTTAATCAAAAAGTGAACCGAAGAAAGTCTTAAAATCAAAGATTGCTACAATATTTTAGATCTGATCAAACTATATTTCGAATGATTAAATTAAACTTGGAAACAATTTTTTGAGCAAACGGCCCCAAAAGCCAAACTATTTGTACTCAAATCATTTAATTATCCTAGGATATCTGCTTTAGAATGTATATTATCTATATCACAACTTTACGATAATCCAAACAAACCATCAAAACCAATTCAATTTCGTACCGCAGAATTACTAGGAAATATTCTACCGGGTGTTTCAAGACGTTTACATGATATTTATCAAAGTGATGAAAAACAAGGGCATCAAATAACAATGGTACCAAAACAAAAAAACTACTCCAAACTCCAATAAAATACAAAACTAATCCAAGTTTTCATTTTGCAGACGGCCGTACGTTGTTGGGGTCGATTTATTGCACGCATTCTCAATGATAATCTAACACCACAAGAGAATGAAGAACTTAAATTTCAAATTGTACAAAGTGATAAAATTGAGTATAAAAAACGTGATGAAGAATTTTATAAAATTGTTATCAAAAATTTGGATACACAATCGGAGAATTTTAGCCAGTTAGCAAATCATTCGCATCCAACAGTACGTTTGGAAGTTGTTAAAATCTGTGAATTATTTATTAAGAATTGTATGAGGTTAGTTCAATTAATGTTATAGGGGATCCTTATTGCCCGCACCATTTACTCTCGTTCAAGACTCCAAAGCGTCTGTTTGGAGTCGATTATCTACTCCAAAGAGTCGTTAAGTTGATTATCTACTAAATAGTCCCAATAATACTCACCTTCAAACTTATTCTCCTGAAGAAGTTGTTGCTGTCTGAAATTGATAATAAATTATGAAAATAGTATACATAACAGTGTCGTGGCTTAGTTAGTTAGAGCGTCTGTCTAGTAAACAGCAGATCGTGAGTTCGAATCTCGTCGAAGCGAGTTGTTATATTTTATTTAATTAGTTCTCTTCTTAACATGATGGTGAATCACTGTTGGGCGTAACCAAAATACACAAATGGCAATTCTGCTCCTAATCCTGTAATCACCTTCTTTTTTTTTCAAAATAGAAATATGGAACCTTTAATGAAATATTACATATCAATATTAATAAAATTATCCGGGGATGATTTTGATGCGGTCCAATTAGAAAGTTCGACAATTTTAAATAAATTTCTAACCAAGTATGATAATAAGTTTATCGATATTATTGAAAATTTATTTCATCAGTTTTTAACGACTTTACCAAGATTGATCATTAATTCGATAGGTAATTGCAGTACATCACGTGGTCTATAGTAAATTTTGTGGAATTAGAACAGAAGTTTATTAATTTTTATTGTTTTCTATAGATGAGAAATCCAAAGTATCAGCGTTAACTCTATTATGTGAATATTTACGAATATTTACCAAATCAGAAATTGCATTTCCCGTATTGGATTCAATGGATTATGTAAATTATTTATTAACCTCATTGATTTCAATCGTTGAATTTGATATTATTGATTTATCGTTATTGGAAGATTATTCATTTAAAGGTAGGTGATTTTATATCGAAAGAATTATTCTAATTATCAAAATAAAAAAACTCTTATTACCGCATATAATTATTTTTCCCGCCAGTGGAACGCCTAAACTACAAGAGAAGGGTTAAGGTAATTGTGGTGTGAAACGCGTTGTCGATGAAATTGGCTGAATTTTTTATAAATTATTCAAAATATAACACTCTAGATATATCTTGAGGTATGCAAAGACTCTTCGACTTTATGGCCTCCTACTTCAATCTGGCGAGATTCGCTTTTCCCTTATCTTGGCAATAGCCAGGAGCTTCTTTATCAGGTTTTTCTGAACGTTCAAATATTCGGGGTGAGATGCACCGAATATCTTGTATCTGCTGTAACCGAGAGATTCACAATTAAAGATGATGTGGCTGAACGTTTCTTCCTCCTCGCCGTACAGGCTGCACATAGTGGGTTCATTGTAGAGTCACATAGTGTGCAGATGATTTCGTAGGTGATTCCGGTGATGAATCAGATAACCTTCCGAAGTTGAATCCTGTTCAGGTTGAGACAGCCTCTTGGCTTTATCGAGAGACAGCCTCTTGAATGTATTCCGAAACAGAATTTTCCCGAGTTTTTGTTGCGGTTATTTTCCCAGTGATCATGATGTTTAATAACGTCCATCCACTCGTTTATCACTTGTTCATATGCTGTCTGTGTAGTTCCTAAAATAGATTCCGGGTCTATAAAAGATATTCCGACATCCTACTTTAGTTAGGTATCTGCTCTTTCGTTTCCTTCTAAACCACTGTGACCTGGTATCCAGATCAATTTAAAATTATTCCGTTTTGTCAGCTCCAGTAGTTCCTCTAGGCAATCCCCAACTATCCCTGACGTGATTTCAGTGGCAGACCAAGGCTTTTAGACTAGTTTGACTGTGTCAGTATGGCGTAGACTTCTGCCTGAAAGATGGTGGCATTTTTTCTCTTAAGCGAACCCTAAAACTAAAGATTATAACAAAAATTTAATTTCCAGTGAAGTGAATTAAAAGGTTGTTAACAATTTACAGATTTTAATGACGTATCCAGACCTGGTACACCATGGAAAAAATTCCGTCACTTAAATGAAGAATCCTTTGTGAAAATATGTGCCGCTTGTCATGTAATCGGCAATCAAGTCACAAATTATGGAACAGAAACAATTATTAATTTACTACTAGATCGCTATCAAACAATTCATGAACAGCGAAAAGAGATTATATTTTTATTGAACGCAATCGCTGCAACACCGATCGAAAACAATTCACGCAATATCGAATATAAACTCGAAATGATTGAGAATATTCTGCAAGTGTATATTGATTCAGATAATTGGTATTTACCAATTAAATCGGATTCAGATGTGGAATCAATCAAAGAGATTAAAAGTAATGTTGTACAAGTTTGTCTACTAACGGAAGGTATTGGATTGTTTGCTGCAGTTTTGGGAACTGCCTTTGAAAAATTTATGCGACAAACTCTTTATATATTGTTAGAACGTGCAGGTATTTAAAAAAAATATTATTTTACACATATATTATTTCTAAAAGGTTTTTTTTTTGTCGGTATAAAATATCTCCCTTAATACTGTATCAAAATTAATGTTTGATACGTCATTTTGAAGATTATTTTTCCATCTATTGAGGAAAATTAAGTTAATATCTTAAAATTAATGTTTTCAATTGAAAAATTACATTTTAAAACTTTTAAAAATTTTATTTATAAAATTACAAGTGTTGCCCTCTAGTGGCAATCTGTTTATTTGAACAGTTGTCGGTAATATAAAACTCTACTATATTACACAACTGACAAAGACATAAAATTTGTTTGTTTGTTGTTCCGTGTAATCTCTGGAACCACTGAACCGATTATAAAAATTATTTCACTGATGAGAAGCTACATTATTCTCGAGTGACATAGGCTATAAAAAGTTTGATGTTTTATGCATCCGTGCCGCGAGTGGTGCTACTAAATCCATGTCCGGGTTGCATGCTAATAACCTAACTTTTAAACGACGCGAAAATCTTCAAGTATAAAAAATGTTTATCTAATAAAAACAAACATTTTTTCACGCAACCAATAGTTTAAGCACAATTTCAGAAGAAGTTTGTGCGGGTCAGCTGTATAACAAATAAAGAAATACACATTTCACCGTTTTTCGAAAATCAACCCTGGAGGGGGTAAAATAGGGAGTCAGAGATTTGGTTTTTTTGAAGTTAGAGACATGGAAATTTTTATTTCTTTTTATACATCATGAATTACGTGTTTCTGAGTTTTGGAGGGAAATGGACCCTCAAGGGGGTAAAACACGGGGTGAGAATTTGTGTGGAAGTTTAATATTTTAAAATTAGAGATATGGAAATTGATATATTTAGCCTATAAATTAAAAATAAACAAATAAATTCGTGTAACATCGTTTTAAGACAATCCGTCCGGGGAGAAATATTATGTTACTCAGTTATAAGCCGCAACGGGTAATGATAGTAATAAATATAATGAGATACTAGCAGTATCTCAGTCGCAGCTTTGTCCGCGAAAATTGCCTTTGTATAGACATTGTATTAACTCTGAAACATGCTCAATGTATTATTAATTGCGCGTAAGGCGGTGTATTTTTACAAATAATTGCAATTAAATTTGTAGGTAGCACACAAACTTATGTTTCGCTGGCTGGCATGAATTCAATAAATATGATAAAGTCAGCTTTAAATTTTACAAATGTCACGAATTTATTAGTCAATAATAGTGATTATCTACGCTACCATATTATAAAGAAACTGCGTTACGTAGAATACAATCCAGAAGTATTGGATGTCCTTGGTTTTATCATGCGA
Organism: Nineta flava; assembly: GCA_963920215.1. Lineage (NCBI taxonomy): Eukaryota > Metazoa > Arthropoda > Insecta > Neuroptera > Chrysopidae > Nineta > Nineta flava. The sequence continues at coordinate 68,082,950 of OY986045.1, forward strand.
TACAGCACAATTGATATATTACCATGTATCGAAGAAATTATCAGCGATGTAAGTATATAATATTACACAGTACCTGGTTAACCGAGCTCAAGATCCGTAGATAGACACTCGTAAATTAGTCTTGTAAAAAGCTTTTGTATCGCGACCAATTTGATCTATTGTACCTCCTTTCCTTCAAAGGTATTCCAGGAGTCCTGTGCCCTTAATAAACGTTAGAATATTCCTCGGCGGCGACATCCCATTGATTTCATCTGGCTGGAGATCTGTCCATCTCAAATGATAGTATCTTTTGATAGAGAAACTTTCGCATTCACACAGAATGTGAATTCCGGTCTCCTCCTCTTACCAGTCCTAGTGGCCGAGCGGTCTAAGGCGGTACTTCTGCGCAGTATGCCTACTTGGAAACTGGGAGGTTATGGGTTCGAATCCCGACATTGGCAGCTTATCAATAATTAAGAAAAAAAAGGGAGATGTTAATTGACTAAACTGTCGGCGTATGGACAAGAACGAAGTAACCGGCTATGCTTGAGAGGGTTTTCTGCAATTTCCTTCACGAACTCCAGATGAATATCGTCATAGTCGCCTTCAGCCGCACATCCTACCAATTCCTAATCTATACACAAAAATTCCTTCCACTCCACTCACATTCTTAGGCATCACAATGGACCTTATGGTCGAAGTGTAGCCCGTCCAGGGTAGCCTATTGAGTTGGGAGTGGCCAGTTAGAAGGCTAGTAAGTATCCTCAATTGATTTCTTCCTAGTTGTAAACGCTCCGAGGCCTTTTTCCATTAAAAGTTTTTTATAAGAGCCTTTGTATGATCCTGGCCATGAGTATTTACCCAAGAACGGTTGGACTCTTGTACCACCCATTCTTTTATTATATATTTTATTGTGCATTTCGGCACTCCAATAAACGGCTCTAGGCCGTTTAGTGGAGCACCCATTCTGACTAACTCATCAGCCTTCTCGTTTACATCGATTCCTGAATGTCCAGGCACCCCAGCCAATCGTGACTTTTTGTTATGTTTACCCAGACTTCTCAGTGAGTCGATGCACTCCAGGACAATTTTAGAGTTTATTTCAGGTGAACCTAACGCTTTAAGCTCGGCCTGACTATCGGATAAAATACATACTCGTAAAAAGTCGTGTCATTTTTTAAGTATATTTTATTTCGCCCTTTTTTTAGGCATTAGTCCAAAGTTTAGATAAAATTCAATATAAAAATTGGATACCATTTATTCGATTGTTTCAAATATTTGTGAAAACTGTTGCGCAATGGCAAGAGAAAGAACGTAATTTAAAGATTTTATTAAGTACTTCGTCAGCGGAAGCTGATAGAACTGATGATCCTTATGATGCTACCAAAATAAATGAACTACGAGCGGAAAGAATATTAAATCAAGTCGATGGCTTACGGGAAATTGTTGATGGATACGATGAAATTGATAAGGAATTTAAGAAACGGGAAGAGAGTATGACAACAGCGGAAATGATTCTGGAAGATTACAAAGAAGAGCAACAAAAAATTCAAGAAGCGAAAGAACGTGATGAAATTGATTCAAATATTGGTAATACCTCGCTTTATCTAGATTTTTCTTGTCAACTACAGAATTTCTCCATACTCCATCCAAACTTTTATCTATTTTTGGTGAGATTTACGGTCTACACTCTATACTCGATGGGGAATCTACCTCGCTTTCTTTTTTGCGAAAATTAGAATGCTAACAAAGCACACGAATGTTTGGAAAAGAGGATCCAAAAAGATAAAATGTGGAACGAGTTTTATCTTTTGAAGATCCTTTTCTCCAAACATTCGTTTAATAGTTTAGCATTCTTGTTTATAGCATTTAGGGTCACATGCAAGTCCTTCTAAAGAGATACAGATTTATACACCCAATAATCGAGAGCAAACTGGTTTTTCATTGTTCCGAGATATGACTTCGGCTTTCTGACGAAATTCCCTTCCTAATTATCCGCCCATCTTATCCAATTTCAGAATTGAGATATATAAGATTCTAAAGTCCCCTACATATGAAGCAGTGGCGGCCAATAGTACTAGCCAGTAATGGCCGCTAGTAATTATCCCTCTACTGTCCTGATGCGCAGGGCTACTACCGCTTCAACGTCCAGTTGTCTACTGACGGCCACTGAACTCGGGCAAGATTGAGTTTAGTAGACGCCAGAGGGTCAGTAACATGGCCACGTAACCCAGGGGGTCGTTATTGGATGTGTGTTAAAAGGTACTGGCCGCCAGTAGAGCACTAGACCCATTTTCTGGCATCTGACTGCCGAGTAATGTACTGTCCTCATGTGTAAGCCTACTGTCCGGCCATTTTACTGGCTGCCACTACTGTCCCCGTGTTCAGGGGCTTTCAGAATTGATACGTTTTCGTTTATTTTAGAAGAAAATAATAAACCAAAACCGCCACTGGAAATACAGCTAACAAATGATATAATGAAACGTTGCGTCCACTTTTTACCATCAAAAGATGCAAATTTAAAGATTCTTACACTAGATGTACTAACAATTGGTGTGGGTGTTCTACGTGATTGGGAGGATATACTGTTACCAATGGTACATTTAATATGGTCACCACTTGTTGGTCGTTTCAAAGAAATTTCGAATCCATTAATTGTAGACCGTGGTGTCCAGTTATTACATACAATGATCCTGTATACGGATACATTTTTAGGGCGTCGAACTTTACCGTAAGTGCACCAACCACTCTCTATAAGAATTTTTTGATGTCCGGGCGGACAACGCCTACGTATTTTAGCTGATAAATAATAATTTTTAACTCGGTATTTTTAGACAACTACGTATCTTAGTAAAATATCTAACAGATTTAGCACCAGATAGTCTGTTAAAGGATAGTAAATCGGCGTACCGTTATACACAACAATATAAATTACAACTAACATTGTTGAAATATATTCCGGATATTGTTAAAAACTTTCAAATTACTGAAGTCGATTTATTAACGGAAGTATTCGCATCAGGTGTTCCATATTTAAGCAGTCGTCAACCAAAACTTTTACAAGTAAGTAGCTAGCTTTAGAATGTTAAAGGCCCTCTTATGCGTTGCGTCGCTATTCATCGTTTAAGGGTGTGTATTCATTTTGGGCGCTTACACGCTTTCAGCGCCACCAAGCGTGTTTAGTGTTCATCTTGACGCTGTGTATCCTGACAAAGCGCGCTAATGCTTGACCACTATATCTGTATATTAGTCAGTGTCCCCGCCTGTCACGCGGGAGATCGGGGTTCGATTCCCTGCGGAGAGCCAAAAATGTAAGATGTTAAATGATTTTATTTGAATCATTAATAATTATAATACATTTAATAAATTAGAAGTCTTTATTGGAAAATATAGAATGAATGTCTATTATGTTTGTTGATAGTTACCAAGGTAATTTACAATAACCGTGGTAACTTGGGGAGGATATAGTTGAGGAGCAATGGTTTCTAAAAGAAAGCATAATTGATTTTAGAAGCGTACCGCTACAAGTTCAACCATAGACAGAGACCACGTTCACAAACGCTTTCTCTATCGAGATAGGGCAGAAAAAGCGTGAGCGCCAAAATGTAATCAATTCCAAAATGAGCACTGTAGAAGCGTTTGTTTATTTATCTGTCACCGTGCACCGGGTTTTTTTTAAATGTATTCCATTGCATTTTTTAATTTTTTGAATGTTTTAAATCTTTTTTTCTTAATAAACAAAAAAGCATACAAAACATACAAAATCTTATTCGAAAAAAAATCTACACCGATAAACTTTATCAAATTGTCAGTTTGGAGAGGTTTTGGTTTGATTTTAGGGCCTTTTAAAGTCACTCAAACAAACATTCTATTACTTGTAAAACAGTTAAACTTTTTCATCCGCCATATTGAATATTGATGCCAACTGATGCTTACACGTACTTATAATGCCTGAAACGAACAGTAATTTCAAATTAACTTAAAAGTATGAGCGCTGAAAGCATCCAAAATGAATACACACACCCTAAGTGATCGCACTTAACCTAGGAAGACTCATAATTATAATATTTTAAAATTCTTTTAGGAAAATTGCATCCGTTTCTATAGAATTTGTAATGAAATCAATCAAAATTTAATTGCAAAAATAATTTTCAACAATGAAGACATTGTTCAAAGCAAGGAATACGAATTGAATTTGAAAATTTTAAATAGCTTAAGATAGGTAAGCAGGTTTTTGAAATAAAATTGTTCGAATTCCTAAAGATTCCAATTATTTAAATCTGGTAAGTTTAAAATAATTTTTTTTTTTTACTACAACTTTGTTTTGCCTATAATATTGATCCATTATAATATATTGTGTGTACATATTGTATAATAAATTAATTCCATGAATCCGCAGAAGGTTCAAAAATTTGTATCAATAAATAAATATCTTTGAATTTGTTAATTAGTTGTTTTGTAATTTACCGCTCTTAGTATTTTCAATCAGAAATCTTCCCCATGTTGAGAGGTGCCCAGATTTGTAACACGAAAGGTTACAGTGGGGCACATAGTCACAGTTCGGGTCCTTGAGGCGTCAAGATTCCAATCGAAGACAGTCTATGAATGCTTCGAGGCGCTGAGCCACCTGGCACTGAGTAACTACACAATCAGACTGATCTGGGTACCGGGTCACTCTGGCGTTAAAGGGAACGAAGTAGCGGACTCGTTGGCACGAGAGGGGTCATCTCAAGAACTCCTCCTTTCACCTGAGCCTATCATTCCCATAGCAAGATGCTCCGTAATTTACCGAATCAAGGGGTGGATGCGACAGGCTCATCTCTAGAAACAAAACCATAAAACACAATACTTTTATGATGAAAATTAAAATTTATTTTCCAATAATATTTTTTGCATATTTTTTAATAGTTTTGCATATTCTTATATATATATACAATTTATATACTGAATTAAATATTATAAATTACTAAAAATAACAAGAATTGTTTTATAAAATCAATTGTTTTTATCCTTATTTATAATATATACAGAGTGTCCCCCCCACCGTAAGTAGTCGAGTTCCATAAGAGGACAGGTAGAGGGTACGATTTTGGAACGAAAACTCCTCAGACATTTATTTATTAGACGCACCGTTCATTATTATTAATTAAGGAAACTAGGTTGAAATCAGAATTGCAAAAAGTGCATTTTTTTGATAATTCAAATTATTAATTCCTTGAAGAGTGCATTAATTAAATTTTTTTTTTTTTCAAAAATTTAATAAATAAATTGTTTTAATAGTAATTAAATTCGTTAAATTATAAAGTTTTCTCAAAAGTGCATTAATTAAATTATTTTATTGATTAATTTTTTTAATAATGCAATAATTAAATTTTTGGAATTATCAATTTTTAGAAAATTGCAAGACATGTGACACCTGTTTCTGTGGATACGAGCGACAGATAAAATTAATGAATTAATTAGTTTCCTTAATTAATTAACGGTGCGTTTAATAAAAAAAATGTCTCAGAACTTTTCGTTCCAAAATCGTACTGTCTACTTAGCCTCTTATGGAACTCGACTACTTACGGGAGGAACATCCTGTATATATATAATTATTTAAGGCTTACGACCTTACGTACTTCACATACAGACACATGCACACACATGTACACTCACAAGAACTGTGCGGTTATGTGTTTGATTCGTTATAACATAGTAATATTTATTTATAATTATTATTATTATTACACATAGAGTTTTATTATTTTTTTTGATTTAAAAAAAATCATCACAGGTACACGTAAGTCTACACCGAGAGCAAACGATTACATATAGGAAACTTGCAAACAATTTGGAATGATTTATACGAAAACATTCGAGTTCAATTCTAATTGGTACGGTCTTGTAAGCGTACGTCTCTCTCTCTCTCTCTCTGTCTCTATTGTGTTTATTTACAACCGAAGTTAGTTCAAAACTTGCCAACACATAAAATATCGTTTGTTCGAGTTGATACCATCTTCTTCACATGCAAATGCAATTGATTTGTATCGAATCTATTTGGTTTTCGAAAAAAAGTTTCGAATATAAAACTTGTTCGTTGTAAAAATGCTAACAACTTTTGTACTAAACATTTTTTTCGACCAGCGAATGGATGCGGCACAAATCAATTGTAAAATTTATATACTATAGACAAGTCAATGAAGGTATATATCGTTTGTTCATGTCCCCAACAAAAAAATGTACACTAGCTGCAACTTAGGGTCACAATTGGTTACTCTCCTACGAAAAAATACCTCAGAATCTTTTTTGAAGAAAATTGGCGCAGCCGGCATTCATTAATGAACGTTTATTGCCGAATAGTTCACCGTTTTTGAAACGTTTGCGGAAAAACCGTATTTCGCGACCTTTGATCACACGTTAGGGACACTCGAAGCGACGAGGAAACTTTCACAGAACATATTCAACACTAATACTAAGCTGTATCAAAAATTTTCAGTCTGTATCTGATTTTTTTCCATGTTAATGTTAATACTATTGGATTGTACATGATCTCCTCATGCACCTGAATCTTCCAAGAAAGCTGAAGAAAGAAATGACCTGAGAATTGTTTTGTTCTGAGGGGGGCTTCTTATGGTGATCTTGATTTTCATCTAAACCATGGTCTTCAAAGTTATTTGACGATCAACTTACCATTTACAAATAGGGGAACCTATTTGCCCCAGTTCTAGGAATTGGGGCAAAATTTGAAATTTAATTTAAAAAAACTTAGAGGTCTCTTTGATTATTTTAATAATCTTTATATGAGATACCTTGTTAAATGTGAATATTATTGGATTATCAATAAGATATATCCCCAAATCAATGGAAGGAATATAACACAGTGCCCAAGATCCATTTACAAGACCGTACTCAATCGTAAACATTTTCATTCTGAACATTCAAATATTCCTCTTTTACTTTTTTAAACAAATCAATCGAATCGATCTCCTACAGTGTAGACTTACTTTATTTATGATATTTATAGTGTGCAAAAATTTCTTTCCCATAAAAATTAAATATACAATTTCTTCTCCCCGCACATTCAACAACATAGCTTTATTTTTAATTCAAAACCCCCTTTTTTTGGAGTGTGGTTGGTTTTGAAAACACAAAGCTAAATTTTTGAACTGAATTTAGTTATAATAAATACTCCAAGATATTCGACGATTCGATTGTATATAAACATTTTTATGGTTTTTCGTTGGCCATATTTACAAATTCTCCAAAATTTGACAATTTTATTTCAGCGGTTTAGTCTTGGAATATTTTTTCGTTACTTATAAATTAACAGTCGCGTAAAAGTTAAAACATAACGAGCAAAAAAAAAATGTATGGTAAATTAAATGTTTACCTTTATTTATAAACAAAAAAAAATTATTCTAAAAAAAAAAACAAAAATATTGCGGAAAATTCAAGACTAGAATAAATAACATTACAATTAATATATTCTTTTAAAAAAAAATTATTTTATTCGGGCAGTGTTATCAAAAAAAATTACGGTGCGCCACTCTGTATAATTGAATGAGAAATTGAAAATCACGTGTACACTTAAGGTCACACAAAAGTGGAGCTCATTTTTTCCAAATTTTAGATTTGTGTGCTTTTATTCATTCGGTTTTTCGAAAAAAAATACTTCGCATAAAAGTTGTTCATTATAAATATACTAACAACTTTTATTCGAAACTTTTTCCCAAAAACCTAATGATTAAGGTACAAATCAACTAAAATCATGGTACTCACATTGGAAGAGTTTGTTTTTCAGTACCTTGTACACTCAATCGCACAAGTGGTGTCCTTTTTTTTTTAAATCTTTACAATCGATTTGTGTGCCGAATCCATTCGGTTTTCGAAAAAATGCTTAGAATAAGAGATGTTCGGATTTGTATAACCAACAACTTTTATTCGAGATATTTTTTCGAAAAACAAATAGATTCGGCCCAAATTGACTGTAAAGTTTTGAAAAAAGGATACCACTTGTTTGGCTGAATGTACGCCTAAGACCACTTTGACCATAAAATGTACGTTTGATTGATTTTAGATTGTTCGCAATCTATTCTGGCTATGAATGGTCGTGTTCAGGACAACTAAGTCCTTAGTACCTAAGTAAGTCAATCAGTTTGAAAAAAAATTACTTCTGAGCAACGTAGTATTGTCATCTAGTAGTCAGGATAGGTACTAAAATTTTCAGGTACACAAAAATCGAACTTATGAGCTTCTATGGTCTTGTATTCTTTGGTTTAACCAAACTCGTTTTCGGTCACATAACTTCGTTCCCATTCAATTATGCACAGCAGGCATTTATAATTTCTTTAAAATAATTTATTTAGTCACTGATCCACCATCTTGGATTTGATATAAGAACACTGCCTATGTAATTATAATAAAACAAAGATAATCAATCAATCTGTACTAAATTAAACGTCTTGGCCTCTTTTTGTTTGAGATGATTTTCAATTTGAGATAAATTTAACTAATCTGATTGTATACACTAAATACATACATCTGCGCCACGGGGGTCGATGATGTCGACACGCCGTTTAATTATCTATACATTATTAAAGGCAGTTTATTTTTTTATATTTAAATTGCCGCAGTTCAATCGTATTTAAGTCATCAGAGTTTTAATATAAAAAATAAGAAATTTAAGAAATAAATAATTGTGGACTCTTTTTTTTAGGATTGTGTCACACAATTTCATTACGAAGTGAAACCTCTTGTTAGAAAATTGAAATCTTGTTAGAATTTACCCTGGTACGATCAAATTTCTGATTTAGGTTCTATTTGACACATCCCAAATCAGTTTTCTGACCTATTTAGGAATATGTGGGGCGCGAAATATAAATTTGTCCTTTTTGTCTGGTAGATTTTTGAGCATGCAGAAAAACTGTCAAAAGAATTTCCTTCATGGATTCGCGTCCTACCATAAATTTCCAAATCAGGTTTAGAATTTCTAAAAAGATTGAAATGAATTCCCCGCCACGAAAATTCGAAATATTATCCACTAATATAGGATACTTTTTCGATTGTATCTAAAAAAAATTGTGGCATGAATCACGAAAATTCAAAATTTTGTCCAGATACAGATTTTTCTTCTGTATCTAAAAATCTGCAATTAATGTAGCCATAAATCACGAAATTTCTCCACTAATATAGGATACTTTTTAGATTGAACCTCTAAAAACTCACCATTTATTGTGGCAAGAATCACGAAAGTTCGATGATTTATCCATTAAACATACTTTTTCGCTTGAATCTAAAACTCTGTAATTAATATGGGATCATTAATAACGAAATTTTCTCATTAAAACATATAGATACCCACTAATATAGCCAAGAATACAGAAAATTCAAGCCATTATTCTCATCTATTCCCCACCCGTGGTGTCACCAAAATCATTACGCGTTTACCTGCAAATCTAGTGATTTTCGAGTTTATCGATTGCCATAAACTTCCCAAGAAAATCCAGACCATTATTCACATCTATTCCCCCGTGGTGTCACCAAAATTATTACGCGTTTATCTCTAAATCTAATGATTTTCGAGTTTATCGATTACCAGCAACTTCCAAGAGAATCCAGGGGCAATTATTCACATCTATTCCCCCGTGTTGTTACCAAAATTATTACGTTTTTACCTCTAAATCTAGTGATTTTCCTGAGTTTATCGTTTACCATCAACTTCCAAGAGAATCCAGGGGCAATTATTCACATCTATTCCCCACCCGTGGTGTCACCAAAATTATTACGCGTTTACCTCCAAATCTAGTGATTTTCGAGTTTATCAATTACCATCAACTTCCAACAAGTTTCACTTCGCAAAACCAAACCAAACAAATCACTATAATAACCAGAAATTAATTTAATTTTCGGTGCTAACCGGATCCCGTGCATGATGTATCCGCATATGTTTGTTATGATTCGATTTCGTTGTGGACGTCTTACCACATATATGACATGAGAATGGACGATCACCACTATGCACCCGTAAATGTTCACGCAAATAATACGAACGATGAAACTCCTTATTACACACTGTACACTTATACGATTTATCACGTTCATGTTCGCGCACATGCCGCTGACAATTATACTTGCGTATAAACTGTCTGCCGCAATGATTACACGTGTACGGTTTAATATTCCGATGTGAGTTCATATGCGACACATAATCATTCTGTCGTATGAATGCACTCTGACACTGTGTACACTTGTACGGCTTCGAGAGACGCGCCGCATGCGTCCACTTATGCAACTTTAGATTCCATTTCGTTGTAAACACTTTGTTACAGATGACACACGAGAATGGTTTGACACCCGTATGGATTTTAATATGAACATCTAACGATGATTTCAGATACATTTTCTTACAAATCGGGCACGCAATATTCTCACTCACGCGACGATTGGCATCCGGTATATAGTTCTCGTTGTGTGCGATACGTATGTGACGTGTTAAACTGGCCGTATGCACAAATTTCTCACTACAGAATGTACAAGCTTTCGGTTTGGTCTCGTGGATTTCGGCATGCCACGAATAACGATTCTTCGATTTGAATGTCTCGCCACAATGACAGACATAATCACGCTGTGGTTTTCGTTTCTGATGGACTGAGTCACGATGTTGTTTCAACGTTTTGCGGCGACGGAATGCTTCACCGCATATGGCACACTTAAACATTGTGGCTGCCACATCGGCATGCTTCGAATTGATGTGACCAATCTTTTGAGCGTATGTTGTGAACTTCTCCAGGCATACTTCACACGTGTACTTCTTTGCATCGGCGGTACCGGTAGTGGAAGTGACATCATGTTTCGCTAGATGAACGCGTCGCAGATGGATTTGTAAACTTTGTTGCTTGTAAAATAGCTTGTAACAGATTTGACAAACTAGCGGATGGATTTTTAAATGTAGTGAGAATTTACATTCCAAAGTGAAGGTCAATTGACACGTACTACATTTATAGCGGGGTATCGGGAGGGTTGGATGTTCGATACGATAATGTTCGTTGAAGCGGTCATTTGTCTCGAATTCTAGGAGGCATAGTTCACAATGCCGTAGTTTGGCGTTTTGGATCATTCTTTGTATATTGATTTTTGGATCGACTTCAATTTTTGGCTCTGTTGGTTCCATGATTTTCACATCTTCGACTTTGATATTTTTCGTATCGTTGTCTTCTTCACATTCTTCCTCCATGCAATCCTCCACTTGATTTCCATCCTCCAAACCGTCGTCTTCCATTTCATCATTCTCGTAGTTTGTTTTGTCGTCGTGATCGTGCATGTTCGTTTGATGGACACGACGTTCTTTCGGACAATTGAATATTTCTTTACAGTAACTACATTTGTATACAACTTTTTTACTTGGATCTAATTGTTGACTCTTACTCGACAGATTATTATCGGCTGGGGAGATTCGACTTTGTAGCGGTGGCGTTAGTTCGGAATCTGATGAATCGGAGGCTTCCCAACTTTCACGTGCAATTAAATCGTATGATGTTGATATTCCCGAACTGCCTTCTTGAAACATCTGAAATTATTTCAAAGATTAAAACTATGGAGTTACTAACCAATCCAAGTGGCCGAGCGGTCTAAGGTGCTATGTCTGCGCAGTATGTCTACTTGGAAACTGGGAGGTTATGGGTTTGAATCCCCGACATCGGCAGTTTGTCAATTATTAAGAGAAGAAAAAAAAGGGGCGGTTAATTGACTAAACTGTCGGCGTATGGACAAGAACGAAGTAACCGGCTATGCTTGAGAAGGTTTTCTGCAGTTTCCTTCACGAACTCCAGATGAATATATCGGCATAGTTCCTATCATAGTCGGCTGCAGCCGCACATCCTACTAATTCCTAGTCTATACACAAAAATTCCTTCCACTCCACTCACATCCTCACGCATCACAATGGACCTAATGGTCGAAGTGTAGCCCGTTCAGGGCAGCCTCTACAATCTATCTATCTATCTTGGAGTTACTAATAAGAGCTCGAAAATTAGAGGAGAGGATAAGGGTTCCATCATAGACGTCTACCAAAAGTGATTAAATTTGTGTTTTTCGTATAATTGGGGAGAAAATTGCAGAGCGCTTCAGGCTGTCATCAAACATGTAAAACCTTTCGAGAAAAAAATCGAAAACTTTAAGAAAATCGGTTAGAAATGTTTAGAGCCAAGGATCAAATATTCAGACCTCTTATATAAAATATCCCTTCGCAATATTTTTAACCTTGTATTTAATTTCTAGGTAAAACTGCAGTTTAGCGGCTTTGGCTAACAAAAAAATACCCCGAGTTGGTCGGGTTTGTGTGTTTTTGGGCCCCCGCACTAAAAGGCCTTCTATATATTGTGGCAAAAACTATAGAACTCGGTTGGAATAGTTACTATATTGAATTTTAATAGTTTTTGCCACAATACGTTTTTGCCACGTGCGGGGGCCCAAAAACTCGCAAACCCAACCAACTCGGGGTTTGATCGATAAAGTGAAAGATTGTAGTACTCGGTTGGAATAGGGTTTTTCACTTTTTTTTTTATAAATAAATGTCGCTCAATCCCGAGGCCCAAAAATACCCCTTTTTAGTAGCTGTAAAATTGGTAAAAACCGCTAAACCCCGCAATTTTACCAATTTCTAATTCTCGAATAGATTATTTGAACCACATGGCTCTAAAAAAAAAACGTTCTTACCTTTCCCCAAACTTCTTCATCGCCAGCCCCATTACTTTCTTGCTCCGACAATTCACCTTTTGGTGGCATACATTCATCCGCCCGTATATTTAAACTATCCCTCGAATAATTTTCATGAGCACCACTAACAGCATCATCCCCTTCATGCTGCTGCATCATATTCTCATCATGATAGCTATCATATTTATTCGTAACAACCCCGCCGATTTCCCCGATATTCAGCAAAACCGGTGACGATTTATCATCATCATAAATATCTTCCATACAATGTAAATCGTTGACAATCGTTGCAGTTGTTCCACCAGCCGCCGGATTTAACATATCATTATTTAGCATTAATTTAATATCACCGAATTCAACAACTTCTGCATAAGCATCATCCGCCACCATCGATTCGATATGTTCAACCTTAAATGAGGAGGGATCCTCTTCCTCGTCGTGATGGTGGTGATGTTGTTCTTCGTCGTTGTACGACGATGGCGGTTGGAAAACTGATGTAATTTTTGTGGGTGGTAACGAGATCACTTCATTCTTAATGATGACAATATCATTTTTAGTTTCTGGAAGACTCCGTGACGATTCTTTCGTTTCCATGGTCATATCCTCAAACTTTGAGATCTGATAGAATGAGACATCCGGTAGAATATAATCAGAATCTTGTGGTTCGGCGGTGGTTTCATGTTCTTCATTATCGATCTGATCTTCATGTTTCTCATTTTCATGGAACGTTTCAATCAAGTCCAGTTTCTCACAAAATTGTTGCTGCTTTTGATGTTGTGTACTTTCATTCGAATACACTTCGATTACAGTCTTTTTATTCACTTTGATTTCTGAGTCATCAGATTTAATGTTACTTTGATCCATCATCATATCATCTGGATCTAGCGGATGATCTGCCGGTTGTTTCTTATTATTTATATTATAAATTGGAATAATTTCCATTTGATTGGAATTCATGTATTCGTTATTGGTTGCTGCGGCAGATGATTTTTGTGGATCTTTTGGTAGTACTTCCGTGCTGATGGTAATATCGGCTAATTGAATTGTTGACACGGATACAGGCGGTGTATTTGATTTTTTCGTTGTACAAACTACGGTTGATCGATCAATTTGTTGATGATGACTTGATGATGATGATGATGATAACAACGACGTCGTCGTTATTGATTGAGGTATAATAATCGATGATTTATCGATTAACGATGATGATGATTTTTCAATTAATATTGTCGTTTTCGGTTGAGATATTATCGTCGATTTATTGATTATCGGTTGTGTTATAATCGATTGACTTGTTGATTTAATGATTACTGGTTCAGATACCATTGATTTATTGATTATGGATTGAGTTATGATTGATTTATTAACTATCGGTTCAGATGCTATTGACTTCTTGATTACATGATGAGCTATTATCGATTTATTGATTATTGGTTCTGATATTGTTGATTTATTGATTACCGGTTCTGATATTGTTGATTTAATGATTACCGGTTCTGATATTGTTGATTTAATGATTACAGGTTCTGATATTGTTGGTTTAATGATTACCGGTTCTGATGTTGTTGATTTAATGATTACAGGTTCTGATATTGTTGATTTCATGATTACAGGTTCAGATATTATTGTTGATTTATTGATTAATGGTTCAGATATTGTTGATTTAATGATTACAGGTTCTGATATTATTGTTGATTTATTGATTAATGGTTCAGATATTGTTGATTTAATGATTACAGGTTCTGATATTATTGTTGATTTATTGATTAATGGTTCAGATATTGCTGATTGAGATGTAATCGATTGATTCGATTCAGGAAGTGATTTATCGATTACAGATGACGTCAAATCGATTACAGATGACGTCACCATTGATTGAGATGTAATCGATTGATTCGATTCAGGAAGTGATTTATCGATTGCAGATGACGTCAAATCGATTACAGATGACGTCAACATTGATTGAGATGTTGTGTTTGTTGAATTAAACGATTCAGCAACTGTTGGTTTTGTTGATTGAATGCTCGAATGAAGAATATTCTTGATTGGTTCAGATGATTTATGATGAATCGATATTACAGGTTGTCGAACAATTGGAGGATACATTTCGTCTGATATTTCGGGTAGAATCGATTCAACAGTTTCACTCGTCGTATTATGGAGTGGATCTGTTTGATAGTTATATCCAACAGGTACCATTGGAGCACTCATCAACTGAACCTGTTGTTGTTGTTGATGCTGATACAAGTAAGGTTGTTGATTCATAATTAACGGTTGTTGATTAAACCCATTTGTGGGTATTGTTATATATTGGGGTACAGTCATCGTGGGTGCCAAACAATTATGAGTTGTGTTACTTGACACAAACTGTTGATAAATAATCGATGAATTATTCGATTGAACTGGTACCAATATTGAATTGTTGGTTTGTAGAGTTGTCGTCTGTTG
Source organism: Nineta flava (assembly GCA_963920215.1). NCBI lineage: Eukaryota > Metazoa > Arthropoda > Insecta > Neuroptera > Chrysopidae > Nineta > Nineta flava. The sequence continues at coordinate 68,098,073 of OY986045.1, forward strand.
CCATGGTGGTATGGTAATTTGCGGAGGTGCTGCTTGCAGTTGCGGCTGTGAAACATTTTTTCTTGACACGGAAATCAATGCTTCAATGACTTTCGCCTTTGGATGGGTCCGTAAATGCTCCTCTAATGTTATATTATTACGTAAATATAACGTACATACTGGACATACGATTGTATTCATTTTGTTTTCTTTTAAAAATATCGAAATAGTGTAAATCTGCCTTTCGTTGGCATTAATTATTTTATACTACACTGAATCTCATTGTCATAAAATCAATGTTATTTTTAATATATACAACATGTTTCAGTAGTATTTGTTTGTCATTGATTAAAACATTTCAACATTTTCGATTATGTATCTGTAATTGAATGGAAAAAAAATTGTTAATTGTGTTATCAGTTCTCTTGAAAATGAATGAATACATTGCCGTTTTTTTTTTTTTGTAGATCTAAACTATTACAACATCACAGAAATATCTAAGATTTTCGATGGTTTGTAAACTTACCTGTCGTTTTAAGTAAAATTTAATAGTTTACAAAATTGATTATTGATAAATAATTACAAAAAAAATCACTTCTTTTTTAAGTAATCAGCTGCCTAATTTTATATACTGTTATATATTTATGATTGCCTTTGCCATATTTACTTTTGATTTGAGAATAATATGGCATAAATATATATATGGAGAGCGTTCATCACGTTCATTATCAAGCGATCAAAAAAAAATGGGTTTGTTAGGAGACTACAAAGTGTGTCAGGGCAAACCGTATTTTTTACACAGAATTTGTATTTTAAGGGAGTTGGGGCGTAATTCGTTTACGATCAGATTGTTTCGAAAAATATATATCATAAAAATAAACACTTTTGTAATGTATGTACAGAATTTAAACACAATTGACTGTAGAGTTATCGCGAAAAAAATTAACAAATTTTGCACTTTTAACATAGGTTTAAATGGAGATTTACGATTATAAAGTTTCGAAAAAAATATATGATGAAAATAAACACTTTAGTAATGCACGTACAGAGTTTAAACACAATTGTGTACACAGTTATCACGAAAAAAATTAACAAACTTTGCACTTTTAACATGGGTTTAAATGGAGATTTACATAATGTGATAATTATTGTTTATTATTGATACAGCGATAAGAAAATTTTACTTACATATAGACATAACGTTATTGGTGACATGTACCAATCGCCATCAAAATCACTTAAACAGTTTTTATTAAATTAATATTTAAATGTATGTATATGCATAATTATATGTTGATGGCGGCCATTGTAGTATAAACACATTAAACATGTACGTACACTGCTTCTAAAATGTATACTGCTTCTGAGACACATGTCACACATGTTTTTCAACACAATTCTCAGCTTGTCAGTTAACAGTTATACCAACTGCAAATTCATTATATTGATAATACAACATTACCAGACTAAAGACTTCATACCATGGAAATGATATTAGTAAAATCAAATCAAATATAAATTAATTATAATCGAATGACATTTATTTATTATTTTTATGAATTTACAATGTCTTTGACTATTTATTAGCAATAAATATCAAATTTTGGCAAATATTATTTTGCCAAACATTGACAATCATAACGTTTTTCTAATTAAATTTTTCAAAAATTGAGTATTGGTGTTTTCGAGTGTTACAAACCGAGAAATTAAATTATATCGAAAAATTGCATTTCTTGTTTTGGTTTTTTTATTAGTTACATCAATGACCACCAGAGTCGCGAATATCCTCGAAAATCGTTGATATCCCCCTTGTTTGAAATAGATAGAACACACCCTAATCTAAAAATTTACACATATGCTCAATAAAAATTATAAATTTGAATTATTTATTTGAAATCATGTATAAATTTCAATATCTTAATGAAAAAAACAATCTCCATGATACCCCCAGCGACTTAGACAATCTTTAATCATGTAGTCAATAATTTTGTATGATCAAGTTCAGTTCAGTTCCATGTGTTCAATAAAATTATTATTATGTTGTCCAATTTCAAATTTGTAATAATACTTTGAATGTCCAACATTTTTATTTTATTTTTATGAATGACCTTAATTCCTGTGATATTTTTTATGTAAATATTTGTTTATTATTTATGTCTACAACATGAATATACCGTGGAAAAGATATTTATTATGGTTTGCCCAAGAACACGTTGATTTTCGATTTGCTGTAAGATATAACAAAAACAACATGTGCAACGAAAATTTAACAATTATTTATAAATAAATTTCAGGAAATCGCTTCGATTGTTCAATTATTAAATATTCCAATCAAATGGGTTGAAGAACCGACACCAGAGGTGTGTATTTCAAATAAAAAAAAAACAATTCTTCATTTGTTTTGGAACTGAAATTTTGTTTTAGGATCCGTATTGGATTGTTGAACTACCATCCGAACAATCTGCTCATTTAATAGCAAGTCGTTCGGTTTCATTACGATGTTGTTTAGAACTATGGGCCCGTGCTAAAGATATCCCCACATTACATGAGAATCTTAAGAAGTATCCTTTCGAGGAAATGTCAAAATATTTTCAATCGGATCGATCGTTTAAAATTCATGTTGAAACCTTCTGTAAACATTTTACTCAACAGGAGAAAGTTCAAAAAATTGAGGTAAATTCAAAAATGATATTCTTCGGTACTTTTTGATAAAAATTTCTGATGTTCCAGACCTTCAGCTATTTACCTTTAAAAGGGTCCGTTCAGTTAATTGATCCAGATTTATGTTTACATTACATAGAACATTACGGACTAGATCCAAACGATATACCTGAAGAACCTTTAGACGTATTTTTTGGACGTTGGGTAAATATTTTCGCAAAATTTCCATATAAAATTTTATTTGATGATAAATTTTCTAGATTTGTGATGGTGCACGATATTTAATATCGAAAATTTCGTTAAAAACACGAAAATTTATTGGGAATACAAGCATGGATGCACAATTATCGTTAATAATGGCAAATCAAGCTGGTTGTAAAACGGGTGATATTTGTTTGGATCCGTTTGTGGGTAGTGGTTCGTTGTTGGTTGCAGCCGCTCAATTTGGTGCGTATGTTATTGGAACGGATATCGATTATATGATGTTACATGCACGTACCAGACCGTCCAGAATTACTCAAAAGGTTCAATATTTTGTTTAATCGTTCAAAAATACTGTTGAAAAAAGTTGCGTCCAAATGTTTTAGTTGATTATTCTAAACATACCCTGATTTTTTTGGGAGATGATATGAATTTTTGACTCTTGAACGCAATTTTTTAAGTTAGATTTCGTTTGACACGTTATGTGAATCCGATCAGAGTGTATTTTCAGCATATAATAACGAATCGCTGATATAACACTCGACATAAGCAGTGGGTTTATTAAACTTTTGTATCTTAATAGTAGTGTTGCCCTTATTTAATAAATTATTTAAAAAGAAGTATAACTTCTTACGTGCGTACATAAGACGTTTTTTTTTGAGCATGTTCGAATTTTAGATTTGTATTTATTTGGGTTCGGTTTCATTTCAGAAACGTGAAATTGACGAAGGAATTCTTATAAATATGAAACAATATCATTTGGAACATTTGTATTTAGATATATTGGTGGCCGATTTTTCTCTGCCACTTTGGAGATCAGAATTTCAAATTGATTGTATAATAACCGATCGTAAGTATCCAAAAAAAAAATATGTATCTCGGAAAATTACTCTTTGGTTCCAATTGGTTTTTTTCTGAATTGATTTTCGCCTATCAAAGGTCCCTGCAAATTTTTTATTGGCAGCTGTCTGTCAAATTCTACTTTCGACATCAAATTCGAAATCAGCAACCTGAAAACCTCCAATAGAAAACTAGCGAAGATAGGTTGAATGGACCATAGCTTCATACTCTTCGACTTTCTTTCCTCCATATCTAGAAAACTGCTCATTTTCCGACCGTGTGACCAAAGAAATTTTAATCAGGAATTCAAAAAGAAAAACATCGATTCCAGCGAATTTCACCGAGGGCCGTTTCCCATAAGAAATCTGCGGTGTCCTTTGTATCCAGACCTTTGTAATTGTAAATTTAAGGATTTTTGGTGAAATAATTTTTTAGCACCGTATGGTATTCGAGAATCAACGGAAAAAATTGGTATTGAAAAGGATAATTATGAACTGACGGAGGAACATTTAGAAAATCATGTACCAGCGAAGGTCGATTATGGATTATCACAAATTTATCATGATCTATTATCCTTTTCCGCTGAGCATTTAAAATTAAATGGCCGTCTTGTTTGTTGGTTTCCCGTTTACAGGTAATTAATTTTACTTCACATATTTTATTCCTGTTTACAGACAGCGCAGCGCTATTGGAAATTTAAGTGGAGTTTTCAGAATTTTTGAATCCTTGTTCGGGTGTTTAATAATGGGATTGGATTTTGTAAATCCCCGGGAAATGAAAGTAGGCAAAACTCCAATTGCAGGGCCGTACCGACGGTGTTGGGGGCTCTCCGGTGAACAAATTCTCGGGGACTCTTTCTGTTGAAAATTGACTAACCAAACAACACAGGCGAGTTCGTCGACCGTTTCATTGCCAACAACCCCGCAGTGTCCCAGTACCCTCATCTTTCCAGTGATTCTGGGCATTCGAGTAACAGAGATGTTATTTTAGCGAAGCAGATTGTTTTAAGTGCAGCTTGGCTATTCCTCCATATTTGCCACTGAGAGTATGGCCTCTGTTTGAAAAACAGTAGCGTATCGACCCCTAGTGTAAAGCTGGCTCTAACGCCTCCGTTTTTCACGTAAACTCCGGCCCGCGATTGACCCTATCCTAGCTTGGAACCATCTTTATAGCATACTAAAGACTCTTACGGGAAGCTCATAGTCTCTTCCGCCAACTTTTCTTTTCGTAGTATCCCCTAATTAAATGGACACCGTTATTTTACGATCCCCACTTTGAATGATTATATTCAAAATTTCCAATCTGTTTTCAGGGAAGATTATAGCCCGGAAATATTACCAGCAAATTCATGTTTAAAATTACTAGCAAATTCTGAGCAAATATTAAATAAATATACATCGCGTCGTTTATTAACCTACGTGAAAGTACAAGAAGTCGATCCAAATAATTTGGATGCGATGAAAGAAATACCCGATTTTCGACAAAAATATTTTGCACATGGTGATGAAACACGCAAAGAGCGTAAAGCCAGACGGGCTGAGTTACGTGAGATTGGACGATTAGAAAAGTTGACACGTTCGACAAATTCAAGTGATGATAATGATAATAGATAGATAAGCGAAACTTTTATATATTTTATTTGGATATTGGTAAGGAGCTTTTTTGGCAAGTTTTCGAGCAATAAAATGAAAGATATTTTTTAGTGAATCAAATAAACAAATTTTAAACTAGAAAACGAACAATTTTTTGCCTTTATATTTTCCACAGTAAATTAATCGTTCTAAGCGCTCCAATCTTCCCACTTATTCATTCGATTTTTGTGAAAATGTTTCGAATAAAAGTTGTTAGTATATTTATAATAAACAAAGCTCTTATTCGATACATTTTTTCCGCAAAAACCGAATAATCATAAACTATTCGGAAAAATGAGCGATAATATTGTGATCTTGTGTACAATAACAAATTAAAAAAGGGAGTAAGGGTAGGTTTTGGATGTGTGGTGGTTTTCCATATTTAAAAAATTAAAACAGAGTTTGTTTGCAACGGTTCTTTGTCTTTTTTTTTATTTCATCAAATCAATTTTAATAATTTGATTTAACAATAATTAAATGCAATTTTTGTGTGTTTTTTCAATGACAAATAAACGAACAGGCTCAGACAAACGTAGCATAAGGTCTGTTGTGTGCTGCCTTATCTGTAGGATACAGCGCCGTAAAGAATAATATTTTTAAAGGCCAAAACCCCTTAAACTCGGCCTGTCGCACGCAATTCCATGCTCTAAATAACTATTTACTAATACATAAAGGCCACAAGTCTTTTTTTCAAAATTATACAGTTATTTTCCCAAAAACCGAATGAATAAAACCCCAAAATGACTAATATAATTTGAAAAAAAAGGACACAATTTCTGTGGCCCAAAGTACACACATGGCCACAAAAGTAGCGCTCATTTTTTTTTGTTGATTTATGCTTTAATCATCGGTTTTAAGGTGGAAAACCGAATGATAAAGTATAAATCACTAATTTTGTGACCCATTGTTCACATTTTAACAGTCAATTTGCGCCGAATTTAATTCGGGTTTAGTAAAAAAAAATTTAGAAGAAAAGTTATTAGGAACAACTTTGGGTCGAATATTAAATCGAATTGTTTCGACACGAATCAATCGACTGTAGAAACAACTATAAAGTAACCCATTTTAATTCTCAAAAATATAGATAATATTTCCCTACACTCGTACAGGGGAGTGGGTGAGTGTGATAATAACTAGGGATTAACAATCCATTTACTCCGTTTATCTGAACGAATAACTTTCTCCGGAATAAAATAAAACAAATAAAATAATAACAATATAATATTATGTATGTAAAGGTGTATTCATTTTGGGCACTTACACACGTTTTCAGTACCACCAAGCGTTGATTTTAGATAGATAGATTGTAGCGACTGCCCTGGACGGGCTACACTTCGACCATAAGGTCCATTGTGATACCTAAGGATGTGAGTGGAGTGGAAGGGATTTTTGTGTATAGACTAGGAATTGGTAGGATATGCGGCTGCAGTCGAATATGATAGGAACTATGCCGATATATTCATCTGGAGTTCGTGAAGGAAACTGCAGAAAAGCGTTGTTTATTAGTGTTCAACTTGACGCTGTGTACCTATGCTGAGAAAGAGCGCTTGGTGGTTGTGAAAGCTTGTAAGCGCCCAAAATGACTACATCCTAAATGAAACAAATTAAGACCTATATCTTTTCTTTGTTTAAAAATTTCCCTATTTAAATTACAATTAATAATTTAATTCGATTATAAATCCAAATTAATTAATTTGTACAGATGCCATCATACTTTCCAACGATGTGACCACATTTGATGAATTCTTTTTATCAACGGCAGCATACAATTCACGAATTTTCGATAGGGCCCATTGCATTAATTTATTTGCTTCCTTTTTCTTTGGAGCCGGACATTTTTGTGATGTTGCAATATTATTCGATGTCTATAAAATAGAAATAAAAAATTATGTTATTTACATTCGAGTTACATCAATAATGAAGAAAACACTTTCAAGCAATACTTACCAAAAAAACACCATATAAAGCACGCATATTATTAGCATTTAATTTTAAAGCTTGCAAAAAATATGCACGTGCAATTTCCATATTCTCATGACCACCTTGAGTATACTTAATTTCCGCCAGACGTTGATGCACTAGATGATTGTGAGGATGATGTAAAACTAATTCTTCCATACAGAATGCAGCTTTTGCATACTCTTGTTCTTGTAAATATAAATTACATAATTCATGCCATCCTTCTTGATCTGACATAAATCTACCATCACAAAAATAATTGTAAAAAAATTCACGGAAAACAAAAATTCGAGAGGATTTTTTTTTACCTTTTTAAATACTCGGTCAATTCTTTGATAGCCTCTGGAATTCGTCCTCTAGCTTCTAAAATCGCTATTCTCCGTTTACGTGGTCCACTATTTGTTTCATCCCGTTTAATAATTGTATCTAATAATTCCAATGCTTGATCGTAACGCTCTTGCGCTTCCAATATCATTGCTTTCAATTTCAATACTCGTAAGCTACGTGGAAATTGTAGAGATAATTGTACAATGCAATGTTCGGCTAGGGAAATGCGATGACAATCTAATGCGGCAATTACCACTTGTTCCAAAATTACGAATTCTATATTCAAAAAAGTAGATAGAATCAAGCTTTAGATGAGAGACTTTTAATTTATTTATTAAAACTTACTTTCACTTCCGAATTTATTTACTTTATCTTCTAAAACATTCTCCCATAGCTCAATGATATCCTCACTTCGACGTTCATTTTCATCACGCCAAACTCGAAATAGTTCTTTGGCTTCTGTGAAAATTTACAGGGGAAAAAAACCACACGTAAGTATTATCTTTACATTTTCACCTATAATTTGGTTACCTGTCCACGATAAATCTTCACAATTGTAGCCCATATTTTTTTTTTATATTTAAAAAAGGGAGGTTTGATAATCTAAAAAGAATTTACAAAATATTTTTCTAATAAAAATGAATACGTCAAAATTAATTAGAATTAATTAATAAATAAATAATTAAAGGGTTTCAACCACAGAGTTCAATGATAAACCTATTTTTTTATCAATCGATTGCATTCCTATAAAGATCAGTTCTCACCAACATTCATTTTTGATTAACGCAAACGTCAAATATGGGAGTTTGACGCATTTGATGTGTTTATCGGGTAAAAGTTACTATCAACGTTTGGAAGCGCTTACTAATGCGTGAATTACCGGCCAGAACACGACTGAAGGTTACATTCAACGTTTTCTACATTCACCATTTTGCTATTTTATAAAATTAATTGATTTTATCGTAATTGTTAAATATTTAATTGTTTTCGGGGTCGTTGATTACGAATCCGATGTCCAAAAGCAAGCTTTTTTTCCAAGACCTTTTATCACTAAAAATGAGCGTCAAATGAAAAGTAACTTCTCCTCGTTCAAATGTATACAAACTATCCTCTGTATCATTACTTTACTGATTTATTAATTATAGCCTTTTACAACCCATTCTACGAATCAAAAGACCATAGATTTCTTTCTCCGAAGTAATACATATAGCTCCTTGCACGAGGGGACAGTAGTGGCGGCCAGTCTGTTGGCTAGAAGAAGCAGACAGTGAAATGGCCGGACAGTATACTTACTCAGTAATGGCTTCCATTATTCGACAGCCAGTAGTTACTTTTATGTGGTCGTGGTGAGTGCAACATGGCTAGAGAATGTGTGAGGAACATAAGCCTATCACTCTAGTGGTGGCCAGTATCTTTTAAGACACGTTCAATAATGACTGCCACTAGGCCACGTGACGCTTACTGGTAAAACACTGAGTGAGCTGCGATGTAAAGATGAAATCCATAGGTGTGAACTTACCTTTATAATTTTTCGCTATAATTCCTCATAGAGTAAAAATTAGTTAAAAAATCGAAAAGTCAGTTATAACTGAAAAACCTTTTTAAAACAAATATGTGAAAATATGGCTAAAAATGGAAAATCAGATACAAATAATGAAAAACTTTTGACAAAGGCAATTGTACAGCGAAAAAAATATCTTTTAAAATGTACCAATCTGCTGGATCAAATCAGTGAAGCTGACGTGAATGGAATATTAGACACTGAAATTATATTCGCTAATGAAGAAACCTCAAACATCAAACGTTTGGACATAACATCATCAATCAATAGTAAAGAACTGCAATTATGGAATGAAAATGAATTACATCATTTACAATGGAAAATGCGAAACTACCAGAGAGTGTTGGACAGAATGTGTAAAAAGAAATCATGTAGTCAGTGACAAATAATTTTTAATTTTATTATTCAACAAATATATACAAATGTCATCGTTTATTATTTTTATTAATTTTGTCCTCGAAAACCCTTGTTCTGAAAATTTTATCAGTCTAGGATTTTGTATCACAAATTTTTCACCAAAATAAACTAGGGATGAGATAAAGGGTAAGGGTCTTAAGGACGTTCATGCGTACGATAATAGATAAAATTCAAATGCTCTTATCGATCATTTGAAAAAGTTATCAACGATTAAAAATCAAATTTTAACATGAGCTTTATGGGAAAATAAAATTTTAACTTATAACTATGTTAATAAATTAGACACTGTAATAAATATTGTTTAAAAAGATTCTTTGATTTATTTAATGAAGGAAATCGTGTGATCGAACGTTTTAATAAATTATTTTAATCAGCATAATTGAAACTATTTGGTTTACGACAATAAATGATTTATGAATGTACCATATCTAGCACATGCACGTCTTGTAAGGACTAAGGGTTAGCTCGAGAGGCATAACAGCCAAATGCGCTAGTCAATTGCACCCCGAATATATGGACCTTCAGGAAAACCTCATAAGCAAGCTTCTAGCTATTGCCAAAATATGGGAGAAGTGAATCTCGTCAGACTGAAGTAGAAGGGAGAGAACAATAAGGTCTAAAGAGACAAAATATTTCATATAATACAAAAAATTTATTCGTCCTAAAAATCTTATCGTTTATTCTTTTTATTATTCATAAATTTTTTATTATTCACATTATTTTTTTTATTTATCCTGCCAGTTTTTACTTTATGTAAATTTCGATCCGTACTATCATTTTCTTGGTCACGTTGTGCCTTAAAACCATACTTGGGATGACCACCACGACCACCTGGTTTCTTCGGATTACCACCAATTGAACGTTTATCACGATTGGAACTATTGGTTTTATCCTTATTCTGAAATCGTTTTTTAAACATTGATTTTGTTGGAGCATTATCCGCGGCAGATGTATTATATTTGTTGTTTTTGAATCCTTTTTTAAACGTTGATTTGGGTTCTTCAGCAGCGAATTTGTTGTTTTTGAATCCTTTTTTAAATGTTGATTTGGGTTCTTCAGCAGCGAATTTGTTGTTTTTGAATCCTTTTTTAAACGTTGATTTTGGTTCTTCAGCATCAGATGTATTAGGTTTGTTGCTCTTGAATCCTTTTTTCAATATTGATTTTGGTTCTTCAGTGGCGTAGTTGTCGTCTCTTGGTGTTTTGGATTTATAACGAGGTTCAAATTTACGTTTTGCATATTGAGATGATGAAAATAAATCTGAAATATATTGGAACTTATATAAATGTTAGGTAGTATTTGTATGTATATATATATATATATATATAAGAATCGTATGTGTAACGTGTCTACCGGTACAGTCTTGGGACTAAAATTATGGCTTATTATACTATACGCTCCACAACTTTACGACAATATTGTAACAAGACAACTACTGTAATAGGTAGAATGGCGGAAAGATCTATCTCGAGATTATCCTGAATAATTTACCTTGATCAGGTTCTTCACCGACTTCGTCACGATAATATTGAGCATCGTCATCATCTTCTCGCATAACAGCCTCATTACTTTCAGTTTGGGCACGTTTCATTAAAATATCATTTTCCAATCGTGGTTTTTTCTTTCCCATTCCCTTTAATGATTTCTCTTTTAGCTCATTACTTTGTTCCTCTTTTTTCTTTTTATTATCCTCTTGAATTTTCTTACGTTTCTCTTTCAATTTTCTACAAAAAAAAAAAACACAACAGACTTTAAAATGAAAATCTCTCGATAATATTGGCGCTAATTAAAATTTGCATACTTTTTTAATTCACGTTTTTTACGAACTAAAGCAATCTCTTCCTCAGTTTTGACAACAAATTCATGGTACAAAACTTCCCCATCCATTAAACCATCTTCGACTTTGATCAATTGTAACGTTAATCGAGGTCCAATCTCACTTAAACGTATCGCCGATTCACTGCCTTCCATGTTACCACGCGTTGATAAGTTCTGTGTTAATGTGACTCGATTATTTTCATCATCTTCAGCCTCGCTTTCTGATAAGTTTGCAGTTCTGAAAAATGATGACAAATCATCGATTAAAATCATTTTTCATTGGCAAAAAAGAAAATAATGCTTACTTGGTAAAAAATTCGGATATATCATTGCATTTGGATAAATTTGGAATTTTTCCTTGGATAACCTTTTTCACACCTTTCGAGAGACCAACTGGTATGACTTTAATGATGTAATGTCGAAAATCGATTAATTTTGTATCTGTATTGTAATTCATTAAAACACAACGTCGAATTGAACTTAAATTTACCTAGAAAACAAATCAAAATTTAGGTTTTTATTCGACGGAATTTGGTTTTAAGTAGCTTTCAGTTTTGAAACAAGTGATAAGAGATTCGCTTTATTCCATACAGTCCTATAAACTGGGAAGATTTATCCCGCTAAACTGCAATTTTTCTTGTGATTAAACATATAAAAGCCCTCGAGATTCAAAATCTCAAAGACCACAAAATATGTTGAACAATTTTACTGTCATTTACTCATTTTTATTAAAATTTTTACGGATATCGTCATTTTGCACTTTTGCCATAAATAAATGTCATGAATACTTACATTATTCAAATTAATAGTCGGAAACATATTTTGAAACATCGTTGCCATCAGTTTCATTTGCATACCTTCCCCAGTAAAATTATTTAGGATAAGTAATGGTGAATGTTTGAACGCCTCTTCAAACACTATTTGTTTTTTTAACGATGAAACAACATCACGACCTAATGTAAAATTATGCACTTTAAATGAAAGTGTTGGTCCTCTGGGTAAACGAGCCATTTTTAAATACATTCCCAATTCGGTACGAGAAAATACACATATATGGGATACATGAAATACACCAGCAACTGATACGAAATCTTTGATGGTATTCCGTTTTCTTTCCTAAAACAAATATTGTCTAATTAATATCAGTCCTCATAAAGTTACGTCCAAGATCATTATCAGTTGGAGTAAAATTATTGGAATTTGTACAAAAATACTATAAATACCTTCAAAGAAGATGCCGTGAATGGTTCCAAAACTTTACGAAAATCTTTAGTTATCTCATTTATGTGATCTCCAGGAAGTCCTCGATGTATTACAAATGAATGATTTGCTTTTAAATATTCTTCTGGTTCAGCATTTTGTAATTGAATATTATTTTTAACACTACGTCCTTTCTGTTTTTTACCCATTTTGATATTTTATTTTCTCGACAAATCGTATTTTCAAACTTTGTGTTTATAAAAATCGCATGTGATTTTCAATACATCAAAAGTTTGGTTATCTTCATAGATGTAGTTATCTTTGTGTTATGGAGGTTATCTCTAACCTCCATACTTCGTGTGTATTCCGCATGAAGAATAGATAAATATTCTTCATGGTATTCCGTCTGATTCCGTAATGGTAGCATCAATAAATTGTAATTTGGCATTACTTAAAAAGGAGGGGTAGGGAATAAAATTGCAGTGTGCTTGCAATTTTGAAACGCTGTTCGCAGCGTGATTCATGGCATCGAATCCGATAAACGCTAGACAGTTCTGTATTGAAGAAATGGAACATGCACTGTTTTAATGTTAGGCAATTTGTAAGACATTGATGTGATGATATCGGGTTACCTCAACAAAAAGTATCTACTTACTGGATATTTTTAGATCCAACATATAATTTTTGGGTTAAAAAATAGATCTAGCTGAACGTTTCACATTTATCTTCGAACAGAGATCAGTCGCCCTCGTACTTTTTTGCTTTTGTATGTCGTTCTAGAAGACATATTGAACTGAAATTTTACGAGAATACTCCTTTTGGAGTATATTGGATTTGGACAATACTACTGTCAAGTACAGTTCTCTTTTTTAGGAAGACCCAAAAGACATTGAATGTAGAAATTTTGTTTCAGGTTTTTGCCATGGAAAATGAAAAGATAAATTTACGAGACAAAAAAAATATATATTTGATTCTTAATAATTAAAAATACAAGTCAATGAAGTCAAAACTTCAAAAATAATAATTACAATTATAGAATTAAATTACGTAGTACTTTTTGCCATAGCAGTACTTCTGAAATTATCAATACTTTTTAGAATAATATCCATGGCTTTTTCCAGCATTAAGTCAGCCTCCCAACGTGGACTGTATGGATAATCGTTGTTCAACGACTCTGAAAATAGTGATTCATATACTAAATGGTTGACGGATGTGTACACATATTTAGGTCTTTCAGCTGGAAATTTCTTTCCTGCAAAAAAAAACAACAACAGTAGTTTCTGTTAGAATATTCGAATACCATTAAATGGCCTTTGTTTAACATGAAGTGACTATTCAGTCGATCCACGGGGTCACGGAAAATTATATTATCGTTATAAATCCACAGTTCTACGGATCGAGTTTAACTTGCTCGTGGAATCTAGAAAACAAATTACATCTGCCCATAACGACTGGGTTGGTAACAGGAAATGGAAAGCCACAGTGGGTTCCAGACAAGCCAAATTAATGGCAGCTGGATACAATGCCGCAAGGTGAACCTGACTCATTGGCAAGAACCGGAAAGAAGCCTTCTGGTGGGGGATGCTCACCGATCACTACAAACTCAAGAGGGATTTATCTCTCATAGGCTTACAGGGAATGTCCTTACAGTGTCAAAATGAGGTACCTATCCTTCGGCTCAACCAAAATTGGGGAACCTGAGGTAAAGCTATTCGAGTAGAGCTCTGTTCTGTGTCTTTTGCAAAACGATCGGGTAGATTCGGTCTGTGCGAGCAGCTAGTTATTTTATAAAAATAAATATATGATCATCATCGAGTCGTTAGGGACGGGGAAGTTTCCCGTGGATCGAACGAATAGACGTCCTTAATCTATATGTTAACAAAATCACGATGGTAATCTTACCTAATGTTATGGTTAACAACCAATAAAAACCTTTTGTTTCCAACAGTAAAACAACCTTACTAAATCCAACAGCATCATATTCGATAACATTCGATGAATAGAATAGTAAAACCGTAGTGATAAATTCTTGACTCTTTTTATAATTCAGTGCGATTTGTTCCAATCGTTCGTGTAACCATTTTTTCACTTGTGGTACATAATCCAATAAACAGTTGGATTCACTGGTCAGTGATGGTATACGTAACGTGGTCGGATCACCACCCAGCACTTGTTCAATGCGTGGACTTAAATATAATTTTGAACTGATTGTATTCGGTTTTGTAAATTTAACGTATAAAAATACGGCATCTTGATTTGGATCTTTCATGATATCATTATATCTGTAAATAGAAGATCAAATTTTGGATTTTTTAGGTAAACAGAAAAAAAAACGAAAAGGGCAGTTCGGATCTACACCGTAGATTTTTCATGAAAACGTCCTTCACATGATCCGTAGACGTTTTGACTGTCGCTGGCTGCTGCATGGCCGATAGGTCAGCTACGTAATCGCTTTACGCCGTTTTTCGACATTTACTTTTCGACGCTGCCGTAGCTCTCACATTAGGTTAGGTACTTAACTTTTTAGACTCGTTGGATTCATTTCGAAGCGAGTTTTCTTCTGATATGCGTTTTTTTTTAATTCCGCGAATATTTGCGAGTCATATTAGACGAAATCTTCACTTTAGGCTCCTAGTAGTACTCCGCAAGCTCTTTGCAATGACACTCGAAACAATGTCCTAGCTAAACGCGTTTTCACGCTACACCAATTTTCACAAAGCTAATTCGTATCCATTCACGCGCATGCGCCTGAACTGTTGCAATGACGTTACAGGCAAAGCAAATACAGCGCGACAGACACGTATAGACATGATCTATCTGTTGTGGACTCAACCATTGTAAACGCATTATTAGTCTCAAAATTATTAGCGATTGAAATCGTTACAGTATTTCGTGTTGACTCATTTTCATCAATTATGTTCTAAAGCAAGTGGACTAATTCGATAAATTTTTGTATTCGTATTTCAAAATTACTTACATTGGTAAATCTGGATAATCGATATCCAAGTAAATAAGAAACATGACCGTATCACCCTGTAGCAGAACTTCAATATGATTTGATTGAACCACTTTTTCGCCAACTAAACACGAATATTCAAAATATGGTCGAGTTCCCATATCTTCATTTAATAATTTTATCTAAAACAAAACAAAAATTGTTAAAGCTAAGTTAATTGTTTAAATACTCTGTGTATACTGAGTATTTCACCAAAAAAATTATTTTAAAGCACAAAAATTTCTTTATTTCAAATTTTTGCAGTCGATTTATATCGAATTCATTCGGTTTTGCGAAAAAATGTTTTGAACAAAAGTTGTTAGTATTTTTATCACAAACAACTTTTATTAGAAACAGTTTTGTGAAAAACGAATATATTCGTTTTTATCAACCTAGAATGCTACCTGCAAGTTAAAAATGAATAATTTTAAATACCTGGTGCTGTTTGTAATACGCATACAATTCTGTAATAATTTTACTCAATGATTTTGAATTATTAATATCCCATTGATTCCAACTGGGTACATTATTATTAATAATTTCAAAATCAGGATCCGATAGAAATGTTTCATCATCGAATTGAAAATCTGGTGCAAGATTCAAATTATTTATATTAAATATTACCGTCCATTCGATAATATTGTTTGCATACGGTATCGTTAATGTAAAGCGATCAGCTTTTCCATTAGCAATTTTATTTCGAATACAACTGTAATTGACATTTTTAATTTGGATTTGTCCTAAACGTGTTCCTAGAAACAAATATAATAATATTCAGAAATTTGTTTTTGAATAAACTTTTTTGAAATTTGTTTACACTTGCCGGCAATATCATCTTTGATTTTGGGTAATTCTTTTAAACAGTTGTACAATTCTTGTGGAAACTTATTTAATACACTATCATCAAATAGCTCGATTTCTGAAGGCATTCTCGATAACTTGACCGATGAAAATTTATAAATTTATGTATTCTCAGCTTTTTTGAATGACTTTTTAAAGTACGTGCTTATTTACTGTCAAAAACATGTTTGACACACAATTCTAAAGCTAGGTTTCTATTATGACGGTTGTTAACGCTAACGTCAAGGCGCTTAGTATAATCTGAAACCAGAAGTCGGTGTATGCACATTAACTGAAGTCTAACAGTTTTAATATTTTGATACCATGACAAGCTCATCGGTGAAAATATGGAGCTAAATTTTGGGTAGTTTTTCATTTTTACGAATTCTGTCTCGATGAGCGTCTTTAATACATCTTTAACTAATGGAAACATACTTAAGAAATTGTTTGTTGCTGTTTTTTTATAGCGATGGGGCAAAATCTATGCGTATGGACAATGCTGTGAACGTTTCTAGCTGGTATTTATCGATTCATACCATCACAATGGAGTTCTAGTTCTTAAAACGGTAAATTTAGTGTCATATTATGTATCAAGGATGTGCCTATTTCGATTTTTGTGACATCCGGCAACGACACACGTAATGTTCTCTCTCTTTCTATTGACGGGACGTTTCCACTTACACGCGCGCCTATGACTTGCCTACTCTATATATATTATCTCTGTTTCAATAACGTTTTTATATTTGAGTGCGTTCAAATAAATAATCCATAAACGTTATGTTCATGAACGCGACCGAAATTGCACAGCCATCTTTAAAAATAATGTTAGGAAATGGTTTCCATAGGAACCATAACCAATAATTTTCTAGTAATCGAAAAAATGTACTTAGTGATAATAAATCTATTTTCCTTTAATTAGAAAATAAAAATTTAGATTTTGTGAATTAAAAATGTCAGATAATTCAATTCAAGACGAAGAAATCCAAATTGAACAAGTATTTCCCAAACCAGTAATTAGAGATGAAATACCAGAAGAAAATGCGTCTGTGGAAAATCCAGAAAATGACCCTCTTTTAATTAATGATGAAGATGAAGCTATTAAAGTTGAAGTCGAATTAAATCCTGAATTGATAATTCAAGATGAAGATATCGATGAAACATTCGAAAAAACTTCCCATCAAAGTAATTTAGTCGTCCATAAGGAAGAAACATCTTTTCCATGTGATTTTTGTGACAAAAAATTTACCTCAAAACAATATTTAATTCGACATAAACGAACGCATATCGATGAAAAATCATTTCCTTGTGATATATGTGAGAAAAAATTTTCCTTTAAACATCATTTAGTTGTACATGCACGAATTCACAGTGGCGAAAAACCATTTTCATGTGATGTTTGTGATAAAACATTTACGCAGCAACAGCATTTAGTTCGACATAAACGAATTCATATCGGTGAAAAACCATTTTCGTGTAATGTTTGTGATAAAAAATTCACTGATAAACATAATTTAGTCACGCACAGGCGAATTCATACGGGTGAAAAACCTTTTTCATGTGATATTTGTGATAGAACGTTTACGCAGCAACAACATTTAATACATCATAAACGAATTCATACCGGTGAAAAACCTTTTTCGTGTGATATTTGTGATGCAAAATTTTCGCATGAATGTAATTTAGTTGTACATAGACGAATTCACAGTGATGAAAAACCATTTTCATGTGATGTTTCTGATAAAACATTTGTTCAACAAAAACGTTTAGTTGAACATAAACGGACACATTTTGGTGAGAAACCATTTTGTTGTGATGTTTGTGATAAGAAATTTACTTATAAACATACTTTACTTCGACATAAACGAACTCATAAAAATTAAAAAATGGTTTTCTATGAAAAAATATTCGAACTGTAATAGTTGAGTAGAACTCGAAAACTTGACAAGGAAATTAAAAAATTTAAAAAAAAAACCCTACGCAATAATATGAAACATAATAAGAATTTCCCGTTACCTCTACCAAATATTTATGTAAATTTAAAAAACAAATTTTTCTTATGCACCATCTTGGAAAAGATTTGATAATCTTCAAACGACTGAACAGATTTTTATCAAACATTTAAGAACCACCGCAAGGAAACCAGCTATCCAATTAAAAAAAACTGTTTCTTCAATGGTTAAAGAGCAATTATTTAATGCGGTCGTCAGATGTCGTTTTCGTCGCACATCCTACCCATTGGCTATAAATTCTTATTTATTTAATCATTCTCTCAGATTAGGTTTTAAGTCGCATATATTTGAATATCTTGGTATATTCCTCCAAGCCTGTAGTCTACCT
Organism: Nineta flava; assembly: GCA_963920215.1. NCBI lineage: Eukaryota > Metazoa > Arthropoda > Insecta > Neuroptera > Chrysopidae > Nineta > Nineta flava. The sequence goes on from OY986045.1 coordinate 68,116,839, forward strand.
TCTAGAGTTATTCCTAGATATGGTTCCTGGTCCTGGTGCGGGAAAGCGGTTTTTTTGTACGGACAAGTTTGTCCATGACAATAAAAGACATGTGTATTTCGTATTTTGAATAAATTTTTATTACATGACAAAAAATATGATTTTAAACAGTTCTTGATGAAATAATAATTAATTAATTAATAATTATATATATAATAAGTAATAATGTACAAAGAGTTTTTTTTTTATTAATTTTTTTTAATTTGTTTTTGTGTAATAATGTGTGTGTTTTTGTAATTTTCAGTGTATAATTTATTTTTAATTAAAATAATTATTTAAATTCTTATAAATCTTCATTTTTTTTGATTATCCTAAAAAATCAAAGGGTTAAAAAACAAATAGGGATTTTTAATTATATTTTTATTTTTTTTTTGTAAATTTTTTGTATATTTTTTTGTAATAATAATAATTCTTAATGATCTGGATTGATGAATAATGTCTTATGTGCCAGTAAAAATATTTATTTTAATTATTTTTTTAGGATTTTTTTATAGTTTTTGTTTTTTTTTTTAATAAATAATGCTAACAATTTTCTTTTTTCATTTTCTTTTATAATACAATATAAAAACACAGGTACAATCTATTATAGAAGAATAATTAATTACATAATTATATTAATATAATGCTCTTGTGAAGTTAAGGGGAGATACCACTGTGATGATTCCAAAAAAAAAAAAAAATGTTTTTCAGGAATTTTTTTGTACAAAATTAATTATTTAGGTTTTTTGACGGAATAGTTTGTTGATAACTGCCCACTTTGGTCACGACGTCTGGTGGCAAAAAAAAAATGTTTAGTGTGCTTTATAATCTTCTAAGGGTGTATGCGCAATTTATTGCCGCTTGTTTTGGCGTAGGAACGCTTATATTACTCTTAAAATGCCGTTCGTTTCGACATTATAAGTACGTGTCAGCGTTAGTTGACATTAATATTAAATATGGCGTATGAAAGCAGTTTAGCTGTTTTTCAAGCAATAAAATATTTGTTTGGGTAATTTCAAAAACCCTTAAAACAAAACCCTCTCTAAAAAGACAATTTGTTCAAGTATGTCGTATGTTATGTGGGTTTTGTTTTGTTTATTCAGAAACAACTCCTTCCTTACAACTTCAGAAATTCCAAACCGTTCCAAAGTTATAGTTGTTTTCTGACCATTATAGCCAATCCCGATCTCTAATACAGTTCATCAAAATTTTGGAAATGAATTCTTTGTCAATAAATTTTAAATATAAAAAAATTGCAACTGTCAAAATAATTATTTGACATAAACTAATGAAAATAAATATGATTACTGAATGTAATGAGAACTCGATCTAGCACTTATATATGCTCTCTGGTGGGTAAGTTATAAACTAGAAGGGTGATGTTTTCTACCCCAATACCTTTGACATATTTTTCGTCCAACATGTTTCATGGTCTCACTTTGGTGAACAACTTAGTAACTACTACTAGTAGATTGAAATATTAAGCTCCGCCCCCTTTTTTCTCCAAAGATCAAATAATTAATATAGCTATTAAATAAATACCTCAAAAACAGTTCTTTTGATCTGTCACAATGATTTTAAGAACTTACATTACTTGATACCACATTCTTGTAAAAAGTAACCCTTCATTTATCAATGACGATCTCATAAACTCATTATTAGAAGTTATTTAAAACTTGCTTGTTTCGCCGAATATTAGGTTCGGTGATGATAGTGAATATTCTTTTTATATAAATACTACTTTTGAAATGTAAACAAACACATCCATTTTGACTTCCAATTCAGGCGAGATTCAAAGTGAGTTTTAATGTTTTCATAAATGCATCAAAAATCATACGTCATATTATATACAAAGTGTAACAAAAAAATGACTATTATATAAGTACTTATCAAAATAAGAAAAAAAAAACTGGTTATAGGAACTTGAATTAAAAATGCTTTATTCTCAAGATATAATTCTGGAAACTAAAAAAGAAAATATAGTTCTCGTGAAAATATGAAAAAATCGATCATACGTAACGCATTTGTAACATATGGTGTCTTCTAAATGAAGATTTTCTTCATTTTGTTGGAAACGCATGCGTATATTGTATTTTTAGACTGCGTTACCATATCTACGCAGACTGTAAATACAATATACACATGCGTTTCCATCAAAATGAAAAATATCTTCATTTAAAACGCACAGTCGAAGAGAGCGTCAGAACTCAATCCGATATTCGATCTAATTGATTGATTGTCATGGGTTCGTTCAGCTTCAATCTACTGGATCAATCAACTAATCGAGATGATTTCTTCTGGATATGAATGGATAACCAACGGTTTAGTCTGTCTAATTGAATAAGATCCGTAGTTTAAGATCAAGACGTTAAATTTCTGGAACTTTGTTCATATAATCGTTTTCATACTTCAATGAATACTGAGTCTTATTTAGATGAAAAAGTATTTTGTACGTTACGAGTTTCGGGCGAGCTATCTCGAAAAAAACAGCATTTCTAAACTCTTTCTTATTTTGATAGATAAAATACATATTTACAAAAAAAAGAATTAGTATATCTTTTTAATGGTACACCCTGTAATAAATCTCCTCTTTTTAACCAATTAAATACAAAATGATATTCTTCATGGTGGACCTAAAAGTTACTTTACGATTAGCAATATTCAGTAACAGATCAATTTTTGGTCCACCTTGTATTTATTAAAACGAACTTACATACATTTTCAGTAGTTATTTTCACAAGTTGTTGTTCAACTGTGAGCAATCCAAACTCATAAATTATAAAACGCAAACGTTGTGTAAACATATAAACAGTATTCGCAGTAAATTTCAATTCCATTCATAGTTGCTGCTTACAAAAATTTAGACTAGGAGTCGTTGGCGCATCCACTTACCAAAATTATAGATTATACAGGAATGAATGTTCAAAAAGTTTTGGTCCGGTTTTTTGGACACAATGATCAAAAGTGTATCTTTTTTGTCTTCTAAAACTCCCAGATTTTTGAGATATTCAGTCATCCATCAGAAAAGTGTATTTAATCTCAAAATTACAGGTCAGTTACTAGTTTTTTTTTTTAATTTTCCTACACAACTTTTGCCAAACAAATCTCTTTTCTAAAACCCGAAATATTTAGTCGAACCGAAAAAACTTTTTGAATAATCTATTTAATTTCATGTTGTCATGGAACGATTTGGTCCGGTATTATTTAAAAACAAATATTGGATGAAAATCAAATTTACAGTAGGGAAAAACTCCGAAAATTTTCCCACCTGATCTCTGCAAAATTTTAATTTTTTAACAATATTGAAACTGTGAGACAAAAAAATTTAAATTAACATAATTTTATTATAAAAAAACATTTTTTAAATAAAAAAAAACAGTAATTTAAAAATTTTAAATAAGAAATTATAGTACAACACTCTTGATGCAAAAAAAATACTTTCCAAAAATTTGGATGAATGCGCATTTCTTTTGGACTTTTTACCCACCAGTTTTACTCCGGGTTATAATAGCTTTTTGATTACAACAAATTTTACCCGAAGTATTTTTTCGCAAACCGAATGAACAAGACACAAATCAGCTATAAAATATCAGCTACTTTTGTGTCCATGTGTACAACAATCAACAATCGTATGTAGGTCTTATACTTATGGGAAATCCTTTCTCTTAACTCATGACGTCATATTCCAAAATGGCGGTTTTAGTCAGGCTACATTTAAACAATTAGTTCTATTTTTCATTAAAAACAAGATAAGTTTCATTCACAAAATCATAACTTTTTGTTTATTTTAATAACGTAACTCTAGTAATTATCACAGTTGAGTCTGACCATTCTGTTTCTAATTATTGCCACCAGATGTCATAGTCCAAAGAAACAATCACCAATAACAAGCATAAATAAACGTTTATGAATAATTCAAATGAGAAAACTGTCCAAAAGAAATACACCATATAAAATGGACGAATCACCAGAACGCAGACTATTATCCGACCATGCGGATAGTTCGCCGTTCTGTTTGACTAAGCTTGAAAGGTAAACAAGAGAATATTCTAATCGTAAAATTACATTTCGAAAATATTATCTATTTGCAATGGATTTACAAATGTATTGTATCATTGACATATAAAAACTGGACGTGGTCTGATGATATCAGAAGTGTCCTTCCTGTTTAGTACGTCGATGATCAAAACTCGAATATTTTCAATCAATTTAATAATAGTCAAATTCAAAATGGACTTGGAATAATTAGTACATAGGTTTGCTTATTCGCTAAAGTTGGATTTTGTATCAGAAAACAAAAACTCATCTGTTTCTCAAAAGTTTTCAACACAAAACTCAAAAGTTTTGTGTTCCTCTCTCTTTGGCAGTACGGTTATAAAAGTACCTTTCTGTCGGTTTTAAAATATAAGGATCGATTCTGACCATTCTTTGATTCGACGCTTACACTTCTTTTTGAGTTATTCAGCTTAAAAACCGAAAGAAGAGACTTCTTTACCAACCAGAAAGGGGATGTAAATTCCAGAGGTAATTAAAACGTAATTTGGGCCAGAACACGTCCAGATTGTATAAGAATAACGTTGAGACTATTCGTACAATCCACGAGAAGCTATCCTCGTGAGTGATCACATATTTATTTATATAAAATAATACAGGGTGGAGAATAGTCTCGTGTTCAGAACAATTAATTGTTTAGTAAACTAAAAAAGTCACTCAGTCTAAAAAAAATTTACTTCTCAGGACACACTTACTAACTGGTCAGCAGTGTTACCAAATTGGAAGATTTTTCCCTAATTTACTTGAATTCAAAAATATTTAAAAATATGACAACCCCAATTACCTAAATTTTCTACTAGGCTTTATTTTTCAATAAATTTAGCGGAAAATTCCTCAATCTGACAGCACTTACTTAAGCAAAATGGCGTTCACAATCTAAGTTGTTTGGTATCTGTCAAATGTCCTGGTAAAAAACTAACTTAGATAAACTTTTAAGACAAATTTTTATGATGACGCTCAACGCAGCATCGGGCGTTGAAATCACGTGACCAGTTTTGACGTCATCGCCGAAAACACCAGAAGTTGGAGACTAAACACAGTGTAGATATTATGATGCTCCGGCATCAACGCTCGGGCGCCAAATCGGATCAAATGACTCTACCGACTACTGGTGTCAAAAGCGCTCCCATAAAATTAGTAATTCAAGAATCACTAGCATAAACGAACAAAAGTTGCCTACCTTACCTATCCGTTAAATCCGCCGCTGTAGATATACTTAGTAACAAGCCTAGTTAACTAAGAACTCAGTTGTTCTAAACACGACCATTACAACGATTAATTTAATTACCCGTGGACCCCCTCATGAATCAGACGAATAGTCTCACACTGCGATAAAGTGAATGCTTTATATATTTTTGGGGTAAACACTAAAACTCACCACAAAAAAAAGAAAACAAAAAAAAAGAAATTAACGACCATTTTTATATAAATAATACCAACTTAAAAAATAAATATTATTTTGTAAAAGAAGAATTCTTCTATAATATGTACACGAATTAAAAAAATATATATCCAAAGAAAAAACTACTGCGAAGAGAAGAGATAGAGCAATATATTGGTGGAGCGCACGAAACCATAATAAAAACACAGTTGTTTTGTTTTTCGCACCAGAACTTCGCACTAAAATAACTCACGACGTGTGGTGATGTTGGTTGCACTGCACAAACTTAACTCCAAAATATTATTTAATTCTTTCCATCATAAAAACTTTTTTTTTAAACTGGTGTGTTTGTTGTGTTGGTTGTGTGAAATTTAGGAGTTTTTTTTTTTTTAATTTGGGGGGAGGTTTTTGTTTATTTTCTTTAACTGTTGTGTGTGTGTGTGTTTTTTTTTTTGAGACCTTTTTCTTTATAGGTACAAAATGGAAGGCGAGGACATATTTTCTTTCTTTTTAACTTGTGGTTGCCACTTTTTTTTTCAGCAAATTTGTACACTTTGTTTTATTTTATTATTATTCTTTTTTGTTTAGAAACTATGGACTATATTCACATTTTGGGGGGAAGTGTTTTTATTTTTTATTTAAATATTGATACGAGAGTCAAGAATATTTGGAACGGTTTTTTTTTCAATCGTCTGGTATAGGGATTTCCCATAGTTGCAGATCTTAATGATTAGGATATGAAAGCTTGATGTATCACATGCCCAGATTTAAAAGATCGAAGCCTGGAAACTTAGGAATTTGCGTCTTTCTGGTGTTATAAAGTTATTCCGTGGGTGAAAACCTTAAAGATACGCATATGAAAGCTGTTTATGAAGAGGTAGAAGCTTAAACATGATTGGTAATGTCTACATTTGGAAAAAAAAATTGTGCCATAGTGGGACACCTGGCAGATGTGAAACATCGAAACTATTTTGTATAGTGAGTTTTTGAACCTGTATATGTACTGCCATCTATGAGCACCTTTTTAAAACTGATTTTTTATATGTAATGTCACCTATGAACAACTTCGTGGCGAGCGTCGCTAGACCAACAGTTGGTCTAACCCACCGCATTAGATGTTTCGCATCATAAATATATCCAAAATTACGCAAATCCACTTCTAAAGTTATAACTAGTGATTTTTCAAACAGTTAAAATTTGATTCAAAAATATGTTTAAGTCCTTGCTAATTTGGAATCTCTAATTGTTTTGGCATTCGCAGCAGAAATTACCAATAGCAGAGACCAGATTGGAATAAACCCCGTTCCAAATAATTGACTTTGATTGACTTATCATCGTACCAACAATTCATTCAATAATAATAATTGATTTATTTGAAAATCGATATTAGTGAAGGCTATGATAGATTACTCATATCTAAGTCGATGGATGACGTGTCCGTTGTGGTCAGTCGTTCCTCTGATTCACTTGTCATATTTAGGTTATGTAACATTGATGACGTATCATCTGATGTATGATGTGGTGGGGATGATGTTGATGCTGATGACATTGACGTTGATTGTTTCTGTTGTTGTTGTTGTTCTTCAATTTTCTTATCGCATTTCTCTAAATATTTGATTACTTTTTCGGTTGCTTTTATATGACAAACACTAACAGCTTCACCCTGCGAAAGCACAAAAATATACAGAAAAACCGCTGCAAATAATTACACAAAGATTTTATTTTATAATATCAATAATCTCAAAACCTCAATACGGAGACTCCTGGAATATACACAAATTTGTTCCATCTAGACCTTAAGGACGTTCATGCAGGAGGCTTGATAATAGATTTAAAAAAATTTTGAGTGAATTGAATAAGCTCAATTCACTTCTCCCTCAAAAATTTAAAACTTGTTGATCATTTCAAAGAGTAATTATCGATTCAAATTCAAACTTTGAACACAACGTCTTATGGAGAACTGAATTTGTTTGTACTTAAATAACAATTAAAATAACTACATCATTATTATACAATTAAAATAACTATATCATTAAAGTAGCTATCATAATAAATAATATTTATAAATATTCTTTGAAATATGCAGTTTATATATTTGCATTAAAAAAAAAGTTGTTGACGAACATTTGAGTTAATTAATTAATCAAATTAAAACTGTTTTGTTAGGTTTGTTTTTGCCACCATATTTTGAAAACTTCGTGACAGCGCACAGTAAAAAAATATACACATACACACAAATGTACAACATAGTTAATTGTTAGATCTGTCACATCAAGTCAAATCACTTTCTAATTAACATTTCCTGATATTTGACAATAAATACTTTTAAAATATTTAACAACAAATAAAAAAAGGTTCTAAATCGTTGTTGAGATGATTCATATACTTTAAATAAATTTTATTAAAGATAGTACTCATTTGACTCTAGCACGTAGCGCATGAACGTCTTTAACCTTCTACAAATTTTCAAATCATTTGATTCAATAGTGTAGAAACACAAGCCGGACGACAAAAAGTTTTAAGCTCGAATTGAATGAAAACTTATACAGTACTTAAGAAATAATATAACGTCCTTAAGATACAATTTTTCCCAAGCTTATTTAATTATTTTAAGGGGTTACCAAATTTTCCGCTCCCTTTTAATAAATTCCCATCAGATAGTCAAGAAATTTTTGCCATTTAAATCCTAACCCCAAGCTGTCGACAAATTTCCAACTCGTTTAATTCAATAAGATCCACATTTTAAACAATGGGCCTAGATCTGAGGCATCTTATGGTGATCGTGATTTTTACCTTAACCATGATCTTCAAGGTTATTTGAGGTTCAACTTGTATTTTTAAAATAGGATCTCTGTTTTTGAGATTTTGGAAGGTCAGGAAATTTTACGTTCAAATGAACTGAACGGGGGGGAATCAAAATATAATAATATTTTGGATGAACTTACCGAAGCAGTCATTTTCATAAAATTAAAGAATTTGACAAGTAAATCGTGCATTGGTATAAAATTGTGCGTTGGTATCGATTCACGAACATGATTCTCATACTCCTCGTTATCCATAATTACATAGCCCAATAAGAGTACAATGTATGAGGCAATCATTGTATGTTCCATATGTGTTCCAGCTTTTTGTAACACTAAAAAAAAAACACACACACAGAAAAGTTAACAACATTCTTTATTTAGATCGATTCAATTATTTGGGTATTCGAGTGTATGGTACGCGACGAAAACGACATCTGACGACCGCATTAAATAATAACTCTATAACTATTGAAGGAATAGCAAATTTTTATAAATAAAAGAATTAAAAATTTGTGATCGTTAAAAAATTTAAGTGGAATATCACATCTGAAAGGGGGCTAATAAATATTACGTATTGTGTTTAAAAAAGTACATCTTCATAAACATGGTGAAATAAAATGCACGATTCCGACTGTTTTTACTTCGAAGTCTTTCAATATCGTCACAGTTGTTTTGAAATTCGACACATACTTTCCTCAATTCCTTAGAAATATTTTTCCTTAAAATTTTGGGAGAATGACCATCGGGTTGTTAAGTTTTTCGATAAAATATGCGTAAAAAAGTGCATTTTTTTCATGTCCACAGCAGAAGGTTATTTTTGAGTACCGGCGCGCTGTTTGAAAGTCGTTTGTAATTATATACTAGTATATGTATGATGACTAGTATATGTATGATATGTTATGTGACGAATGGGAACACTGACGACAATGGACAGCTGCTTTCAACAACGCGCTGGAGTACCAAGATGTTTTTTATAGGCATATAATTTTTTATATAGTTCTTTATAGGGTACCCGAACAGCTGATATAGTTTGGAAATACCTTAATATTTAAATATTCAGTATAGTAGTATTACATTTTTTTAATACTTATAATAATTAATGCCAAAGAAAATGCTTATTTTTACAACAACAGGCGCTGCAGTCGATTCTGAAATAACGTAATTGAGAGATAGTTTGTACTCACATTTATGAACAGTTTCTTCAATAAATTCTTCTTGAGATTTGGATTGTGTTGATGGTGTTTCAGCATCTTTTTCACCATCCAATATAGCATTTGTTCGTTGTTCAGCTTGTCGGGCTGATTGTTCACGAGCATAAAACTGCTCAATTAATGCTTTTATCGCACTTTTATCACCTACAAAAATATACACCAACAAAATTAGTACACTTACACTTATTTATACAAAAGACTTTTGGTATAATACGTACAGGGAAAAATACTTTCAAAATCAGATGGAGCTTTTGCTTCCAATAATAATTTTTTATTTGTGTCACAATGTTGTATTAAATTGATTAATAACATTAAAACCTGAAGAAGAAAAACAAAGAATAAAATTAATGAATATATGCTCCGCTCCTGTGTTCTGTAGAATATTGTCTTATAAATTAGGAAGTTTGATTCATGTGTGGGAAATTTTGAAATCAAAATCGCTCAATCTACAAGAATTATCGTTATAATCCATAGTTCTACGGATCAAATTGGTTATGGTTTCGTACAGGTTCTGAGATTTTTGGTAGTTGGTGATCATGTAAGGCAAAGGGGAAAGTTTTTCGTGATCTCAATGTTTGGAAACATATGAAAGATCAATTTAGTAGCTCATTGGAGAATCAGTATATATAGAAATTGATTGTGTATGAAATTGTTCGAGTGAACATTGTCTTGATGCCAATCGAGCTCGAACTTGTTACACACAATCTCGTACACTTAAATAAAAAAGTAACTTATTATCGTATAGATCCCGAGTGTATTCAGTATTATCATGAATACTTTCATGAAGCATGTTTACTTGACAAATATCAAAGTAAAATTACTTTTTAAAAAACTTTAAAAATAAGCGAGATATGAATGATTGAAATTCTCGATTAGACAAAGAGGGTGATAGCTCTCTTAACATGTATTGTGACGTCATAATACACTATCACCATTTAAAATAAACCTAACACTCCGTTTTGCAAGAAAGAGACAGATAATAATCTTTAAAAGCTTATAGATTCCTTGATATTTGTCGGATTTTAATTTCGTTTTTAAATATTATTACAGTATTAACAGTATTTTTATATTTTGAAAATAAATATGACATATTTTGGTATCATGCATATACCTTATTAGGGATCGTATACCCTACCAGTAAAAAAGCGTTACATTTTCTTATCTTGGAATTTGATTATATCTGCGGACACATTTCAATTTCAAATGTGGATAGATAAGTAAGTTAGTTTATTGTAAAAAATTCCCCGGTTAATAAATAATAAATTCCCTTTTTCAATGATACCATAATGTTTTAAATTTAGCACTCTTTTTCACGTTTTAAACATATCCCTATAATATCTCCCCAGTCCTAGCAAGAAAAGTCTTCATTCTAGAGAAAAAAAAACTTTATCGTGTAAAGGGTTTCCCGCCGGTTAATTCAAATACGTTACCGTAACAATAAATGACATTTTTGCAATAACGGCGAATAAATTTTTTTAATTTAGAAAAAAAAATTATATTTTCAAAGCATTTAAGACCCCTTCTCACAATTATGCTCCAAATAACCGCTTACACACTTATGTATTCCTAGTTTACACGCAAAATAGCTCTGACTAGGGGATAAAGGGATTATGCGTCGTCACAATTTAAATAAAGTTTAAAAGATAAGTTCCTAAAAATTCAGAAAAATTAGATTCTATTCGCAAAGCATTTAATGCTCTTCACCAAGTGGTGCAAAAAGTAATCGCTTGCACCTTGAGGAGACTGATGAATAGAATGCAAATGGTTTTGGTATAAAATAAAAATAAAAATGATTGATGACTTACCAAAACACTAAGTTCAAATTTCTTTTGTTCTGGTATATAATTTGGAACTTGTAATAATAAATGTAAACTTGCATCCACAATACCTTGTCGACTTCCAAGTAGCGCACTACCCATAGCTAGAGATGTAAATAAAGTTTAGTAAATGACTAGTTTAGTAAATAAATAAATAATTGTACTTACAATTTGAATTAAAATGATGTGTTAAATTAATAAGAACTTTTAATGTAACAAGTAATGCTTCCCGTATAACAGCACCAGTCGCCTCCTTGTCCGTGATATCTGTCACTGGATACAATGGTATTTCAGCATCACATAACCTATACAATTTAACAAGTGTGTCTAAAACGGCACCATTCTTATACTTCAATATATATATTTGATTCTCTTCATTTACATGTGTCACCTGAAACAGAACAGAAATACAAATGAGAAATTATTACGAAGGAGATTTTATTGTCCTCAATTTGTGGTCCATACTCTATAGTTATTATTTCCATTTATTTTTCAAATGTCTCAAAAAAAACATATATAAAAATAACGAAGTCATTTCATTACTTTATTTTATCAAATAAGTAACAATTATCAATATACAAACTTTTTATATTATACAAGCTAATTATACTCGGCGGTATGTACAATATATACCAGGGTATATTAAGTTTAGTCCCGTCTTTGGTTGAACGGTTGAAGATACTGATCGCAGAAAAAAATTGTTGGTATAAGTGTTCATAAAATTATCTAAGTAGGCCATATCCGAATGTCCGCCCGTCAACACTATAACTCAAAAATGAGTTCAAGTGCTAAAAATTTTTGACCCCATCTTTGAAACCGCAAGAGATGGAACAAACATTTAAAAACAAAAAATATTTCTTTTTTAAAACTAAACAATTTTTTTTTTCATAACTTTTTTATGTCTGCGCAGTATGCTTACTTAGAAACTGTGAGGTTATGGGTTCGAATCCCGACATCGGCAGTTTGTCGGACAAGAAAGAAGTAACCGGCTATGCTTGAGAAGGTTTTCTGCAGTTTCCTTCACGAACTTCAGATGAATATCGGCATAGTTTCTATCATAGTCGGCTGCAGCCGCATATCCTACCAATTCCTAGTCTATGCAAAAAAATTCCTTCCACTCCACTCATATCCTCACATTCTTAGGCATTACCTGGATGTAGAGGCTGCCCTGGATGGGCTACACTTCAACCATAAGATCCATTGTGATGCCAAAGGATATGAGGATGTGAGTGGAATGGAAGGAATTTTTTTGCATTTATATACTGATTTTCAAATCTCAACGTTTAAAAACATCGTTTTCCTTAGAATTCGATCAAACTTCCCTAAGAAATATTCTTGAAACTTTTGCGCACCTTTGACCTTAAATACAATTTTTAGCAAAGACCGAAGATTAATGGTAGACTTTTGACATTTACTTTAAAATGGATAATTAAAAGATCTGTATAAATTTTCAAACTCCAATGGAATTATAACAAAAAAATGAAAAAAAGTACTTACATTTTCTAATACTCGCATACATCGATCAACTTTACGTAATTTATCCAACAACGGATCCGTCCATGTACCAACATAATCGGACAATTGTCGACAACATTCACATATTGTTCGAACAATATGCTCCAGACCACCCAACTCACGTAACTCCTCTTTAAACCATTCACCAGCTCGTTTCGATGTTAAACTGAGTAATGTTTCCATGGCCAGTTGTCCCACCGTAATATTATCCAAATTTAAATGTAACGCATGACCTTGACTCTTAATATCCGCACAGATCTCACGCACTTTCTGTTTGTTCTTATCCAATTGGGATGTACTCAGACCACAATCATCTAATGCATTCTTATGTGATACATCCGATTCTAAGAGATTCAACATTAATTCTAAACAATCACGATCCAAATCCATATTCAGACGATCTTGTGATAATACAAACATAACAGTGGCCGTACATAATCCTAAACTCTGCAACACACACAATAAAAATTATATCAAAACATTTTAAATACCTCTGGAAAATATTGAATAAAATAAAATAAGGTGGCTCGCTTTAAGATAGTTCCAGCTTGTTCTTGTATAATCAGGACAAAAAAAACGGGTTTGCTTTTATTATACAACAAATACATATACACAACACATAGATATATTCACTATTCATATATACAAATTAATGTAATTTTAAAATAAAATAAAAAAATTTTAAACTATTTTATATCGAAAACAAAACGGTAAAACGAGATTTAAAAAAAAAATTTATTTAATAAATATTTATCTTTACTATCCTAGGTTGTTTTTTATTTTAATTCTGTCGAGTATTTTTTTGAATACAACAGATAATAGTTGGGCGGATTACTTTGTTATTAATTATCTCGCGTTCTAAAAGGACAAAAATTCTGAAACATTGGGATTTATTAGAAAACGTTATTTTTAATCCGTAAAAAAAAAATGAACAAAATCTGTCGAAAAGTGGTTTCATGCTGGAACATCCTTAAAAAATGTATGTCATCATCAAGCCCTAACATTATGCCAAAGTTCAAATTCCTACGTTACATAGGTTTCGAGAAAAACCGCTGTGACAGGCGGTCACGAATGTGATCTTACAAGTGTTTCATTTTACCTTTTAAGGTACGGAACTCTAAAAGTATCAAAAGTTATCACAAGAGCAAAAATAATACAGCCCTAAAATCATATATACAGCCCTTTGTGTAACTAACTGACCGCATTCGACGCGGAATAACTTCAAACTTATGGGAAAAATCGGAAAACTTTAATTTTTCTAACGTAAGATCAACATCCCCCAGTAAAATGGGAAAATCCTTCCAAAAATACATTCTTTACTTCTCTATACATGCTGTAAGGGTGAGATTTTGCATTCGACGTGGAATACTTTGTAACTTACGGGAAATATCGGAAAAATTTAACTTTCCCAACGCAACCCCCTCCGAAAACGGGAAAAACCTCCCAAATACTCTCTTTACTTCTATTTATGCTAGAAGGATGCGGTTTTCTGCATTCGACGTAAAATACATTGATACTTAAAGGAAATATTTTCCCGATATACCCCTCTTGACCTTCCCTAGGACACACGCTTGCCCCCCCTCTTTTAACCTCCCTTGATTGATTGATTTCTTGTGTTTTTTAATTTACTAAATTTATACTACGGTTAGGATATGTTTTCTTTCTAGGACGCGAAGTGAAGGCTCGAATTCTGACAAAAAAATTCCCTTTATGACATCTAATGATGAAAATTTTCACGACTAGCATTGATACTAGAATACTTAAAGAGGTTACCTACCTAAAATGCACGGGGTACAGGAGGAAATCGGTAAAACGATATTTATATTAGCGCTTTCGAAGATTGCTTAGGTTTTGTGACGTATTACAAGGTTAGGGGATTGACAAATTTGTGATGCAGCATGACAACGGAGCAGGCAGATGCCAAAAAATGCGATAAGTTTGCGTGACGTATTTTATGAATGGTCCCAAAGTGAAATAGACTCAAATTTTAAGATTTCATGTACGATATCACAATCAATAAAATAAAATCCGAAGAGTTTTAAAGACTTTTGATCATTTCTTTCACTTAAGTAGGTAACCTCCTTAACAGGATACAAAAAATGACCCAAATAGGTTAAAAAATTAATAAAATTGCTTTCAGTTTTCTAAATAACACGTTCTAAAATCCCCCTCACAAATTATTAATAATAAATGAATAATTTTGACTATTTACCTGATCACTTGCAGAATCATGTAAGGCCTTAAAGAATTTGGCAACAGTGCCATGGGCACGCACATGCATCCTAAATGCTGGTGTCATACATTTCGTTGCTAATGTGATTGCTGACAAACATCGTGTACTAACTGGATTATTATCTTGTAGAGCATCTAAAATATAATCCACATCATCGTTGAACTCCTGAAATTCACCAATTTCTTGTATTTGATGGGCTTTCTTTACATTACGTACAACGGTGTAAAACTGAAAACAAAAGAAAAAAAATTCATTATGCAGGAGGAGCTGCTTCAACTTCCTGCGAATTTCCTTAGAATACATAAATCACTTTCTAGCGGTCACAATTTTAGTTTGATCCAAATGAAATGTCGTATCTGATATGATTTTAGTATTTGAAAGTCTAATTTTTTTTTAATGACATACGTCAAGGGGAAAGGAGGGCATAAAGCAAGAAGAAAACACAAAATATAAAATATCTCTCTTAATATTAGAACAATCGAAAAATTCGTAAGGAATAAAGTTGTAGAAAATCATGTTTGCTACAATTCATCACCTCATCATTTTTGCTCAAACTCTAATGTGTTCAGAGATATTGAGGAATTTAATTTTCAATCTTAAACTGTCAATATTTCTGTAAATATTAAGGTAACAGAAAAAATGATAAGAAACAAAATTACAGTAAAACTTAGTACCTACAACTTTACTTCTTATAAATTTTTCGATTTTTCGAATATTAAGGGAGATATGTCAAATTTTGTGTTTCCCCCTCCCTCTAAACCCCCCTTTCCTTTGTCCGATTTTACCCATTAACGAACTTGACCTTTGCCAAATGCCAAAAGGGCCTCAAATACCAAATTTCATTCCAATCAGATTCAAATTGACATCTACTAGATAGGATCGATGGACATTTGAAGAAATTTTTGCAAAATTTTGAAGTCGGTACGAGACCAATAGCTCTATTTCCTTTCAGGAAATTCGCTAAAAAACCTAAATACGCAAGATGGATCATCTAATGGCCAAAATTAGAAATTTTTTCATAAAAACAATCCACAAAGCACAAAAGCGTAAATGAATTTAGAAAAAAAAACTTACCCCTTTAGCTTTTTTAGTACATTTAATACTAGTAATAGCTTCAGTTTCATCCATCGGATCAGCATCTTCACCCGGCCAATGTGTGACTCGTGTCAGTTGTGTCGTTTCAAAGTCCATTTCTTCGTACACATTGCTCTCCGGTGTTTTCGAATCACTTCCCGTGGACGTTTTCGATTGTGCATCTTTATCGTCACACCATTTATGTTTGTACAAGGCGTGACGTTTTTTTGTACCACCCGATACCAACGATCGACTCTTAAATATACTGCCTTTCTTTTTCGATATTACTAATTTTACAGGCGGTGCTTTTTCTTCAACTTCTTCGTCTGGTGGTTTCTCCTCCTCTTCTTGGAGTTTCGTTTCCGTTTCTTGTTGATTTGCTTCGGCATTTGTTTCGGTATTCTGTGATGCTGTGTCCTGTAAGGATTCGCTAGGTGTGTCATCACTTTCGCTATCCGATGACCAATCTTGTTCGAAACTATTGCTTTTCTTTGGTATTTTCTCTAATATTTTCTCTGGTGATGATATTGCTTCCAAATCAATATTTGTACTTGCTAATAATTCTTCGGCAATTTCCATTGTTTTTAAGGTCTCTTCTTCGGTTATAGCACTTTTATCTTCTACCTCTTTCGGTCTATCTTCTAGATCTGTAAAACAATGGGGGTTTGACAATTGATAACTGGGGTGTGTTTACGAAAATTTGGGAATAACTTCGTTCCAATTAAAAATAGCGGCTTTGGACGAGCCGGACTCGTGCATCTCCAAAAACAAAGTTATTCCTAAATTTTGCACGCAATGTTTGGGCTTTTTTACCTGTATTATTATTTTGTTGAGAATTACAATTAACATCGGTTTCCGGTAAATTAATCTCTGGGGATGATTCTTCTTCTTCGTCGGCGTCATCGTCTTCAGGTGATGTTGTTTCTTGACCTTTGGCCACACTTGTTACGGGTGTATAAGTAGGTGAACCAGCTCCTAATAAATTTTCATAAATCGCTTTCCGTTCCAACTCATATTCTTCGGCTGGAATATATTGTGGCTCTGAATCTAAACTCTTGCGAGGTGACATAAATAATGATGGGAATGGATCATTTGAATCGGATAGACCTGCACTCTCTGGATCAGACTGTTGATTACGCCGTGACGAACGGGTCACACGACCATGGGCGGGTGATTTCGAACTGGACTCTGATTTCTCGGATTTCTCAGATTTCGAACTCGGTGATGTTAAACCAACACTCACAATGGTTGGACTTGGTGTACATTCGGTTGATTCATCTGAATCGCTAAGTAATCGTGATTTTCCTTTCGATATTCGTAGCACAATTGGCGGTTTATGGGTATCGTCACGTCGATTTGAACTGATTGCAGGTACACTAATAAT
The DNA here is from genome assembly GCA_963920215.1 of Nineta flava. Lineage (NCBI taxonomy): Eukaryota > Metazoa > Arthropoda > Insecta > Neuroptera > Chrysopidae > Nineta > Nineta flava. The sequence goes on from OY986045.1 coordinate 68,134,329, forward strand.
TTTTGCTTCAACATTTGCTATGGAATTTTTCGAACTATAAAATTTCTTCGGTGCATTTAGCCGTGGTGAGGTTTTTGGTGGGGCGACAATTTTTTTCGGCGGTGGTGGTAATGATTGCTCTTTACTCTTTGTCTTCTTTGTTGAGGTATACGTAAAATCGGTTTTTTGTGTATAGAGTGCGGCATCCGAGCGGACACCGGTTTCCGGCGGATCGGGATTACGACTTTTAAAGAACTTTTTCGGTTTCGGTGCTGTTGGTGCCACAACGGAATTGTCAAATGAAAATGGATCATTGTTACTTTTGTTATTTTGATCGTTATCTAAACGGGACCGTTTTTGTGGGACTTCATCGCGATGTAACGGTCCTAGACCGTTTGCATTGCGTATTGATGTAAACGATGTTATGCCCCATTTACCGACAGTTCCCGCCGATCGTACGGCAGACGGGCGATTACTATTTTCATTAAATAATGTATCGAATTGAATACTGGTTTGGACACCACCCTTGCGATTATACGATTTACCATATCCTCGTGACATATTTATTAAAAATTCTATAAAAAAAAACAATACAAATTGTCAAAATTGGGATATTATAATTGTTTGGGTCCCAAATTTTTATAATGGATTCTTTTAGAACTCCAATTTTCGATATATCAAAAGTTTAATACTATTATTTTTTTTTAGAATTCATCGCTATCAGTGAATTGGATTTTTAACAAATTTCTAGCATGATATTCTTAATATACTTTTTACGAGGGCCTGGGGGGAATAAAGGGAAGTATAAGATTGAAAAATTTTTGCGAATTGACTTTTTTTAAATCAATGTGAAATGAATTATGCAACAGAAATTTGCATGGAATTTTACGGAACCAATAACCCTGCAAAATTTTATTTGAAGGTTTTTGTACAAAACCACGAAGCAAAAAAGTGTTATTATAAAATTAGGATTTGTACAATTTATCCCCTGGGCGACCATTATTAGGAATTCTGGAGAGCCAATACTGTCAACAAAAAAAGGCAAATAAGGATATTCGATAACGGAATCTATGTAACGACTAAAAAGTTTATTTTGACTTTAAATAATCAAGGTAAGATTGAGAAAAATGATTTCCAAAACTTCTACCTCAAAAAATTAGCAAAATATCGAAAAACTTTTTTAAAAACTCGTAAATGTTCGATATCTTGAAAAATAAACAAAATATCAAAATTTTGCACTCTTCATTTTATGTTATTCTCATCATTTTTTATTAAATTCCACGATACAAATTTCCATAAATCGAATTTAAAGAATTCATTTCACATAGATTTTTCAAATTTTTAACTTTCATTGAAAAATAAACCAACGTATTTTGGAATAGATCTATTTGAGCTCTACCAAAATCGACGTTAAAAACTTGGCGCCCAAGGAATCATAATATTGCCGTCAAAACTGACATTTGATAATTACATAATTTTTTTTCATGTAAAACTTGATCCGAAATCAAATTGCACACTTTTATGGAATGAAATAAATTTTCATAAAATGACTTACCACAAAAACTAACTGAATTTTCTCAAATATATAAAAAAATAATAAACCATTTCACTCGTTTTAGATGATTAATATTAAACGCCATTTCAATGTCTCTATTCTAAATTATTTAATTATCTACCATTTATATGAAATAATTGAATCAATCGATTTAATTTATTGAATTTTTATACATGAATTAATAACATTTTTTGATAATTATATGCAATACTGTGTAATCTTTTTATAATGTTATACATTTTTCACTCAAAATCACTAGTAAATAAAAGCCTCCATATGCTTTCACTGAATCACTATGAATTGTCTCGATATGACTGATTTTTTTTAATACCATACTGGAATTATAACGAACTTTTTAAAGGGCTGCTTTTGTTTTATTCATCTTTTTATTAACCCTTAACGTGTTTATTAACCCATAATTAGTTACGAATCAAAGTTCATACCTAAATCATGTATTTTATTTGATTCGAACAGACTAAAATACGACGTTTTGTAAACAAGACCTTTAACCTATTTTCAAGCGACTTCCATGTGCGTCAACAATTTTATATCTTTTATCCTCACAGAAATTTTTGATTTCAAAAAAATGTTTTAAATAAAAGTTTGTTAAAATTTTGAAAAATCTATACTATTCATGAAGTCGACAGCATATATGTGTTGGTTTTTCCATATTTGATCCGTTTTTGAGATATCCCACTTCGAAATTAAAAAATAATAATATTTATTCATTCTAAGCAATCTAAAGCTCCCACTGGAATGAGATTTTTAGCTATTTCTCTCCTGAATTCATTTGTAATCATAATTTAGTATTTTATATATACAGATATCAGTACAAGATGGCTTCGACGAATAATCCCATGCTCCACTTTTACAGGAGAATTTGTATAGATACAATAAATATGGTTATGTTAGAAAGTTTCAGTTCATAATGTGTTTTAGAACGACGTAATGAAATATAATATAATAAAATTTGTTTTAGAAATGAATTTTATTTCTTTTAGATAAACTCTCTATTGTGCAACAGTGCCGCAGTGTATATCGGAATATACCCTATAATCTTTCTAAAGAAATTATTGATAGGAGTGTTGAATAAAATTTTTGTTTAGAAATTAATTATATTTCTTTAAAAGATACACTCTATTATAAAATTGTATTTATAAATACCAAAAATGACCTTGAATTTCATCTAATGAATATTCAAATTATAGTTGATATGAACAAAGCTACTTGAATCCAATGATTCAAGTACAAATGCAATGAACCCATACGAAATCTTGAAAGTAATTCCCATGTTTTTTTTTTAAACCTAAACAAATAGTCTGATTGTATTTAAATGCAATCAATCTGTGTAATTAAACATTTTAAAAATAAAACTGCAAACTAATTATAAAAAAAAAATGATGACATCATAAGTAAATTGATTAATGTAACAAATGAATTATAGAAAAAAACGCACACCAGTTTAATTAACAGATACATAAACATCTCTGAATCAGATTTATTCGAATATTTTATATAAAAATGAATAATTATAATAATCAATTTACAATTCTATTACTTTTATCTGTGATTTTATCTTGTTTTGCTTTTGAAAAATATCAAAAACCCGATCAAGAAGATGCTAATGGTTTACCAGCAATTAATTTACGAACTCTGGAAAAACCATTTCGAATGGCTAAATTAAATTTACTTTTTTCAAAAGCTCAACATGTAAGTGAAAATTTTTATTTCTAAATTTAATATGAAATGAATATTAAGGAACGGTTTTAACCAATTTTCTATAGACCGGTAGTTTAGCTTAGCTTTTTTTGAGCTTAAATGAAAACACCTACTAATTTTCTTAAAAAGTTTTATGAAAAATTTTACAAAGTTACAGCACTTTTCCGTAAAGGTATGGGACCGTTGTGGGACCAATAAAAACTGCAATTTTTGAACTGAAACCACGTAAAAATTCTTTTATCTTCCAAAATAAAGCGTTATCACTTAAAAGCTTGAAGGGGATCCTTTTTGAGATACCAAAATACCATTTAAGACCAAATCAATCTGCATAAGTGCTGTCCCTTAACAAAATGTTGATCCTTGTCGGTCAGGATAATTCCCGAATTTCATAAATATTTGATTTATTTCCTACACGTCTAAAACAAATTTTGAATCATTCTAATCTTTAGCATCCTAGGATGAAATAAAAGAAAATTCAACTTAATAAGGACCCATTAGCATAGGTTCGGTTGCAATGGTTGTTCGGGTGGTACACACTTAGACCATGAGACCCATTTGAGCCGTATAGTTTCCAAATGTCGTTCGCTGGCATTTTGATTGAGAAAATATAACTCTTCGGGATTCGAAAGAATGTTGGAAGGGATCGTAAAAATGGAATTAGGGGTTTTCACATTTAGATAGAGGAAAATTCAAATAGATTTAGTACTTCTTCTGTTTTCCAAATGAGTTTTTGTAACTTTATCCGATTAGCAAACCTTTCCAAGAAAAATATGAGAAGCTTAGTTCTTTGGGAGCTTTTTTTTTTTTGTTAGAGTTTAAAAAATATATTTTTTATTTTGATTTAATAGCGTTTACCAGAAGAAAAATTACGTCGAATATTTCGTGAATTAAAGCTACACGATAAAGAGGAAATGGACTTAAAGAAAAAGAAACATGATGGTGAAGATCCGGACGGATTAGTCGAGGCTGACATACGTAAAAAATTAATTGGTATCATGAGTACATACGATCTATTAGATCACTACGATCATATTCACGATAAGGAGAATTACATTCGACATATGGCATTAAATGATCCGGATCGTCCAGCCAAGGCGATCTTTAGTGATAAGAAATTAAATCGATTGTGGAATCAAGCCGAACATGCCGGATTTACACCGGATGAATTGAAAATGTTACGTGAGGAGTTTGCCCATCATCAGGATAAAATTGATCAGTATCATGCGTTGTTCGAGCATGTCGATAAACATAGTCCGAGTGAACGACCTTCGTCTTTAGAAACAGGTGCGTACATATCAAAATTTCATCAAATCCCTTCGGTTTTTTCCGAAAAAAAAATTGTTAGTACTCTTATAACAATTCTTACTAGAAAAACAAGAAAGTTCTATTCTTCTGGAATATCCAGCGTTAAAAATTGTCTCATGAGCTCGTTTGAGAGATTAAGATCTACTTCAATGTACAATTTCGACTTTTAAGCTTTGATAGTTTTTAAAATATATTTAAGCATCGGAAATTCAACGAAATTATACAGGGTGTCGTCGTCTTATTATTCGGATTTCGGAAGAATGTTTCAAATCAAAGTTGTTGGTATATTTATAATGAACAACTTTTATACGAAGCATGTTTTTGAAAACCAAATAAACAAGGGACAAATCAATTATAAAATTTCGAAATGATAGCGCAACTTTTGACGCCAAGTATACAACGAAGGTTTTGATTAAACGGCAGCCCAAGCATCGGATTTCCTTTTATATATAATGGCGCGAGCCGCATTCCCGTCAAAGATGTCCGCGTATTTGTTCCAACTTTGTACCAAATTCACAATCACTTGCAAAAAGATTGATACAAAGAATTTGTATGGATTTGTAGATATGCTTGAATTGGATGAAGATTTGGATATGGATCGTTTAAATATGGGTATCATCTCAAAACAGAATAATGATATGTTGTACAGAAAATCGGATATTCTTCAACATAAACATAATGATTTATTGGATGGATATCGAAATTTGGAAGCAAAAGCAACGAGAGGACCATTACATAGAGAATTTACACATCCAAAAGTTGAAGCACTTTGGCAGACTGCATTAAATGGAAATTTTTCACATTCTGAATTAGATTCACTTAAGGTATGGTAGTTCGTTCCCTTTTTTTTTATATATTTTTAAATGCTCAACGCAAAAGAGGAATTTCAGGGACATTCTCACGAAAAATCAGGGATCTAGTTTAGAAATATGTTTAGTTTGACGTTTGAATTCGATTTCTACCGAATCTGCAATCGGTTTTTTCGACCAGAAGATGATTTTTTGGATATGTGGTCAGTTAAACTTAACGGAAATTATGTGACGCAGCGAAACGACCTGAAAATGGCGGCCGTCCGCCGAGTGCAATGCGTCACAGTCCTCACTCAACGTAACGAATTCTTTGATCCTTTAGCCATCTAGTGGTGTAATTCAATTTAGATGTAGATGATAGATATGTAGCTGCAACACCAAACCGTATCCCCCGATTTTGTTATCATCACTTTTCTTGCCTCCCGCACTATGGAAGCAAATTTAAAATCGTATTCACGTCAAAAATAAACAAAGCGTCCTTTAGCTAGAGATATATCGTAGTCGCTTTTTAATTGATTGGTATTTTTCTGCCAACAGATGGAATTAAAACACTACCAGAAACGTTTAAACCATTTACAAAAATTACAACATGAACGTAATGTTATCGATAAACTAAATCGTGAAAAGAATACACGATCACGTGATGCTATCAATCTGGATGTAACGATTGAAGATCATGCAGCTAAAGTTTATAATATCCATCGGCAGCTGGAAGATAGAATAGCCAGTAAACATAACGAATTATAAAGTTAACGAATCATCCATCCCCCATCTGCAGCAATGCATTGATCTAAGTCAAAGTTCTGGATAGTGTTAAATAAATAATAATGTTACTTTTTTTTTGGATCAACGGTGATACGACTCTGGAGAATGCGATCACATTTCTTCGAAAACCCCCATGGATTGTTGGGGGATACAAATTGGGGCTGTTAAATTTTGAACAATGCAATATCGTAACATCGCTTTTTTTCAAGATAGTACAAAAATATTATGGCAACTAACATGAATTATCAATCCAGATTCTCCTAGAGGCAGGCAGATTTGTAAGATGTATATTTTTGGGCATTATCGTAAAAATGTGTTTACCGTTTATGGAGGTTGAAGTTATAGTTTTTCTATTTGCTTAATTTAGTTAATTTAGTAAATTTTTGTATATTAACATTTTTGTAATTGTTTCGTGCCAAATATATTATTTTAATAAAGAATATTTCTATAAATTTGTTTTTTATTTACAAGCTTTCATTTAAGTTTAGCCGTTCCTGTATCTCAGGACCATTTGGGCACAGAAGGCTCTTTGGTCTAGATGCTAGGGACTCATTTGCGGTATCCCTCTTTCTAATTATTATTATCTCAGGACCGTTCATGCTCTCGACCTGTATCAAAAGATTGATTGATTAATATCGGGGTTAAAACTATTGCACTTCGACCATATGGTCCATTGTGCTCCAGCAGCTTGCTTATAAGGTCTTCTTGAAGGTTCATATATTCGGGGTGAGATGTACCGAATATCCTGTATCTGCTGTAACCTAGAGGTTTGCAGTCAAAGATAATATGGCTGGATGTTTCTTTCTCCTCGCCACACAATCTGCACATAATGGACCCGTTATGGAGTCCCAATGTGTGAAGATGCTTCCGTAGGGGAACCCTCCGCAGTTGCATCCTGTTCAGCCTCAGCGCATCGAAAGATAGCCTCTTTTTTGCACTCTGAAGCAGTACCTTCCCGAGGTACTTTTTCCCAGCAAGAGCAGTCCTTGGAATTTCTAAAATAGGCTCTGGGCCTATGAAGGGCATTCCGACTCCCTTCTTTGCTAAGGTATCTGCTTTTTCAAAAGATACAAATTTACGAAATTATTTCGGATACATTTACTACAAGGACTCTTTTATAATGATAAACTGGATCTACCTGCAAAAAAGTTTTTTTTTTAATGTGGAGGGACCTTGTATCAATCGACCTATATTTATTTGAATTTTTAAATCTAGCGCCAAACTCTGAAGGAACTTGCAAACGGCACAATCTCTTCCGTCCGGAAATTCTGCAATCTGTTGCTCATTTGACGAAGCTCTGTTTTACTTGTTCAATGTTCACGAGAGGGGTCATCTCAAGTACCCCTTTCACCTGAGCCTATCATTCCATAGCAAGATGCTCCGTAATTTACCAAAACAAAGGGTGGCTGCGACAGGCTCATCTCGATTACTGGGATTTTGCGCAGGGCACGCGACAAGCCAAATTGTGCATAAGCACAGCTAGGCCATTCGACTGTTTTCGTTTGAGGCTCAATAGAATGCAGTTGAGAAGGATGGTGGGACTCTTGACAGGACACTATCGATTGAACTACCACCTTCATAACTTGGGGATCTTTTGATCCTACTTGTAGGGCCTGTATGGAGGACGATGAAACCTGCATATATGTTATATGCACCTGCAGGGTGTCAGATATTGAATGTTTGGGTACGAAACTTTGGATCCATCAATCCTGGCGGAAAAGTTGTGGGCCTTCTGTGTGGCGTCTAGCCTCGGCAGAACTATCCTATAGCTTCATCTGCTTAAAATAGCACTTCTTACCCGGAGGCGTCTCGCCTTCGGGTGGCAAGTTATTCTTAAGGAGAGCACAGAGGACCCCTTGGTTTAGGTGCTAGGGACCCGTTTGCGGTACCCCTCTTTCTAATTATTATTACCACACTCACAGCGTGAGTACCAAATCGTATTAACTTCCAAAACGAACACTATACAAGCGTTTGTTTATTTATTTGTCCACCACGTGACATTGGGGGATTTATTAGTGTATTCCATTGCATTTTTTAATTTTTTGAATGTTTCAAATCATTTTTTTCTGAATAAACAAAAAAAAACCCACAACATACAAAATCTTATTCGAAAAAACGCTACTTTACCGACATACTTTATCAAATTATCACTTTAAGGACCAAAACAAACATTCTATTCCTTGAAAAAAAAGGTAAACTGTTTTCATCCGCCATATTGAATATTGATGTCAACTGACACTTTCACACGTACTTATAATGCTTGAAATGAACGACATTTTCAAGTATGCGTGAGCGCTCAAAGCGTCTAACCGCCCAAAACCAATACACCCTCAATTTATAAGGTCTTGTTGTTACATGTCGCAACGAAGCTGCTAGTCCTGTATAATTTTCCTAGATTGTTTATAAAGGGAAAGAAAGTGTTTCAAATAAAATAAAAAACGAACGTCATAAACGTTAAATGATCAAATAGCCACAGTGCATAAAGATATTATATTTTAAGTCTTCATGTACAAGCAATATTACATAAGTATAATAATTATTATTATAATATAATCATAATCCCTACAAATATGATGGGAACACCGGTTTTTTTAAATTTTATTTAATGTTTTAGAGATATTGTTCTGCCATCTGCTATCTATCTGCCATCGTAGTAGTAGTAGTAGTAGTATTGGTAGCAGAGCAAATCATCAATCTGTCGTATACACACGCAGCACGCGCATTCAGAGTGAAAATCTTCTACTGTAATTCAAATCGAATTCAAGACATCATTCATCATCAAATCAAAACATAACACCGCGTACACAAAACGTGCGTAGCGCCTGTATCATTTAGATGGCCGAATCTAAATGGACGCGCACATTTTGGTCGTTGTTATGTCAACTAAAACAGATTTTCACTCAAAACGCCGTTTACTTACGCCGTCGACACACTTAACATAGTTTTTTTTTTTTTTTAAATAATTTTCCTTAATTCTGTTTTACAACTAAACCATTTTTTTAAAATTTGTTTATTTAGAGGTTTCTCAAAAATCAAATATATATATATATATAGTTTTATTTTTTATTTATTTGTTTTTTTTTTATACATTATATACAGGGTGTGGCTTATGTTAAACAAATGCATTTGGTAATATATTTCTTCAAGGAAGCGTCTTTTTTTCTGGGAAAAAAATAACTCGATTAAAAGTTATTTTGATTGAAAGTGGCGGGACGACATCTTATGTTGATCTTGATTTTAACCTGGACCGTGTGGTCTTCAAGGATATTTTAAGGTCAACATGTGTTTTTCAAATGGGAATTTTTTTTTTGGGACAGAATCGGATAGCCAAGGGAAAAGAATATTAAAACTGGGTAATAAAGTCTATTTTGGTTAATAATTAACCATTTTAACAGAAGATTTTTAAGATAAACTCAAAATCTGTTAAACTATTTGTCCTTTTTGTATTTATTGAATTTATCTCATTCTGTTATTAAATTTTTAGAATGTGTGTCTTTATATTTAAAATCTTAGAAAATCAATTTTGTTAAAACGACTATAAAATATTAAATAGACTTGATTACCCAGTTTTAATGTTTTGTTACCCCCTCAGCTATGCCCGATTCTGTGAAGAAAAAAAATGCGTCCCCATTTAAAAAAAGACAAGTTGTTGTTCAAATAACCTTGAAAGTCATGTTTAAGGTGAAATATAAAATCCATCATAAGATGATTTCTCTCCCTTCGAATAAAAACATCTTTTAGTTGGGTTATATTTTCCAAAAAAAAACGAAGACACTTCGTTGAAGGTAAACATTCGCGTGCATTGTTTAAAATCAGAGAGGACACCCTGTGTAGTGTGGTTGTTTAATATTATTTTTATTATATAATGTATAATTTTTGAATAAATTGAAAAGTAAAAATTAAAAAGACAAAAAAAAAATTATTGAAATTAAATCGCATAATATCCTCAATTATGTATACAAATGACAAGAGTGAAAGAGAGAGAGATAAGAGATAACACTTTTTTTCCCTACCCTTATTAATCGCAACGCGAGAAATACTACTTAGTTTTTTTTTTTTATTGAATAATAAATCACGTCTAAAAATTGTTTTTTTTTTTTCAAATAAAAAACACAAAAAAAGAAATCACGTTTTCTTTATATTAATCGGCAAAATTGTGCCGAAGAAAATGCCGAGTTTGGAAGTGAGGCACGCGTCTAAAATTATTCGAAATTATGTTTATTTGATGTATTTTGGGAGGGGTGGAAAAAATTAGGTGTGTAACATCTAAAATAGTGATATTAACTCTTTAAAATACAATTTATTTCGATTTTCAGCGATTTTTCGTATTCAACACAACAATGTTGGAAATATTCTATATATTTTTGGTTGAGAAAAAAATCTTCCACCGAAGGGGTGTAAACTACTTAAAAATGTTAAAAAAAACACCCTTTTAAAAAGGGGTTAGCCGCATTCAATTTTAGTTGAATCCATTTCAAGTATTTTATGGTGCCTTCATTTGAATATAAATTCCCCAAAAGTGAGAAAAACAGATCGAAACCTTTTATAAAATCAGGAATTCAATTCAAGTTCCCATATAATTCCCGGAATTTCCGATCGATGAGAATAATCTGTATCTCTAACGTTGATCGCTAGATACCCTGACTTTAGATCCACCGCCGAAAAATGTTCTGGATATGAAAAAAATGTCTGAAATATTTCGAAAGTTGAATGCGAAAAATCACTAAAACGAGGTTCAATTTATATTTTCCGGATAATATTTCTATTTTGGCGGTTACAAAAACCTAAATTTGTCCTCCGCACAAAATTGACGTAAAGTAAAGACAGTTTCGAAAGTGTAGAAGCGTACTTAACATCGAAAATTCGATCTTCTTTTGGACAATTTTACTGAAACTATATATATTTTTTGTTTTGTTAAATTGAACATAAAAATGAAGCATTTTTTCATTTGTTTTGGGTAAAATGCTGCTCTAGAATTAATAACACATGGTTGTTTTTTTTTTTTTTCAAGCAAAAAGTGACATATTTCATGAAACTTAAAAAATTGTTGACTATCGTCGAATCGATCCAAGTTTTGTTGGATGTAATATGAGCTGGTACATTCTCACAGCGAGGGGACACATCGAGACCCACGCACACAATTCGAGCTGAAATTAATGCTAATGAAAAAATGGCTCATGTGACGACCTCGAGTGAGAATGTATTCACTTGTTTCATCCCCGTATAGTCTCAATACTTTCATATTCATAATTATATTAAGGACTTTATCTATCCGCTGAAATTCGGAACCAATTTTGGCAATTTCTGATCTCATTCAATTGAGATTTTAGTTTGGAAATCAAAATTGCACAAACTCTATGTGCATAAATCGTCTCAAAATATCTCTGTGCGTTCCATAAAAATAGAGCCCTCAAATTTGATTCATTTGACGCGATATAAAACCACGATGTTACTTCCATAGTAACATTTAATAAGAACAAATTTAGTGCCGCGAATTTTATAGATCGCACAATTGTAATACAGCAGGTAGAGAACTTCTATGTATAAAACCGTCTATTGAGCAAGTTTTTGATTGGTTCTCTACCTGCTGTAGTACACTATGGAGATCGCGTAGTACTACAAATTTGTAGTACTACAAATATCAAAGGTGTTTCCAAAAACAATTATGACGATTTATGCACAAGAGATAAAACAAATTGAATTATCGAAGATGGTGCTTCGAGTCGTGAATTGATTCCAGAAGTATTTAAATTAAAACAAGATACCAAGAAATTCAACAACATGAGATCCCAAGAATTTCAAACGGAATGAAGTCAAACTCTCAAGTATTTTCAGTTTGTTTTCGGTTTTATGTCAAAGCCAATATTTAGCAGAGCGAAATAATCGTGTCAACAATAAAGAGAAGAATATTTTTGGATATATTGAATAATAATTATGTACTTTTTTTTTTTTAAATATAATTAAACCAAAAGCTACCACAACACGGTCAAGTTTATGAGATCTAAACTACCCCCGGAGGAATTCATTTTGTTTTCATGTTTTCATTTATTTATTCCCAAAAAAAAAAATAAAAATCCATCAGAGAGGAGAGGAGATGGATGCGTAAACTGTGTGGTGAGAAATGTTCGGCGCGGAAGGACACAAGGAGATGATAATAGATAATCAGAGATGTTGTTGTTTTGAGGACACTTTGTTTGTGTGTACGTTTGTTTATTATGGAAGAATTAAATTACTGATTGCTCCATTTATTTGTTGGTGTTGTCGTTGTCCAGCCCTACAACACACATGCGCGCGCGCATAATCAATAATGTTGTGATCGTGTTAATAAAACATCGGCGTTGTGATGTCTGTGTCCACTCACATGTGACGCTTGTTGTTGTTGTTGCTGCTGTTGTTGTTGTTGTTGTTGCTGCTGCTGTTGTTTGTCAGGAGTTGTTATTGTTACATCACCCCAACTACCTGTGTTGCTTGTATCAACCATGTCAGGACCACCAACAACACCACTGTTCACCCCACCAGATGCACTGTACTGTTGTAACGAATGCATTAGTGAGAGTGCAGTTGCTGTACTTCCATTTTGGAATGCTGCTTGCTGTTGACTGTCCATATGCTGTTCCGAAATAAATATTTAAAGTTATTAATAAGCCTCAACTTCGGGAAATATGTCAAGGTCTTTCAAGCAGAAGTCTATGCCACACTGGCTTGCGTCCGTGAGAACCTACGTAGAGGCTACACAAACAAGAACGTATGTATTCTTTCGGACAGTCAAGCTTTGTCTGGAACTGAGGTCACCTCTCAGGAGTAGTCAAGGATCGTCTGGAGGAACTGCTGGAGCTGGCAAAACGGAACAATGTTAAATTGATCTGGGTGCCGGATCACAGTGGTTTCGAAGAAAACGAAATAGCAGATGCCTTAGCAAAGAAGGGAGTCGGTATTCCCTTCATAGGCCCTATTTTAGGAATACCAAGGACTGCATGTAAACAGGTGATCAACTAGTGGTCAAATGCTAAACACCATGATCACTGGGAAAAAAAACCGCGGCAAGACCTCGGGAAAATACTGCTTCAGAGTGCAACCAAGAGGCTATCTCTCGGCGCACTGAAGCTGAACAGGATGCAACTTCGGAGGGTTACCGGATGCATTATCGGGCATTATCCCCTGCAGAAGCATCTGCACACAATGGGACTCCATAACGGGTCCATTGTGTGCAGATTGCAGCCACATTATCTTTGACTGGGAACCTCTGGGTTACAGCAGATACAGGATATTCGGTGCATCTCACACCGAGTATATGAACCTTTAGAAAGACCTGATAAGCAAGCTCCTGGCTATTGCTAGACTGTCAGCATTTGTATAATAATGAAGTAACCGGCTATGCTTGTGAAGGTTTTCTACAGTTTCCTTCACGAACTCCAGATGAATATCAGCATAGTTTCTATCAGAGTCGGCTGCAGCCGCATATCCTACCAATTCCTAGTCTACTCACAAATTTCTTCCACTTCTCTCACATCCTTAGGCATCACAATGGACCTTATGGTCGAAGTATAGCCCGTCCAGGGCAGCCTCTACAATCTAACTATCTAGAGTGCTCTCAGTGCACACGAGGGTGCAGTCAAAAGAAAACGCTGTAAGTCTAGAAAAATTAAATAAAAAAATGTAAGAATACTTACAGAGAATGATGTATCCATTGTCGGCATATCATCCGTTGGCAATCGATTGTATGATGGATATGTACGGAATAAATTATGCCGATCCATATTCGTTGCAATATTTGGCCATGAATTTAACGTAATTTTCGCTTCATTATTTAACAGCCAAATACTGGTCGCCTCACCAATTTCCGCACCCAATTGATTGATTGTGGACGCTGTACTCTGCTGTTGTTGTGGCATTTGTGGATTATTATATGGATTATTCTTCCATGCACGTTCGGTACCAATTGGTCGTGGTATTTTACGATCTTCAGACATACCACCACCGACATTCCCAGCATTCCCACCGCCGACAACACCACCACCACCACCACGTTGCTGTGAATCGCTCGGTGAATTTGGTGACATTGATGGTGAACTATTTACAATATTCATACCAGCACCGTTCTCGAGAACCGACAGATAATCGGATTGTGATAAATTTGTTATGTGATTCATATTAGGTAGACACATCATATCCGCCGGTTGGTAGCCGCCGCTCGTGTTCGATGTATGCTGTATGAATGGCCATCGAGTTTGTTGTTGTTGCTGTGAATTTTGATTTGGTCTGGGAGGTAATGGTCCTGCTGATGTTGTCGGATAACCACCGCCGCCTGTATTGCCCATCGACGACGGTTTATTTAATGGATACGGTGGGACGTTACTACTATTTAACATATGCTGGGCGGGTGCCGAAAGGCCTGGATGATGATATCCACCACTTGAATTGAACATATTTGTATTGACTACCGGTTGTTGGTTCGTTTGTTGAGAACTATGCGAACTATGTTGTTTGTTTGTTAGGTTGTGCAGCGAGCTAGAAAAGTCTGGCGCACGTGGATTTAGCCGTGACATCGTCACCGTTGAGTTGCTACTGCTCGTGCACTGTTGCGGTTGCGAGTAACCAATATGATGAGGTAAGGTCGGCTGCTGCTGTTGTTGTTGTTGTTGCTGCTGCTGATGATGGAATGATTGTATTAAAGGTTGTTGATTATCACCGGGTACAATTTTTAATAGATTATCACTAGGTCCACCATATCCGCCGGACGAAACAGGCGGTTTAAATAATCCACCGCCATTGTTTGGATCTAAATGTTGCGGTGGTATATTTGGATATAAATTACGATTATACTGCTGCTGCGGTGATAGATCGAGACCGACATCCATACCAACGCCAGGGGTACGCGATAGAGGTCGCGTCACAGCTAGACCACTGTGTGGCTGTTGTTGAACCATTACCGGTGGTGGTGGTTTTCCAATACACGATGATTGATCTGAGTAATTCTGGAAATTTGGATTTGGTGGTGTTGTACTGTTGCTACTCGTTTTCGAGGAGACGGGTGAACATACAGCCGTTCCACGATATCCGGGTGCTTTGGATGCATCCACTTGTGGTTGATCGTTATCGATAAATTTCGGTGGTATGTTCGATTGGTTACCAACATTTCCCGTTGCTGCTGCGAAATTTATCGGTTTCTCATTGCTGTCGTTGCTCCGCGCTCCACCCCACATTGATTGCTGATGCTTGGAGAACGTATCAAACAGTGAATAGGTTTGTACCCGTTGATTTGGGGGTGGTGGTGTTTGGTGGACCATCGATTGAGAGGCTGCGCCAGTTGCTACCGCTGAAGCGGATGTTGATGTCACGATATTCGATTGGGTATTAAGCGTATTCTCGTGGCTCATATGATGATGATTCGATGAATGTTGCTGGTGTTGGTGCTGTTGTTGTGATTGGGCAATCACTATATTCGATTGTTGATGATGTAATTGTTGAGATAACAATTGGATATTGTTTGCGGCAGTGTTTGTTGTATTGTTCATAGATGATAATCCGGTTGTTGCTCCAACCATATGTTGTTGCGAACTATTTGACATCATATTGTTGGATAGAGTTGTGTCCGGTTGTTGTGGCCCCGAACCACCAATGGCCCCACTATTATTACCACCCGTTTGACTTAAATTTGAAGAGACTATTGTCGGTTGGTGTTCAGATCTGATTGTTGACGTTGAAAATGGTATTTTGTTACAACTGTGTTGGGTCATTGTTGGTGGGGCAGAAGCCGTCGATGGAGGCCTATGTTTTGGTGATGCTACAATCACGTTCACGTTACTGCTATTGTTGGTATGCGGCGTGCTGGATTGTTGAGATTGTTGTTGTTGTATTGTTGAGGACGTTTGGGGTGATGCTGGTGTGGACATTATTGCTTGAGACATGCCCAAAGACTGAAAATATTTAAAAAAAAATTGTTGAAGAAACACACAAGTTGAAAACCGTACATTTTAAATCCTTTTACTATAGTATGGATATACAGAGCGATCTATCAAAAATGATACTGTGACAACAAAATTATCAGTTTGAGGTTTTATTTTTTTATGCTTATGGGTATGAAGTTTTAGGGATGAGTAAAGGACTACGCACATTACTTATAGGAAGCCACCCGCGGTGAAATTCATTGGAATCGATATTTTACTCCTTTTAAGATTCTGATCAAAAGTTATCATCGTGACAAAGTCGGAAAATGGATAGTTTTCCAGATAAGGGGGATGAAATCGATTTTTATTTTTATTTTTCCACTTAGGAGTATGGAGCTGTGATCCATTCAACGCATCCGCGGTTTTTCGGGTCGCTGATTTCGAATTTGATGTTGAAAGTAGCATTTGACAGTTGACATTTGCCAAAAACACTGTCAAATCGTTTTATTTACCGGAAGTATCAGCATATAGACAAGGGAGGTTTATTAGGGTCGCTGATTTCAAATCCGGTGTCAGATAACCAAAATTAAACTGGAATTTAAGCTACACCAGAAAAGACTGAACTTTCTAGATTGAGTTTTTCTCTTATCAAGTGAAATGAGGCAACTTAATCCAGATAAAATCTCCTGGTTTTCATCATTAGGACCTGGGCACCCTACTAGATAAGGGAAATATCACAATAGATTTTCTAGATCGCAGTAATGAAAGAAAGGACTTGCCTCATATCTTCGCCAATTTAATCTAATCTACACCGTTTTTGATGGAACACATTGTACATACAAACATTTGACGACACTTACTTGTGAAACTTTGGTCTTAATGGAGTTCAATTGCGATGACGATACTGTAGAATGTTGTTGAGCTGATGTTTCTGTTAATTTAGCAGCAAACGTTTGACCCGATGCACTGGTCACAACCTTAGTACTTCCACGTCCGGCAGCCATCATAGCTGTTGTGTAGGACATTGTATTCTTAGTACCAATTCCAGCCATTTGAGCAGCAGCTGCTCGCTTTTCAGCTAAAAATCAAATAACACCAAAATCAAATAACAACAAGTAAACAACAACTACAATTACATTAAACACTCTGTATATACACCAGAGTACTCCTCTTAAGGACGTTCATGTGCTACGACGTGCTGCTAGAGTCAAATGAGTACTATTTTTATATTTTATTTGTTGTTAAATATCTTAAAAAAGTATATTTATTGTCAAATATCAGGAAATGTTTATTAGAAATTGATTTGACTTGATGTGACAGATCTGACAAAAAAACTATAGTGTGTTGTTTATCTGTGCATTTTTTTTACTGCACTCTGTCGCCAGTTTTCAAAATATCGTGGAAAAAACCATAACAAAACAGTTTTAATTTGATTATTTCAAAGAATATTTATAAACATTATTTATTATGATGCCTACTTTAATGTTATTCTAATTTTCAAGTACAAATAAATTGTGTTCTGTATAAGACGACGCTGTGTTCAAAGTTTGATTTTTAATTAAACTTGGAAGCTCAATTCATTAAAAGAATAATTAGTATCTATATCAAGCCTCATGCATGCATGAACGTCCTTAATTAGCGCGCATGTAATGTTTATTTTATTTTTACACACATAATAATGAATACATACCGGCCGCCGCTACTAATCTTGGTGCTGTTACCCGACTACCTGCTGGTGGGAATGATGTACCCATTTTGACAGTTGAATTGGATCGCATCGATGGTATAATTGGTGCAATTGATGCCGAACCGGGTGGTTTATTTTGTGTCATGGCAGTAGAACTTATTGATGAGACATTCGATACATTCGAGATTTTTGGATTTGTTTTTGCTTTCATTGACTGTAAAAACAGAAAAAAATGTATCAACAAAATTTTTGAATAATCTACACACACACAAATCCACCGATTAAACATCAATTTAGGGTTCCGTAGTATGTAACTACTAACTTAATTCAGTTTGTATTTGTTTACATCTCTTGTTCAAACTAATGTTCATTGCAAGTGCTTATAAAGCACCGTCATCTTGATTTTACTACCCTTGGTAGGATGATTTAAAGGAACGGGGGGAATGTATTTAACGATTTAGGGCACTATTAATTGGATATAATATCCTTATGAGCCGCCTAAACGTGAAATACCAGACAAAATCAAGAGATCCTCCTCTTCACTTGATTTGGTTGTAGTTTGTTTTACAAAGAACGCTGGAGCACAGAGTTTGATGAAAAATGTGATCCGAAATAGCGTTTTCTGGAAATAGGCGATTTTTAGAAACGGATAACTCGAGAACGGTTGACGATAGAAACTTTTTATAGAAAATTTTGTCAGCTTTCAAAAAAGTTTTTTTTCTGTAAGACCAATAGTTTTCGAGTTATAAGCGCAGAACCAAAAAAAATCCAAATTTAAGACCTTCCTGCTCATGACTCACCTACTAGGACTTAAGAGTCAAGGACTTTTAGGATGTTTACCTCTCCAAACGAACTCAAACCCAACCCTGATGTAAAAAATTCTGCCCGCTAGAAAGTAGAAAGGTCTACTATTCAATAGATTTTTGTATTTAGACCAAAAATGGCGATCATTATTTATTTTTGAACAAGGTATAAATCATAATACACCAGCTATAAGATTCTTGGACCAAAAATGGCAACCCCACAAATACCTTCCTCTATCTAATAGTCTACGTACGTACTATGAACGGACGGACGATTATATCAGAATTATAAAAAGAATTATTAATTTTATTACAAATTTAGTTACGGAACCCCAGAAAAATTGAAATACTTACCAATGAGGTAGATGTTTTATCCCAAGCAGAAATTGTTCCAACAAGTTTTGTTGTTTTCGGTATAATTTGTAGGATATCTGCTTCGGGATCTTTGATTAACGTTGCAATGAGATTATGTGCTTGACGTGTAGCTTCAGCCGATCCCCTAGAAACAACACGGATTTAGGGAAAAATATTAGGACGATTGTCTTGTGATGAAAAGTAAAAATTGGAAGAGTGATGTGTGAATTATTATACTACATACTTGATTGTTATGTTACGTTCGCCTTGCCCTTTACTCTGTTTTTCAACTTCGATATGGGCTCCAGTTGCACCTCGGATTGCATTAATGTTGCTACCACCACGACCAATCACACGAGAGATTGCATTTAATGGAACTGATACTTTTTTGGTGCTGTTCATCAATTGAAACAAACAATTAGAATTTATTTTAAAAAATTTCAACAACAACTTTGCTATCAATAGGGAATATGCATGAAAATTTTTGTTCACTTGAATTGAAGCATGTTTTTACTTGACAAATATCAAGGTAAAATTACTTTTTAAATAACTTTAAAAATAAGCTAAAAATGAATGATTGGAATTCCCAATTAGACAAAGAGGGTGATAGCTCTCTTGATATGTTATGTGACGTCATATTACACTTTCACCATTTAAAATACACGTAAAACTCTGTTTTTAGTATTTTTGCAAGAAAGAGAGACAGATAATAATCTTTAAAAGCTTATAGCTTCCTTGATATTTGTCGGATTTTAATATCGTTTTTAAATATTCTTACAGTATTAACAGTATTTTCATATTCTGAAAATAAATGTGAAAAAAAAATTTCATGCATATTCCCTATTGGGTGAATTATTTTTTAAAATACGTACCCAGATTCAAATGTAGAAACTGCTTGTATAGATGATTTTCGAACAACTTCCTTCCAACCTTCTTCACGTTTATTCGCTTGTTTGGGACTGGTTGCAGATCCTTTTTGACTTACCACCACCGGTGGCATATTTTCATTTTCATAATGTCTGGAAAATAAAAATTACATACTAAAAATTACGATCTTGTTCCTAATTTTCTACATTCTATTCCATAGAAATTTGGTGCAGTGATAAAAGACTGAAATAATTTGATTTTGACTTGGCCAGGTTCAAGGAATTTAAATTTTTACTTTCTGTACAAAATTAATACTTACATATATAATTTTTTCCCTTTGACAACAGGTGCATAATTTTCATTACCAGTTGCTTCAAAATCTTCACGATCACATGGATGTCGTGACGCTTCGAACACCAACAAACCTTTACGATTCGATTGATTGCTTCCTCCTCCTCCACCACCGCCGCCACCACCAGATCGATTCGTAGAAGCATTACCACTCTTATTATTTGATGTGACTTCCTGTGTCGTCGAATGATGAACAACAGTTGCTGCGGTTGCTGGTGTCTGCTCCGCTGTAGTATGCCGTTGTTGTTGTTGTTGTTTCTCAGATTTATTATGTTCTTTATTCTCAATTGTTGAATGTGATTTACTTGTACTTGCATTGTTCGTAGTCGTAGTAGAACCAGCACCACGTGTGGCCGCCTGCTGCGGACTAGGATTTTGATGATGGTGCGTGTTATTCGAATGATGGTCATGCGCAGTAGTTGTGGTAGTGGTGCTGTTGGTGGTATTATGATGAACATTTTCCAATTTATTTGTAATTTTCTCCACTTTCTTCTTTTTCTTCTCTTTACGTTTCTCTTTTGCTTTGACATCATTACTAGAACAACTGCCTTGACTATTCGCATCGATACCACTGTCACCCTCTTCTTTGTCAGCTTCACCGTTTCGTACCGGTGATTCGGTTGGTGTATTTTCACCACTCGCTTCATCCGCATCCGTTTTATCGGTTGCATCATCTGCTACAACAACTGTATTTGTTGTTGTTGTATTCTTTTTATTAGAATCTTTGTTATCGTCGTAGGTTTCATTCTTTTTGTTCTCCTCGTGAAGTTTTCGTTTTTCCTCTTTTTTCTCTAGTTTCTTTTTCTTTTTACGTTCGCGACGTCGAGCAGCTGCTGCTTTTTTCGATTCTAAACGATTCTTTTCCATATCTAATTCTTCTAATAGGATTGTTGCATTTTTATTCGCTTTGGCGGCTTGGGTTTCTTTGGCAGCTCGTATTACTTTTACACATTCTTGACATTTTTCTAGTAATTCCTAGAATGAAAAAAATCGAAAGTTTTTTTTTTGTTAAATTCCAACTAAAATGTTGTCCAAATCCAAAATTCATGGTATTTATCGCTGTCGAATAACTCTTAGTTCCCGAATTTCGCGAAAATATGTATGAGTAATTGTAAAACCAAAGTTCTCTCAAAAATCGACACTTTTGAAGAACAATTCGAACAGTTCGTAAAATTCAACAATTTTGGAGTGGATCAAGACATTCTGGCTCAAAATTCACCACATTTTAGGGGGTAAAACCCATTTTTTGTGAATAAACTACTCGATCCCATAAACTTCCCACATTCTTCCCGAAATTTAGTGAAAGAATAGTAGTAAAATCCGAAGAGCTCTTAAAGTTCAACACTTTTTGGGTGAATCAGTATATTCGGACTGGAAAATTCACTACATTTTAGGGGGGTAAAAATCAATTGTTTTGTTAATAACTCTCCCGAAATTTGAGATGAAGGATGAATCAAAAGCTCGCGATCACACCTTGATACTTAAAACTATAATAATTTGAATTGAAACTTACTTTGTCACTGACAGTCGATATAAATCGCATCATTTCTTGATCACTAGGAAACTGTGTAACATGTCCAACCATCCATTTCACAACTTTAATGTGACCTTTACGAAATGCTGCCATCAGACACGAGACTTTACGATTATCCTGAGAATCAATATCAGCATTTGCATTGTACAACAGTTCGACCACATTTAAATGTCCACCATTTGCAGCCAACCAGAGCGGTGAATTGCCTTTCTTATTTTTAACTTCAACAGCTGCACCACGTGATAATAGTAGCTCCACAAAGCGACAATGTCCTTTATCAGCTGCTATGGTTAAGGCTGTATCTCTAGAGGATGGGACGGGTGTTGCATTTACATCAGCGCCTTTATCTAATAGAACACGACCTACATCAACATAGCCACCACTTGCAGCTTCCATTAACGGTGTTAATCCAGTCTGGAATTTTTTCGAATCGAAGAAAATGCGATTAACTAAAATTTTCTCATACACTAAATTTTATCTTATAGGATGATCCGTAGATTCATATTTTTTTGTCAAAGATTATCCTAAATGTTTATGAGCAGGAGGATGTGCGACGAAAACGACATCTGACGACCGCATTAAATAATGCGCTTAAAATATAAATGGAATATCACATTTCTGAAAGGGGCTAAAATAAATATTACGTATTGTGTTTTTTCAAAAAAAGAGTTGATTTTTAAACCCTCATGTCTTCCTGGAGAATCTATGGAGAGTCCCAATGCACTAAACAAGTAAGTTAATTTCTAAGACTCATTGATTTTTTATGTCTACGGATCCAAATTAAATGGTAAAAATTCGTCTGACTTACCTTTGCCCTATGTTCTACATTCGCTTTACGATCTAGTAATAAACTAACAACTTCATGTCGACCTTGAAAACATGCCAAGGTCAGGGCAGTGTTACGATTTGTTTCGATCTGTGCATTAATATCGCTACCCATATCCAATAACATTTTAACTGCAGCTGTGATTGGGAAAAATAGAAAAAATTTCATTGAAATTACCGAATCACCGAAAACGGACAAAATAACAGCAACAAAACACTATAATGTATATTTACCAGTATGTCCGTTCATGGCGGCCAACATGAGCGGAGAAATGCCAAGCTTACTTCCGGTACGTGAATTAATTTCAGCTCCTTGTGTGAGCAATAATTTAATAATATTAACATAACCACCTGAAGCGGCTAAACTAAGTGGTGTGTAATCGGAGACATTACGATGTTCCTTATTCGAGCCTCGGGATAAAAGTAATTCTACCACCTAGAAATAATTACAAACGAACAAAAATTACATAAATATATCAATCAAACAAATTCACTATGTATAAACTTTAGTGTTCCATATTTTGGTATCATCTGTGCAAAATTGACGCTTTTTTATCATAGAAAATTTTCTAACATGTCAGAAAAAAAATTGGTCCATTGTGATGCCTTAGGATGTGAGTGGAGTGGAAGGAATTTGTGGGTAGACTAGAAATTGGTAGGATGTGCGACTGCAGCCGATTCTGATATGAACTATGCCCCGATATTCATCTGGAGTTCGTGAAGGAAACTGCAGAAAACCTTCTCAAGCATAGTCGGTTACTTCGTTCTTGTCCATACGCCGACAGTTTAGTCAATTAACCGCCCGTTTTTGTTTTCTTAATAATTGACAAAGTTGGGATTCGAATAACCTCCCAGTTTTCAAATAGGCATACTGCTGCGCAGACTTAACGCCTTAGATCGCTCGGCTTTTTTGGACTTGTTCCATATTTTGGTATCATCTATCATTTTATAACATGCCAGAAAATTGATAATTTGCATAGAAAATTTAATTATATTTGATATAATGTAATATTGTAATCACAGCATAATTATATTACATTGTGAATGTACACAATATAAAACTCCATTGTTTTTGGTACGGAACACTAAAATAATTATGCTTATATTTGAATAGCTTACCTCATATCGTCCACCAGAACATGCTAACGATAACGGTGTATCCTTGGTACGTTCAGATTGTGCCTCCAGATCGGCTCCATGATTCAATAGAATCTCAACGACTTTCTCATGCCCAGCAGTGGCAGCCAGTATTAGTGGAGTAAAACCTTTTTTATCGCGATGCTCGATGTCAGCACCACGCGATAGCAGTAACTCAACTAATTCTTCGTGTCCACCAGCACAGGCTAGTGTTAAAGCTGTATCATGATTACTATCCGTTTCAGAATCAACATCCATACATGAGAATGCTGTTTGTGGTGTTTGCGTAATACCCGATGCTGGATTATACGTTTGTGTTGGTGTATATTGTTGCGTTACGCCTGCTACACACAGTACAATTCAATTATTATTTTGATTAATTAATTTCTTGTTTAAATAAGGTATCCGTTGGTACGGAACCCTTAAAATGAAGATTTTTTTTTTTGTCAAATTGATGGGATTTTCTGATATGTTGTAAATTTTGAACTAAAAATAAATAGTTTTTCGGTTACTTTAAAATTGAGAAGGGGAAAAAAAGTTGTAGTGACAAAACTCTGTACATTTTCGGTCTTCAGTTTATTTTGCTGAAAATTCTGTCAATGGAGGGAGATCTTTGTTCCAAAATTACAATATATTAAAAAATCGCCCAATTTGACCGAAATTCCTGTTTCGTGTGATGGATGCCCTTTATGAATAAATCAACGACTTTCATGGGTCAGATAAATAGTCCTCAAAGAAATATGTTCAAGGATTGTCTTTACAATTTTAAAAGAACTGGAACTATTTGTGTATTGGTCTCCAGTTTAGTTCCTGTCCGTCCCCATTGCGGACGAGCCGAACGTTGGGTACCTCATTCTGGCTCTGTAGGGACATTCTGCCAGAAGGTGGAATCATCAGACAGATAGATGTCTTTTAAGCTTGCAGTACGTTGGCCTTGCGGCTTTATACCCAGCTATCATTTGTTTGGCTTGTCTACGGTCTGTTGTATATCTCCATTTCCTGTTTATAGACTTATCCACACATTCGTTAAAGGTAAAGGTAGTCTGTCTCCTAATTATTTCTAGATATGGTTCCGGCCCCTAACATGGCTTAGGGAGTGTGGTTCCTTGACGGGCGAGTTCGTCGACCGTTTCGTTGTCCTCAACTCCGCAGTCCTGGTACTCACATCTAGGTGACCTCTTTCGCCCTCACAAGCTCCCCAGTGATTCTGTGTATTCGAGAACCAGAGGAGATGTTATTTTAGCAGAGCAGATATTTTGACAATCCGAGCAGATATAAATCCGCCACTACTTCCTCCATATTTGCCACTGACTGTATGGCGTATCGTCCCTAGTGCAAAGCTGGCTCTAACGTCTCTGCTTTTCACGTATACTCTAACCCCCGATTGACCCTCTTTTAGCTTGGAACCCCCTCCGTATAACATACTAACGATGATAAGATATGCAACAGACGTCTAAACTAATTGGAGACTGTTGTATGTTTCCCTTGAGGGCTCGACCGTAAGCTCACAGTTGATATTCACAATTAGGCAAACAAAAATTTGCAAACAAGGGACAAAAAATCACAACATGCAAAAAAGAAAAATGGAAGATGGATACACAAAAAACAACAAACCTGCATTAGGATCAACCTGATACGATTGTGAATTAGGAAACTGACCATTATCCTGACGTGACGACGGTGGTATGTTAGATGCATGTCTCGAGACCATTTGAAATCGTTTTTTCGATTTGCCCCCTTCATTTTTACTCGATTTCTTTTCAGAGATCACAGCGGGTACATTCGGCGGTGGTTGAGGAGTTTGTGTAGCTACTTGTACTTGGTGTGCAGTGCACGACGGTTGGACATACTGTCCAGTGGCAGTTGCTGATATTGGCTGTGGTTGCTGTTGTTGTTGTTGCTGTAGTTGTTGTTGTTGCTGCTGCTGTTGTTGTTGTTGTTGAACACTTGTTACGGATAAATTGGTGGTGTCTGAGGATGGTGGTAAGGTCTGGCATTGAGCAGGGCATGCTGTAAGTTATGCAAATACACAAATTGTTTAGTTCAGTAAACGAGAAACGCTCTGTACGTACAAGGTAAGACACGAATTTTTCATCTCGTTCAAAATTTTAAAATAGCGTTCGTTAAGGGTAACGATGTACCTAAATCGTCTCCTGGACCTCCTCTGGGAAGTTTATCCAATAGTTTTGCCACAATTTTAACTCAAACTCAGTACTCCTTAAATCTGTACTCCCCTTCCTTTTTGAAGGGGAAAAGTCTGGAAGGGGAAAAGCATTACCAAGCCTGGATACCAAGTTTCTAGGATTACCCTGGAAGTAGTGAAAATCTGCACACTTCTCTTTGAGGGATTGGTGGGAAAAATCGTAATTTTTTAATTTTTCTATTACTTTAAACTCTTCTAGGGCTACGGGAGAAATAACCTTGAATTTTGAACTTTAAGTCTTATCAAAAAAATTGAATTATTTCGAGAGACGTGACTGAATTGGCAGGAAGATTATTTTCAAACAGAACGAAATAAAAAACTTCCGACTTTTTCCTGGTTTACTGAACAAGCTTTGACATTTGGTTAGTCATATTAAAAAAACTCAGGGTGGTGTTCACCCCCCCCCACCCCTTTCAAAAAGCATTAAATATATAAAAAAAAAAAAAAAAAAAACAACGAAATCGAATTTGGAAAGTTATTGGAGAGACTTACCACCAAGTTGAGATTCCAAATAGCGTTGAATGCCCGCTTGAAAACCAGCTTGATACTGAGCAGATGTATTAAATCTTT
This sequence comes from Nineta flava, assembly GCA_963920215.1. Lineage (NCBI taxonomy): Eukaryota > Metazoa > Arthropoda > Insecta > Neuroptera > Chrysopidae > Nineta > Nineta flava. Next base: position 68,160,679 of record OY986045.1, read on the forward strand.
GCATTCTCTGTATTTGGGGTGCTGTTGAAGCACCACCAATCTGTAATCCTGATGTCATATCAATGCCACCAGGTGCGGCCGTTGTTGTGTTTCCTTGTAGTTGCATGTTACCACCACTAGTGGCTACTTGTAAACCTGTTCATTATGAAAAACAACACGGTCCATTTCAGTTTCTTCCACTCTTTTCTTACCTTCACAGTTTTTAGGACAGTCTTTTTAAGGATATAGTGTCGAACACTAAAATAAGTAGGGCAAAGGAGTAAAGATAGGAAGGACTCTCAAAGGATGATAGATAGAATCTGTCCCAAAGTTTTGTTGATGAGAAACAATCAATTGGAAATTCGTCAACAAAACTTTGGTAGGAAATTTGCTTTGTAGATGATGATTTTTGCGTATTTTTCGATTAAGCAATACAGTTAATATTTCGGATATTCGGGATAATTTCGGGTCGTGTTAAGTGTATTCTAGGTATATTATCAGGCGTTTCGTTTAGACATTTGATCTAACTTTGGTACTTTGAAATTTCAGTGCGTTTCGAAAGTTTAAAAAGATGATTTTGAACTCAGGGGGGGGGCAATCATTGGGCTATTTTATTATGGAACTATACTTAGAATACAGTTAGGGGGTGATATTTCCGAGTAAATTGAATTAAAAACCGTGCATTGAGGAAAAAAAGTCAAACAAATTTTTGAATTACTTTTGAGGTTTAGAAAGGTTTGACCTAATACAAAAAAAGCCGTTGTTAACCTTACAGAATTTCTTTTGACTGCACCCTCGTGTGCACTGAGATCACTCTAAGTATAAAATGTATTTTCGATTGACTATTAGATTGCTTGCACTCAGTTTTTCGTTTTCGATTGACGATAGAGAAGCACTCCTAGTACGTTCCGTCTTACTCTGTGACTAGTAAGGTCAGATCAATAGTAAGATCAGTGTAATATGGGGTCGAAAAGCCTACGAATGTTGATATTGTTGGAACTATTATCATCGTCAGAAAGTATTCTAATGATGAAGACACTTTAATTATAATTACAATTATAAGCTGCATCCTCCTGTGTAGATTATTACCTGCTTCGGTAATAATAGTACAAAGTGTCATCAGGGCCATCAGATTCTATTTTATTTACATTTTTGTTTAATAATATTTATTTTACGCACACGGACGGACGGACATATTTATTAATCAAAGAATATATTATATGTACAGTGGTGACAGTGCTGCCTCTACAGTCTGATCAGTAATCCAAAACAACAGTTAAACTGTACTTACAGCTAAGTATGTGACACTGGCAGTCAACCTAATAATAGGCCCTTGTCTGGGACCCGCAAATGTATATGGAGAAGAATGGTCCTCGGATAAACGGTGCTCAACAACATGGAATAAATGATCATAAACACCATGAAGAATAGATATATTAGGAGAGCGAACGTAATGTTAAAAAAACGGTCAAGAATTGGTGTAACTATCTTTTATCAGTAGGGGTCACTGGTCTCAGTGCCGTACGGAATTTAAATGTTTAAATGTAGGCGCCAAGAAATCACTTTCACATTCAGTTAATAAGAAGTCTTAGTTTTATAGATAATAAAAAATTGTTTTCGATTATCAAGTAATAATTAAATAAATATTAATAATAGAGAATTCTTAATAATCTGCAATCAATTAAAAGATGAAGAATCATAATGATAATTGCAATTAATAATAATATACAAATATATGTTTACAATACTAACATATATTAGATAAAGAAAGAAGATGACAAAACCGGTAATTACAGACCATATTCCTTTCGTAAATGCAGACACGCATTCCTAACCTTAAACAACCTTCCACTCATAGATATATAACAGTATATCTATGCTTTCCCTGTACAACATCGTCCCATTTTTTCACATTTATAAAATTAAACAATTTTTATACTTACAATTTTTATTTGTAAGATGTGATAACCGTTGATTTTAATATGTAATAATAATAATAATTCTGTACGGGCAGATTCGCACTGTCGCTAGTGGCGAAAATAATAACTATGATCTCTACACGTTTTTGAGGACACAAAAACAGACGAATTGCCTATGTCGTTCAATCTCCTAATATATCTATTCTTCATGAATATATTATATGTACAGTGGTGACAGTGCTGCCTCTACAGTCTGATCAGTAATTCAAAACAACAGCTAAACTGTACTTAAAGTATGTGACACTGGCAGTCAACCTAATAATAGGCCCTTGTCTGGGACCCGCAAATGTATATGGAGAAGAATGGTCCTCGGATAAACGGTGCTCAACAACATGGAATAAATGATCATAAACACCGTTCGATTGAAAAAAAAAATGGCCGCACAATTCTTGAGCAAGAACTGAGGTCGAGCATGACGTCATCAAAGAGTAACGACATGCTTCCAAAGAAAACGGTATTAGAAACTACTCCCAGAGATTCCAATAGTAAGTAACGTCATCTTAATCCTACTCACTTTCACGTGGACATTTTTTCTACATAGAGATATTTCTCCTTACCTCTACACTCAACAGTTGTCGTAGTCGGGTATGGGGGATATGAATATCAAAACCAGGATAACGAGAGATGGTGCATTTAAAAAATAATGAATTACCTGTAGTTAATTGATACTGTTGATATTGAAATTGAAGACCGGTTGCATGCTGTACGGCCAGACCAGGTACGGGTGCAACAGATGTTGGAACAGCAAAGTACTCGACTCTAGTTACATCCGCCTGTGATGTATTGACTACAGTGGGTTGATGTTGTATCTGTAATTGTTGATTGCACACGACTACATTCTGTCCTTGTTGAGAGTGTACGGCTGCCATTGCTGACATCGCCTGTTCCAATACGATTTGATTTGTATCAAATGTTTGGCCACGTAATGCTGCGGCTTGTTGAGCCACTTGTAATTTATCTTGATCTGTTACTACAAACAAATATCAAATTTATCGTTAAATCTCGGAATAAGGATGGAAAAGAGCAGATCTTCAACTAGTTTCTGAACTTTATTATAAATCTTTGACTGTCACTGGGTCCCACGACATGTGGGAATAGAGGGGAGTAAGATAGCGGAGGGTTTGGTGAGGAATGGAATATCGACATCCCTTACAGGGTCGGAGACATTCTGTGGACTGGGTGATTACTTCTATCGAGAGGATATTTCACGAAAATGTAAATACTGAACCATAATTTTTCCCAAATTGTTCCAAAGACCGTTCCGTACATTTAAAGGTCCTTCAAAAGCATCCATAAAAAGCTGAACGAATAAAATTAAGGGAAGTCATTTCACTGAAACCTAACAGATCTATTTCTTTCACCTACTGGTATCTGCTAGTTAGTTTATCGAGAAACGAGGATAAATTAAGTTGTGTCCCGAGTTCCCAAACTAACAGATTTTGAATAAAAATTCCAAATGCAAACTTACCATTTGTAACATCATCCAAACTAAATGTTTCCAATGTTTGAACAACATCATCAACAGTGGTATCCAAATCTCTGATCGCAACATCCTGCTTCAATTTCTCTGAATCTTCGAACAGTTGACGATGTTGTTCCGATAACATATTCACTAAATCATCACCAACGGTGGGTGTTGTACCAGTACCACCAATTGAACGTAACTGTTCACCAGTTTGTTGGAGCACTTGGTGCACCTGTTGCGGTGTATGTTGTTGTAACAATTGCATATGTGATAGGATTGTATTTGCTGCTTGATGTTGTTGATTTGTTGAACTAACAATCGTTGAGCTACCACCATTACCACCAGCACTCACACTAAGTGTAGCTTGTGGTGTTGCTCCACCTGCTTGTTGCTGTTGTTGATGATGTTTTTGTAAATGTTGTTGGATCATTGCAACAGCCGTTTGTTGTTGATTGTTTTGTAATTGTTGTAATGTTGTTGGATAATTATTATTTGTTGTTAGTGTTGTTGCAACATTCTGTTGTTGTTGTTGTTGTTGCAGCTGTTGCTGCTGCTGTTGTTGTTGTTGTTTACGTTGATTTTTACTATCCTTTTTTGATACTGGTTTAGCTTTAGGTCGATCACTGATCGCCGTATTCTATTTTCATAAATTTTTAATTTTATTATTTTTGACATGTTCATGATGCGATTTTGTTTTATGTATTTATTTATTCTTTTTTTGAAGGGTTGTCCATTAAATACAATCAAGTGTGTGTCATCAAAAGTTAGGATTCCGTAGATTTTTTTTAAATACACAAAACCAAAGTTCAGATACTGACAAAAATGGTTTCATTTCTGTTGTAAAATCGTAAGTGGTCGCTTTTTATTTTGCATTACAAATATTAGGCTGTGGAGTAAATCGAAATTCGAAACTAGTATCGAACGGTAGGCCCTTGTTTGGGACCCGTAAATGCATATGGAGGAGAATGGTCCTCGAAGAAACGGTGCTCAACATGAAAGCAAATTAAAGCGCAAGTCCAAAAATGAGTCGGATGGAAGCATAGAGTGGATGCACTTTAATCTTCAAGGAGAAGTACGAAGGACAGACAAACAAAAACTTGAAACTTATTTTGTGCTCGAACTTTCAAACTCCTAAGTTTCCCGTTTTTCAACATCTCTTTTTCGATCGGCGGTTGTTTTTCGAAGACTTATCGAAATACGATCGAATCATATTGAACAATTGTAAGAAATTAAATTTTGTTTCCAACCTGTATGAGCCCAGACTGGACGCCTTGAAATGGCTACAATTTCAATGCTACCTGGTTTTTTCTCTCGTAAACAAACAGATATAGGAGGCAATTTGTAAGGGAAAAACTTTTCTCGTCCTCTCCTCTGCTGATAATGTTACCAGAATTATAAATTTTCATTAATTCATAGCTATAATTGGGAAAGGCAACGATTTGATGCATTTTATGGACAAAACCCTTTCACATATAGTTCGTGGATTTAGAAATGGAACTGATGGCGCAGATGTATACTTTTATGGACCTACTCGAACTCATTTTAAAAGGTGAGGTAGGTAGTTGTCATTTAAGTAATGTAACAGTGGCTACCAACAAGTATTGTGTTTGTAATTCTATAAAAATTAATTATTGTTAAATTTGATTTGAATTTGGACTTTTAAACAAAATAATTCAACAAAGTTTAAGAATAAAACATTAGATAATCGTTCCAAAAAGTAAAAATTTCGTCATATTTATGGTGTTTATTGATGATATATTTATTATCGGGGTAAAACTATTGGACTTTGACCTAATGGTCCATTATGCTCCCCCTTCTACCTCAGTCCGACGAGACTCGCTTCTCTCATATGTTGGCAATTACCTGGAGCTTGTTTCTCAGCTCCTCCCGAAGGTTCATATATTCGGGGTGAGATGCACCGAATATCCTGTATCTGCTGTAACCTACAGGTTCGCAGTCAAAGATTATGTGGCTGGATGTTTCTTCCTCCTCGCCACATAATGGACCCATTACGGAGTCTCATTGAGTGCAGATGCTTCCGCAGAGGATAATGCCCGGTAATGAAACCGGTAACCCTCCGTAGTTACATCCTGTTCAGCCTCAGTGCAGCTTGTTGCACTCTGAAGCAGTACCTTCCCGAGCTCTTTCCGCAGTATTTTTTCCCAGTGATCACGGTGTTTAGCATTTGGCCACTCGTTGATCACCTGTTTACATACAGTCCTTGGAATTCCTAAAATAAGTTCTGGACCTATGAAGGGCATTCCGACTCCCTTCTTTGCTAAGGTATCTGCTTTTTCGTTTCCTTCGAAACCACTGTGACCCAGCAGCCAGATCAATTTAACATTGTTCCGTTTTGCCAGTTTCAGAAGTTCCTCCAGACAATCCTTGAGGTGATCTCAGTTGCAGACAAGGCTTTTAAAGCAGCTTGACTGTCCGAAAGAATACATACGTTCTGGTTTATGTAGCCTCTACGTAGGTACTCATGGACGCAAGCCAGTATGGCGTAGGCTTCTGCTTGGAAGACCGTGTCATATTTCGCCCAAGTTGAGGTTTATGTTTGCCTTAGGTCTCTCTGTATACCAGACGATTCCTTTCTTGAGGTAGAGTGATTCTCCTTCCGACCACATGGCCCTATCACAAACTACAGTGAAAAGTATTCAAAAGTTACAAGGGGGGTCACATTTTTGGCTTAATATTTCCTGTAATAATAATAGTCATTGTTAATATACAAGACCACGCCCCCTTGAACTTGGTCGTACGCACTACCGTGCTATAGATTTTATGTATGTTAAAATAATGCATTTATTTATAACACGAATTTAAAAATCTGAGAGAACAGTTCCACTTCGAAATCCATCTCGACTCTAACATTAATATTACCTGATTAACTTCGGATGAAGTTGCACATAAGGGTTGAGGTTGCTGTTGTTGTTGTTGCTGCTGCGTGGTTTGCAGTTGCTGTGACGCTGCAGCAGCAGTTAACGTTTGTTGATTACTGGTTGCATACGGTACTAAATATGAAACACCAGATGCATCAGTATTAACGCCAGATGACACTGTAACGGATGATAATGGTTGTAATGGTGTGACTGGTGACACAAACGATTGAGCTGCACCAGTCGCTCCACCAACTGCTACCGGTTTGCCTGTGTAGAAAGCATTGTGGACTATGTTGTTGGCGCCTTGATGAAATAATGTACCCGACATAGCACCAGTGCCACAAACCAACCCTGATAAGAGTGAACCATCTAAAAGTTTGTTAGTTCAAATCGAAATCTACTTAAAACATTTGGATCTGTCCACGATTATTTTTTGATAACTTCATTTAAAACAACTACAATAATAATCCAATCGGATTATATTTTAGATAGGGGAGAGGATATTCTTTTTCATAGGTTCCAAATGATGTTAGGAACAAGAATCCATACAGATAGAGAGATCGATTGTAGAGGCAGCTGCCCTAAACGGAATTTTTGTGATTAGACTAGGAATTGGTAGGGTATGCGGCTGCAGCCGACTATGATAGGAACTATGCCAATATTCATCTGGAGTTAGTGAAGGAAACTGCAAAAATACCTTCTCAAGCATAGTCGGTTACTTCGTTTTTGTCCATACGCCGACAGTTTAGTCAATTAACCGCCCCTTTTTTTGCCTTAATAATTTTCCTGCGCAGACCTAACGCCTTAGACCGCTCGGCTACTTGGACTGGTAGAATCCATACATGGGTCATCCCAAAAACGTGAGCTAAACTCAGAGAAAAAGTGTCTGAGAGTACAAAATGTACGCGCGGAGAAACTGTTTTAGAATATTCGACCTCATTTTGAGAGTCGTTACAAAAAACGTGACATTGTATAATCTGAAATTTCATTTAACTCCCCAGATAAAATCTTGTATGGTCTCGCTGCTCTATAGATGTTTTCACCTTAAAAATTGAAGTTATAAAGAAATAAAATGCTGCAAACCCAAGATATATCTTCTTGATAGCTTTTATAGACTTTGCACAGATAATTTTGAAATCAAGCTCACTTCGAAAAAGTCGCCGATTTTCCTAAACTTCATTGAAGCGTAATAAAACTTTCAAACTTTGAGTGCTCAAACTTTCAAACCCAATCAAATTATTAGGACAGTCCAAAGAAATTTTATAAATATTTCTGAAGCTTTCCGATTTGAAAAATTCAAAATGGGTTTAAAAGTTTGTAGCTGTTGATTTCTTTTAAGTTCAAAAAAAAATCCTTATAAAAACAACAGTCTATAGAAATTTTTCTCCTTAGAAAAAGAGGAAATGTTAAAGGGTTTTCGTGGACAGATCCATTTTGATTGATTTGTTAATTTAAAGTATTCGCATTACAAGCATGGATATTTTTGCGTAAAAGAGATTTCTTTCCTTGGAACATGGAATGAAATTGGAAAAATTAATAGCGAAAATACCTACTCTGGGCACTGGATATGGATAAAAAAATATACCCTGCATCCATGATTTAGATTTTTGTTAGATTTTTAGCACTAGCAACGTTATGGACACAATCGTTTGTTCGTAAACGGTGAAATAATTGTGTTCAAAAGTAAAAAATGTGTTTGGTCCATACCAACGATTATTTTAAAAAACAAAAATTGTATGATCCCACAATTTTTGTTGAGTCGAAACGTTGCTGGTTCTATTTTATAAAATGTTAAAGAAAAGTTACCCCAAAATATAAGCCAGAATTATAGAGATGGACATTTCATCTTGAAATCATTATCCAAAAGTGTGCAAATGTTTGGACTGTGAAATTAAGTTAGTGTAAAAAAAAAAGCTATAAATTTGAAAGCGCAAACAGATTAATTCTTTTTTGAAAAATTTCCTGTTTGAGGAGGGAGTAAATATAAATATTAGAAAGTAATAAAAATAAGCTTGGAAACAAACCTTGAGCATTGGATGCAACAGGTTGTGATGCCAGATCTATATTCAAAACACCAGGTATCAAAGAAGTTGTCGTCGAACCAGCAATCGCCCCACCATTATTCGTATTCGTAGCCGTGGATGTTGACTGTTGTATTGGATCCAAGGTCATGCCATACGTTTTCAACAGTAGATGATTTGGTGCTTTCACTTGTAATTGACGTTCAACTCGCTGTAACTCTTCCAAAATTTGTTGTTTCTGTAAGATTTGCTCCTCTCTCGAATGCTGTTGCTGTTGTTTACGCGCTTTTATGAATTCCATAACGCTACCGGTCGTGGGCGGAACATTTGATACAACCGTTGTACATGTGGCGGCTGCTGCTGCTGCTGGCAACGATGTAGACGAAGTCGTGGTGGCGGGTGAAGTCGTGATGGTACATGTGGCTGCTGCTGGCAATGATGTAGACGAAGTTGTGGTGGCGGATGAAGTCGTGATGGATGAGGTTGTTGAGCTAATAAAACCACTGACAGCGGTTACTACCCCCCCTGTACTCCCTTTGTCTAAGATACTATTATCTTCCTCACATAAGATGTCCCACATATCGCCGCCTGTCGTCGTAGTTGTGTTGTTGATGGTGTTGTTGTTGTTCATTCCACTAGGTGGTGGTGTTGTCGCGGATGATGATTCACCAATAGGTTGTGTTCGCACTTGTTGAGCTTCGGCTGAGGTAAGGTTGTTATCAAAGGTGATACCACTTGATAAACGATTTTTACGCATTAATGACTTTTGTTTGCCAACTAGCGAGGTCTGTTGCTGTTGGGGTACTTGTTGTTGTTGTTGTTGATTGGTGGTGGTTAATGTTTGGGGGGTGGCATCTGTTAAACGCATCGATGGTGCATTTAAACCAGTAATACCACCATCATTTGAATTGCTATCGTCTTGTTGGGTTGCCATCGCACGGACAGCGTCAGGAACTTCATGTAACCCTGAATACAAATCTAAATACATTTGGAAATTATTTCTCTTGCAAGGAAGAAAATTTGGCAACAATTTTCTCTCAATGTAGCCCAAAATTAGCTTGCTTTTATTTGGAAAGTTTTCATAATTCTATAGAATGTATCGACTTCCCATCCTCGAAATAGAAAATTTGGAAAAAGTACCTATCTCAAAGCCTAGATAGATAGGCTTGAGGTATAAAAAGTATTGCACTTCGACCTTACGGCCTATTGTGCTCCCCCTTCTACTTCAGTCTGACGAGATTCGCTTCTCCCATATCTTGGCAATAGCCAGGAGCTTGCTTATCTGGTTTTCCTGAAGGTTCATATATTCGAGGTGAGATACACTGAATATCTTGTATCTGCTGCGACTGAGAGATTCGCAGTTAAAGATGATGTGGCCGGATATTTCCTCCTCCTTGCCACACCGTAGGTGATAATGCCCGGTGATGAATCCGGTAACCTTCCACAGTTGTATCCTGTTCAGGTTCAGTACATCGAAGGATAACCTCTTGGATGCATTCCAAAACAGTATTTTCACAAACTTTTGCTGCGTTGTATTTTCCCAGTGTTTAACAAAAGCCTAACTTCCCAAATTAAACTACCAGATTTTGGACTAATGAGAGTAGGTGGGGCAGTTAATGTTGTTCGGTTTTGAAAGCTCAATTTTCTTTTTGTATGCTCTATCGAAAATAATTTCTAAGAGAATATTTACTAGAATCAAATAGCAAATGGTTTCATAACAATTCGGAGAAAAGGAAAGTGTCTAGAATTTGATTCGTGATTAATAGGAATGCAGCTGTCGCAAACTTTTAAATTCCCTATCTCTTCAGAGAAATTCCCGTATTTATTCTACCAGATTAACTACTCAATATTCCCGACTACTGAAGGAATAGATTTTTATTTCCCATATTTCCAAAGATTCGTTTAAATTCTCCTTTCTTTTGAAGGAAATCGATTACTGAAGACAGTTGTCGAGTTCTTATTTCTAAATCAAACAACATTTTACCTAAATTCAAGACGTGTTTTTTGTGGAATAAATCTATCTTACCTGCTGTACTCGAAACAGTTGCATCAGCAGGTATTGGTGTTGTTTGGGATGTTGGTACGGAGTGTCCTGCCGCACCGTGATTTGGGGTCATCATTATAGAATGGGGATAATCTAATAATAATTGGACAACACTAGTATGACCGCCTTTGGCAGCTTCAATTAACATAGTAGAATTATCCTAGAAAATCAACAAAAAATAAATTTCGAACAAAACACCGTATTTATTCACACGCTAGCGTCGTAATAATTGTTTAAATTTATCTCACGCGAGAAATAATTAGTTATTACGTTAGCGTGTGAGTTTGATGGTACATACCTTTAATTTATGGAATGGGTCAGCTGATTGGGAAAGAAGTAACTCAACAACGGCAAGATGACCACCAGCACATGCCAACGACAAGGGTGTATGATCATTATTTGTTGTTTGTCGGTTCACATTAGCATTCTTCTGCAATAGGAATTGTACGGTACACAAATGTCCAGCCCGGCAGGCTTTCATCAACGGAGTGCGTCCACCTTCCGATTCATGCTCCAAATCGGCACCATACTGCAGCAAAATATTTGCAACATCGGTGTGTCCATTCTCGCAAGCGTATGTTAATGCCGTATCGCCAGTTTGCGTTTGTGCGTGAACATCGGCATTCGATTCGAGCAAAAATCGTACTAAATCAATGTGACCTTCTTGTGATGCCTCCATTAATGGTGTCGAAGCACCTAACTCCAAATCTGCACCTGCTTTTATTAGAAAGTCAGCGACCTCTAAGAAACCGCCACAACATGCTAGAGTTAACGCAGTCTCTTGGGTTTCTTCCGTTTGTGCATTAATATTTGCACCTTGACTTAATAACAACGCAACCATTTCTTCGTGACCCTCACGTGCGGCTTCCATTAATGGAGTGTAGCCTTCATCGTTGACTTCTTCAATGTTAGCACCACGTTCGATTAGCAACATGGCTAGATCAACGTGGCCCCCACATGCGGCTAACGTTAACGGTGATTCAAAACTATCCGTTGGCATGTTGACTTGTGCACCAGAGTCTAAGAGTAGTCTGGCCACTTCAACATGTCCGTCCATTGAGGCTTCCATTAATGCTGTATGCATTTCATCAGTTTTATGTTCTTGATCTGCGCCCGCATCCAATAGGAATCTCACCATATTTAAATGTCCTTTATAACAGGCAAGGGTTAATGCACTCTCTTTGAATTCATTCGAATGAGTGTTTATTCCTGCTCCAAATTTTAATAAAATCTGGAAAAAAAAAAGATACAAATTTTATAGTTTTCAAGGCAGTTGTGATTTATAGAGACGCTTGAGGTACGATGGGAACGTCCCATGTTAATGTATAGAGCTAGATGTTAGTTATATCAAACTTTACAAAAACAAAATTTGATATTGATTGATTAATATTGGGATAAAAACTATTGCACTTCGACCTTATTGGTCAATTGTGCTTCCTCTTCTACCTCAGTCCGACGAGACTCGCTTCTCCCATATCATGGCAATAGCCTGGAGCTTGCTTATCAGATCCTCCCGAAGAATCATATATTCGGGGTGAGATGCACCGAATATCCTGTATCTGCTGTAACCTAGAGGTTCGCTGTCAAAAATTATGTCACATAACTCCACACACACTCTGCAAATCATAATGGATCCGATATTAATTGCTGATAAAGAGAGTCAAGGACATTGGAAATTAAAAAATAATAAATAAATGTCGTTCGATTATAATTTATATACATTTTACCATCATTCCCATTTTCATAGTATGAAACCTGGCAATGTGGCAACATCAACCTACCGAATTTACAGTTGGTACAACTGAGCGCGACAAGCTGAGAATTGTGTTTGTTTTGGTTTATTAATGTTTACATATTTGTTAGCGCTCATTTGAAAGTCATGAATGTCATGTGCAGTGCACATTTTCAAAACAATGTTGTATAGTTTTATCCTACAATGGCCGCAGTCATCATATGATTGTGCAATATATTTTGAAATTTTAAAAGTCACCTTACTTTTTGAACACACCTCGTACATAATCCTGTTTAAACTCTGCACGTGCATTACTACCAAGTGTTTATTTCCATCATATATTTTTTTCGAAGTTTTCGGATCGTAAATGAATTACGCCTCAACTTTCTTAAATCCTTCTAAACGTTTTCGTGTAAGAAGGTAGGTAACCTACACTTAATATTGTGAAATTGTAAGTTGAATTTACTTACTTTTGATACTCCAACATGTCCCGCACTAGCGGCTTCCATTAGAGGTGTATGACCATTTTCATTATGATCTTCAACATTTGATCCCGCTTCTAAAAGTACTCGCACAACTTCTTCATGTCCGCCAGCACATCCATACATTAATGGTGTGTTGCCTGCAAAAATTAAAAGGAATTCATAGAAAAATCTATATCTAAATTCAATTTTTCGATAATGGTTTTCATATACAAAATTTCATCAAGAAATGGTTCAGATAAGATCAAAGCTTAAAAAAATCATTGATAAATACTCAAGAGAATCATCTTTCGAGACTCAATCTTAAGTATTAGAAATAATCTCAATTCTCGGTATATCATCACAACCAATATGTCCAAAACGGAAATTGAACTCCCGAATGTTCCCGATCATTTCATAAAGATGCATTTTGTAAGTCACGCGGATTGAAAAGAATGTCTTGGAATTTAAATTAGAGAAAAATAATTCACTAGGATCTAAAAGATTCTGTTTAAAACGGACAATTCATTCCTCAAGGAGGTATTTGGAAGTCTTCTCCATCTTTCCACCGGATCTACAATTACCCTCGTTTTCTAAGTATAACTATTTGAGTCTCTAACTCTGAGTCTAGAATGTTCTATTTTTGGGCCTTGAAAGGTTATTTTCCAACCACGAATTCGTTATGCTACTGATGTCCTTTTTCCTGCTTATATTCATTTCCCTACCAGAGAAATGTTATGTAAAAATGCATAAGTCAGTTCCCTTTAGCAGAGAATTTTGCGAAAATGTATAATAAAAAAATCCCGTTTGTTGAGGAAATCGAATTTGTAACAGTTTTTCTAGAATCCTATTTAATCCCAAGACCTAGGTTCCACGAGGAAAGTCAACATACATGATTTCATTTGATCCCAAAGACTCAGTGATTAAAGATAATACAAGGGGCGTTGATTTCTTATTTCTTGCAAATCTTTGTAGTCTTTTCCCAGATAAATATTCTCGCTGTTTTATTTTCTTAGCAGAAAAATTCCCATTTGCTAAAGAAATAATTGTAATTTTAAGGGTTTATAATAATGAATAGACTTACCAGATGAAGATTGTGCATTAACATCCGCTCCATGAGCAATAAGGAGTCGTACAATGTCCACATGGCCAGCAGACGCTGCTTCCATGAGGGGTGTACAATCCCCTTTGATACCACGGTCTTCCACATTCGCATGCATGGCAAGTAATACTTGTGCTAATTCAAAATATCCTGCACTGCACGCTAATGACAATAAACTTTCACCTTCTTCAGTAGTTTCGTGAACACTTCGACCCTCTGTAAGTAATTTTCGTACTGTTCCAACATCACCATCTGAACACGCCTCAACTAGTGATCTAGCGTTGTCCAGAACCCTAAATCCATTCAGAAGAATTCAAATTAATAATCATGTAATTTAGACAAAGCAGGTTAAATCTTCTTAACTTACGTTTTTTCGGTAATGGTTGAAGAACGTGGATTATCAGTACGCATGCGTGTAAGTGCTGCGGCAGCTTCGTCAAGGGCACAAGATACACTAGACGTTAAGCGACGTAGTACATCTGGATCTGCTAAATGTTTTCCATCACCAGATGACAATTTACCAATACCTGTAAAATTAACTTCTGATTACAGGTGTAAGGTTAATAAAGCAAATGATAATGGGTCTTACCAGCAGCTTCTAATAATGCTTCTAATCTGGCTTGTGTTTCTGGATCGACGTTTCTCTCAGCTTCTTCAGTTGCTGATAATAAAAATTTGGAATTCTCGAGTCTGGGCTCGTCGTCCAACTCCGCCTGGTCAAGTACAAACGACTCCACCTGAATCATATTATCTCACTCACAGCACAACATCTCACACACAACATCTAACTCAATCCACATACACAATGACGTAAATACAGTAAAATATGGATATCATTTACGTTTATATAATGTTTTGTGTATTAGAGATATTTTACTGTATTTAACTATCAATAATGACGAGCAAGTTCATATTAAAATTTTACGGATTTGATTGTAATTGTTAGAATTTTTTAATTTCTAGAGATTGTTTTTAATTAGAAGGTATTCGAATTCGCCAATTTTACAGTGGCAGGGGAGATATGTCGTAGAGGTCATGACCCCCCTCAAAATTTAAACATTTTTGTAGATTTTGGCACAAAAACGCCTAGATAGCCTTCTTACTGGTTTAACTTCGACCTTCCCTTTATCACTACTGTTAGCTTAGAACCCTATTTAGAACCCAAATTACAGTTATTAGATTGCAGTAAAAATCATTGTCTTTCCACTAGATTACTATTTTATCTAGTGCCGGGTTTCCCAAACTGTGTTCCGCGGAATCTAATAAAGGTTTCCGAAATTCATAGAAAAATCGACTAAATTCTACGATAATGCTTATACAAAATATCACAACAACAAAAATGGTTCAGAGATCAAAGCATAAAAAGATCATTGATAAATACTCAAGAGAATCATCTTTCGAGACTCAATCTTAAGTATTAGAAATAATCTCAATTCTCAGAATATCATCACAACCAAAATTTGTCCAAAACGGAAATTGAACTCCCGAATGTTCCCGATTATTTCAGGATTAACATGAATGTCTTGGAGTTTGAATTAGAAGAAATTAATGCACTGGAAGTTAAAAGTTTTCCGCGAAGAAAATGTTAATAACAAAGAAATTTTGACAATACTAATTTGAAGTAAATTTCATAACGGTTGACAGTGTTGCTGATAAATTCTTCATAAATCTGGAATTCCAGAATTATCAAAGTGTTCCATCAGAGAAAACTCAAATGCTCTAGCGTCTAGACTATAAATAATATTTACCAGATCGTTCGGGTCTAATGACTTGATTTGACTCTTTGACACTATAAATTCCAAAAATTAAGTATAAATTATTCTCGAATTTAATTATCTACAGACTCGATGACGCCTTTTTAAAATCGAATATATAAATTTTTTAAAAGAAAACAAAGCAAATATAATATTTGTATTGACATAGCTAGCTATGTCTTCTTTAACCTTGACCTTATTTATTTAGTTGAACTATCTTCATAGAAACTCTCGCAGGAACGTGACTATTATTATACTCAATGGATACCAAAGAAAATTATTTGAACCATTTTAGAAATGGTCGTCTGTAGAAATTAAAAAATAAATAAATATTTTGTAAAAGATATATTTCAAAAATTTTAGGTTTTTATTAACAGTAGATTTATACCGGATTCAATCAGTTTTCGAGAAACATGCTTTGAACAAAGGTTGCTCAAATTTTCATACGGTACAACTTTTGTCTGAAACATTTTTTTTGTAAACTGAATAAATTCAGTACAAATCGAGTGTGTATGGAATTCGTAAAAAGATTTGCAAAAAATTCAAAATAGAAAATCAATCCTGAAATGTATTTGTGAAAATTCAAAGAAAATAATCTATTATGAAAATGATGATTTTTCTTTTTAAGATTGAAAATTACGTTCAATTCTAAAAATAGAACGTAAAACAAACAGGTGGATGACGATAACAATTGACTTTGGTCAATTATTTATACCGGGTGTTCAATAAATAGATCGCCAACAATAACAATAAAATACGACACGTAGGAGTGACGTAGACTAAGCTAATTTTCTCAGAGAAAGGAATTATAATGAATACGAAATTGAGGATACCTTGGCAACCATTTAATATTCATTATAAAAATACATTAAAATCGTAAATATTTTTCTTAACAGAGAAAAATGGTCAGGTGATAGATTGAGGTAAAATTAATTTCCTACAACTTTACTATTATTTTATTTTTCCATTTTATCAATATTAAGAGAGATATTCTAAATTTTTCCCGAGACAAGTCGACAAGAGCGAGATCGAGCAAAATTTGATTACTACAAACATATTTAACACAAGAAAAGTAGTTGTATTTAGAAAAAATGTTTAGAACAAAAGTTGTTGATATTTTAATTAACGAATAACTTTTAATCGAACCATTTTTTTCGTAAACCGAATCTATTCACAACGAATGTCCACAACAGTTTGAAGCCGATTGTACGTTTTTAATAGTTGAATGAAAATTATTCAGACGTAACATACATTTAAAAGATGGAAAAAAATATCAACATATTGTATTATAGAGTGTATTTAATAGAATGTTAGTGGAAGACTGGGAATAGAGACGGTAAAGGGGGGGACCGGGTTATTTTAATGACGTCACATTAGTCATTCGTAAGCAAGTTCAGTTAGTAAATACATGAAGAACATGGTGGATTGGATTGGATATTAATATCAAGTCATTCATACTCATAGTTCATAGTACACATGGTCACAAAAGTAGTGTTCTTATTTCAAAATTGTTTTCGAAAAAATGAAATGCTTCGGATCAAAGTTGAACATTATAAATTGTACAAACAATTTTTATTCGAAACATTTTCCCAAAAAGCATATGAATACGGTACAAATCGATTAAAAAATTTTGAAAAATGTGCGCTACTTTTGTGGCCATAGTACTATCGACAGCAATAGTGGTGTTCTTTTATCAAAATTTTAAAGTTAATTTGTACCTTATATGTTCAGTTATCGAAAAAAAAGGCATTGAATAAAACTTGTTCATTATAGATTAACAATTTTTATTCGAAACATTTTTTCGAAAACCGAATGGATTCGGCCCAAATCAACTGCATAAATTTGCAAAAAAAAGAACGATATTTTTTTTTTGTCCATTGTAATGCTTCGTTTAGACTACAACATCAGTTGCGACATGTCAGATATAAATTTTTTTACTCTGTTCACACTTAAACAGATTTTTGGTGTCTGGACACTATCCAGACACAAGGTGTTTACACAGCCGCTGATTTGACACTAATTATAGTGTCACACACAATTAGAGACACCCGTGTGCACACATAGACACTCGGTGTATACACTGAGTGTACGGTGTCTAGTGTCGTAGTCTAAACGAACCTTAAGTCTAATGTCAGTTTTTAAAATTTTATATTTGATTTGTGCCTTATTGATACGGTTTTCGACAAAAAGCTTCGGATAAAAGTTGTTCATTATAAATATAGTAACAACTTTTATTCGAAAACCGATTAAATCAATTATAAAATTTTTTTTAAATGACATCAACTTTTGTGGCTAAGTGTACATACGCTAAACAGTTAACAATCAGTTATAAGTTGGTTTGTCATGTCATAGACATATTGGAAATAGATTGAATTGATTATCACACCGTTACGGTTATTGTCCTAACAATTGGACACACTATCAAAATGGCGATACACGATTCACTAAACTGTTCACCAAAGAAAACTATCTATAAAATAGTTGATTTTAGCTGGTGTTACCCGCGCTTCAAAAATTTCTTATAGGAAAATTATGTCAAATAATTTCTTTTTCTAAATTTTGACATTTCAAAACGTCAATTTTTGTATATTTTCAATTTATTAACAAATAATTTATTTCCAAAATTTTGTTAATATATTTCTATAGAAACTATAAACTATATTAAAGATTTAGCCGTCAGAAAACAGCTATAGCTGTGGAACCGTATGGAATTTTGAACTACTGGTAGTTTTTCTGGAGTCGTAAGGAAAATTAATTAACTTCCCACATCATTATTTCGTTATCTTCTAAAGTTTTCTTCAAACAATTCAGACAAATATATATACACATAATATATTTCCTTTTTATATATATAATGAGCATAATTATAGAAGGCTCCAAATTTTTGCAAACTTATTAAGGGTATTATGAACAGATGAACAGATACAACTTGACAACACTGTACGTCACTAAACGTTATACTATTCCAGTACATGTATGTAAACAAACAGTATATCAACTGACGGAATACAATCGACGTTGCCGGATTGTAACTTATAAAAAATGTTAGGTAGTATTTATACACAAGTATCGTATGTGTAAAGTGTCTACCGGTACAGTCTTGGACTAAAATTATGGCTTATTATGTAATACGCTCCTTTACTCTTACTATACGCTCCACAACTTTATACAATGTAAAATTTCAACTTCAATTATAAAAAGATTAAGATAATAAACGCTGATAAAGTGATTAGTGTAGATAAAATATTTGGGTACGGAACACTAAAACGACATACTTTGATATTAGTATCGTGTTTATTTTTTTAAAATAATGATAATTTGTCCTTGAAGTTCAACAAACTCATCATCTGTGTGTATGATGCTCTCATCACAAATATTTTTCATTTAAAACCAATGCATTTAGTGGTTTAAAGGTGATCCTGTTGTACTCTGAATGGATGTATTCGTTTTGGGCGCATTCCATAACTACTCCAGTTCTGTGGCTTTGGAATAGCTCTGTATATAAAGTTATTTAAACAAAATAATGATGAGAAAAAACCCTAGGTAAATTTTTCTTACGACCCCAAAAAAACTATCAGATGTTCAAAATTCCAAACCGTTCCAAAGTTATAGCCGTCTTCGGACGGCTAAATGTTTAATATCGTTTCTATAGAAATACCTGTATTAACAAAATTTTGGTAATAAATTTAAAAATAATTATTTGGCATAAATTTTCTCTATAAGAACTTTTTGAAACCCGGGCAATGCCGGTTTTTTTTACAGCTAACTAGTTAAAGATAAAACACGCATTACATAAATCTATCTACGACGTAATAAACTGTTTAGAATATTAAATATGAATTGAGTGATAATAAATTATTTAATATTTTTGAATTATAAAATCATTAATAAAATCAAAATATATTTAAAATTTTAAATAATTTCAAAGATATGAAAAACATTTTGTGTGTTCATATTTTAAATAAATTATTCGAATCAAACAACAATAATTTAACAGTGTCTATTTACACGCTAAAGTGTGCAAATAATTATTATTTTGACAGATTTCTCATTGAAATTGTGCCTGAACTATTTGTTGTACGAAAAAATGTTTCATACAAAAGTTGTTTGTGTTTATTAGATAAACATTTTTTATATTTAAAGATTTTATCTATCTCGTATCGTTTAAAAGTTTTTAGCGTAGTTGTCACGCGCCACAGATGCTTCTCAATAAACAGACTATTAAACGAAAAAAAATCAATTTCAAATCAGACTGATAGTTCCTGAAGTTAGCACATTCAAACATACGAACTCTTCAGCTTTCAATATCAATGTTTGGACTGTTTATTTTACTTCTACAAATACATAGATGTGTAAAAACATGACTCGTAGTATATATAAAGGCATCATCCCCTTGAGATAGACAATAGAAAAGACCCAACTACAGTGGTTCGGCAACCTTCTCAGAATGCTTGAAATACGGTTACCAAGAGAGGCATGGGAAGCACGAACCGGTGGAACTCGTTTCAGAGAACGCCGACGTAACAAATTGGAGGACCACATCACAACTTCTTTCAAAACCCTAGACAGAAGCAAAAAAAATTTCACAAGACAAGAAAATCTGGAGAATTCTCTGCCCAACCTCAACACCTTCGGGTTTCAAGAGGACCTATTAAGTAAGTACAAAGTCAGGATTAAACTTATATAATACCCGTTTTAAGGCGTAACCTGTACAAGTACTAGGTTCATTCAATTAAATCCAATGAGTAACAATTTAAACAATTACAATTTATTGGGTTGCAACAATGAAATTAATAACAATCGATATTTGCAATAATGAACAAAAACTTAACAATATTTGAGTGTATAACACAAAAATCACTTTGAATTCCTTGTTATTTTTATCGTATCACGCATAGAAGCCAACTTGTTACTCAGCCACCCGATTCCTTTATATACCCAATAGATCTTTCTAGAGCAACCGTTACAATATTATTTATGCACCGGTATAGAAACATCTGTATTCTTTTTATAATTATACCGTGTAAATAATATTTGCACGCTACCGTGCAAACCGATTAAACGGAATATTTGAATAATAAATACGGTTAGGTTATGTGTTTTGTGTTGTATCTGCAATGCAAAACACAAATGGTTGTAACATAAACACAACCAAAACAAAAAAAGTGGAATTTTATTTTGAAACGATTGTTTTGTAAATATTATTTCCCAGCCTTGGGACGGCGGCGAATGCTTGATTCCGTGTTTTGAAAAGTAAATTTAATAAATTGCCTATTTTGAACGAAAGTAAAGTTATTTGATAACTTACAAAAAAAAAAGATATATTTAATAATTTTCCATTTAATGTGTTTAACCTTAGTCGAGTAAAATTTTTCTTAACTCTACTTTAAACGTCAACAAATCTGTGGCCGAAGGGTTGAAATAATAGAACTGCTTCCTAAATCGGCAACATAGGGTTAATTTCTAAGAACATCTATCTAGGTTGTCTCAAAATTTTAACTCATGCGCTATTATTGAATAGATTATTTAGGATTTTTCTATTTTAAAACCTGTGGATTAGAGTTTAAACCAATGACTACTGACTCCTGATTGGTCCAACATTTGTCGCAGGTTAAACCACATGTGTATGATATTTTGTTTTAGCGTGAACACAACGAATAGTTGTACTCATAGAAGTATATAATTCAAATAGAATTTCCATAGAATTCATATAGATATTACTAGATCATAACTACAGCCTATTTTGGGGCTACTAAATATGTTTTAAGGTAAACTATTGAAGTAAATCTGAAAAATAAATAATAAATTCCATTTTTACCCCACTAAAATTATAATCGCTCAAAAATGTGCCCAAAATTACTTGCCCAATGGACACTTACATCAAGTTTCAAGTAAATACCGCCACCATATTTAATAATTTCAACATTGACAAAGTCCCAAAACACATCGATAAGAGAATATTCATCAATTTTGTATATAAACTGTAGCCCCCCCCCCCCCCCCTTCTTTAATCCTCTTCGAAGTTGGGTTTCGAAATATCAAAACACGTCTCTAAATTATTTAATTTAAAGAGAGAAAATTAAACAAATTGTTCGATCGACAGGAGAATATTCATTTATACACATAGACAGTTATAATTCTTTTCGTCCTCAATTTTCAATTGCCAGCAGTTTCGGCTCTGCGTTGATACATCAAATTGTATCAAAATTCGACAATATCATCGTCATCGAAAATATAAATTTTTTTTATTCGAAAACAACAAGCTTTTTAATTAAGTTTAAGGTCAACTTTTTAGCTTAGAACACACAATTTTAGCTTTAGGATAAACAGACGGACTAAACCCAAAAACTTTTCTCCGATTTATATTTTCAATCGTTACTACAAAGTCGGGACTAAACTTATAAAACCAGAATATATATTATAGATATATAGGATATAAAAATTTGATTTAATTTAATTTGAGTCCCCATTTAATTTGATTCGTTTATCTACGAAATGTGGACGACACATATAATTTGATACCGAAATTCGATACAGAGTAATTTAATTACTCTCAGCCAACGATATCGATTTTCTAATTGTTACTCTCAAAATTGATCAAACTATAGCAAACAAATTTAATTAACTATTGACTAAAGAAACTGAAATTCTATTAAATTAGTAATAATGAATAAGTTGATGCACCCCATTTAAAATAATTTGAGTCGGTTATCTTCGGGTATAAACTCGGGACGCAATAACAAAGCACCAACCGAATACACACAAGCCGAAATCTCTATGCAAAAAGTAGTGAATACATTGGCTAGAACAAATTTCAATATGATTCATTAACAACTTTTTCCACACGTACGTGTACACAATGCCACAAAAGTAACGATCATTTTTGCAAAATTTTTACAATTGATTTTTCCTTTACTCATTCGGTTTACAAAAAAATACTTCGAATAAAATTTGTTCATAAAAAATATACTAACAACTTTTATTCGAAACATTTTTCCAAAAACCTGATTGAATATGGAACAAATCAATTAAACAAATTTTGAAAAAAGGAACACTACTTTTGGGGCCATGTGTACTTATACAAAGAATATTATAAAATAAAACAACCTTGGAACTTCAAAAAAAACAACATCGTCTAACCCGGAAATTCATTCAGTCGATCTCTGTGTGTCTCCATAATGCAGTCTGTTTCTCTCAAACCGCATTACATGAACTTTTTAAAATTAATATAATTTTTTGTATCTCCCCCTCCTCCAACGCCCTCATAATACTTCACTGCTAACATTTTATAATTTATTCAGAAAAATATTTGTTTAAAATGAAGAAAAGAAAAAAACAAATTCTTAATTCAGTTAAACAATAATCATAATAACAAACTTTGGTGTGAATGCCACCCGTGACCTCTATATATAGGCTAGAATGCCAGACTTGAGTTAGACCTACTACTACTACTACTAGAAACAGGCAAACTTAAGGTAGTACACTCGTAAAATTATTATTCTCTTACGGAATGAAAGTTAAAAAAATTATGAATGTTCAGTATTGGGAAACTTTAGCACTTGGATATGCTCTCTGGTGGGTAAATTATAAACTAGAGCTATTAGGTCGATGTTTTTTGTCGCAACCCTGTTGATATACCCTTAGGATTACAAGTCGCACTCTGGTGGACAACTAAGCAATTAGTGTTAGTCAGTTGAAATATTAAGCTCCGCCCTCTGCCAGAAATCGCAATAGCATGATTTTTGTTTGTTGTATTCTGGGGCAACCCAGAATACACAAAAGTAACAGACAAGTTTCCAGTTTTGATAATTTTCCTTTAATCTAAACCCTATTTTCTTTATTCGTGATTTTATTCAAACTTTTCTTAATGAAACTTTTGAAGATAAACTTAGGAGGGAGGGGGGGTAGGTTTAAGAAATTTTGAAGTTTTTTCCACTCAATTGGTCGCTCACAAATTATGTGTCAACTATTGATTGTATGAAAATATGTGTCAAACAAAAGTTGTTTATTTTTATGAGATTAACATTTTTTTGTTTCTAAAATTAAAATTTCGGTTTTTTTGGATACAGTTACCATTAAAAAAAAAAATCACCTCAAAATCTGTTCTCAGCCGCTTTAGCGTTATGCGGGAAAAAACAAAATATTTGAAAATCGATTATTAATATGTGACATCACATTCCATTTACCAAATTTAATATTATTTGGAAAATATTCTTCATGAACAGATGTTTTGTTGATCGTGTCTATATAGTTGTACCTCTATATACAGACTACATATTGTAGTTTATAGAGGTTAGTTATAAAAAATATTTAGTATAGATTACTGCACACAAAAAATGTAGTTTAAAGAGAAAGTAAGTTCGAGCAGTAACAACACAACACTTCATAATCATAACTGTTAGTTAGTGTTGTATTCTGACTAGTATCTATAGTGACTCTATTGTGTTATATGTATGTTGTATATTATACTATTAGTCACAAAAGTAGCGAGCCTTTTTCAAAAATTTAGATGATTTGTGCTTAATGTATTCGATTTTTGGAAAAAATGTTTCGAATAAATGTTGTTCGTATATTTATAATAAACAACTTTTAACCGAAGCAACCGTATGAATAAGACACAAGACAATTATAAAGTATTGAAAAAAATGTGCGCTACTTTTGTGGGGGGACCAAGTGTATACTTACTTGTATACAAATACACAACATTCTTTGGTCAAAGTAATCACCCACAAGAATGATGACGATTGTGTTCTGTCTGTATGCATGCATGACAGTGCCGTATCTATGCAAACAAAAAAGAGGGAGCCGATTCTACATTTTTATCTAGAATAACCACCACTAACCTCTACATATGGGTATAAACGGACCTAATGCAGCGCTATCTAACCGCCTCAACTAGCCAAGGTACTAAAATTTTGTGCGTGCAGTCGAAATACATGTGAAAGCCACTTCAATTGGGGTTAATGGCGCGTAATATAGGATAATCTATCCAGTTATACCGTGTGTGTTGGAAAGCTTTTCCAATAGAGAGTCAATGTTAAATATTATTTATTACTGGCTGGCCGTGTGGTTACTGTGTGAAGTCAGTCAGTACACATGAAATGAGAGTGGGTTAAATATGTTCATTGAATTCGTAACTTTAGTATGTGCATCACAAAATCCCCACTCTTAAATGACAGACTACCATACGCATACAGTATGCCTATACACTATCCAGATGTTTGTATGTATGACATGACTCTCATTACATGTGTACTGACTGACTTCACACAGTAACCACACGACCAGAAAAATTTGATACGTAGACTAAACGAATTTTCTTAAGAGAAAGGAATTATTGAAAAAAACCGGTTTCTTATAATTCCGTAAAGTATCGATAATTCGAAATTTCAACACTGTAGCTCTTTTCGTTCAGAAGATATTTCGGGGTCAAATCATCTTCTAATATTCCCTTAAGTAATAGCACTGTAGTGAGAAGTCCAAATGTGTCCCTTAAATTCGGCCTTGCGCACTACCGTTCTCTAGATAATGAATATGAAATTACGTTACCTTGGCGGCAATTTAATATTCATTTTAATTACTTTAAAATCGTAAATATTAAGAGTAACAGAAAAATGTTCAGGAGATAAAATTAACGTCCTACAACTTTACTTATGTAAAATTTTACCATTTTATATAATTTAATTGGGTATGTAGACTTCTCGCTTTAAACTTTGAAACTGCGGCACTGCATATATATACATATATATATATATATATATACATATATATATATATATATATATATATATATATATATATATATATATATATATATATATATGTGTATAGAATCAGGAAGGTTTTTTTTCCTTGTTTTACATCATTCAATCAACATGCACATTGCATTTTATAATAAAAATATGTACATTCTCTATTTGATAGATTAGAGAAAAAAATTTGTGTTGTGTTTTAGTGTCGGGGATTCGCGTTCGTTGTGCATCGTAAATTCTGTATCAAAAATGTTCATTTCCTGTGTGATTTTTTTAAAGAGAAATTTACATTTGCGCAATATTAAGCTATTAGTAACTGTCAAAACTGACAATATGTTTTAAAACTTTTTTCATGCGATTCAACGGTGTTTCACGCGTATACACACACTGCTTAGCAAAAAAAAAGTGGCGCAATTGACCAAATTAAAATATTTCCTGTTATTTGCGTTCAATTATAAGTTATTTTGCATTTCAACTACATTTTTATAAATTTGAATAAGTTTTATAATTATAAAAAAAGTATTTTATTTCTAGTTTCGGTTCAGTTTCTCGTAGGGTGTTGCCAAGGCAAAAGATTCAAGACTATTTGTGCTATCGTTTGAAAGTTTCAGAATGGGCATTGTGAAGTTTTTGAGATATCGATCGAATCATACAGACTTTAAAAGCGGAAAGATTCTACTTTTATTTCTAAAAAACGATTGTGGAAAAATTTTCTTAGAAAATTAATTTGATAGGAATGCAATTAAATATAAATTCTTTGAATTAATTCAATTCATTCACTACAAAAAAAAAACCACTAAAATTGACGTGTGGCTTTTCCAACATCCTTGTATCTACAAATTTGGATTCAAACTGCCATTTCCTAATAAAAAATAATTGATACACCCAAATATATAGAATCGTGGGCAGTTTAAAATGGCAACACCAATTTGAGTTGTTAGAAAAAAAAAACAAAACTGAATTGGCAAAATGAATTTACTTTCTTTATTTGAAATGCTGCATACACTTTATCATATGATAATTAACGAAGACTAAGATAGATATATACAAATAACATTATTAATTACGACATGTTTATGCACACGTTAACGTGTGCAATTAAAAAAAAATTCTTTACACGCTAATAGTTAAAACTGTAAATCATGGATACTACACAAGGATACCGAACTCCATGTAAACAAATAATTGGCTAAAAAAAGATGTCAGTAGTGTCGCTTCTATGCTGGAAACAGTGGTGAGAGTATAAGGCGCGAGTTTTAATTGAAAAACAAAGCGCATTTATAATATTATAAAAATTATTTACAACTAGCGACGCTAGTGGCATAAAAAGTAAATATTACTATTACCATTTCGTTGTCATATTTTGTCAATTATCCCGTTTGAGTTCGGTATCCTTGTGTAGTATCCATGTAGTATACATTTGTGTCTGGATAGTGTCCAGACACCAAACATCTGTTAGTGTGAACAGTCAAGAAATTTATGTCTGACATTTGTATCGAAACATGTCGTAGTCTAAAAGAAGTATTATTTGTATTCAGTTGATTTGTGTCGAATTCTTGTAGGTCTTTGAAAAAATGTAGGTTAGCGTGTAAATAGACACACAGACAGTCTAGCATGTTAATAATGCCAAGAATCACGGTACCTAAACATAATAATACTATTAAAATGGACTATAAAATTATAATTGATTAAACATGATTATTTATTAGTCGTTAACAAAATACAATTTTGTAGCTTTTAAATTTCGTAAAAATTAAAGAAAAATTTCATGTCCCCGATTTTGCCAAAACAACGTTATAAGCTAATTTGGACCTACTGAAAACGATGGCGTTGGTTAAAATACGATACGATCAACAGATTTTAAAATATCAGACCCATAGTGCTCTATAATTCAAAGCTGTATGATTTGAGAAGCAAAAATTTTGAAATCTGTTGGTCGGATGTTAAAATGAACCTGATTTTCGTAATGTTTGGGTCAAAATTACCCTAAAAAATGATTATGATTAAAATCGAGAACAATAATTTTCTTAACTTTTTTCGCATTTTTTCCAAGGGGTACCCCTTAACAAAATCGCGAAAATTGGAGAAAAATTTTATGCCTCCGATTTTGATAAAAACTTAGTTTTAAGCTAATTTGGACCTAGCGAAAACGATGGCGTTAGTTAAAATACGATACGATTAACGGTTTTCAAGATATCACATCCATAGTGCTAAAATTCCAAACTGTATGATTTGAGAAGCGAAAATTTTGAAATCTGTTGGTCGGACGTTAAAATGAACTTGATTTTCGTAATGTTTGGGTCAAAATTACCCTAAAAAATGATTATGATTAAAATCGAGAACAATAATTTTCTTAACTTTTTTCGCATTTTTTCCAAGGGGTACCCCTTAACAAAATCGTGAAAATTGGAGGAAAATTTTATGTCCCCGATTTTGATAAAAACTACGTTTTAAGCTAATTTGGACCTAGTGAAAAAGATGGCGTTGGTTAAAATACGATACGATTAACGGTTTTCAAGATATCACATCCATAGTGCTAAAATTCCAAACTGTATGAATTGAGAAGCGAAAATTTCGAAATGTGTTTGTCGGACGTTTAAATGAACCTGATTTTCGTAATATTTAGGTCAAAATTACCCTAGAAAATGATTTTTTTGTAAAATCGATAGCAAAATTTTTTCCGCATTTTTTATGAACACTTATTCCAAACATTTATGCCTGTGATCAATATTTTCATTACAAAGTCGGGACTTACGTTAGTATACCCTGGAATATTTACATATACCGGGTATAAAAATGATTTGGTTGCAATTTTTATAATTTTATTAAAAAACTTTCTCACGATTTGAAATTTGTAGCACAGGTAACGTTCTAAAAACAGTCTACAATACAACGAGATTTAAAAATAGATCAATATTTTATATAGAGTGTCAATATATTCACAGAGCTCTGCACACTATTAATATTATTGATTACAATTATTCTGACGACTCTCTCACAATATACAGTATACAAAATATACAATGGGCATCAAAATTTGATATTAGTTTTTAAAATTTTATAATTGAATAGTAATCTTATTCATACGGGTTTCGAAAAAAATCTTTCAATAAAAGCTGTTACTATATTTATAATGAACAACTTTTATTCAAAGCCTTTTTGTCGAAAACCGTATCAATAAGGCCACAAATCAATTAATAAAAATTTCAAAACATCAACTTTTGACGTCTATTCTACATAATAACAATCATTAAATTATACAAAATCCAATATAGTACTACACATGGCCCCAAAAGTAGCTTTCTTTTTTCAAATTTTATAATTGATTTATGCCTTATTCATTTCGGTTTTTCGAAAAAAATGTTTCGGAACATTTTCGGAATCATTCATTTTGCGAATGACAGGACAGCGCTTCACTTTAGTTCTTTTACCTCAGTTTCCCCTATTTCGTTGAAGGCTAGATGCCTCATTCTAGATCTGTATGGTCATTCTGCCAGAAGATGGAAGGACGTATCATTCGCCCTGTTACAGTCCGGGCAGATTGTACTGTTCTCCAACCTCATGAGTGCACCAGTGACCGGTAAACATTCTAACCAGATGGTTTATCTCTTTCCGGTTTTTGCCAATAAGCCATGTTGACCTTGCGGCATCTTTCCATTTTCTGTTCATAGACAGTCTTCTAGTTATTCCTAGATATGATTCCGGTCCTTGACATGAGAGTGCGGCTCTTTCACGGACGAGTTTGTCGACCGTTTCACACTCAAGTGACCTCTATCGTCCTTGCTAGGTTCTCCTGTGATTCCGCGCATTCGAGAACCAGAGATGTTATTTTAACGGAGGAAGATTGTTTTGAGTGCAGCTTGACTATGCGAGCAGATATAAACCCACCACTCAGTGCAACCCACTATTTCCTTCATATTTGCCACACAAATATAAAACAAGAAGGGAAAAAAATATACGATTGATAACTTTCATGTGAATTTCAACGGGTAGACAGCTATGTAATTTTTGTTATATCAACTTAGACTTGAGAATTAAGAAGTCGAGACAAGAAAACTAGCTAAATAATTGTATAATTATTAGCAGTATCTTTAAAATTCATTTCAAGGTTAAAAAATATTGTTCAAATTGAGTAATTCCTTGTTATTTATGAGAAAGTAAGTAAAAAATAAATAAAAATAAACAATTTTAAAATTTAAATATTCTCAAACACAATTGAATATAATTTAAATGTTTTAATTGCTTGATAGCATCCCATCCCATCCACAATCTATATCACGTGACTCATTTATTTCGTTTCATCTTTCAATTTATAAAACAAAACACAACAGGTCGCTCGCATCAGTCCGTCCGGTCATCTTAACTTTATATTACTTATGATTCGATGCAAGAAAGTGTATCAACGAAAAATAACTTTATATTATACTATCGCGAACAAAACTACTGAAGAACAACCTTGTACTTTAGAACCTATAACTTTTCGAAAAAAAATGTTAGAACAAAAATTATTCCTTTTAAATATACGAACAACTTTTATTTGAAACTTTTTTTTTGTAAACCGAATGGATTCGATACAAATCGACTAGAAAAATTTGTAAAAAAAAAAGTGCACCATTTTTTTTGACAGTGATAGTACTACTATCGTACATATAATACTCTCTTTAAATCGATAACTTAACGACTTGGTAACGCCAACTTTTATTTCTTTTTTAGAAACATAACCACTGTCATTTTTTAAAACTTTTTTAGCTAAGACGAATGGGCGGTTTCCAGGTTGTTTCTGGGGGGGGTTTTAGATTCTATTTTTACTTTCGAACGAAAATATGAGTTCGAATTTTTGATTAAAAATGGATTCTACTTGCAAGATTCATAATTCGTTACATAGGCTAGACAAATTTTTAGAGGAAGGGGAATCATATTGAACTTGAAATCAAAGATACTATCACAATTTTGGAAATTGGCTAAAAAATTACAAAGGCACCAGGGAACTCTATAGCACTTGGATATGCTCTCGGGTGGGTAAATTATAAACTAGAGCTAGAAGGTTGATGTTTCAAGTTTTGTGAGCGAGAGAGATCCCAATATAATGTCAAACAGTCCTGAAGGCATTGAGTTCATACAGTTTTATGCCGAGAGTTGCATGAAACTTTCTTAATGCTCGAAAGGATTTCGTTTTCCATAGGAATGTCGCAAATGTTTAGAGTTTCGAAGCATGAGGGCAACAAAATCGCTGATCACCTTCCCTACCGGACCCCTTGTTTTGAGTGCCCAACTTCTATTTCAAAGACGCACCTACATTTTAAATGGACAATCGTATGGCTCAGCTCTAACTCCTGGGAAAGCTCTAAAGGACCTCGTTGTCTATAACAATGTGTAGCAATTTTTTGGATTACAGATCATGAGGGTAACGAAATCTATGTTCGTTTATCGAATAGGAATGCCGAAGCATTCTTCTTAAGAACGGAGGGCATAGACAAACTAAGCTTTTCATAGATCACTCATTGAAGAAGGCTCTAAGATGATCCTGTCTTTAAGCAAATAAAACATTAAGATCATTACCAAACTTCTTGTTCTGGATATTGAGTTTCGGACTCAATATAGATGAGATAGTCATCTATATGTTTGTCAATGTACAAGCCTTTCTCTTATACCTTACTACCATAGGTGTTTAGTACAGAGACCCGTTAAAAAGGGTACCAGAGGTTGCAGGCTCGCATTTTCGAAATTTTTGTAAGGATGTTTCATCTCTGTGTGAAACATCTCACAGGAAAAGTCTTTCTCGAAATATAATTTAGATAATCTAACAGTTAGAAATTCAACGAAAAAAGGGCTGATTACATGATAATTTAAATTTGTTTACTTTTTGTAAGAAATTCTCAGTTATATTTATGTCTGTAGTGTCTAATTACAGCAAGAACATACGGGGTCCAGTTACTCCATTATGAACAAAAACCCCATCTGTTGCCATACTCCAGATTCATCTGCATATCAATCAGTAGCTCATATACAAATAAATATTAATACCATGAGTGTTACTTTTTAAAAAAAAATTATTTACACGCTATCGTGTAAACATTCAACTATGTTTTATTCAATTTATAACTTCCATTGTTTTAACAAAACCAGAACTAAATTCCAAATAAAGTTTACTATTTCCGCGACACACATAATCATGATTATCGTCAATATTATTTTAGCTAAACGGAAATATTTTTATTAAATAAACTCGACTACTCATATGTGATAGACAAACTCCTTGTGTTTTTTCCAATCAGTTTTAAGTAATGTGGTGTGAACAGCTACACACAACTTCTATATACAAACGTACAATGTTTGCAGGACTACGGTGGCAGACATTGCACTCATACATTTATAATATTGTTATCCGCCTTTTAAACATTATTTCATTCAATTAACAGATGAGGGAAGATTTCTCTAATGCCGGATCTTAGACCATACGAGTTTCGTGGTCGCGGTCTGGTGCCATGCTAGGGGGTCTATATAGATATTATATGCTTTAATAAACAAGTTTGGTATCTAGGGTAACGAAATATGTATGTACTAAGCACTGTTGTAATCAAATTTTTACGCTCGATTTAAGTTGAATCTATTCGGTTGCATCGCCTCCTATCAGAGATCTCAATATAGAGATTATATGCTTTAATAAACAAGTTTGGTATCTATGGTAACGAAATATGTATGTAATAAACACTGTTGTAATCAAATTTTTACACTCGATTGAAGTTGAATCCTTTCGATTTTCGGACAAAATATGTTCGCATAAGGAACAACTTTTGTTCCAAGTATTATTTTTCGAAAATCAAATGTTTAGTTTTCGTATAGCAAAATTCTTCGAAATTTTAACTGAAAGACCTATTATTACATTAAAATTTGATGTGAAATCTGAATTTTCACCTCTTTCCAAAGAAACAATATGGGAAAAGGTTATATATATATCAAATTTTATGTCACAAAATAAAGAGAACTCAATTTTAAGAGTTATTCTAGAAGAAAATTGGAATGAATCATTCATTTCCGGTGGGAAGATTTCGTCCAAAAGCTAATTTAAAGAATGTTTATTTTTGAGATATCTTATTCATGTATTTTTTTGCATTCAATAATCTCAAAACATCGATTTAGGTATTGGAACACATAACCTCCATATTATAGTCTGTATATAGAGGTAAAAGTACATGTATAGTGGACCGATACGATGTTGAACAACAAATAACTATTTATATTAAAACCTTGAGCAAAAATCTACATACTATTGAAATATTTTACAATTAAAAAAAAAAAGCAACAAAAAGAACATAATTTTTTAATTCGTATGCTGTGTTGCATCTATAAAATTTTCTTATCTACGATTTACGCCATTTTTATAGTATGAAAATTTATGAATTAAATATATAGTGTGACTACCGTGAAATTTGCTCACAATAGCGAATTGTTATTTTCATGTAGAAAATATGGAACCGCGAAGGTATTCCCAAGAAAAGTACCTTCGATCATTGGCGAAACTGTATATACAATGATCTGACTTTTTCTAAAGTTTTTATCATAAAATGTATCAAAATATCCCGCCCGTATACGGTTTCAAACTATCGTGTCGAATTGTGCTTTCGAATAAAATAATTTTCGTCATTTTGGAGCCCACAGTCCAAATATAAAATTAAGTGTAGTGACATTTCGGGTCCCAAACATCTAGAACTGTACCCCCTTTAAGACAAGCCCCTCCTCTAAAAAGAAATGCAGTTATACATACAATGTCTTTTACGGATTCGACAACATCCGGTCAAAAGTTATATTGCTCTTTTAAGTTATGTTTAGCCAATCTCACTTAAATGGCCTTGCTATGGTTATGAACTTGGTCCATCACTTTTCCTCCGCGAAAATTTCATGAGCTTGTCGTAGCCACTTCTCTGATTTGGAAAATTATCGTATAAGTTCATAGAAGAGCATTTGAGACATCCCCTTTCGTACTAATAAGCCTAATGCTTCATTCCTTTTAACGGCAGTTAAGTCCGATATCCAGATCAAAAACTGTATTGTTCGATGCCAAGGCTGATACCCGAAGATACTTTATTAGAGCGGAATTCTCAAAATTAAATATATACAAATATTTTTTATTTAAAGTAACAAATATTTGTATAATTTTCTATGACCAAGGCATAATTTGACGCTGGACCTTTCCAAAATATCAGAATCCCTTGACTTTCTAGGTTTTCCTCAACAAACACTATTTTTAGATAATTTATTAAATAAACGTTATTAGCTTGTAAACGAGTTTATCAAAACTCCTGATAAATGATCCTCCAATTTGTCTTAGACATAAACAATTCTAATTTGCTCTAAACATTTACAAAATTCCTATGAAAATCCTTATGATCCAAAGCTCTAAAACATATTAAAAGCGTATAATTATCATAAAATTACAGCTTAGAAATTCTTCGCACGTAACTAGTACACTCTGTATTTAGATAACAAGCATTTGAACATATCGTACACGTGTCTGATTATCAATTTTCAGAAATGACAAAATTGTTAAAGGTAAAACCGACCTAATTTACAGATAAAAACGTTCACCAAAGTTGAAAATTAATGCATTTTTGAAATTTTTCTCCATAAAATAATTCTTTTTAAATGTAGCCTACAAGGTTATAACGATTTCCGGGACAATAAAAATTCATAATTTATAAAAATCTATCTTGAAAATTTATCGTCCCCTCTGATATTCTAAATTAAATCTTATCCACGGTGCAAAAATTTCAAAAACCTGTTTCACTAGATAATTAATTATCGAAACACAAGCTCTTTTCTATAATTTTCTGTTTTCCCTAAGTAATCCCGAAGTTTTCCTTTTATCTAATATCTTTCTGTTTTTGAATTAACTCAGGGTCATCCAAAACGTTTTCGAGTGTATAATTGCCGACAAACTTTCATCGAAATAGGGTCCATCGTTTTCAGAATGAGGTCAATAAACGGTATAGATTAGTTTTCAGTTTCCAAAGGGGGTAACACATAACCTTAATCTAAGAAGCTAAACAAAATGTTCTTTCTTATGAAAGCCCTAACGAAATCGGTATCTCGTTCTGAAAGCTATCCCGAGGTAACAAACACTAACACGACGTTCTTCTTTACTCTATGAAAATCAATTCACTCGTTCTTAAGATTGTCTCGAAACAACAACGAGGGTCGGTAAGTATTTCTCCCGTTTAAATCTAAAACATTAGCCGAAATCATCAACAGACACCAACTAATTTTGTATTTTTATTGCGAGAATCAAATACATTTTTTTGATCACAAAAGGTTTTATCACTTGAACACACTACACGAAATCGCAAATTTGTATAACCTAAAACCGAGTCAAGAAAAATCCTAACCTTCGAATAAAATCCATTAAACCGGATAAATATATAAACAAACAAAATTTATACAACATTTCTGATTTAATAGTTAGAAAAACTGTTCGAAATCACAAAACAGTTTACTTGAATTTCATTTAAAAATGGAAAAAAATGATCCGAATGGAAAGTTCTAGAAACCATATTTGTTTATAAAAATTAATTCGAAAATACCTTTTTCCCAACACAGATTGAAATCAAAGTTCAAAAATATGTCCAACTATATAAAATAAAGTATGACGAATAATTTATGACCAATGGAACTTGTTTGAAACACTGAGGTAAACACAAGATTCCGACATTTTAACTTGAGTTGTGTACATTAAACAAAACACGATTGCATATGTATTTATTTAAAAAAACAAAAGAAGGTATTCAAATTAAAAAAATTAAACACAATAAAATTAATTTAAAACACATTCTTTTTCTCACCTGTGACAACTGCCAAAAAAACAAGAGTTATGATGGTAGTCTGAATCACCCACATGGCCAACGTTTTTGAAACGACCCGAATTTATTCAATCAATAATTCAATTATCAAATTCACTAAATCAAAATGTAAACTAGATCCATATTGAACACAATCAAAAATAATTATTTATGAATATAAAATCAGAAGAATGATTTGCAAATGTCTGTACAATTCACTTTTAATTCCATTGTGTGTCGTTTAACTACTTACATAACTGTACATTTACTCAGTATTTACGAAAAAATTCAATCGAAATATTTTAGAAAATTGTTGAACAAACCTTTTACTTTGAATTAGAAAAATAATAAATTGAATTTAAATACGTGGTATGAACTAAATATTAAAATAATAGGGCTGAGGACAGGCATTGTGTTGGCTAAACATGACTGCCACAAGATGTCTCTCGCAAGTTCATTGAAACTTGGGCCTCGAGGCCTTGCTCGTCATTAATATATCAATTAAATGAAAATTATTTGAACACCTACCTCAGAAACGCTATCCTCTTCACTTTCCGATGAATCTGACATAAATCGCGGCTGTTCCGAAAATGTTTCAGTTTCAGATTTTGTTGGACTCGATATGTTGGATTGGGGAGTAGACGATTTTATTACACCGTGCTGTCCATTCACTTGATCCTGTTTTTGATTATCTGCGACGGCTCCTTGTGCTACATTCTGCATTTTTATCTATCCTCAATAATATACGACATTAATCTGTGTTTTAATAACAGTTACAGTCACCATAAAAACACTTCTTTAAACAATATTTTTCTATCAATTTGTCGTCATTCACTACAGTTAATGCCCGCCATGTCTATATGGCGAAGTTCCCGGATGCCTTCGTCTGTTGTTCGTGCTCGATGCTGCTCTCTGATGCATATTTATTTTACTATTATCTACATTTATTTCAGATATATGCTGCCCTCCAATATATTATTTTATAAACACATAATACCGGCTATTTTCAATTATTTTATATATTTATTTATATTTTGTTTATTTTATAAACGAAGGCAAAAAAACCCTTAAACTCGGAAACCCCTTAAACTCGTCGCACTACCGTGCTCTAGATAGACAACTTTTAATTAATTTTGATTGGATTCAAAATGTTCTAAGAATTATTTCTTATAAAGCTTTAATTCATTTGCTTTGAAAAAAAACCCTGTTCTAAATAATCATATCCAAAAGCAGAGATTAGTCTGATTCAAGTATGCTTTATTAAAAAATTTAAGCGGTATTTTCAAATGTTGATTTAAAGTATCACTTTATCAAAATTTGGAAAAATGGAATTTAAAATAGGTTTTTATATAATACATCCATTTCTATCGGCTGATTTTTCAACAAAAATAGGTTTTTCCACATATTTTTATTTGTTTTTATTTGTATACTTATCAATAGGTTTGGAGCAAAAGGATGTTTATTTCTGAAATGAAAGTAAGATATTAAATTTTTGTACGGATTGTTCTAGACTAAAACTAAAATGTAATTTTAAAATAGTTATTGAACCTAATTAAGGGCTTAATATACATTTGAATAATATTATACAAATTTGAACGTATATTAGGCTATAATATGAACTGGAATTTGCTAATAAGGACTCCTTCACTAATCTTAAATTTTTGTTGTTGAAAATGATAAAAGATGGAGCTAAAATTTACATTATTAAATCTTAAGTCATAAAAAATAATTGCTAATCTAATTAAAACCTTTTAAATTTAAAAAAGTTTCATGTTTATAAGTGTAACCACCATATGTAGACTATAGCATGTATATATAGAGGTCCCAAATCTTTTATCGCGCATAACTTTTTGCTATAATAATTACGATAAAAACACATTTTGTACAATTTTTTTTTCATAAAATTTTGTATCCTATAACTTTTGTACGAAACTCTTTTTCATATCTATTATAGTTTCTGATATCTATATATCTATTACCTTAATATATTTCTTTTTTTAGAAACTGTGATAGATATGAAAAAAAAGTTTCATACAAAAGTTGTGGAAACAAATTTTTACGAAAAAGAGTATTCTCCTAATTGCTATAGAAAGAAAGTTATGCGTGATAAAAGACTTTGAGGAGATTTACCGGCTTTCAGATCAAGTTCTTGAAGGGTTGCCCCTAGACCAGTGACAGAAGTCACTATATGTATACTATCTTTTCTGAAAGTTTCATCCCCTACAAAATGGGTATCGTTTTTTAGGGTCGCCGCTCCTACTAATAGAATTGGTGTGAAGAAAACTTAAGAAAATAGTTGCAGTCTTGATAAAAACTAAAATTATTAAAATATTTTCTAGTGTAAAAATATTATACAGACTTCTAGACATAAAATGGAATGAGGGGTTGAGAGGCATTTAAACAATTATAGTGACCTCTTCAATAATATAAACATAAATAAATAAATAATTCATAAATTTTGATACAAAGTCGTAATTAATCATAGTCTAAGAGTTAACATGAAAGCACACTTGCGGCATTTCAGTTAAGTTCATGTTGAGTTGAAATTATTCTATTAAACTTGTGTCTCATATGTAATGGCCGGGGATCTCGACCCTGGGTTGCTTTAGGCATAGCAGGTCTTCTAGTTATACCCGATATATATAATATATACTAGGATATATTGGTCTGGAGTGTCAGAGGCCGTGGGTTCGATTCCCATCTTAGATGTGTATGATTTTTCATATCAAGCATTTGATGTCAAAGAATGAGTTACCAATTTTCAGACATATTTACTTAAATGTCAAATTAAGTAAACGCTAGTCACTTCCTGTGGTATAATACAAAACGAAAGGCAACCATACGAACAATGGATAAATAGACGCTAATTTAGAAAAAAAATTAATGAAAAAGATATATTAAGTTTAGTCCCGAATTTCTAACTGTTGAAAATATTGATCATAGAAACAAAATTTTTGGTATAGGTGTTAATAAAATGACCTATTAGTCCATTTCCGTATATAGGTTCATCCGTCCGTCAAAACTCGAAAACGAAAACATATAACGAGCTGAAATTTTGTGTGTGTCCTGAACGGGAAAAATAGGACCGCGCATCCCTAAACAACTTTTGTTTGAATCTTTTTTTTATAAATTGAACAGTTTTCGCATTGATAATGAACTAAGTATATACGGGATATTTAAGCAATTAACTCAGTTATTTATGATTATCATTTATTTTAAATTGATTAATTTAATTTGATGACAAATATATGGACAGTGGTTTCGGTATTTCGTGCTTCAGTTGCCCACAAGGTAATGATCCGGAACAGACCTTGCTTAAATATCGAAAAAGACCTTATACTGAAGTCTGCCTTGTTACTAGAGCTCTTAGACTATCATGTTAATTATATTTAAAAATTGAACAATTAATTAATTGTCTTATCTAATAGTAATTGTTCATGACATTATGAATGTCATGTGAAGATTTTACGTATTTAGGTTAAACTTTGGTTACAACGCATAATATTCAACAAAATGGTGAAATACATTTAATCTAATTTTAATTGTAGTTGAATGGAACATTTAAAAGTTAATCCTTATCATTTTTTATTCAAAATTGCCGACATACGGCGCTTAAAAAGTGTGTCAAGTTACAATTATAATTTGTAGTAATATTTTAGAAGACCGTCGAATGAGACCACGTAGATATATGTTCGATAAAAAGATTAGAAAGGGTCTACAGCAAAAGGCGTAGATCCTGGCGCTCTTTTTTGAACTGGTATATATAATATATACCAGGGTTTATTAAGTTTAGTACCGACTTTGTATTGGTTGAAAATATTGATCGCAAAAAAACTTTTGGTATAGGTGTTCATAAAATGACCTAATTATAGTCCATTTGACTAGAAAGGTCTACTTGCCATGCTCCCCTCTGCTACTACTCCTACTAGCACTACTAACAACGAGAACAATAATCCAAACTCTCCAAAAGTTTGTAACCTAGTCAGTTAATTGTTATTTTCACTTGTTTTTTTCCCAATCTCGCAGCACGTACTGAGCAGAATGGCGTCACAAGTTTCTTAGAATCTGTCAAGTGTCCTGGCTAAAATCTAGGTTAGATTTACTACTTGATTAAGGAGTTACTTGTTCTGAAGACGACCATTATCTAGCATTTGTATTGTTTTACAAACAATATTTATATAACCTCAAGGGTGAAGGGATCCTAGAATTAAAAGAGATAATGATCACATATGTCATAGATATGTGATCACATATGTCATAGATATTGATATGACGTCATATCAATATGCAAACATATTTTTTGTTTAATGTTTATAAACAAACAATGCTCATGTTTTTTCCAGATATTTTTCATATTAAAAAACGTCATTGCACATTCGATCTAGATTAGATAAAAAATTTAATAAACAAATGCAACGTAAATTCATTTCCAAATATTTACGAAATGAGTGTTACTTTTTCAAATTTTCTAGGGGATCACGCGATTACTCCACTAAAAAAAACAAAAACAAGTTTATAATCTAACGTATTGTAAATGTATGTATATTCATAAGCGTTAAGAATGAATGCAGGTGTTCAAGCAGAAATTGTTGCAAAACCATTTATGAAAAAAAAGTTTCAAACAAATATTTTTTGTTTTTTAAAAAGGGATATTTTTTGTATCTGAACTTTTGTTCGATCTCTTGCGGTGTAAAAGATATAGGGTGACATCTCAACTAAACATATCTTCTCAGATGTACGAACGTCAAAAGATTTTCTCAAAACTAATATTTGTTTAAATGTACAGTGTCTGCAAAGCTCTGTGAGATTTCAATATTTTGGATGTAAATACCTGTGGCTAGTTTATTATATACAGGAGTGGCTAGAACAGATCAAGGCCGAGCGGAAAACTTAGCCGAGAGCTTTTGAGGAAGGAGGTGATGTAACCACAGGCAACTCAAATAACCCAATAACCCTGGAGACTTACGATGACACTATGCACACTAGATTTAAATATCAAACTCGGTCTCCTGGGTTACAAACTTTTGGAGAGTTTGGATTATTGTTCTCGTTGTTAGTAGTACTATTTTACGGACCCCTAAGGAAGACATCCTCTCAATTATAAATATAAACTAGCTTAATTCCCCGGCGTTGTCCGTGGAAAGCTAATCTTTTTCCCCGGCATTGAAAAAGAAAAGCCACTTTTAGAGTCGATGGTGTCTATTCTTATTCTAATTTTTAAATTTTTTTCGGTGCTCCCGCCAATGTTATTTTGCTTCCCAGAACCTCCACCAACATATATAATTTGTTAATAACTTGATTACAGCGGATCCTAGATCTTAGCATAGCAATGAACCGTCGTATCGACAAAACAAATGTATTCTGTGAATATGACCTTAATCGGTTCAGTCGTTCAGAAGTTACACGCTTTTTAAGAAACGCACCAACGATTATAATACATATATAAAGATTTTGTTTTAATAATTTAAAACGTAATAAAAAGCTATATATCTACATAAATAAACCTTTAGTTTAGTGAGAATGGAATATTTATTGTTGGGTTCATGCATTTTTAAAGTGGTCATCAAATATGATTTATTGATTTAGGTATTGCGAATAATTTAAATAATAAAAATAGCAGAAGACTATTCATTCACACATTCAAATATAATGCGTAAAACATTATTCTGAGAAAGTTCACAATTGCAAAATACATGAGATTACAAAGTGATTTTATTGGCATTGAAAATTTGTTGAAAGTTTTTATTTTATTTTTTCAAATTTTGACTTCCATAATTCTTCTTATTTTTCACGTGGATTTTATGAACAGTTTTACTACGCAGATATCTGAATAGAATATCCAAATATAATATGCAATCTAGAAAATAGCTGATTATACACAAATTTGTCATTGAAATATATTTTAAAATTAATATTTTGCGAATAAACATAGGGCTGCAAACTATGCAAATTCCGAATACTACTTGGAAAATACGTATTGTACAATTTTTTAAATACTCTGTATACACTGAATTCATTATCAGTGCGTGAACTGTTTATTATATTTGTTAAACACGCATAAATGAAAAAAAATTTATTGTTTTTGATGTTCCTGGTTTACACAAAATCATTACACCAATGCCTTACAAGTTGCCTACTTTAAAAAAAGGTCCCACGCTATTTTTTTGCTTGTGAATAACTGGAAAAAACGATTTTTCTTAAAGATAAAACCTAGTCTAGATCGACTTTTTGACCCCGAAAACCCATTAAATGTTAATTAGATGGGTTGTGCACGTACGGTTTGAGGGCATGGTTATCTTGCGCGGTGGCAACGGGAACTGGTCACCGAGATCGTACAATTTAATGCCTTTAGACTTCTTCCTTTGGAACAAACCACAAACAAATGATGTCCTCAAAGTAAATATAACACAACTTGTTTTATTTACATTTAAAATTCGATCGTCCTTATTGAAAGACCCTGTATATACAGAGTGTATAACAATGGAAGTTAAAAAAGAAGTATGTATATATTTTAAATATTGAAAATAAAATTTTTATGATAGCTCATTTTAAAATTTGCATGAATTACGTTTTTTTTATTATGATTATTTAGATCTAATAATAATTATAAAATTGATAAATGTTGTAAGTATTGTAGTATATATATATTAGTGATATGATGCAATCCAAACAGGTATTTAAGTATATAGAAAGAATATATGCATAGTAGCTATATCTATCTATAATTATTGTATGGTATTTTATAGATCCATAATTAATTTTAATTCCAAATTAATTACAAGAAATGTATTTACTTATATTTACTTTCAAAGAATATTGTCCATAAAAATATTTACATGAAAATGTATATTTTGTCTAAGTGATTTAACTAACATCCGATATAGGCCTAAGGCTAATTAACTATAGTACACATGGCCACAAAAGTTGATGTGATTTTTATATATTTTATAATTGATTTTTGCCTTATGGATTCGGTTTTCGAAAAAAAATACTTCGAATAAAAATTGTTCATTAGAAATATAGTAACAAGTTTAATTCGAAAATTTGTTTCGAAAACCAAATGAATAATGGCACTAATCAACTATACAATTTATAAAAAAAAATGACATCAACTTTTGTGGCCAAGTGTATATGAAATGATTTATGACTTCCAAGAAAATTTTAAACACCTCAATTTTATAATTTTTTAATGGAATTAATCTTATAATCGAGATATTAATGAAATTTATTTGTCACCATCGAAGGCGGAAAATTTGCAGACCTAAGGCTATCGTCTATTTAGACTTCATCCGACCTTGTCCGTATCTGTTGTTTCAGCTAATGAGTTTCCTAAGTTTCCCCAAATTTGTTCGAAATAATTTCTAATAAGTAATGACTCCGATAAATTAATAGAAAATAAATCTTGATCCTTTTGCCATTTTAAACGAAATAAAAAATAAGTGAATATAATATAAAAACTGAGTTAATTGCATAAATACTCGGTATCTTCATTATCAATGCGAGAACTATTTATTTTAATTTTATACACGCACAAATGTATAAAAATACGCAAAGTAGTTTGTAAAGGTGCTACACAAATGTTTAAGCTGAAATTGTGGCGAAAATATTCAGTTATGCAAAAACGTTTTTAGTTTAAAAAAAAAAGAACATTTGCTATCCTAAAATATTTTTTCTTACTGTTTCAAAGATGTCTAATTTCCCATCTGGAGGTTTCCTGGTCTACAATTTTGATGTCCCTTAAGAAAAATAATTTTTTTTTTTTAAATTTATAGCCATTTTAATACGGATCAGATATGGGTCTCAAAAGTACCGCTCATTTTTCAAAAATTTTTAATTGATTTGTTTTTGGGAAAATTTTTCGAACAAAAGTTGTTAGTATATGTATCACTATTGTGGTCCATAATACATGCCAATAACTCGATATATCATGCCGACCAGTTAAAAAAAGTACTTTCGACAAAAATACGTTTAAAGTCTGACGCGCGTCGAACCGATACCCCGCGATCCTATCTACCGTATTAAAATGGCTATAAATTTTTAAAATTTTCTTTCCCTTTTAGGGACATGTTTTTAAAGATCTATACTTTCAGGAAAAAGGAAATAAAAATCGAATTTTTCAAAATTATAGACTTGGAAAACTCCATAACGACGATAGTGACCTATAACGATGCCCTTAAATATAAATCTTTTCAATAATCTTCTTTATTTGATCATATTTTCAAAAGTATTTCCCCATTTTTATAATCAATATTTCAAGAATATTTTCAAATTACGCACAAAATTTCAAATAAAATTGCATAGTTGTAAAAATTCTATAAATAGTATTAAACAAAATATTTGTTTGGAAGTTATAGAAATACCATTTGATTAAATCTTTGAAAGCATTACATCAGCTTTCTTGTATTATTGGTTGGTAGTTCGTTTGTGTATTTATTTATTTATTTACAAACAATACAACAAGTTGGGATCTGGTCTGCTGCATAGCCAGTAAGCTTGTTATTATTAATACAATGTCACACACAAACAATCATGTGCATTATTCACATACATGTGCATATTATATTATATGCTAAGTTAGCAAGGTATTACTCGAACATCATTTGTATTTCATCATTTTTTTTTTCAAAAACTTTTTGAAAAATATATAAATTAACGTAAAAAAAAAACAGTGTCGGAGTTGTAGGTTTCAATTCAATTTTTTTTAAGAAGCCATTGGGTCTATCCACTATTTAATATAGCCATTGGGGAATAAAAATTAAAATCTGAAAAAGAGGTCCTCCATACATGTTATATGCACCTGCAGAAACCGGCAGGATGTCAGATATAGAATGTTTGGGTCCGAAACTTTGGATCCATCAGTCCTGGGAGCAATCCTGGCGGAGAAGTTGTGGGCCTTCTGTGCGGCATCCGGCCTCGACAGAATCCTATAGCTTCATCTGCTTAGAATGGCGCCTCTTACCCGGAGACTTCTCACCTTCGGGTAACAGGTTGTTCTCAAGGAGGGCATAGAGGTCCCCTTAGTCTAGGTGCTAGGGACCCACTTGCGGTACCCCTCTTTCTAATTTTTATTAAATATATGCAGAATATTCCATACAGTAATATTGTAACAAGTTGTTCAAATTTTATGAACGGGAATGTTTTATGAATTAGCTAATCGAACTATCTCTGGACTATGGATACAGTAACCGGCTATGCTTGAGAAGATTTTCTGCAGTTTCCTTCACGAAATCCAGATGAATATCGGCATAGTTCCTATCAAAGTCGGCTGCAGCCGCATATCTTACCAATTCCTAGTCTACTCACAAATTCCTTCCACTCCACTCACATCCTCAAATCCTTAGGCATCACAATGAACCTTATGGTCGAAGTGTACCCCATCCAGGGCAGCCTCTACAATCTATCTATATCTGTATAAATGGACGAATTATGTTTTCTTCTTCTGGCACTAAAGCGCCAGACTATCGTCTTATTGCAAATCCTACACTGG
Organism: Nineta flava; assembly: GCA_963920215.1. Taxonomy (NCBI): domain Eukaryota; kingdom Metazoa; phylum Arthropoda; class Insecta; order Neuroptera; family Chrysopidae; genus Nineta; species Nineta flava. Next base: position 68,205,167 of record OY986045.1, read on the forward strand.
AGATAATTGAATATAATTTATAGAATTTGTTACCCTAGGCAACTAGTGCCGTCACTGCGTGAGATAAATATATTTAAGTATAATTTCGTTCATTAATAATTATTATTTACTTTATTTACAACTAATTTAATTTGTTTTTTTTTTCTGCAAAATTTATAATATCGTCATTGATATGTCAAAACAATTTGTGTCTAATTAATTAAGCAAATATAAAATATCACATATTTTTTTAATGGAATATTTGGATAGTGTGAATTAGTTTTTTCAATGGAGATAATTATTTTCGTAATAGCGGGGTTGTTCAATTATCAACAATCCAAAATATTAAAATATTATGTCTAAAAAGATTACTTATATCAAACGACTGCGTTCAAAAATGGATATGTCTAGAGCACGGTAGTGCGACAGGCCCGAGTATAAGGAGTTGGTGCTTGTGTACGTTACCGTGATATTACTAGTCCTTAAATCAAATTTTCATTAGACAGAATAAAAACGTAGGGCCTACACAAGATATTCTTTAAAGTTGACATTTGGCATACAGTTAGATCTAGTACCTAAGGCACAGGGAAAATTGTGAATGAAATCACGAAATTTATATCGAGAAATAGAAAATTTTTGCAAATATTATTTTGATAAAAATAACATTATAAATGCATATAGAATTGTAGTCTTCTGTGATTAGTCCAAGCTTATCCAAGCTCAATTCCTATTGGTCAACGGTAAAGTCTGTGCTAGCATAAATATTATTCTCAACTTATGAGATACCATTTGAATTCTATACTTTAGTGAAGAATGAGCTAAAAATTTTGTTTATTTGATAAAAAAATAATAATTTTTGTAAATTAATTTCGTAATAATCACTCTGTTGATTGAATAAATCAACATCAATTTTAATAATGAGTTTCAAACATAATTAATATTTAAGAAAAAAAAAACCATAAAAATGTGGAAAATAAATAAATAAGAAATTAAAACAAATAAAATTTTCCTAGCTTTTCCAAATACAACGATGAAAACAAGTAGAAAAATTCCTAGAATAATACACGGTGGCAAATCTTCAAATATTTCCATTGAAAAAAAAAATGATTAGAACTAAGTTATCAAATTTTTTTTCAGCAACTGTATATTTTTCAATGATTATATATATAATTATCTTGAATATCGGATGTTAAATGTCCGCTGTTCGGTCGAAAATATCTCTAATCAACTATATAAGACCTTGGATGTTTCAACGAAGAAACTATCTCAAAGGAATGTATAAGGAGTAGATCTTTTCTTAACTATTTTTGAGCCTTATTCAGTTGTAATAAAAAAAATTCCGAGTTCTTAAAAAATCGCGTATGATTGCCGATTTTTCTAGATTTCCCACATTATATTTTTATATATGGCTGATTTTTTAATGCATACTTTTAATGACCCTTAGGAAATTCAGTTTTGCTATTTAATACTTTTCACAATCTAGTTACAAGTAGTTTAGATCAGAATAAAGGAATTTATCCGTTCGAAACAATGCCATCCATCAACGCCTATGAAATCAGTGATCGTTTAGCGGATAAGGATGCAAAATCACCTTTCGTTGGAGTGCCCAACTCCAACATAATGGAAACGCAAACATCTTGGCATTTATCCAGAAACTCTATAAAAATATAGAGTTTTCAACGAGTTTCAACAAAGTTTTTCATCTAAATTAAATCAATAAAAATTATACTGAATTAACAACTCAATTAATTCTTTTGCGATAAATGAATGATAAAAAAAAGAACTGCTTCTATATTTTCTGCAATAATCTATTTACAAAATAATTTTATTTATATTATTAATTTGAAATAAATATAAATTTATAAATAAAATAATAATTTGACAAATAATAAAAAAAAAAAACAAAACATGATATTATTTATGTTTTACATCAGACGCATAAGTCGTCCCATCCCACTCCACTCACTGATTTTGAATAGAGAGATCGTTGCGCCGCCACTCGGACTCGACCAAACACAATTCATATAAAACGTTTTAGCGCCAATACAAAATCAATCAGTTTTCAATCATCAACTTTGAGTAATAATACCAAGCGCATACTTACAAATCGCTTTGTGTGATATTTTTGTATCAAAGTGAATCTCTCTCGTATTTATAATATTTTTACCTGTTTTTTTTTTTTTATATTTATTTATTAAATAGTTTTTACTGTACAGTAAAACACGCTTTTATTTATTTTGTATATTTATATCGAAAGTAAAAATGCACGTTGCAATTATCGGTGCTGGAGCTTCGGGTTTATGTTCAGCTCGACATGCTTTAGCGAGTAATTTAAAAGTTACGCTGTTTGAACAAGCGGCCGAATTAGGTGGAACTTGGGTGTATACGGATAATGTGGGAACGGATCAATATGGAATGCCGATACATACCAGCATGTATAAAGGTTTAAGGTAAGAAGAATTTTAGATTATTTGGAAATTATTTAGAAAATTCGATTCAAGTGTTTTTTTTTTTTTTTTTGCTCGATTAATAATTATAATTTTGGAGAAAAGTATCTGGCTTTTTGTTGTTGCTTGATTGGTGTATTCGAAATATTTCGAAAATTTGATCATTTAATTACTATTTTGAGTGTGAGGTGAAACATTTTTAATGACCATATTGTAAATATTAAACTAGGTCAGTTATTTAAAGTTTTGTTAAGTACGCGAAAAATGTGATTCGCTACAAAAACGTTGCAAGTTTTTTGTATATTTGCGTTAAGATTTTCGTGCTAACACCTGGATGAAACCTGTTAAAAGATCAACGGTACAATCTACAGTATATTTGTCCGATTTTTTATTTCCTGAATGTTGATTTATGTCATGTACAATTTCAATTTCCTGAATCAAATCTTAAAGTGGTTTTCCTATCTTGCAGTTGATTTGTGGCGAATCCCTTTGGTTTTCGAGAAAATATTTCAAATAAAAATTGTTTGTTATAAAAATACTAACAACTTTTATTCTAAGCATTTTTCTCGTAAACCAAATGTATTCGACACAAATCAACTTAAAAAAACATGTGAAAATAACAATTAACTGAATTGATTACTGAAATACCTGATATATACTGCATTTATGAAAAAGTTGTTTATTATAAAAAAAGGAACATTTTTGTCTTTAAATTTTTCTTCTATCTCTTATGGTTTCAAAGATGGATATTTTCGCCCCCTGGCGAGGGGATGCACAGTCTGATTTTACCCATTCACGAACTTGACCTTATTTATTAAGTCTAGAACATATAAACAAAATTTCTACTCGTTATCTCTTTTCGTTTTTGAGTTACCTTGTCTACAGATAGACAGACGGGTGGAAATGCGGAAATGAACTAATTACAATGTTGGGACTAAACTTTATACATTTTTATGTATATTTATATATACCGAGTATAAAAACGCCATTTTTGGATTTGAAAGATACATCGGACATTCAATAACAGAATAACGAAAATTAAATAAATAATTAGAAGCATTATTAAATTAATAAACGAAATTTCTTTGACAAGAAATCGACATGTTCCTATGACATTAGGCGCGATGCGAGGTCTAGACACAGAAATAAATGATGCAATGTAGTAAAGTTATTAAAAATGCCGAAGGCATCGACGCATAGTTGCATGTTTTGATGTGCTCAAGGAGTTCACCTTCCGTGTAAGTACTGATGAACAGATAGCACATCTAATCTGATGCAATTTAGACCTTCATTGTAATCATAGTGTTGTTGTTTATCTTTTATAAAAACTTGTTCTTTTAATCTCTGAGTTTGTTCGAACCCGGTACAAGAAAATGTTAATTCTAATAATTGAATATTAATTATTAATTTTCATTCATTTTTTGTCTAATTAATAATTATTTTAATTAATAAATTAATAATAATGGACAAAATAATATTAAACAATCTATAATTTTATATATAGGCAATGATTATAACATAACTGTTTTAATGTTTGCCTATCTTGAAAATTGAGTTATTCTGAACTCTGTTGGATAAATTATAATTAGCAGGTGTATTTTTTCTGCCCCAAACTCCGTGATATACCCTTCGGTCAACAAGTTTAGTGGTTGCACTCTGGCGAACAACTGAGAAACTACTTTTGGTAGGTTGAAATATTAAACTATTAAGGTTGAAAAATTGCAACCTTACCAACTAACTTTATAAAAATTTCTTCAAATATTAATCGATTTTAGTTCGATCAACATTCTTCAATACTCCCAGATCAAAGTAGTTTTAGTATTGGTGTTTGTTCCTTAGGACTATGACATCAGATGGACATAATTAGAAACAGAGTAGTCAGGCTCAACTGTGATAGTTACCTATGCGTTACTAGATTTACGTTAATAATAAAATAAACACAAAAATTATTATTTTGTTAATGAAACTGTTTTTATGAAAAATATAACTAATTATTGAAATGTAGCCTGACTAAAGCCATCATTTTGGAGTATGACGTCATGAGTAACTTTACTAATAGTTACTTCTTAACTATTAGTCCGAACACAGTCCTGACCTCTACAACAAGTACGGATTTAAGTATATATTCATAAATTAATCACGTGAAGTAAATAAAAGTTCGACTATATTATATAATTTTTTTTTTGTTGGGAGCATACGGATCAATTATTTAGCACATGTTCGTACCCCTTCTTTTTTTTATAAAGAAGACATTTTTTTTATTAATCGAATATGTTTACAACAAATTAATATTAAAATTGACCTGTAACATAAAATTATTTAAAAAAAAAATAAAACTTACACAAAGGTTATCACTTGTAAATAACAGAATCTAGAATTTAACTGGATTATCGGTTCTTGATAAACAACAACACATCTGTATATCTAAAATATTCAGAACAGAACAGAAAAAACGGAACTTATGTAACATTTTAATAAAAAAAAAAAAATCATTTAATTAAGATTAATGTTTTAATGAAAAGTACTTTGATCGATCCCGATTATTCATTTGATCTTTGATAAACATTTTGTATGATGTTCTAATCTTGTGTAATATTCATAATTTATTTAAGGTAGTTCTTTCCCGATAGTTCAGTCAACAATTTTTAGCTTACTACATGTTATACGTATCTGCAGAACTAAGATGCTAGACCAAGTTTTTATATACTACGTACTATAATTCTCAATATATTAATTGACGAATCGAAAAGTGATGAGTTTTTTGTAGGAAATTTTAAGCTCTACAACTTTTAATCAATGCATATTTTTCGAAATTTTAATATATTTCGAGTTATTTATCAAAAACTCGAGTTATGACATATTTTGATAAGCATAATCACTACTCAAAAGTTATGTGGAAATGTCTATGATTATAAGTATGTTGGATTGCGACAGCCAATGAGTAATTAGTGAGGTGTGACCATATTTCAAATAATAAAATATATTATTCATTTTATTTGAAATATGGTCACATCTTACGGATCGCTCATTGGCTGCAATAATCCAGTAAACTTAAAATCATTGTTCTACATTTTCTACACAACTTTTGATAAGTGATAGTACCTTTTGGTTAGGAAGTCTAAATAATAATTTTTCATGTCATCTAAATTAATTTACTTTATTTTTATTTTCAGAACAAATTTACCAAAAGAAATGATGGGATTCCCCGATTTTCCTGTACCCGCAGATCAATGTTCTTATGTTCCACAAAAGAAAATTCTCAATTTCCTCGATTTATATGCTCAACATTTCGGCGTTAAAGAACATATTAAAGTAAGTTATTTTCCAGATGCAAATTCCCAATCAAAATTTTGGACGTTTTACTAAAATACAATTTTGTCCTGTTTATAGTATTTCAATCATGTAAAAACCGTTCGTCCACTCGAAGATAAATGGGAAATTGTCTCAATGGATGTTCGTACAAAAATCGTAACCAGTTACATATTCGATGCAGTGATGGTATGCAATGGTCATTACAATACACCAAATATACCACAACTGAAAGGTATCAAAAATTTCCAAGGACTTCAAGAGCACAGTCATAACTATCGAGATCCCGATATGTTCGAAAATAAAACGGTCCTTGTTATTGGTGCTGGACCATCTGGTTTAGATTTAGCTATACAAATTTCACAAAAGGCTGATAAAGTTTTTCTAAGTCATCATATTCAAGATAGTATGACTACAACGTTTCCGGAGAAAATTGTTCAAGTTCCTGATGTTTCGTTAGTGCGTGAAAACGAAGTGGAATTCTCTGATAAAAGTCTACATCACGTTGATATCATCTTCTATTGCACCGGTAAGTTTAAAGAATTCTTATCCTGCCGTTTAAAATATCTATTGTACCTGCCCTAAGGATTTTTCTGAAAGCCATTCCGCAAATATCTTTGTGTGTTGGTATAACCCAAGATAGTTGAAGTTCCCCTCTGTAAACGAATTTATATAAGATTTGCATACTTTCGAAAGTACTTCGAAAATATCCTTGGGATTTAGTATATCCCAAGGTAATTGGTGTTGCCTTTTGTAGTCGAAAGATCTTTATTCTACAAGTTATGCATTAGGGATTCCCCTTCTCATGATAGAATCTGAGCTGATCAAGAAACTCAGCCCTAATGCACTCTGTTTGGGCAATCTATACATTTCTTTTGGCTCTGAGGCTCATAAAGGACGATTCTAAACCATTTAAAGGAATGCTAAAAGATGCACTGTAACTCAAAATTTTGATCTAAATCTAAAGATGTCTCTGTATTTTAATTTGGCTAATATTTAGAGGATTTGATTTAGCTCAAGCTAGCTGGTTCTTTCCTTTCAGTCAGGATCTCATATTCATAAAAGTTTTAAGCCTCGTCAAAATTATCATTTGACTTGATCCAAGCTGCAAGTGCTCCAATACATCTTGCATAATGACTAATCCATCATTAGTGCTAAAGTTGTGGATCGAGTCACCAGTTTGTTGGACTCTCTGAGACAGTATTGCTTAGGAAAGAGTTTAGCCAAGATTAAAAAATAATAATCTCAAGTCAAACGCTTATTGCACTTACTTTTGCTATGAACCTAGTATTATTGGTCAATACATTTTTTTTGGGCACTAAAACATCTAAATTTATTCCAAGACTAATACATCGACATCAAGATTGTGAGAAATCATATGTATTCCACTACCATAACGTCTTAGATAGCTCAGACGCAGAACGTCGATCTAGAATGCCAGAGGTCGAGAGTTCGATTCCCAAACATTTAATGTCAAATAATGTTAATTGACTGTTAACTCATCAAAAAAATTTTTTACTTCCAGGTTACAATTACAGTTTCCCATTCCTTAGCGAAGAATGTGGCATCAACGTGGATGATAACTACATCAAACCACTCTACAAACATATCGTTAATATTAATTACCCAACGATGGGATTCGTGGGTATCCCCTTCTACGTATGTACCTTCCACATGTTCGACTTACAAGCCCGCTTCTTCATTGCCACCCTAAATGGCACACTTCAGCTACCGACCAAAGATGCAATGCAACTGGATACGGATGAAGAGATGGCTGCTCGTTGGGCACGCGGTTACACCAAACGACAAGCTCATTTAATGGGTCCAGCTCAAGAGAAATACTACGCGGATCTTGCATCTATGGCCAGCCTCAAAGCGATACCGCCAGTAATGATCAAACTGCATAAAGAGAGTATGCGAAGGTTAATGGAGGACTTTGTGAATTATCGTAATGATGTATATCGTATTGTCGATGAAGATAATTTCGTACGACTAGATAGTGTGATGGGAAGTACGTGTCGATGTCAGGCCCTTGTAGCATAATCAATGTTTTCATTGCCTAAACTGATGCTATTTCCGTTCCCTACATTGAAATTTTCGCCATGAAAATGAATAGCATCGATCAGTTTTATGGTTATGAAAACATGAAAACTTTCCGTTTATTTAGTATTTGTAAGATTTAGATTTGTATTAAAAACAAATTTATTTACATATTAGGTTTTAAATAATTAATTTATAATTGTTTTATACTATTTATTATTTTAAATAAAAAAAAAGAATGAATTTAAATAAATTAGTTTCTAATTAATTTCCACATACACATCATCCATGGATACTACACAAGGATACCGAACTCCATGGAAACAAATAATTGGCAAAAAAGATGTCAGTAGTGTCGCATCTATGCCGGAAACAGTGGTGAGAGTATAAGGCGCGAGTTTTAATTGAAAAACATTACGCATTTATGTAGTTTTATAAAAATTATTTGCAGCCAAAGTATTTTTTCAATAAAATACTTTTTTTAAATAAATGATCAAGTAATTTAAATTTTTCAATAAGGAATTAGTTGAAACAAATTTCATACTTCAAAATAATCACTACGAAATAAAACTGGTTACTTGTTTACTTCACTCCTATTTATTATATTATATTCACTTCAGTACGGATGAATAATTAGCGACGCTAGTGGCATAAAAAGTAAATATTACTATTACCATTTCGTTGCCATATTTTGTCAATTCTCCCGTTTGAGTTCGGTATCCTTGTGTAGTATCCATGTACACATCGATCACGAGTGCAGTCAGAGTTCCGTACCAGAACATTATCAACAATTCAGATTTATTTAGATTAGAATCGAGTCAGGAGCAAGTCTTATAAAGAGCTTTTGTACCGCGATCAATTTGATCTATTGTACCTTCTTTCCTTCAAAGGTGTTCCAGGAGTCCTGTGGTCTTAATAAACGTTAGGGTATTCCTCGGCGACACTTCATTGATTTCATCTGGCTGAAGATCTGTCCATCCCAAATGATAGTGTCTTTTGAGAGACTCTCGCATTCCCACAGAATGTGAATTCCGGTCTCCTCCTCTTCATGACACAATCTGTGAAGATCATTCTCTGTGAGATTGATTTTGTGCATGTCAATTGAATTTGCAGTGGCCAGAAAGTATTTACAAGTGGTTTCTTCCTAGTTGCAAACGCTCAGAGGTCTTTTTCCATGAGAAGCTTTTTATAAGAGCCTTTGCATGATCTTGACCATAAGTATTTATCCAAGAACTCTTGTACCACCTTGTTCTTTTATTTTATATTTTATTGTGCTTTTCGGTACTCCAAGAAACGGCTCTGAACCGTGTTCATACATGCTCGACTGTCTCTTATAGAGTTACAGATAAGTAGCAGTCTCGATTATAGAGGTCCACGCACAGATATCTAAGGGTAGAGTTGAATTTTTTTGTTTTGACTATTATATGCGCGTAAGGGGAACTTATTTAAAAGTAGAAGGGCAAGTTATTTAAACCATATCGTCACTCAAACTGTGACGATATTCGAGGCTTCTTTACAAATGAATATACTTCTATATCGTTTATTAACCTCTATGAGTGAGAAAGGTCACTCCTGCACCTTTATAAGCTAGGAACTCGGTTTGAACTGTCCCTTGAACTGTCACTTATCCAGGTACGACTGTAATTCATTATATATAAGGTCATTAGACATCCTGAAAACGTATATATGGGATAAAATCATCGTTCGAATTGAAATTTTTCGAAATTTGTAACAAAAATTTAAGTACATATTATTTTTTAAATAATTATATTTCATATTATTTATTATTTTAATTAAAAAAAAAAAAATCAAATTAATTTGCAAACAACAATTTAAAAAAAATTTATACAAATGGTTCTAAATTAATTTCCACATACGAACATGGATTTGTGATCTCAAATTTTTGTAACACATTTGGATGCAATACACCAATTTTACCAATTGTCGCCCCATTACATACCACTTCAGCGCAAAGTTGTGGAAATAATGCTGGATCTGAAATATTTTTTAAACAAATTTTTATGGTCAATTTGATTCATTCAGTCAGGTCTTCGATAAACTGTCGTAAATAATTAAAGTTTACGGTGTGTTTAAGTCGGATAAATGATGATAATGGGGGGAATTTGGGTGCATTGCGTCCTATAAAATCTATTGTGTTCCCACATCTGGTGCCTAACGAGGAATGGTCTCGTCTTAGAGCACCTCATCCAGCCCTGTTTCTTTTTGGAAGTACTTGGATTGGGTCTAGGGATAGTTGATCTATTGAACGTATCTGGTAGACACCCCAGATATTTTATTCTTTTGTGTATGAGGGCGTCACAGTCCATTAGGAGATGTTCCGGAGTTTCCTCCATTTCTTCACAAAACCTGCAGTTGAACTCATTTTCCACACTTAGTCTATTTTTACTTCGGCCAATGCAGGTTTTGTATCTTTTGCGATTAAAGTTCCCGAGAAGATTCTTGAGCCCTGAAATGTTCCTCCAAAATGTGGGTCTCTTATTGTCTGATACCAGGAACGCACTGATGTTAAGAGGAATGAGACGAGAGACTTCTTGGTATGGGAGAGATCGTCTCAAACGATTTTCTTCGCCAGAATATGTTATTCCCAGGTGTTAAGATGCTTAATGAGGTCTAAAATTAGAAAAAAAGCTACGACAAATCCTCCTCGATATGCGACAAGCCAAGCTGTGACAATTCAAGTGTGACCCGCGATAAAATATATGGAGGTGAGGCAACCCCCAATGTCAGATCAGATTTTTGCATAGTTGTCTAGGCAAGTAATTGAAATCACTAAATATACTATCGTTTCTGGAAGTTTCATCCCCTAACAAATAGTCTGAGCGTGGTCAAATATAACGAAAAATAGATATCGGATTCAATTTGCAATTTAAAATTTCAATCTCTGACGAGCTTTGACACCAGTAAAAAGCTTCCAAAAAAAAAATATTAGACGCATGCAATTTTTTTGTGGTTTTTTGATCCGAAATCCAATTACCAAAGTTTTTGTACTCGTAAATTTGAAGCGAAACTCACCTTCAATCGATTGTAAATAATATCCCGTTTCCGTTTTTTTCGGATTCCATACAACACTTAATAACAACATAACATGATCCAATAATCCATGAACCAATTCAAAGCCAGCTTTTTTGTCACAATTCACAGCACATAATCTTCGTTCATTTCTTGTTGAACATTCTGTACAAAGTTTGTATAAGTAATTAATAATGGAATGTTTCCGTCCGTCTTGGCTAGTAGTCTAGGATATGGCGCGTCAAAAATCCATGAACCCTAACTTTCTGCCGTGTGGTAAATAAGCTCCTGAGCTCCTATATGGCCGATTTGCCATATATATATGGTATGAGAGAAAATGCTCCCCATCGACTCAGGAGCTTATTTACCACACAGCAGAAAGTTAGGCTTCATGGATTTTTTGAGGCGCCATATCCTAGACTATAGAAAACAATTTTGGATAACAAACCTGCATTCACATCTTTCAAAACAACATCAGATATTTCGAATAATTTCAAAGGTAACGGTAACTTTTTATTCGCTGACAATGTTTTTAATAGTCCAGGCAATAAAGTTGTACGAGCCACTTGAAATTCTAATGTTTTCGGATTTGATATATGCACAGCTGGTATATCTTCAATTTTATAGCCTAATTTTGATGCAATATCGTCACGTGAACACTAAATTATAAATAACAAAATATTAAACAGCTTAATTTTGAACATCCATTAATTTATAAAATATTTTATGGCGTAACCACCATCTCCTTAAAATATACCAAGGAGAAAGTTTTAAATTTAAATTTTATTCCCGATTTGGATGAACTTCATTTGGACCAAAAAAAAAAAACATGAAAATTGTTTATATTTGACAATTAGGTAAACGGTTTACGCCTGAAATAGTTTAAAGGGGCATTTCTAGAAAACGGTTTGTTTAAGGACGTTCGTGTGCTATGCTAGAGTCGAATGAGTACTATTTTTAGGATTTAAAAAAAAATATGAATCATCTTGCAACGATTTATAACCTTTTTTTTTTATTTGTTGTTAAATATTTTAAAAGTATTTATTGCCAAATATCAGGAAATGTAAATTAGAAATTGATTTGAAAGTATGTGTATATTTTTTTACTGTGCGCTGTCGCCAGTTTTCAAAATATGGTGGCCAAAACAAACCTAACAAAACAGTTTCAATTTGATTAAATAATTAATTCAAACGTTCGTCAACACCATTTTTTTAATGCAATAGGGAATATGCATGAAAATTTTTGTTCACTTGAATTGAAGCATGTTTTTACTTGACAAATATCAAGGTAAAATTACTTTTTAAATAACTTTAAAAATAAGCGAGATATGAATGATTGAAATTCCCGATTAGACAAAGAGGGTGATAGCCCTCTTGATATGTTATGTGACGTCATATTACACTTTCACCATTTAAAATACACGTACAACTCCGTTTTTAGTTTTTTTGCAAGAAAGAGACAGATAATAATCTTTAAAAGCTTATAGCTTCCTTGATATTTGTCGGATTTTAATTTCGTTTTTAAATATTATTACAGTATTAACAGTATTTTCATATTCTGAAAATAAATGTGAAAAAAAATTTTCATGCATATTCCCTATTATATAAACTGCATATTTCAAAGAATATTTATAAACATTATTTATTATGGTGTCTACTTTAATAGTTATTATAATTTTAAGACGTTGTGTTCAAAGTTTGACAAGTTTTAAATTTTTGATGGTGGATAACACTACTGAATTGAGCTATTCAATTCACTAATGCATGACGCCTCATGCATGAACGTCCTTAAATTAATTGGATTTTTGCGTAAAATTTCAAATTTTATTCCCGGTAAATTTGGTCCAAACACTATGAAATTTGTGTGTATATTTGGTGAGCGGTTTACGCCTAAAGTTGTATAAAGAGGGCATTTCTCCAAAACGGTCCGTTAAATTAACTTGGATTTTTGTGTTTTTTTTTTTTTTGGGGGGGGGGGGGTCCAATACAGTATTTGATACCACACGATCTAAATTAGAAAACTTACCAATGAGAAAGTTAAACATTCAGTGAATCCAGCTTGTGCAACAGCACCCCGTAATAAATCAGTTAACTTGTTGATCTCCTGCTGTACAGCCACCGTGTTACATTTGGGAAAACGTTTCGGGATGTTGTTGTAGCCGTAGGCAATAGCAACATCTTCATAGATACAAACTGCATGCATCACATCGTGTCGGGTTGGCGGTATTTTAACTTCTAAATGATGTTCACTAACGGCCGTCTCCAAACACATTTTTGTTAAATATTTTGCAATATTTTCTGGTGTTTCACTAGAAAAATAAATATTAACAAAGAATTGATATTTTTCCATATGCAAAATATTGATGTCGAGATCTTTGGCATTCCAGACTAGTGCTCTGCCGACTGAGGTACTAGATAGATAGATACATCTTGGGGTCTAAAAAGTATAGCACTTCGACCTTATGGTCCATTGTGCTCCCCCTTCTACTTCACTCCGACGATATTCGCTTCTCCCGTATGTTGGCAATAGCCAGGAGTTTGCTTATCAGGTCTTCCTGAAGATTCATATATTCGGAGTGAGATGCACCAAATATCCTGTATCTGCTGGAATCTAGAGGTTCGCAGTCACAGATAATTTGACTGGATGTTTGTTTCTTCCTCCTCGCTAGACAATCTGCACATAATGGACCCGTTATGGAGTCCCATTGTGTGCAGATGCTTCCGCAGGTGATAATGCCCGGTAATGAATCTGGTAATCCTCCGCAGTTGCATCCTGTTCAGCCTCAGTGCATCGAGAGATAACCTTTTGGTTGCACTCTGAAGCAGTACCTTCCCGAGCTCTTGCCGCGGTACTTTTTCCTGGTGATCACGGTGTTTAGCATTTGACCACTCGTTGATCATCTGTTTACATGCAGTCCTTGGAATTCCTAAAGTAGGCTCTGTGCCAATGATGGGTATTCCGACTTTATCTATCTGCCAAATGAGGTACTAAGATAGAACGTGTATAATTTCTCACTATCGTGAATAGTTGACAAAGCACTGATCTGATATGTCAGAGGTCTTGGGTTCAATCCAAGATGTGTAAAGTCAAAATAATGTTATCAATGTTCAGACATATTACTTAAATATCAAATTAATTAAACGTTAATCACTTCCGTTGGTATAATATAACCGAAAGGTAATCATACTAACAATGCATAAATAGACGATAGTAAAAAAAAAAAACAATTAAAACAAGTGCAAATAACAACTAACTGAGTTAATTGCTTAAATGCCCGGTATATACTGAGAAGTGGAGTAAAAAAAATCGCTAAAATTGGAGAAACATTTTATGTCTCCGATTTTGATAAAAAGTACGTTTTAAGCTAATTTGGACCTAGCGAAAAAGATGGCGATAGTTAAAATACGATACGATTAACGGTTTTCAAGATATCACATCCATAGTGCTAAAATTCCAAACTGTATGATTTGAGAAGCGAAAATTTTGAAATCTGTTGGTCGGACGTTAAAATAAACCTGATTTCCGTATTTTTTGGGTCAAAATTAGCCTAGAAAATGAATATTATTAAAATCGAGAACAAAAATTTTCTTAACTTTTTTCGCATTTTTTCCAAGGGGTACCCCTTAACAAAATCGCTAAAATTGGAGGAAAATTTTATATCTCCGATTTTGATAAAAACTACGTTTTAAGCTAATTTGGACCTAGCGAAAACAATGGCGGTAGTTAAAATACGATACGATTAACGAATTTAATTTCTTGGTAAAATAACATTTAAACTTGAACTTTGACGACCGTGTTATCGTTTTTTTTTTTTTTTAAATATTATTCTACTGATTGTATTTCCTACATAAATTCAGTTCCGTTTGTATGGCTGACTGACAAACTCGTGACTAACTAGAATCTTCTCATCAATACAATTCAATATAAATTTAATCATTGAGGACATTGATTTTAATAAATGATGTCAAAGTTCGATAAAACCAAAAAATAATCTTGTTATTTTTGTATTTATCTCATTAAACTGTTCGTGAGAGGAGAGGAGAAGGAGAGAGGAACTTCTTTTAGAATTGTTTTCAAAAACAATACACTATTTTCAATGACGTCATTGTAATATTATTGATTGATCACCACATCAATTAATATTATTTTTATAAATTAATTGATTTATTTTTTATGCTTTTTAAAAATAACCAGATTATTATTAGTCGTCTCTTTGAGGCCATTTTTTAATTTATTTAAACATTAATCTTGCTTCAATTTTGTAATATGAGCCATAACCAATCAAAGTGGCGGAAAATTTTTTGAAGTTATACTTCTTTTGGCACGTTATGCGAATAGGGAATATGCATTAACATTTTTTTTACTTGAATTGAAGCATGTTTACTAGACAAATATGAAGGTAAAATTACTTTTTAAATAACTTTAAAAATAAGCGTGATATGAATGATTAAAATTCCCGATTAGACAAAGAGGGTGATAGCCCTCTTGATATGTTATGTGACGTCATATTACACTTTCACCATTTAAAATACACGTAAAACTCCGTTTTTAGTATTTTTGCAAGAGACAGATAATAATCTTTATAAGCTTATAGCTTCCTTGATATTTGTCGGATTTTAATTTCGTTTTTAAATATTATTACAGTATTAACAGTATTTTCATGTTCTGAAAATAAATGTGAAAAAAAATTTTCATGCATATTCCCTATTAAATCAGAGTGTCGATTTTCAGCATGTAACGAATCGCTGGTATAACATTCGACTGCTGCAGCACTAGCATGATCGATCTAACACTGATTTCTATCCGGCTCTATTGCACAGTGTTTGAGAGACAACCGGTAAAATATGTGTGTCATACAGTAAGAAGTAAAGTATTCCTTTAGAGAGCTGAATTCATTTGTTTTGACTATTATATGCGCGTAAGGGGAACTTACTTAAAAGTAGAAGTGCAACTTATTTAAAGTATTTAAACCATATTTATATTTCACACGTTTAAATAAAATGTTAAATGGATTAAAAGTGGGGGAAACATTAATATGTTTCAACCCCGTCATTTTGAAAAATAGACTGATACACTCTAACTGTGACGAAGCAGCACACGTCAGCTAGTCCTTAATAAAATGGATGAAATATTAGGAAAGTAAATACCTGATGCCAATATAACTGTTAACTTTCTCAGCTTGTATTTTCATCGTACGATATTCCAGTAATGTTTGTTTACTTTTAAATGGTGAAACAATTTCCATAGGTTCAACGCTATATTTCTCCTCACAATATTGACTGAACATTGCAACAACTGTATCCAATACAATCGTTGCCTTAAACAATAAACGAAATAGTTATTAAATTTATATTGTGATCACTTTTAATCGTACACTGATAGAAGTATTCCTTGCAGTAGATAGATAGATTGTAGAGGCTGCTCTGGACGGGCTACACTTCGACAATAAGGTACATTGTGATGCCTAAGGATGTGAGGATATGAGTGGATGTAGGATATGCGGCTGCAACCGACTCTGATAGGAACTATGCCGATATTCATCGGGAGTTCATGAAGGAAACTGCAGAAAACTTACTAAAGCATAGCCGGTTACTTCGTTCTTGTCCATACGCCGACAGTTTAGTCAATTAAACACCCCTTTTTTTTCTTAATAATTGACAAACTGCCGATGTCGGGATCCGAACCTATAATCTCCCAGTTTCCAAGTAGGCATACTGCGCAGACATAACAATTGCAGTAAGAAAACAATTTTTATCTAAAGAATCACAAGAGTATTTGATCAAGAAAGATTCTCTTAGACCAAGACTAACGAACTCTACTTTAAAGAATTTTAAACACCGTTCAAGAATTTTAATTTGTTCGCTCAACTAAACACATGTTTTTGGTTCGACTGCGTAGTCTTCTTGAATCAAAACAAGAGTTTCGTTATTGAAGCAAATATTTTGAAGAATATATTCTTGAGGAAAGAAATTTCTTCTATCAGTGTGGATCTGTTTTACCTTGGTTAGATCCGTAGCGGTACATTCAATCAATACATTTTTTGTATTTAGCGTTATTTTCGAATGATCACCATTGATGATTGGCGGTAACGATAATACAGTTTTATTACTATCGTAAACAATTGGATACACTGGACTATCCTTAATTATCGGTAAATATTGTTTTAATTGGGCGTGTGTCTAAAATAAAAATTGTAATTTTATAATTAATTAAAATAATATTAAATAAGGTCATCACTACTAATTAAGACACAAAAGTTTAATAAAATGACATCGGAGTGAAAAACTACAATAGAAAAATTATATATTGTATCTAAAATCAATGATTCTACATTTTATCATGGTCGAACAGAACTAACGTCACTTCTTACATTCAAATTAAAGTTTGAAAGATTGGTATTAAATCCATTATTTACATTAGAATCAGAGTTAGTGAAATTTATCAAGACCAAGCCCAGGTTTATCAATCTATACATTTAATATACAAAATTAACGAGCCCTGAATAATGATATCATTGATAATGTGGCTCGTAATTCTAATATTCTTCTTTTATCAGAAACATGGAGTAATTATGATGAAGACATTCATGTACCTAATTTCAGATCATCGACTGGCGAGTGAATAAGGCACAAATCAATTATAGAATTTTGAAAATTGAGTACTACTTTTGTGTGGTCATTTTGAGTTCCGATTGTGACGAATCAACAAACTTAATAATATAGTAAAAGAAAATTACAAACCGAATATAATTCCATAATTTCTTCGCCCGTATACTCTTTAGTTTGATTCAATGGTTTAAATTTAATGTCTTTTGGTGGCAAAGCATCGTATGTGAATGGACCTTGAATGGTATCCAAATCATGTGTACCAATCGATACCAGCGATCGTTTTCGACAAATATTCTGATGTAATTTATCTTGTAGATCGATAAAACTATTGTACGAATCTTTGGTAAAATATAAATTACGTAAAATAGCACCAACTATTACTGGACGAATAGGGTTTGTTGATTTTGTAACGATTATTTGTTGAATGGATTTTGGTTTTGTTATTTTGTATGTTGGTGTTGGAACTCTAAAAAATAGTCAAAAAAACAATTAATTAATCCTTTTTAGATTTTTCATATCGAATAGCATCTAGAACGAGCAGAAAAAATGGGCCAATTATTCCGGACAAATCAAGAATACCCTTGAAAAACTCGGGTATTCGAATTGCCTTACAACGAAAACTTAATCTATTCAGAGATTTGGAGCGCTTAGAATTCACATAATTAAGATTATCTACACAAAATTAGGTCGTTTCTGGAGTTTCATCCAGATGTATGTTGTATTGTTGTTTTACTTTTCTGATCAATCAGTACAATTATAGTAAAAATACATACTTTTGTAAAAAGACCAATAATCCAGTCACAAGACCTTCTAAACACAATAAATCGTAACGATTGGCTGGGATATCAATTCTATAAATAATATCTTCGGATGCATTCTTAGATAATTCGGCACCTTCACCTTGTTCTTTAGATATCATTTTTTTTTCGGTAGTCTACAAAAAAAAAAACACAAGTTTTATTAAGATAAAATTGAAAAATCTGTTTGATTTATTTTCACTTACAATTTCTTCCAATTCTAGTCCAAAATCAGCGCAAAGATCTTGAAATTCTTCATCACCTGTAAACATACGGAAATTCCTTAAAACCGGCGTTACTTTTAACTATTCGGAATGATGAAAACATAAACTTACTATATTTTTTTCCAAGGGCTTTGAATAATAAATCCCTTTTTACTCCAATAGTCGGCATTTTTAATTATTTTAATAAATAAAATACTAAAACTATTTCTATTCAACCCAACGTGTACGGTGTACCTTGAGTTATTTTTAGGTTATATATTTGACGTATACAACAGTACAGTGAACTCCCTTCAAAACATATTTTGAAAGTTGCATAACCAAATTAGAACGGACACTTTATTAGTTAACGTTACACGTTTAAAAATGCAAAAGGTTAAAGCCTATGTGACTTAATAATTTACCGGGCTTAATAATTTCTTTGAATATGACGCATAATGCAAATTTTTATTAGTAATATCGATCTAAATAGACTCAAGCATATATACGCTAAATCCCATACCGATTACCGGTTTCCATAATTATGGCCTTGCACATGTGAAATTTATGAATACTCTACATTTGCGGTTATTTGTAACCTAATAACTTCAAATTTTCACAGACATAATTTGTACGGGTGCGTAAACCACCTGCTGCAGTTGGTTGTTTTTTTAGGTTTTGACGGATCGTCTTGAGCCTGGTTTTTTCATAAAAAAAGCCAGACATTTTCACATCATCATCTAAGCTTCAGACTAGTATTTATTGTGAGCAATATTAATTACATTAATTGCATATTTTTATTACTTATTTAACTGGAACATTTTCAGATATTGCTGCATAGTGAGGGTTCAGAGTCTAGGATCGTTCCACAAAATATTGAATAAATGCAAACATATAAAATTGAATTCAATTTCGAAATATGAATGATTTTAGCTATTTTATTTTGTAATCCTCTTGGAATCTTTTCAAATGATTCAAAGCCTTTAATATAAAAGCACACTTAATCGGATGGATTGATATTATTATGATAGTAGTCAAGCCAGTTTAATAACGAACGCACCCCTTGATTGCATGACTACAGCTAAACCCAGCTAAACCTATAAAAACTAATACTTTTGAGACTTGACAGTTGTATTGGGCTGTATTTATCCTGCACCGGTGTCAATTTTGTCAAAAATGTCTTCAAATATTAGCACAGAAGAAAAACTGTTATCAATTATCGATGATATTGAATTGATTTCGAAGTAATTAACATTATTAATTTTATAATAAATGAATGTTTAAATTAATTAAATAATTAATTTTTAGGGAACTCATTGAAAATGCGATAGCACCTAAACAATCGAAAATATCTGGTCAAGAATATGCAAACTTAACAGATCTATTAGTATTAAAAGATAAACAATTAAAAGATACATTAAAATTAGCTGGTGAACAAGCCAAAATCGATCAAAAAATGAGTGGAATCAAAGCTGAAGTTGATCGACAAGATCTTGAAATCAATCATTTACAGGGACAACTAAAAGAAGCTGAACAAATATTAGCTACAGCAATATTTCAAGCTAAACAAAAATTACAATCGATTGCAAAAGCAAATAAACGGCCAGTTCCATCCGAAGAGTTAATAAAATTCGCTCACAGAATCTCAGCATCAAATGCTGTATGTGCACCACTTACTTGGCAACAAGGCGATCCAAGACGACCGTATCCAACTGATATTGAAATGCGTCTAGGATTTTTAGGCCGATTAAGTGATCCAACTAATGGAAATTTACCACAAACAAATAATCTAACAGAGTTACACCGTACAGGACATTCTACAACGGATATTCCTGCCTCACAACAGAATCAATTCGCTTGGCATCCTTCCGGTGAAATTCATATTTCGGTTGGACAGGGTAGTGTTCCAATGGATACCCGGAATCATAAGCAAGAGAATGAGGATGTTGAAGTTATGTCGACTGATACGAGTAGTAGTTCGTCTAGTGATTCGCAGTGAAGAAAAAAACGTTTTTTACCATTTTCTAAATAAACTTATAAATAAAATGTAATTAAAATTAAAAAAAAAATATTTTCGTGTTTTGTAATAAAAAAATTGTGGAAAACTTTATTTTTGGGATATTTTTCTAAAAGTGTGTATTTGTGGACAGTATGGAAGCATTGTTAAAAAAAATTCGAATTCTAGTTTTTAATGATAAATTAATTCATTTCACAATTAAAAAGTCTTAAAAGAGCACCAAATATGACAACGTATGTTGTTTTAATTGTCTAATTCTGTACCGTTGGATTATTCCAACTCAAAATTCCATCCATATCTGGTAGTTTCAAAGCATTGTAATGCGGATTTTTAGGGCTCCATAAAAAAGGAACCTTTATAATTTGACAGTTGACAGGCCTATAATTTATTTGAATGAGAACTTCGAAAATGTGTATATGAGTGAGTTAATGGACACAAATTAAAGATGAACTGGACATAAAATGTTGCCCACTTAATGTTATTTATAATTGGTTTTGATTTGATATCAATATCAAAAATAAAATAGAGGTGACTGGGCACTATAGGACTTGGATATGCTCTCTGGTGGGTAAATCATAAACTAGAGCTAGTATGTCGATGTTTCCTGCTTCGAACCTCGTGACATTCGGACTACAAGTTTCGTGTTCGCAATCTAGTGAGGAACTAAGTATCGCTCTCTGCCAGAGATCTCAAAACTGTAAATTTTTATCAAATTCAAAAGTAGCACAAACACGAATATAAAATGGCCGCTCAAAAAATTTTGTAATTTCTGTGAGTTAATGGACACAAAATGGACTGGATATAAAATGTTGCCCATTTAATATCCTTTAAAATTAGTTTTGATTTTACATCAATATCAGAAATAAAGTAGATAGAGGGGGTACTGTAAACTTTTATCAAGTTCAAAAGTAGTACAAATACCTTTACAAAATGGACGCTAAAACAATCCAGTTATTAAAATAAGAATGAATGTTTACTTCCAACTTTCTAAATGTAACAACTTTGTGTACAAAAATATCCACCATCTATTAATCTAAAATTTGTTGCTGTCTTTGAATATTTTATGTATGCATATATGTACTAGCGTTCTCGAAAATGGCCCTAACGATTTAAATGTAAATCTCACATTTGGGATTTTCTGGGTCCAACAATTGATATCTTAAGGTTTCATCTTTGGAAACATTCATTCATCAGGTGTTTGCGTTTTTTATCATATTCATCTATCTACTTCGCTCAATGGGTTTGAAACTTGGCTCATAGTGTTTCATCACTAAAAGATGGCGCAACTATAAAAGAGCTCAATCAACCATTTACTAAAAACTTTTATTGGATTAAGAGAAAAAAACTAAGACAATGTTGAAATTATATTTATTTTATACGTTTTTTTTTTAAAAAACATTTTACAATAAGTTTACCCAATTTAGCAACAGTTTTCCGTATAAACCCAAGCAAATTAAAATTGAAACGTTTTTTTTTTTTCATCTAATTTACTTACATTTCTTGTTAAAGTACATTTCAATATTTTCTCTTTCCTGTGGTGTTAAATCTTCAAAGACATCTTTCAAAGAGTTCATGACAATCGTCGGTATCTCAGATGGCGTTCCACGTGCAATTGTTTCAAACAGACGACATTGTAAATGTGGAAAATCAATCAAATCCAATAATTCCTCATTGATGATTGTTTCAATCAATAATTGTTCAACATCTTCCACAATATTCATGGACATTTCTTGTGCTTTGGCTAACGAAATTTGATTACCATTTCCAATATATTTTTCGCCAGTTACTTTACGAACACACATGTCTACTAAGAACAATGTACTGTTTACATCGGCCATCGAGTAATCGGGTGTTGTAAATTGAGAGCCCGATTCCATAGGGACATCTTGTTCAATATGTGGTCGATTATTCCAGATTGGTGCTTCTGGTGTTGCGGCCGCAGATGTTAGGTTCAAGTATTCTAAGCACGATTGTAATTTTGATGCAATCCATGATTTTGTTTCGGAACGTTTTGTTCTTGAATTGGATTTTTTCAATTCGTTTGTTGGTTCAAAGAATAATCCGTTGTTTTTGTCAACTGAACCAACATCAATTTCAGCGGTCCAACGTAAATGATTCAAGGAGTGATGAGCATTCTTTGAGATAGTTTCAGGACACCAGTTACATTTGGTAATTGAGTGGGAACATGTGGCGCATATACCTTCGTCGTAAATGAAATCTGTTGGTCGGTAATCGACTGGTAACATTGTTTTTATAGATTTGATGTGTTTTAAACATTCTTTACGCGTTGCATGCGATATGTCATCAATTGTATTCAAAACATTGACATTAAAGTTTGGATCATCGATTTCCGATGTTTTTAAAATACTTGGATTCGTTCCTTTTTGCATAAATGTGACAATATGTGCTCCCGTATCTGAATTACTGAATATTACCATGTTCAGGTCACGTATATCGTGTTTATCGCCTAGAGCTTCAATTAATTTGGAAGCATAAGATGAATCTAAATCAATTGCACCAGCAAATTTGTCCACTGGACTCAAACCAGTGTCCAATTTTCTCCCCGCTTTAGCATTACTGAATAGAGTGACCAGGTTTGATACCAATTGCCGTGTTGGTAATTGTTTGAAGCTAGTAACCTTTTTAATATGCGAACCAGGGACGAAGAATAAAGCAGCTTGCCATCTTCGCCTGGCTACTTTTTCATCAGCAAGGAATTCTCGAACTTGTTCTGAATATGCTCTAGCTCCGGCTAAATTCCATAGGACTTCATCATTGTCAACCGCATTTATTGTATCATAAGCCTTTGTAGCAGTGACTTCAACTCCGGACAAAACTTCTCCGGTGTATTGGAGTAATTTTTTACCAACATCTTTATTCAAATAATCTCCGGCTTTTTTCGTTCCCGCCCGTAAACTCTTCAAGTGTGTTTTCATTGAGGTAAATCGTTTACCAACTCTTCCTATACCCTTGGAGAACGTCATTGCACCTTCATGTGCATGGACTGCATTTGTGAGTAACATTATGTACATTTGTGGATCTCTGAAAATCAAAATTATTCGCTTAATTATCGGCAAACTTACATAAAACAAAATGAAGTCATTGGGAAACTATATTCAGGATGAAAGATGTCTCAATAGTTTGGGTTTAGATCTACTATGGCATGGATCGCCAAGAGTGATCAGTCCATCTCGAAATAATGAGGAAACAAATTTTACCCTTAACTGTAGTCAGCCTAAACGAATGATAACCAAATTTAGAGCTGCTTGGCTCATGAATAAAAAACGGGAGTACGTCAATCTGATGACTTGCTTGCTTGGAAATCAATCAGGGATCAATGTGTTTGGACTACTGCAGGAAGAGGCCACATTCTATACCATTTAATAGCAGAATATCCAACAATGAGGCATGTCATATTTCGCACGACCTCATTCGTAGAAAAAAACTTAAAATGAAGAACTGTACTAATACTCCAAAAGAACGGATGGATCCTCCATCGAGTATAGGACGGAGATTGCAATCCTGTCAGAGGACAGCAAAACAGGTCTCTAGATAGATTTACTAGCCTAGGGTTATTAAGTTTTCTATCCGCTATTACTAATACAACATATTCGGAAAAAAAAACCTAAAACATACTTGAAATTCCATTTCATTGCTGATCCTTCGATGTAAACATTTAAACCAAAGTTGCCAACGGTGGTGGCAACAAAGGCAATTTTCTTAAAGTTACTTAACCCATTGAAGAAAGCCACCGGACTTTTAATACCAGCAACAGAGTACACAAAACCAGTACCCTGTCCAAATCCATTGAATATTGTGTTAATCAATCTTGGATTGGTATAATCCCAATCGGCTACATTCCACGTTCCAGTGTCTTTAACACCTGCGGCATATGCAAATCCAACACCTAAAGCAGCTACGGTAGTCCATGCTGCCCATAATGGCATTGCTGTTGCTAAAATAGCAACGGATTGCACAGCAACTGAAAATAAAATTCATAAATTATTTTTATGCCTTTTTTTTCTGCTACAAGTAAAACTACTTACAGAATGGAATTGTTGCACCAACAATTCCTCCTCCAATTATGCCCAACCATGTTTCTTTTGAATCCCACTCCCACTCTAAAGGATTCCAATTTCCATTGGCGGCTGCACCACCAAGGTAAGCACCAACAACCATAAATACAAGGATAATCAATAAGAAGACGAATTCTCCATCTGGGTCCACAAGAGAAACTGGCGAATTACCTGTAATCAAAAACAATCGAAAATGAATAAAACTCCATCCAAATCTAACTTTTCGAACATAAATAAAATGAAACTGCCTGAAAAAGTGTGCCAACATCTTGTGGGCCAGAATTTTGCATACAGTCCCTGGTGGAAATAATTCTCTTCAAAAACTGAGAATAATTCAGAATAATTCTTTTAAAACTCTGAATAAAACTTTTGAAAGTTTTATTTCTCTGAAAATCTCTGAGAAAGTCTCTGAAAAAATAAAATAAATGTTTTATAAATGATTTAAAGACAGAAAACAAATAATATTTTGGACTCTGTCAGAAGAGATATTCAGACTTTTTGGAAAGTTTTTCAAGAACTAATTAACAAATATAAAAGTTTTTCAGAGTTAATTTGTTTTTGAAGAAATATCTCATATTGCCTTAATAATGGTAATTCAGATTTTTTCAGAGAACTAATCAAATAAAATATAACAACTCACCCCAGCGAGATTCGAACTCACGATCTCCTGGCTACTAGACAGGGGCTTTAACTAACTAAGCCACGACACGTATTATGTATTCAACACTTTATATATAACAAATAGTGAATTATTTCCACCAGGAGTCATTAGAGATCTTGTTATTTGACCTCCTCAATATGAATGGTCGGGAATAATTGATGTATCAACTCGATACAGAATAATTTGATCCTAGCCAGTTTGGCTAAAACTATTCGCTACTTACTTAAATGTGTATAACTTATTAATTACCAGAAAATTTATATGGTGAGAAATACTGTCCCATTGGATCCATTTGCAAGAATCGACCAATGTCTGGATCATAATATCTAGCAACGAAATAGTATAAACCAGTTTCTTCATCCCACTCCTGACCGGTATATCGATATGGAATATGTGCATTTGGATCCTTTCCATAAACTCGAATTGTATTGCCATATGGATAATAATCATAGGCAGCCACAATTTCGCCATTCTTTTCAATTAGACGTGTTGAACCTTCATGATCGCTGAGTACATTATAAAATTCACCATTACGATAGAATCCATGTAAAAGACCTTTTGGACCATAAACGTATGCGGTCATTGTGACCATTGGTGGAGTGGATGCATTTTCGAAGTATACAACTTCACGTTGTACTAAACATTTGCCATTCTCATCACGGATATAATTAATTTCTTTGATCAATTGATTATTCGCACCAAATACACGTTTTGCAATACGATCGGTTTTGGAGTCGTAATTAAATTTGATGGTGCGGCCGTCGGTCATACGTATTTGGGATATTTTACTGATTACTTTATCATACTCAATGTTCTTAATGTTTTTATGTTCTGCTTTTATTACATTACCCTGTGAATCATACAAAAATTATCAATAAGGACCGCTACGTGTTTCGACTACAAAGTAGTCATCATCAGTATGAACTATGCGCCATTTTGTTCGATAACTTGTTGCCATTTTAACGGTCATTCTATTAGGTATGCCTCCCTCATGGAAGCCCTTGTCCCTATTGGCAAAAAATTGGGACAGTCGATAATCACAAGCCTCACTTGAGGCGAATTTTTCACCAGCAAAATAGTTCGCCATGGACAGGAACAAGCAATCACCGTCCGAAGGACGCAATCGCCCAGAAGCGGACAACTTTGGCCACTAGGATAGGAATTGTGTTTCATCAAGACAACGCCAGGCCACACACATCGATAGCGACTCGCCAGAAGCTCCGAGAGCTTAGTTGGGAGGTTCTTATGCATCCACCTTACAGTCCGGACCTGGCACCAAGGGATTACCACCTGTTTACCTGTTTCTGTCCATGGCCAACTATTTCGCTGGTGAAAAATTCGCCTCAAGAGAGGATTGTGAAAATCGACTGTTCCAGTTTTTTGCCAATAGGGACAATGGCTTCTATGAGAGAGGTATAATGAAATTACCTTTAAAATGGCAACAAGTTATCGAATAAAATGGCGCATATTTGACCCAAATTGGATCATTCTAAGTATGTTAAATAAAACCTTCAATTTCATGCAAAAATAATGGATTTCTTTTTACTACACCAATATAAACGAAGTCAAATAGTCAAAGCTGATTGGCCGATCAGATGATTAAATCTGATTGGTCACCATTAACGCACACAAATAGTATAAATATAAATCCAAATTGGTATTAAATTTTTAATGAATGTTACCTGTGAATCATGTTCCATTGCATAATTCTTATCAATGTTGACAGTTTTGACACGATTTGTATTTGGCTCATACACCAACTCACGATGATTTGCTCCCACAAAGAAATCTTCATGGTTGCCATGCTCATCGAGTCTACTGGATTCAATATCACCTTCATCTTCCAAAAGTTCTGATGTGAAATATTGATTTAATAGTTTTATGGCTGATTGGAAATTATTATCATCAAAAATGCCTCGTAATTTTGGATTTGTCGGATCTCGTAAGTATGTCGATTGTATAATATTCCAAACACGTTTCACTGCATCATTATTACCCTTATAATCATCCATGTACTTTGTAAAATCATCCGACGATAACGGTTTTCCATTCAAATAACTTTGTAATAATAATTGTTCGATACTCTTTCCGTAATTTAGTACGAAATCTGTATCGAGTTGTTTCACTGCATTTTTAATATCCGCTAGAATATTTGGATTTGCCAATGGTTCTGTTCCTTTTTTCGCTTGGGCTGTTAATAATTGTATTTGTGGATTATCTTCCAGAATAAAATTACCGGCTTTTAATTGATTCCAAATATCATGTGCTTTGCCTTTGAATAATTTTCTCAAAGATTTCACTTGTAACGGTTTCGCATTATTCTTTCCAACAAAGTATTTCGCTTTGGTTAGTTCTTTTTGATTACCAAAATCGTAACTGTGTCCATATTTTTTCGGGAATGTTTTTTCATTAATCGTTTTGGAAAGTTTTTGACGATTTTCATAGCATACTGATGGAATTTGAGAATCAGCTTGATAAAAGATTTTCTCTTGATAATTCTCACTATTTATATGTCCAGTTTGTTTTAGGGCATCAAAACATTTTTTCGAAATATCTGGCTTTAGAATGTTCGTAAATGAATTTTCATTTAATTTCAATGCACTTTCGTCGGCTGCTTGGTGCCATTTGGCGTTGTATGTGGTAGATGTCATTGTTCCATCACCAAATCCAAAGGCTCCGTATCCCGGTTGGGTGTATGTTAAATCTTCATCCAAAAATTTATCAGAAATTTGTGTGAAACTTCCAAGTTCATTGAATTTGTAGGTGCGTTCGAATTTTGTTGGTTTATTCGGTGAACGAATTTCTTTGGAAACAGCTCCCTCTGCATTATATTCGAAATTACATAAATCACCGTCTGGCCCAATAATACCCACAATCTGGTTTTGTTTGTTGTATTGAAGATGGATTTTCAGGAGTTTGCCATTATGTTCGTAGGGATAATTGATACTGTTGACAAGATTCCCAGATTCTGTATATTGTTTGGTCATTTCAATTGATTGCAGATCTTTGTGGTTCTGTAACGGTAGATAAATGCGACGTGTTAAAACATGTTTATGCATATTTGTTACGAATTCCTCAGCAAATGGATAATCTTTGGCGAGTGTAACAACACGTTTAACATTTTCACGTAAGAATGGATCCTGTTCTAAGTCATCATATTCGAATTTTTGGTATTCAACAACATTTCGATTGGTTTCTTTCGATAAATATGTTTCGGTAAGTTTTTCTAGTTGGGCAACGGTTAAACTTTCTGGATTGCTGATGTAACCGGTTGAAGTTAATCGATTGATTTCATCGTAATTGAAATAGGAAACGGTTGCAATCCGACTGTCATCCTTGTACCGATATGTAACGAAGAATTTCAGGAAATCTTGTTTACTGTAAATACTCAAACGTTTTCCTGCATCTGGGCCTTGATATACTTTTGGTTTGCCCGTATCTGTGTATGAGAAATGGAATGCTAAATTCTTCCTTAATTGTTCCTTTGACATGTCAGTTTTACGTTGATTGGTTTCTTTTAATCGCCATGTAGTTTCAGCTTTCTTATGATAAGCTGGTGTTAATGTTGTTTCCAATTGACCTTTTTCATTGTATTCGTATGTGCTCAAAATTCCATTTACGCCAGGCACGTAAAGACTTTGTGCAATCTGGAAAGAAATTGAATGTAATAGTGACTTTTTTGGAAATACAATTATTTGAATCAGTTTAAATCTTAGGGGCAAACATGGGTGTGCTGAAAATTGTACGACCGGAATGATTATTTATATGGCTAATCGTAACCGTAATTTAAGTTGATACCAATAAACTGGGATAGGAGTGCTTGGGCGTGAATTAAATATTTCGAACCCATGATTAAATTTGCCATCATCTTTCAAGCCAAAAACTGGCTATTCATATAAGCTCTCAGTTAAAGCCCAATAGAAATCAGAATCTCTAACGTTTAAGCAGCCCGATTAAGGTGCTGCGAGCTTTTATGTCATTTGTCCAAAAATGATTTGGAGATGTCAAGACAATTCTGACACTTTCCACGAGCAATAAAATCACCCTTCTCTTGATACCATAGTTCAGAGAAATCTTTTTCCCAAATGATGTTATGTATGCCTTAGGCTTCCCAGAAATGGTCTAAAAAAAATAATAAAATAAAACTCACTTTTTGTCGTTTATTATTATAAACATTCAAATCCCGTAATCCACCACCTTTAATTTCCACTTGATACGAATATCCTTTAATAATTGGATACATATCCAGAAAATATCGAGGAATATCCTGTTGATCATTACGTAAGAACTTTCTTCCCATACCCTTTCTGTCGGTAAACTCTGAATCTGGTATATCCATAAGTTCAATTTGATCCAAAGAATCTGGTTGATAAACAATTCGACGATGTTTAACATGATCTGGTGTTATATTCTGATTATAACTCAACAACGGTTGATTTGCATTCATTTGAACTGTTTGGGGTAGAGTTTCCTTAATTTTCCGCCCAATTTCATCCACTTCATACGTCCGTACAATTGCTTGATCGTGTGCGATTAAGGTAATTTTTTGTAATTCATCGTTTAGTGGTGTTGTGTATGTGATACTAACCAAAGGATCTTCCAGAATTACGACTTTACTTAACGAGGTAAAACCAGTGATTTCAAAGGTTACGCCACTCGCACGTGTTTGTTTATTATCGAAATATAAGAGTCCATCGACAAAAACAAATGCACGATCTTTTTCGAGAATATAAATCAATTCACCGCGATCTTGTATCGGTAAACGTTCATTGCCATGATAACTGATATATCCTTGTTCCAAAACAATATCGTTATTAAGGACTAATTTGGATTCGGCTCTAGCTAAATTATAATCGAATCGTATACACAGTGAATCTTTTTTAAAATCACCACGTAAATGGATTTTATCTGTAGATTCAGTGATTACATGATGTATAGTATTTGTGTATAAACTCCATGCGTCAGTCTTTTCCAATTCCCAACGATTTTCGTATGCATAAGCGCTAAATGTTTCATAAATACCACGTTTACCGGTCACTGTAATATCGGTAGTTTCCAAGAAACGATTGCCATTTAATAACTGAGTTGTCAATTTTGTAAATCCGTTAATTTCGGTCACTTGATTATATTCGTTGACAACACATAAATCGTTGCTGTACACATCGTATAAGAATTTTTTGACCAATCCAGTCGTTGTAATTTGGGCAGTAAGTTTCCATAATTTTGAATCATAAACATTCACAATTGATTTTAAATGAATGGGGGTGAATAGTACATGATCAACGTCGATAATTTCATCGGCATCTTTTGGAGATACACTGAGTTCGATACGCAATTCGGTATCCGAAGTTGGTGTACGTGAACTACTTTTTTCTTTTGTAATTACAATAGTCGGACGTAAAGTTTTCGATTGAGTATCGAATTCTTTTAAATATGTCATATCGATTATAACTTCGAGTAAGAACCAATCTTCTAAACGTGATTTCACTTTACTCAGTACCGTGCAAATATAGTTTTGGCCTGAGTAGATATTGGCTTTGAAAGTTGGCGATAATGTACCCAATTTAAATCCGTCACTTGGTTTTCGAATCCATGATGATGCTTTGTATATATTTTCTTGATTCTTGGGTGTATACACAGTGGTTAGTTTCTTCCCATCAACTAATTGCAGGAATACAGCTCCAGTTAATGGGAATTGATATGTTTGTAGACCATCAACATCAAACAGATGTTTGGATGATTGTTTTAACTCGTAACTCTCAAAACCGTAATAATCAACTTCATCGTCGCTTTGATAGTACGGGAAGAATTGTACGATTTCAGCTTCTTTCTCTTTATCGAATAGCGTAGTATCGCGAATGTTCTTATTGAATTCTTCGTCATTTGTCCCTTGATTCCCTTGCGATTCTTCACGTTTCACTATTTGGTTTCTTGCATCACGAATATTTGTGTATGATAAGGTTCGATTTTCGAAATTAGTTATCTGTTCAATGTATCCAAATTTACTGGTGTTGATACCGGGTTTAATAAAAACTTTCGGGAAGAAAACATTTGAGCCGGATAAGTGTTCATCGAAATAATCAAAGCCAGTGTGACGTTCGACTCCATTATTCAGGCGTAAGGTATGTGTTGCAATGACTTCTGTATCGATGTCAGGTTCAATATATCGAAAGATTATTGAACGGTCTGGACTATCTTTGCCATTTCTTACTACACCCCCGTAGGTGATAATTAACTTTGTATTACAATATGGAGTTAGTGTTTCGCCGGGTAATGTTTCAGCTGTTCGACTTGCAAGTCCCCCGTTTGTATCAAAACGACGGAATTGTAGACCAGCACTCTTAGTTTTATAGGCAATATAATTCGGTAAACTTTGTACAATCATGCCTAAGTCAGTGATACCTAGATGAACATCTTCACGACCTTCGTTATCAATTTGCCGTAGCATGATTGGACCATCTGCTTGATGTTGTTCCAGTTTATATTTATCGGTAAGTTTTTGTACAACAGGATATTTAATTGCCTCTGCATCATCGGGTAGTTCCTCCCATTTTGCACCATTATATTCGATAACCGTTGAATTCTGTGTATATTTGCCGGATTCAATTGTTGCTAAATAATTTCGAATGTTTAACAAAAATCCATGATCCATTTGTTCTTGCATTTCTTTTAAAATATCATAATCATTTTGGGTTTTTTCTTTCTTGTCAGGCATGTCAACATCAATTTTATATTGTTCCGTGTTGTTATCGTATTTATAGGTATACTCTAAAGTATTCTGGCGTACAGAAAAACTTTCAATATGATCTTTTAATTGATTAAATTCTTCACGCTTCCTAAATCGATGATCCGATCCCAGTACCTCGACTCTGGCATTTGTATATAAATCCGATTTATCATCGAGCATTAATCGATAACTGATGATAATGTTATCGTTCATTTGGAGGGCAGTTTCTTTGTACAACATCATTAAAAATTTCTTCCGGTCACAATTCACATCAAATTTCAGGAACGTGTCCAGAGTACGTCGATATTGTTTACCCATATCAGCAATGGGACGCTGTACCCAAATCCCTAAATGATTCCGATGATGTAGCACTATAAATGGATCTGCGTAATGAATAAACATTTCCGCTGTGGATGCAAGTAATAATTCTTCTGTAATTTCAGCCGGATGTAATTTCCCTTCGATTCTAAAACCTGGCTGTTTCATTTGATCTCGTGTTAACATCTGATTTTTGTTTAAATTCTTCGAATCGATTAACACAGTTTTATTGATTTTGCCCTTTTTGTATTCGAGCAAAACTAATAAATGTTGTGGTTGATCTGGTTGACGACCATCCGGTCGTAAAACAACCCGTTCGTAACATCCTTTATCGGACTGGGGTAAAATTACATCTGTGTATACTACAAAATCTCGGCCACCTCGAACAAGGGCGCGTTCACCTAAGATATAACTTTTCGGTGTTGGATTCCATGTTTTATCATCTTCATTCTTATGGAATACCCATAATTCACGTTTCTTATTTATTTTGGATATCAACAGAATGTAAAAAATGTTATCAGTGACGGAGACTCGGTATTCGCTGATATCGTTCATTCCAAATGGTCTGACTTGGATTAATTCCTCTTTTGCATCCGTTGACAGTACTTTTAAAACAATTGTACGACCGTTAGTTTTCAGATACGTTAACAGCATGTAATCTGTATGATGGAAGATATTACTTTCCAATTCGATTTGCTCAATACGAATTGGCTGACTGTCTGCCAGCTTTTTAGATTTTTTGAACGGTTGAACAGTCATTGTTGCTTTCATGTTATTTGGTGAATCAATTTCTGTTAGAAATCCATTGGAATTATATTTAAATGATAGAATTGGATGTTGTTCACCGAGTTGACGAATTGCGGATAAGTATCGTTGTTTAGGCTGGCGTTCATCGTAAAAGAATTGAATCGTTTGTGTGTACTCATCAGTGAATAGCGAATATCCCGTTAAATATTTCGTATGTACCGTAAATGTTTCTAAATTACCATCACCAATTTCTAGTTTCTCAATTTCACCGTCTGGTTTATCCGCATACGCAAATTCCAGATTGAAGGTGGCCTCTTCTGGATCTAAATTATCTGTTATCGATTTTAAATACATTCCCTTTGTATATGTGAGTCCGGTTTCGGGATCAGCAACCGCTTCAACGCGATCGTAGCTATATATAGCAACTTTATCGTTATTGCTGTCATGAATTTCAACTAAGTTCCAAACTTTGGGTACTTGTACTTGATAATCCGATGATCGTCCACGTTTACGCCAATTTTCCCATTTAACATCGTAACCAGTCCCCTCGTCGGTACCATAAATGTATTTATTTCCATTACTTTTGACGGTCCATGTTTTGGGAATGACATCGTATACGATATTCGAACTGATTTCATCTGAAGGTTTATCAATGAGATCGGTTCCAACGAGTGTGAAATACATTTTTGTTTGGGTTTCATTTTTGGCATCCATCCAGGTGTCAGATTTTACATAGTACAGTTCTAGGACATTGTCTGTGGTTGCTAAATAGTATCGATGATCTTCTGGAAATACACTGCCTTGATCGTTTAAAACAATTTGTTGTTCGGGAACACTCCAACCTGTAACGGAAATTGTTAACTTGTAATTGTATATTTATAATATCATCGTTGCTAAGCTCCAAAAATCAATTACTTGGATATCTTAACGAAATTTTTAACTAAGTTCATTGAAATCGAATTAAGTTTAGCTATTTAGGTAATTTTCAATTATCAAAAATCTTCAATTAAGTTCATGCTACGGTACCCAACTTTGATGCGTGAACTCAACGCCCTTGACCGATTTTTAAGAGAGTGTTTTGGTCCAGAATTTTGGAATTTTTTTTTCCATTTTCTGAAAGTATGTCCCAGTTTAAAAATACGACCCTAAGAGTATATTTAAAAAATTTGAGAATTTATAGCCATTTTAATACGGTAGGATCAATTTTCAACGCGTTTTCCTCAAAAGTACTTATTTCAAGCTGGTAAACATGATATCTTGGGTTCTACTTATCGAATCGACTTAAAATTTTAGTCAATTGGTAAATTGACTAAACTGTCGGCGTATGGACAAGACCGAAGTATCCGGCTATGCTTGAGAAGGTTTTCTGCAGTTTCCTTCACGAACTCTAGATGGATATCGGCATAGCTCCAATCATAGTCGGTGGCAGCCGCATATCCTACCAATTCCTACCCTATACACAAAAATTCCTTCCACTCCACTCACATCCTCACATCCTTAGGCATCACAATGGACCTTATGATCGAAGTGTAGCCCGTTCAGGGCAGCCTCTACAATCTATCTATCTATATACCTACATGCATTAAGATATCGTTACTAAGCCCCAAACAAAGCGGAAATTATCGCTCTCTCTAGACAAGAATATCCCCTTAATTAATTTTTTGTTCGTTACAAACCTTTTCCCAAAACGGTTGATGTATCACTGTTGCCATCATATGTAATCGCAAACCAATTAAAGTATTTTAAAATGGAATTCATTAATGGAATAGTAAATTTGGAATTGCCACTAACAACTTCCACATTATTTTTAAGGAAACTATAATCAATCATATCACGTAATGGTAATTCCTGTGTTGATGGCATCCGCGAAGCCAGTTCTGGTATTGGATATTGTGGTATTGGTTTGTCTTCATCGTCAATATCCAAATCGAGTGATGGAACAATTGCAGGAGAGGATGCATCCAATGTCCAATTATTGATCTCCCCATTTGTATTTTGTGTTAGCAATTGGATTTTGTCAGTTTTGACAACATCTAAGACACGTGCATGTCGATCGCCTGCTGATAGATTTTTTGTGTCCAATACTGTGTTCCAGACATTTTCAATTATGTCATAGGATAATATTTCCAATCCTTGAGGACCTGTGTTTTGAAAAAAAATTTTATTATTTTGTTAAATCATTTTAATATCTGTCTACTTGATTTAACGTCAGAATACTTTCTGGTGTGTCAAAAAAACCGATTTCGGTACCAAGGATTAATTTACTTCACTTTTCATTTTTGTCGAATAATCCACCGGAAAAGAAATATTTTAGAATTATTGGTTTTTAATGCCTATTTTTTTTCAAAATTGTGCTAATATGGGGTGATAGGGTCATCATTTCATGCCTCAATCCCAAATAAATGGGTGGTTTAGCTTATGTTTTTGAGTAGGTAGGATGCTATTTTCCAAAATTCCTTAAAAATGGATTTTTCGAAATGTATCTCCTAAGAGGGCAACTAAAAAAAAAGAAGTTAATATTCTCCTATTGATTGAAATCTGAAGACTACTTTTCAAACTAAATGATTGTGAAATATGTATTGGAATTAAAAAGAAATCCAATCCTGAAGCAAGTTAGAAGGTAAATTTTCCATGGTCAAATATTAAGAAGGAGCTATTAATATTAACTTGTTACTCAAAGTCCAATCCTTAAAATGATAAAAGCGAGTCAAAGTATGTCTATAAAAGTATCCCACTAAAAACAAAAATGAGAAAAGGGTAAAGTTTCCGCATACAAAAAGTATTGATATCCCAGCAAAAACAAAAACTGACGCCCAAAAAAGTAGTTGAAATCTATGTAACGACCAATTGTTTAACAAAAGTAAGAAAATGATTGGCATAATTCTATTGCGAAAGATTCTCCTTGATATGGTTTTAATGAGGAGTTTGTTAATGAGTTGTCTTTAAGACCTTGACCTTGATAGGTCTTAGACTTTGGTTTCAATCTAAGACCTATCTTCCTACCTCGACTATTGATGTTAATATGTTGACTGTATTTTTCGAACTAAATACGTGTTTTAATATTTTTTAAAAGGAAATGTAAAATGGAAAATTATTTTGGGAATAATATTTTTATTTTTTTTTCGTTTTTGAAGTGTTCAAAACCTCAAGTATTTTTTTAGCCAGTATTACTAAAAATTACCTGTAAATATTAATTCATCTTTTCCATCGCCAGTAGTATCAAAAATTTGCAATGTCCTCAAATAAGTCGAATCATTCCAACCTTTTTCATTCGAAAACATTGGATTATGATTAATCAATTTATAAGCTTTTATTCCATTATCGTATTCATACAAATACAATCCATTCTTATTCCGTAGAATAGCATCTAGAAAACTATTTTTACGACCAGTAACATTCGCAAATAGAATCAATTCATTCTCGGCTTTATTCTCGAATGGACCCATAATACCGGGTAACGTGTACAACAATTCAATTTCATCTCTGGATCGATATACTTTTATACCATTTTGATCTCGAATAATAAACGCTTCAGTATCGCCAGCTTTAACAATACCCACACTGATATCCTGATTAACGCCCTTTCGACGGATATCATCATAAATCCATGGTTTAGTATCGTCCTGTTTTAATTCATACATTGGATATTCATTTTTGTCATGGATTTCACTAGCATCTATCTCAAAAAGATGTATTCCATTTTGAGTGTCCTCAGATTTACCATCACTCTGATACACAATCCCAATAATTCCATTCCCCGTGAATGTACTGTATAAAAAGTTAACAGGTTTCGCTTTATTCAACGATCTAAAATGATTGTTTGGCGATTGCGAATAATCCGCATGTAATTGTAAACCATTTGAACCGATTTTGTATGTTTTAATACCGTTAAATGTATTGACAAACACATAATTGTCAACAATTGATACACGATCAGTTTTTAATTGATTAATCGCATTAATTTCTAAGTCTGCATCCCATTTTTTCTGGATTTCACCGTTCGATTGAATACGAATCGATGTTAAAATGTTATCGTCCAATATGTAAATCTCATTTGGATTTGATCGACTTCGAACTGTTTCTAATATATTGAGTCCCTGCGATTGATAGTTTAGAACCGTTTTCTTGTTAGTAAGCGAATGAATTTTTATATTTGCCATAGTTTCGAATATCGAAAAAAATCACTTAGAAGTTTATAGAATAAAATGTTTCGTTTACGCGTGATTTTATTTCATTTTTGTGTGTGTTTTAAATGTTTCGCTATGAATCGAAATAAATTTTTCGAAACAGTAAATTTTGTTTGCAATATTAAAATCTTGAGAACTTCGTAACACAACACCCAAAAAACTAAATTTTCAAGGATATCGTAACATGTTTTTAATGTTCGGCTTATAATTTTTGTTAAAAAAAAATTGTTTGTGCTTGATAAAAATTCAAAATGAGTTCAATTTTAAATTTAGGAGTGCTATAGGATGAATTACAAGTTTTAAGGTTCGTTTAGAATACGACACTATACACCGTACACTCCGAGTGTATACACCGAGTGTTTATGTGTGCACACGAGTGTCTCTAATTGTGACATTTATTTCGATACTATAATTAGTATCGAATCATCGGCTGTGTAAACACCTTGTGTCCAAGTGTCTCTTCAAGCTTTCAAACAGGTTCGAAATTTATCCATACACTCCATACAATCCACAATACATATTATACGGGGTCCAGAAAGTACTGCAGGTGGTTGATAGGGTAGATAGAGAATAAAATTCAGAGACGAAAAATGTTTTACCATTTTTTAACCTGACTTACAGGTAATTAGTTATTAATTAAAATAGGCGCACAATAGCGTGTGTGCGTGTGAAATTCTAGAACAATATTAATCTGATCTATTCTGGTTTTTTGTGGAAAATAGAATTGCATAGGGTAAGGCCGTTTTATCTGACGGAATTGTAAAAAGGTTATATCTATAGAGAAAATTATCAAATTAATTGTGTTATACAAAATGTCCAATAATTTTTGGATAATCGAAATTTATTAGTATTTCAACATCAAACTTTTATGATCATACTATATCATCTTCAAAATTTATTGTATATCATGTCGAAAAAATTTTTTAGTAAGTTTTTGGCTAGAGGGGAAAAGGTTCTACAGAGGTTATCAAAATGCCATACTTTTAGATAATTTATTTTAAGTACACTTTCAATATTTTAAAATTTTTATTTTGAATGTAACGAAATTATTTTAATTAATTCAGGTATAGTTTTCGAAACTATACAATCGCTAATAGAAAAAAAAAATCACGAAAACCTTACTATTTTAGAGAACAAAGGTAAAATTCAAGCAGAACTCAGCACGCCAAGAAATTAGTCAAGAATGAAAGCTCCTTCAAAATTATTTATAGCATCAGAGAAGAAAAAAATTAAAGCTACAATAGAATTAATAATAAAATACAATTATTTATTTATTTCAATTAAATATACAAATATAATTAATTTAAAACTATTTATCTGCGATTTATAGAAAAATTTGATATGTCATTGCATCCAATTAATAAAATTTTAAAATACCCACACACTGATAGAAGTAATTCCTTGCAGTAAGAAAATTTTTTTTAAACTAAGAATTTCTGACTCTCATAAATAGGGAAGATTATATTGATTTGGTATAGAAAATAAGAATCTTGACACCTAGAGTTTTGACTTGAACAAATTATCTTAACTAAAGACAAATTGAGCCTTGACTCAAAAATCTCGAAATTCTTAAACTGAAATGATGATTTCTTTGGACCAAGATGCTAAAATTTCGGACCAAAATAAATATTTGTTTAATCCAAACAAATGAAACTTTTTATAGGGTGTAATGATATACTTCAGTTCAATATATCATTAACTTATAAATATACTTCATAAACTTTCTCTTCTTGATTTTTATTTTTTACAAATATCATAATCGCTGTATATTGTCTGTGTGTAAACACTTTGAAAGCACTCAATATCGTTGCGCAATTTGAATGTTTTTTTAACCAACGAAAAAAACGAAGGAGGTTTTCAAGTTAACCCGTTTTTTTTTTAATAAGAAAAATATATTTTTTTACAAGAATTTCATTTTCTTGACTAAAGAATCATAGTATTTGGCCAAGAAAAACTCTCTTAGGCCA
The DNA here is from genome assembly GCA_963920215.1 of Nineta flava. Classification (NCBI taxonomy): domain Eukaryota; kingdom Metazoa; phylum Arthropoda; class Insecta; order Neuroptera; family Chrysopidae; genus Nineta; species Nineta flava. The sequence continues at coordinate 68,244,277 of OY986045.1, forward strand.
AGACTAACGAACTCTATTAAAAAAAATTTTTAACACCGTTCAAGAATTTTAGTTTCTTCGCTCAACTAAACACATGTTTTTGGTTCGATTGCGTAGTTTGAATGTAAACAAGAGTTTCTTTATTGAAGCAAATATTTTGAAGAAAACATATTTTCTTGAGGAAAGAAATTTCTTCTATCAATGCAGTTTTACAAAAAGTTACATCCAAGTTTAACTCAAAGTCAAAAAGTTTTATTTGATATCTTTAGCGAGAAGTATATTAAAATCTTGAGGCAACCCGCATGCACCTGCGTTTTTCTTGGAAATATATCACGGATAATATATATTTTTCGGCGATAGGGCGCATTGTATGAATAAACACGTCGAATGAGATCTTGTAGCTGTGTATTCAAAAAGCTGACTATGCAAAAATTTATTTGAAAATATGTCTGATCGATTTTTAGTATCTAAATTATTTTAGAGGAATTTCTCCATTTTTGTTGGACACTTTGAAACATGCTCCGCCTTAGATAAGACTAAACAAACCAAACTTTTTGAATAAAAATTAAACTTGAACGTTAAAACTGTTCCTCTTCTATCAATCATTGAAAATTTCGATTGATTAATTGCCAGGATATTTCGAACATGGCGGTAATATTACTGTAAACGTCAAATTCTTTGGCGGTGGCAAATCATCATCAGCTTGAGCATTAAACTGAATTAATACAAGTTCATATGTAATTATTGTTCCAGCAACCTGGAAGGAAATACGAATATTTCACTTTTGGTATATAAGACATATATATAAGAGCAATGGTAGATAGATGGCCCTGGACGGGCTACACTTTGATCATAAGATCCATTGTGATGTCTGAGGATGTCAGGATGTGAGTGGAGTGAAAGAAATTTTTGTGAGTAGACCAGGAATTGGTAGGATGTGCGGCTCTTATAGGAACTATGCCGATATTTATCTGGAGTTCGTGAGGGAAACTGCTGAAAACCTTTACAAGCATAGCCGGTTACTTCGTTCTTGTCCATACGCCGACAGTTTAGTTAATTAACTGCCTCCTTTTTTTCTCTTAATAATTGAAAAACTGCCGATGTCAGGATTCGAACCCATAACCTCCCAGTTCCCAGTAGACATAACGACTCAGACATACGCCTTAGGCAGCTTGGCCATTTGGACGGTAAGACCAATGATACGGTCTTTCCCAATTTGATAGTTTTTAAGCATCATTTAGATGATGAAAGCTAAGACTTTCCTCACGTAAGTTGACTTACTGCGTTTAGTTGATAAGATAAATTACTTCGTCTCTGAAAGAGATTGCAACCTCTGGGGAAAGATTATTGCGTACTGACTTCTTTTAATAGGGTTAATTCAGTTTGAGTCGGTCCTGGAAATTCTGGTCCCAAAAATAAATGACCTTGTATGGCATTCGCTGATTCAAAAATTTCCATCCTAAATTCTACTGATCCTATTTCGAGTTTTAGGTGGAGTTAAAACTTCATGGACCCAAACGAACGACATCTCTCACCCTCTCAGATCCCAGTCACCAATTTATTACCCTAATGCTGTTCAATAATTTAAACAAATATATAAATTTCTTATTTTGGTAAACAAATTATAATGGCCGTGGACTTTTTGATCTTGATGTTTGATAATTAAAATATTTTTAGCTGAAGTCAAGGTTTTTATAATTTTTTTTCAAGTTCATATTATTTATTATTTAATTTATTTTGAAGAGAACAAATCGATAACCTAATTTAGTAAAATGGTGAAGAAAAAAATTTCGTTACGCAGGAGCTGCTTCAACTTAGCGAATTTCCTTGGAATAAATAAATTACTCTCTAGCGGTCACAATGTTAGTCTGATCAAAATGAAATGTCGTATCTGATTTTAGTATTTGCATGGCCAATTTTATTAATAAATAACATACGTCAAGGGGAAAGGGGGGCATAAAGATAGAAGAAAACACAAAATATAAAATATCTCTCTTAATATTAGAACAATCGAAAAATGCGTAAGAAACAAAGTTGTAGAAAATCATGTTTGCTACAATTCATCACCTTATCTTTTTTGCTCAAACTCTAATGCGTACAGAGATATTGAGGAATTTAATTTTCAATCTTAAACCGTCAATATTTTTGTAAATATTAGGGTTACAGAAAAATGATAAGAAACAAAATTACAGTAAAACTTAGTACCAACAACTTTACTTCTTATAAATTTTTCGATTTTTCGAATATTAAGGGAGATATGTCAAATTTTCTGTTCCCTCCTCCCTTTAAACCCCCCTTTCCCCTGGTCCGATTTTACCCATTAACGAACTTGATCTTTTGAATACCAAAAGCGCTTCAAATACCAAATCTCATTCCGATAGAATAAAAACTGTGACCGCTAGAGTGATTACAGACACATATATATATATATATATATGTATATATATATATATATATATATATATATATATGTCCATAGATATATATATATATAAATTTTACAGATGGTGATTTTTGACATCTACAAGGTAGGATCGATGGACATTTGAAGAAATTTTTGCGAAATTTTGACTTCGGTACGGGACCAATAGCTCTATTTCCTTTCAGGAAATTCGCTAAAAAATGAAACCATATTTTGGAGTAAAGTGCAATATTGTTCTTTCGAGCAGTGCCGGATTAGCTACGTAGTAAGAGTAGCAAATGCTACGGGCCCCGCGCATTTGGTGGTCCCGCGCACCCACGCCTACCTGAGCGTAAAAAAAATTATTTAAGGAAATTACAAGTCACTGATGTTATATTTTTTTTGAGTCATTATTGATAACGTACTGTCTGCTTTAGATAAACGTATGAAAGCATACCATCAAATAACTAGTATTTTTGGAGTATTTCATCAGTTAAAATCTGTTTACAAAGAGGAGATTTTGAAAAAATCTTCAATTATCGTCTGTGCTTACGCACATGATTTGGAGGACTGTCTAGGTGACGAATTAGTGCAGTTCGCTGAGCTGCTCAAAACAGATGTGGCTACTGCTATTGACCGGAAGAAGGACGAGGCTCAGGAACTGGACTTTAGAATCGTGTTTCCCAAATGTAGAAATTGCCTAGCGCATTTACTTGTATCTCATGATCACCAACTGCAGTGGCGAACGTTCTTTTTCAACGTTAAAGCGTATAAAAAATGAGTAATACGATGGGCCAAAAACGTCTAAATCACCTCAGAGCTTGATGAATATACAAACTGATTTACTCAGAGAAAACGATATCAATAGTTTAATCTCTAAATTTGTCCACATTAAATCCAGAAAAGTTCATTTGTAACATTTTCTTTTATTAATCATCCTAAATTTAAAACCTAAGGTAAAGCAAGGGCTCCTTAATGGAATTTGCTACGGGCCCCGCGCTGCCTTAATCCGGCACTGCTTTCGAGACAACGTTCATTTTATTTTTGAAGTTATACTTGAGAATCCGATTAGAATGTATAAAAACGCTGATATAAACTTACAGATAAGACCATTTCTTTGCGAACTGAAAAGAAATTCATGCCTGTCAAAGCAATGATTTCAGATGTAATTTGTTGAATAAAACGACCAATCTAAAAAATTCAGAAATTTAATATTAAAAAAAAAACCAAATATTTATCCCCACTACTTTTTACGGGAGTAGCGACTAACTAACTAACTTACCTCCAAACAGTATGAATATCCGGGCACATTAAATAAAAATGGTAAAGGACTGCGGCTCGTTTCATGTACTTTTGACACGATTAATGTTAGAAATAATGTTCTTGTTATTAGAAAACTCATCGAATAAAAGAAATAAATTCCATCAGCAAAATGTTTCATTGGACTACAAGAGTAATTGGAAAGTAAAAAAAATTGCATGAGATTTTTTGGAAAAGAATTTTTTCCCAAATTATTCAAAATATTTACTTGATACTATGCAGAATTTGGGCACAAATAAAACATAGATTACTGGTAAATGATAATAGCACAATGTCCGAAACGGTATCATTTGTTAATCGGCATAATGCCGATACTTTGTTAAAATTATCACGGATATCACGCCATGTTGATTCTTGCGTTGCCTGAAAAGATGAAATTCTCATTATGAAGTGTAGAAATAAGACTTGGGCCATTAGAATGGGGCCATCGGCAATTAAATCCAGAATGGGGCTAATAGGCAATTAGGATTAGACTAAACATTAGTGAATGCCCATTGTTGTCATTGTTCTTGCTACATGGGCCGAAAAATTAAGAAGCCTGTAAATTTACCTAAAAATGAAGTCTTCTTTTCAGGTAAATTTACATGTTGACACTCGACGTTGGCATCGGGTGTTGGCCCCAGGTCAATATCTCGAAAACTAAGGAACATAGCGATAAATGTTTTTAGAAGGTCAAATAACTGTGGCCTTATCTTTGACCTTCTTCAAACCAATTCTCAAGGTCAAATTGAGAATTGAATTGTCAAATTGAGGTCAAATTGTTGAAATTGGTATTAAGGCTTTTTACATTTGAGAAAAGTAGAATGGTTCCTGAGGTATTGCCGATGGAAAATCCAATAAGAGTGAAAATTTACCTGTAAATGAACGTATTTGATTTGATTGGTAATGCGTTGGAATAGCTCCGTTAATGCCATACTAATCATTATTATAAAGACATCAATAAATGTCCAAATAAATGTTGCAACGAAATTAATTGCTTGACATAGAAAACCCTTCCACATGGCGAACGATATCCGATTGAAAACCGGCATAAATCGTACTTCAAAATACGCTTGTAATCCATTACCTTTGGATAGACACATTCCAGTACTCACAAGCGATGAATATCCTGCTAATCCATTCTCAACTAAAACAAGTGAAAATAACAACTAACTGAGTTAGTTGCTTAAACACCCGGAATATACTGAGTTTATATGAAAAAAAATCTCAATTTTTAACACTAGTTTTATCTTTAAGTTTTTGTTCTACTACGATTTCAAAGATGAATATTAACATCCCTGGGCGGAGGCACCTTCATACTAAAGTTGCCTCATTCATGTTTTCTTCTATATCTTACAGTTTAAAAGGTATATTTTTGTAGAAAGATAAATGGGCCAATTTTTACGTGACTAGTCTCTGAGGAAAATATTTCTAACAGACAGACAGACAGACTGACAAACGCATCAAGGTGATTCCATCGAAGTGTTTCGTTTTTCGAAGTACGGATGACTATAAAAATGAAAATATTTCAACTTACGTATACCACAACAGAGAATTGTAATAGCAATTATATATAATCTGCGATGTAAATTAAAACTTTGTGGGTATACACTCAGTTGGTATTCAACGATTGCCCATTCTTGCATTAATTTTGGCCAATAATAGGCTAATTTCATAAATAGAATCATTGTTGTTATGGAAAATGTATTAAATAAGACTGCAACTGGAAAAAATATAAATATATTAGATATATTAGACATGACACGTGGGTTTTATCAGATCTGAATCTATAAAATCTTTGGCACATCTTGAAGATTTTGAGAATGTAGGGTCCAGGAACACGTATCGGAAGAATGGTGAAAGATATCCATCTAGTCAACAATAGCAAAAATAGACAAGTGATCTAAAAATGGTATGTTAAAAATCAATTTGGCTGTATTGCAGCATAGTGCTTTAGAGACATTCAGTAAAAAAACGTATGTCATATAGTATAAAGACTACATGAATTATATGCTGAAGCAAACCATTCAGAAGTCTGTCTGTCACATAGGCAGTGTGATTATAATCTGCATGATTATAGAAAGACAATATTATAGAAGGATGAATGATCGTTCTTATTTTGGAAAATAGCTACACCACCAGCTAGAACATTAGAACATTTATATTTGTCTATACAGTTGGAATTAGGTACAAGAATGTCTTCATAATTATTACTCCAAGTATCTGATAATAGAAGAATATTAGAATTACCAGCAGCATTATCAATGATATCATTTATCAGGGCTCGTAAACTTTGTATATTAAATGTATATATTAAGAAACCTGGCCTGGTCTTGTTAAATTTAACTAACTTTGATTCTAATGTAAATAATGGATTTAATGTCAGTCTTTCAAACTATAATTTAACCGAAAGGCGTGACGGTGCTTCTGTTCTACCATGATAAAATGTAGAATCATTGATTTTAGATACAATATATAATTTGTCTATTGCAGTTTTTCGCTCCGATATCATTTTATCAAACTTTTGAGTCTTAAAAGTAGTGTTGACCTTATTTAATATTATTTCAATAAATTATTTAAAAAGAAGTATAACTTTTTACGTGCGTAAACTGTAGTGCGTGTAAGGTCTTCTAAATCCGGAGTTTATTTACGGTAGAAAATACTTACTGCTTCGAAAAAAATTTAAACCATCTGTATGTAGTTGAAAAAAATTACCAAATGCTAATGCACACATTGCTATTAAAAATATGATACTTTGCAAAAATCGCCATGACCGGAATGAAAATTTCAAATGATTTGGTGACTCCGAACGTATCCCCGACACTGGTAATATTCCAAAACATTGTGCCAACGTTAATAACGGTTTCATTATTTCAAAGAATGTTTGTGATTTTTTCTCCATTTTCTTTAATGGCGTTGTTATATTCATTGTGGCGATTTCCGCCGTGTCTTCGGACCTATCATGGACTTGATTGTACGGTTTAACAATTTTCATTTTCGTGTTTTGGTTCTGTAATCAAAAAATTCAACAGTTATAGCAAACTTATTGAAATACAACAATCGTTTTTGATTCAAACACCCCTTTTATGGCTGAAAGTAAACAATAAAATCTGTTAAACTATTTATTCTTTTTGTATTTATTGTATTTATCTCATTCTATTTTTATATTATTTAGAAGGTGTTATAAGTCCGTCTACACTATGGGCAGGATAGTTTAATCTGGACGGTTTTTAGCTTCATGTTTGATGAAAATCTGTTCAGCTGTTTAAAACTCATCAGTTTTTTTTTCCACTTGTTCGTGCAAAGATCTTCAAGAATTTGAAGAACTGGGAAGTGTTTTAAAATACTTAATTTGTAAGGAGAAGCCCACATTCTGCGATGTTATACAAGGATTTCCTATACAAATTAACCAAATTATTTGACCGCTAGCCGTATGAGATTTCCCATCGGGCACAGTCCAGGAACCATTCGACTTTTCTCAAAAGTAAAAAGCCTAAATACCAGCTCCGCCAAACTTATAAAATGGCGCACTTCCCATAATAATACGGCGGTATATGTTACGAAACAGTTAATGTTTGTCTACTGTATACAACAGTTAATATGGTACAAACAAATATACCGCACTCAGAACTCGAACCACGCATTTCTACCTATTCGGGCTAGTTTATTCGGGCTTAAAGATCGTCTCAGTTTCTAGTTCACCCAATTACAATCAGGCTAATTCATACTGATGATGAATACTTTGTTGTCAAAATACGTAGATCAGTTCCCGAAAGATGCGTAATTTAGTGAATGGTACAGAGCCCTAACTTAATGCCTGATCTGTAACAACAAGCACTTGGCCGATTATTTTTGATTCTGTAGTGACAGCAACGGTCTATAGAAATGTTTTTGGTTACATTAATTGACATTGAACTGATTTTGCTTACCATTTTTCCTGTATGTAGGATAGATATATTAACGACCTTCTACAAAATTAATTTTGGAAACATTTGATGTATTCATATGGATATATGATTGTCCTGTTTGTCTGCCTGACCTTCTTATTAGGTTACAAATAATATAAACCTTTGTTTGCATGTTTCAGTTAAATATATGTCAGTTAAAACTTGAGTACTTAATATTATGATTACTCAGTGATATGATGTATTGATAACAAATATATATATATATATATATATATATATATATATATATATATATATATATATATATATATATATATATATATATATATAGTCGGATGTCTAGATGTGTTTTAAATGAAAAATAATATTTTCTTTAATAGTATATTATGGTCAATATTGATATTCTTAATTGTATACAGCAGGGGTGGCCTCAAAAGCATTTCTAATAGAGAATTAGTGTTTAATAATTAAATAAAATATTAACTATAAAACTATACAGTACACATACATACAAACATCTGGATAGTGTATAGGTATACTGTATGCGTATGGTTGTTTGTTTGTCATTTAAGAGTGGGGAGATTTTGTAATGCATACGCTAAAGTTAAGAATTCAATTAATATATTTAACCCACTCTCATTTCATGTGTACTGACTGACTTCACACAGTAACCACACGGCCAGCCAGTAATAAATAATATTTAACATTGATTCTCTATTCGAAAAGCTTTCCAACACACACGGTATAATATGTTCACAATTTGTTTGTCTATTTAAAGTATTGATTTGTTATTATAAGAAAATTGAAAATTATATTAATAAAAAATAAACTTTTAATCAAAATTAAAATATGTTTATTTTATTATTATAGATTAAGACAAATTTTTGTGTAAACATATTCAATTCAATAGAATTTATCACCTTGAAATGACCTTTTTTCAAAGCTCTGCGTTTAGATATAATGGGCCACAAAAGTATGGTCCAATTTACAAACTTGCTTAACGAAACAGACAACAAGTAAGTGTGTCACATAAGTGACTCCAACTCTTCTGTGGACAATAACTTTGTGTGTGCTATGATTTTTGTGACATTGAAAATACAAGACAATATTATACACTACAGAACGAAAGTTTGAGCTTGTAGGAATATACCAAGATATTCTGGTATTCTCAGCCTAATATCTGTTCTATAAATCGTTAAACAAAAAGTGAATTTATAGACTTTCGACTAATCTTTATGTCGCCGAATCTATTGAATGACAATAGAAAGTTTGTTGTAGATTACGAAAAGTATCTTGGTGACAAATTTATTGAACTAATGCAACAAGTTCTTAGACTTTAATATCTAGTGCGCATTTATGAGTCAAAGCTCACATTTTACCAAGAATAGCAATTCTATAATAGCAGTCCTTTTATTACGATTTTTTCTCTGGAAAGCACAGAGAAGGAATCATTAAGGAAAATCTGATTATTATTCGCAACATTTATCCCACGTGTATATTAAATTGCCTACTTGCCTTCTGAATAGAACTGCGCAATTGGTCGTTTTTTTTTTCAGCTAAGAAATTGGACAAATCGGACAAATCTATGATGTCGAATTATAAGAAAACATGAATGAAATCACTTACTTAAAGTTCTTTTGACATAATCACAGTTTTTTGTTTAAAGGATATTTATTAAAGCTTCGTGTTTATTATAGCTGCAAGCGCATATTAGTCTACTAAGTGGTAAACTTTAACTAAAAATAATAATTGTTTATACAAACAAACAACAAACTTAATAACAATATTGTTTATTATTGTTTTGAATTCTCGAAAAAAACAACAACTTGGAAATAACATAATTTCCCCCGTATGTGATTAAACGTAAGGCCTACACGATCAAACACGCCTCCTCATTGATGACAGAACAAAAACATATTTTTATTGCGTGATAAATTACAATTACAATTATTTCCTTTATAATTGTATGTTATTGTGTTTTTAATTTTTCTCACAACATGTTTTTGTCAACAAGGACTGAATGTTTTCCAATAAATTTCTCTCAATATTTTGTTTTCATTTAAAATAATTTTTCATTTATTTGAGGTGTGTTTTTGTTTCACATAGCATGGCAGTGCATAAGGAAGGATTAGAGATGATTTTTAGGCCTCTGTAGGAAGTTCAAATTTAAAACGTAGCGTCAAATCCACTAACGTAGGTGATCAACGAGTGGTCAAATGCTAAATACCGTGATCACTGGGAAAAAGTACCGCGGCTCGGAGCTCGGGAAGTTACTGCTTCAGAGCGCAATCAAGAGGCTATCTCTCGATGCACTGAGGCTGAACAGGATGCAACTGCGGATGGTTACCCGATTCATTACCGGGCATTATCCCCTGCGGAAGCATCTGCACACAATTGGACTCCAGAACGGGTCCATTATGTGCATTATCTTTATCTGCGAATATATGCACCTTCAGGAAGACCTGATAAGCAAGCTCCTGGCTATTGCTACAGAAGAAGCGAATCTCGTGCGGATTGAAATAGTAGGGGGAGCACAATGGACCATAAGGTCGAAGTGCAATACTTTTTAGACCCCAAGATGTATCTTTCTATCTATCTATCCACTATCTGACGGTACGGTCACACTGACTAACAACATAGTATTCTAGGGTATCTCCAGGTGTCCTAGATATTTGGTAGGAAGATAGGTCTTGTGGCTGAAACCACCCAGAAAAGTCTGTAACCGGATATTTTAACTAGAAGATGATAATTTTTACATTTAAAATTATAATTGTTAATCTTATGAAAAGTGTTTTCTACATGGTAGTTTTAATTTAATATATAGTCTAATATGTGGGGATAAGGATTCTATGATCTGGGATTGAAAACACATCTCATTTATTAACGATATTCATCCAAACTCAATAAAATTTTCGACCACACAAAAATTTATTTTTGTATTTAGAAATTGTTGTCTCCGGCGACTTCAATATTTTGGCTGAAATAGTTAAACCGCAAATGACCCTTATTCTTAATGCTTTTGAGTGTTTTGAGAATTTCTTGAAATTGATTCTACTACAATGTTGAATTCAATGATATTAAAGCTTTATTAAACTCTGTATATAGAGGTTATTTGAGTGTTTCTCACCAGATGTTTTTTAGATTTAATATCGTGCAAATTGTTTTATATGTAAACATGAAAATGATTTTATTTACTCTTAGGCAGAAACGAACGCTTTAGTTTGATTTGAACATACAAAATTACATTAATTTTCAATTTAAATTTTATTAACATTGATCATTAGAAGAAATCCCGTTGAAAAACGAACTTTTAAATTACAGTTCAACTTTATTTTGTTGTTGATTTTTAACTCAATATTTATTTACAGGCAGATATGTTTCTTCCTTATGGATTCCCAGTTGAACTTGCCCATACTTGCAATTTCAGGGGCGTGCCTGAGTGTATGTGCGCCTGCGTGCCATCAATATAACATCATATATATATATGTATATAAAGGTATTATTAATTAGAATATTTAAAGCTCTCTAGTTCATGGGAAGCACGTAATCCATAGTTATCCAGAAATCCAGAGAATGCCACTTCTAGAGCCTGTAGCTCGCAATCTAAGGAATTCTGAGATTTCTACCCATGAGAACTTTTGATCGTGAGGTTATGTACAACCAAATATTTGAATTTCAGTCAATTTGATTGACAAAAATTTACCTAATAACGCTACTTCCAGGACCTTTAGCTCAAAAACTAAATAATTCTGGGACGTGTGTCTATGATTCCTTTTGATCGAGAGGTCATGTACTACAACATACTTGAATTGAGCCAAAGAACAAATTTTCAGATAACACCACTTCCAGAATCTGTAGGTTTGCCCATTTGAACTTCTGATCAACAGGTCATGTACAACATACTCGAATTTGAGCCAATTTGATCGAAAACCAATTCTCATAAGGATTCTGCGCGGTCCTATCAATTCACTTAATCTTTTAATCTCGTTAAAAAAACCAAAAACACAATTGTTATAATTTCCCTGGCAATTTAGCCACCAATGCACGAAATGAGCGTTGGCCAGGCACAACCCTTAGTAATTTGTACGTTTGTAGTGGTTAGGATTATCCTAAATTGGACTCTTTTAGGATAATTGTAATCTAGGTATGCAGGATCAGAAAAAAATTAAAAAACATTTTAATTAAAAAGAAAATTTTTATTAAGTAAATTTAAAATATAAATATAACATTGTGGATTTGTTCTAAAAAATAAATTTAAACTGTTCCTATCCTAGACCTATAGCCACAAAACATTGTCCTAAACGAACAAAGTTTAGGACAAATGCTTTGATTGCTTTAATACCCTGTATGTGTTTCGCTTAGAATCAATAAGTCAAATCATCGGCTGACTTAAATAAGCTACTATTAAATCTTGAACAGGGTTGTAATACTATTTTATTGCTAATATTTTTCGGTAAATCGATTACTTCTATGGGATCATCAGCATGAAATTGTATTAATACCAGTTCATATGTTAATATTGTTCCGGCTACCTGGAAAATAAAGATTTATTTTCAGCACTATGGGTCTGATACTTTGTCAACCGTTAATCGTATCGTATTTTAACCAACGCCATCGTTTTCGCTAGGTCCAAATTAGTTTAAAACGTAGTTTTTATCAAAATCGGAGATGTAAAATTTTCCTCTAATTTTAGCGATTTTGTTAAGGGGTACCCCTTGGAAAAAATGCGAAAAAGTTAAGAAAATTTTTGTTCTCGATTTTAATAATAATCATTTTCCAGGGTATTTTTGATCCAAAAAATACGAAAATCAGGTTAATTTTAACGCCCGAACAATAGATTTCAAAATTTTCGCTTCTCAAATCATACAGTTTGGAATTTTAGCACTATGGATGTGATATCTTGAAAACCGTTAACCGTATCGTATTTTAACCAACGCCATCGTTTTCGCTAGGTCCAAATTAGTTTAAAACGTAGTTTTGATTAAAATCGCAGATATAAAATTTTCCTCCAATTTTAGTGATTTTGATCAAGTTCGTGAATGGGCAAAGTCGGACCATGTTTTGGCAAATTAGGCAAACTCAGTGTATATCGGATATTTAAGCAATTAACTCAGTTAGTTATTATTCTCACTTGTCTCTTTATATTATAATTTCTAGTAGAATAATTGATTATAATTTGGGTACTTACAGATAAAATCATTCCTTTTCGAACTGCAAAAAAGTTCATCCCCGTTAATGCAATTATTTCAGATGAAATTTGTTGAATAAATCGTCCAACCTAAAAGTAGAATTAAACGTAAAAAAGTTAAACGTACAAAAAAAAAATTATTTTCACTTCGAAAAATTAGCCCAGAGTTGATAAAAAAAAGCCTATTCAAAGGTATTTCCCAAAATTGTACACACAACTTTTGTTTGAAATGTTTTTACGCAAATTGTGCAACTTATTTTGGTAATAGAAAATGATGCTGAATGGTTTTTTGGAAGACCTTCCTTTTGGAGCTTCAAAGATACCATCGAACATCGGACCATAATTTTGTTTACATAATGGGTGAAATAATTGTTTGTTGTTGTTGTTATTTTAGGGTTATCTAAATTCGATTTCAGACCGCTTACTAATAGGAACGAAATTGTACAGCAAGGGAAAACTATATTTTTATCAAATTTTCGTTAGCTAACAGGTCTTTGAAAGCTCGACAAAATAAAATAAAAAAATCAAGATCTACCATCCAAATTCCGCTTTTTCTTTACGGAAACTCTGAACTAATTTCTTGAAGGAGATGCCATAAATCTTACTTCTTGACAATACGATTTTTTTGGTACTAGAAATAGATATTCTAAGGGCTCACGACTCGCTTCATGCACTTCTGATAGCGTTAGCGTTACATATAATGTCCTTAATAGAAGAAACATCATTGAATAGTAGAAATATATTGCAGATAAATTTTGCATAGGGCTGAAAATTAATATAAGGATCATGATTATAGGTTTTGTTTGCTCCGTAAAAAAGATGGTTGGTTATCCTTCTAAATTTACATTTGTATCCATGCGTTTCACCAGCCGTAGTACAATTAAAATCTGTTTAGTATGTACACTCCCGTTCATAAAAAATGAACAGACCTGAACCGTCATTAGTCTCTCACAATTTTGATTATTCTTGTAGTAACAGATACAACATTTTATTTAATTTTTACACGTAAGAGTAAGATATAATAACACTTAACATCTATTAATATTACATATATTCTTTAAATTCTCACTCTTATCAGTGACACCGTATATACAAATAAAAAAATATAAATTCAGTTTATACTTCTATTTCTTTTTTACACACTGAAAAAATATACTACTTATCTTTGTTTATAAATAAATAAAATTATACATTGTACAGAGAGTTACAAAAGTGAGGAGTTTAATGAAATGTAAGACAATTAACATTTCAGGTCTGTTCATTTTTTTTTGAACGCATATTTATAGAAGGTGTTGTTTCTCCCCTCCAATATCATATATGTAAACACACTGTAGAAGAATAGAAATTATATAGATTTTTTACCTGATACTATGCAGTATTTGAGCACAAATTGAGCATAAATTACTTGTAAATGATAGTAAAATCAAATCAGAAACTGTTTTATTTACAAAGCGACATAATACTGTTACATGATTAAAATCTTCTCGAAGCGTATTCCATATGGATTCATCGGTTTCCTACAAATAAAGTTACGATAATATTTTCGCATAATTCAGATTATTGACTCGTAATCGGATTTGTCGAGTTTAACACTAGCTGTCTGTATTCCCTACGGTCGGTAAATATACTGAATCGGGCTTAATTTGAAAGGATTAATATGATTGGACTGTTTATTGGTGTTTGTACCTTAAGCTTCGTTTAGACTATGACATTATACAGCGTACACTCAGTGTATACATCGAGTGTCTATGTGTGCACACGGGTGTCTTTAATTGTGACATTTATTGGGACACTATAATTAGTGTCAAAAAAATAGTGTCGTGTTCACACAGCGGCAGTGTGAACACCTTATGTCCAAGTGTCTTTTCAGATTTTCAAACATGTTCGACAGTTTTTCATACATTCTATATACATATTATATAGTAATAACTATAGCGTTTACGTCGTTGTTCAAATACAAAATAGGCAGCAATAGTAGCCGCATGACTGTTGTTAATGACGCTTATGAGGACCGAGTTCTTTTGTGTGTAAACAGCTCGGACACAAGTTCCGTACATTTGTATACATTTTTGTCTGGATAGTGCCCAAACACCAAAAATCTAAGTAAAGAAATTTTTGTCTGACATTTGTATCGCAATTTATGGCGTAGTCTAAACGAAGCATAATGAACCAACTGGTTCATAAGTTACCAGTACACTATTTAACAGTTTTAAAAACAGAGTAATCAGGCTCAACTGTGTTAGTAACATATGCATTATTAGGGTTACATAAATAAAATAAATAAAAAATAGCCTGAATAAAGCCGCCATTTTGGAATATGACGTGATGAATAACTTTACCAATGAAATGATATGATATGACTTCCAAGATTTGGGCGGGGAAGTGAACTATAAAGAAAAACTGCGATAAATAACAAAACAATACCTGCGTACAATATATTTTTATTTGATTAGTAATTCGTTGAAATAATTCCGTTAATGCCATACTAATAATTATTAAAAATACATCAATAAATGACCAGGCAAATGTTGAAACAATATTCAATATTTGACAGATAATTGCTTTCCAATATTCAAACGATGTACGATTAAATAATTGAATAAATCTTAACTCAAAGTATGCTTGAATCGTAGGACCTTCTGAGATACACGTTCCTATCGATAACATTGTCGCACAAATCGAGAATGTATGATCAACTACAAATTTAATAAAAACAATCACAAATGCATGTTACATCAAATTGATCTCCCTATATATTGCGAAGAGGCACTCATACGCATAAGTTGGGGGTTATGTCGCGCGATCGAAATAAGGTAGGTTAAATGTTCCGTGCTTAGATTTTATATTAAAGTGACTTTGAAATCTAAATATTCTTCGGAAAGTGTGTGATTATTTCGGGTGAAGCTTATTCTTATCTGGAAGGCCCAGTTAAAATTACAAATTTACCAATTACTCTCGGAAATTTCATTAACAAACGTGTTTTTAAAAAAAAATTCCGGACAGCGATAGCGCGCTGCTCATCAGACCAAGACAAGCCTGACACTAAACAGTAGCTTTCTAAATTAATTTTCAAATTTTGCCCAATTCCTAGAACAATTATTTGTATTATATAAATAAGTATTTCGACTACAAGGTAGTCATCATCAGTATGAATTTGGTAATCGTCACTATCTCTGGGATTTGGAGTCAGAGATATGTTGCTCGTTGCTAATTTGGTGCGTGTCTCACAATAATATTTAAAAAGTTTTGTCTTCTATATGATCTGACTGAAGTAGTACCTGAAGGATTATTTGAGTTGACTGACCAATTAAGGGATTAAGTGTGTGAAGAGCCCAACCCATTTATTGGCGGTATTATTTTCTGACCATGCAGTGTTTTGTTATTATCAATAAGGTGAGGTTGTTGATCGAAGCTAACCTTGATATTTAGGTATTAAAATGGTTTAATTTTATTAAATCAGAATTTGGAATTGAGCCATTGTCTAAATTCATTATCTGTTTTCTTAATTTGTGTATGTAGATACTTTCGTAGGCATCTAATTCTGTGGGGGTTTTGTACCGATTTCAGTAGTTTTAAGTTCGATTTGTCAATTTTGTGGTTGTTCTCAATAACGTGCGCAGCTATACACGATTTTTCAGTTCTCCCAAATTTCACATGAGCCAGATGTTCTTTGATTCGAGTTCCGATTTGTTGACGACTTACTTAGACCAACATAAATTTTCGAACAGTTTTGACTCTTTTGGCTTGCAGCTGTGCCTCTTCGAATAAAAAAAAAACAACAAAACTAACTTGTTGCCAAAATCAGCATAATTATTGCAACTGTATAAATGTTTCTTGATAAATTAATCCGTGATGGATACAAAATCATATGATGTTCCACTTTTGACCATTCTTGCATTAATTTGGGCCAATAATATGCTAGTTTCATGAATAGTAATACAGTTGATATAGTGAATAAATAAAATAAGACTCCTCCTAAAATTATTTTCCAAAAAATAAAAAAAAAAAACAACAAAATTAATTAAGTGACTATTTTATGCCATGGACGAATACAAAATTTTGGTTGAGAATTACCGGTACCAAAATTTATAATGAAAATATCGATGAAGTTTCGCAAAAAGTACAAAAACAATTTTTTGGAGGAGATATCATCCCCCAACGATACGATCATTCGAAGTAGATGTCTTCTTGTATCCGCCCTTGATTTAAACGTCAACGTGCATATAATTAAAAAGTTGGGCAGGGTTGTAAAGAACTTTTCTTCTGTTTTAACGTTTCAAATAGTTGGGTCAGTGGTAAAGAATTGGATATACAAGCTGGATCAGAAAAACCTGGAGGAGATCTTAACGACACCACAACGAAGTCGATATCATTTTTGGTTTTCCAGATATATTGCACGAAAAAAATGTCTACTATATCGTTCCAAAAATGATGTTAATAGACTCTGGTGACCTCAAAACTTGGAGAAATGGTGAATATTTTGATTTCGAGTTTCGGACCGAAAAAGGAAAATATGTTGTGTGTTTGTCCGAATTGTTTGGAGAAAACTATTCGGATTTGGTCGTGAGAGAAGACCCTAGTGAAAACTCCAGAAATCAGAAGTGAAGAAAATTCCAAACCGTTCGAAAAGTATAACTGTTTTCTAACCGCTCTAAATTTAAAGCCGACCCAGATATCTAATATAATTTACAGTTTCTATAGAATTACCTGCATTAACAAAATTTCGGAAATTCATTATTTGTCAATAAATTTCAAAGACAAAAAAATAATCGTTTGCGATTGTCAAAATTTACAAAAAATAAACGAATGGATTACTCTTTCGTTGCACACAATTGTCATGAATTGTCATTTCACTCAGCCATGAATTGTCCCACCCTTTGAGGTCAGTTCTCAAAACATAATTTCTTCAAATTATTTGCACGCTACCGTGTAAATAGTTATATCAATAAAATCTGCAATACGTACCAGCTCGAAAAAAATTGACACCTTTTGCAATTAACTCCAAACCATCAACGAATCCAAGTACAAACATACCAATTACAAATACAAGACTTTGTAAACATCGCCATGAATATAATGTAAATTTTAATTTGCTGGGATGTGCAGCATTGATTCCATGTACGGGTAATATTCCAAAATATCGGACTATTTGTAATATTGGTTGTAACATTTCATGCAATGTTTTTTGCTTGACATATTTTTTCGGTGTACTTTTACTAATGCCCGTTACGTGATTATTATCTTGGACACGATGTATATATGGTTTGACAATTTTCATTTTTCGGGAAATTTCCTTTGTTAATTTGGACAATTATTTTGCATGATATGTCCTGTCGGCTGTCTATTGTGGTAATTATTGTGATGTAGTGTCTAAGTTGTGTAAACAAGAAAGTTTATATTGATTTTTTATAATGATAAATATCATCGTTAATAATCGAGGAAAAATAGTCTGGTGAAAATAATTTATTACTACAGATACCGGCCCCAGACAAATAGTACTTTTACCATTGAAAAAATACTCGTGGACATTTTCCAACGGAATTATGTTTGTTTTGGTACTATGAAAACATATTCGCCTCAATACCTCGGTCAGTTTTTGTATTATAAATACGTATTTCGACTACAAAGTACAAACGTGAAACTGTCACGAAATTAGCAACGAATAACATATCCTGAGAAAATATAAGAGTAATTTCAATAAAATTTATTATATTTTTATTTATTTTGTTTAATTTTTTATTTATTCTAATTTTTGTTTATTGATCTTGATTTTCTATCTATTTCTAATTGTCAAAGAGTAAATTACGACTAGCTAATTTATACTGATGATGACTACTTTGTAGTCGAAATACGTATTTATAATACAAAAACTGATCTAGGTAAAGGGGCGAATTTGATGAGGGTTGAATATATAATTCGTATATTTTAAAATATATTTAAATTTATACATTTTCTATAGTAGTGATTTTTATAGTAGTTTTCTATAGTAGTGATTTATTCTTATATTACTGACTCTTCTGAAGAAGGAACTGTTTTAGCTACAGTTTTTTTTACAAACGTCAATTATATATTATTTCCCGTTTAATCTTCCTGGATTATGTCAAACATAAAGAGTTAATTTATGGGGGAAAAAAAATTAGAAAAAATAGAAAAATAATCATTGTTTGTTATGAAAATATGATTAATTTCAGTTTTTAAATAATTTTTAAAAGCTTTTTTTTTGTATCAACAGCTTGTCTTGAATATATATTTTAATATTTCAGGTAATCAATAATGTAATGAAACCGATTAAAAATATATATTTGATGAATATTATATTCTGCTAAACTAAATATTTACGTACAGAGTGTTTAAGCTAGTTTGAAGGGGGATGGGAATGTTAAAAATATGTTTCATAAATATACAACTCATATCGGGATACCATTTATTTGGCTAAATATTAAGCTCTTTAGATGTATACTAGATCACGTGTCTAATTTAGTTTGAAAAGTACAATCCTTAAATTTCACATCTTTTTGATGTTATACTTCTTTGGGCACCTTATGAGAATCCGATCAGATTGATTCTTCAACATGTAACGAATCACTGATATAACACTCGACTAATATAGTATTCACTCGATCGATGTAAAAAATGTGTGGTATACAGTATATATATAGACAAAATTTATATATACATACATTATAAGCTTAAGCGAACAGGCAGAAGTATGCCTGTTACATAATCGGTGTGACTACACTCAACAGTAGTCCATAATTTTGTTTAGTCGTGATATGATTTTTGGATATTGACCGGCAAGAAAATAATTATACATTATAGAAAGATGAATTATCGTTCTTACATTTGAACATTTCAATTTGATATTATAGTTGAAATTAGGTACAGGAATGTCTTCATTATTATTACTCCATGTTTTTGATAAAAGAAAATATTAGAATTACGGGCCTTGTAAACTTTGTATATTAAATGTATATAAAGATAAACCTGACCTGGTTTTGAAAAATTTTACTAGCTCTGATTCTAATGTAAATAATGGATTTAATGCCAGTCGTTCAAACACTAATTTGAACGTAAAAAGTGACGCTGGTTCTGTTCGACCATGATAAAATGTAGAATCTTTGGTTTTAGATAGAATAGAATATATAATTTGTCTACTGTAGTTCTTCACTACTATGCCATTTTATTAAACTTTTGTGTCTAAATTATTTATAAACAAGAATAACTTCTTACGTGCGTTTATAATTACAAACACACACACACACACACACACACACACTTACTTTTTTTTCTTGGTTTAAAAGTTAAATAGATAAAAATTCTTTCTTAATAATTGTTTTCACGTCGCCAAATGAAGTAGGTAGGTAGGTAGTCCCAGCCAACTCTGCGTTGATGAATCAATTATTAATAGGGCGCATTTTATTATGATTCATATAATAAATATTAACACTAATAAATAGTTATAATTGACAATAAATTACATGTTTACATATCTGTTTGAAAATCAATTTTCGTATATTTTTAATCGGTTTTTCATTTAAAATTTTGATACGCAGGCGATAAAAACAAAGCTTGCGTGATAATATTCAATTAAAGCTATGCATTTATACAATTTTTAGAGAATGTGCCAACCGATTTTACGTGCTATGGGGTTCCCTAGTCAAATGACAAGACACCAAACCTTTTGCACTCTGCGCTATCTTTAAGGTAACCCTCCAAATTTATACAAACTCTCTGTTAGATAGATAGATTGCAGAGGCTGCCCTGGACGGGCTACACTTCAACCATACGATCCATTATGATGCCGAAGGATTTGAGGATGTGAGTGGAGTGGAAGGAATTTTTGTGTATAGAGTAGTAATTGGTAGGATATGCGGCTACAGCCGATTATGATAGGAACTATGCCGATATTCATCTGGAGTTCGTGAAGGAAACTGCAGAAAACCTTCTCAAGCATAGCCGGTTAATTCATTCAATTAACTCAATTAACCGCCCGTTTTTCTCCTAATAATTGACAAACTGCCGATGTCGGGATTCAAACCCAGAACCTCCCAGTTTCCAAGAAGGCATACTGCGCAGACATAACGCCTTAGACCGCTCGGCCACTTGGACTGGTGAACTCTCTGTTACTATAGTTAAAAGTCTGCAAAAAGGATTTCGGTGAATTTTTAGCCGTTTTTCAGATACTTCGCTTGAAAATTTAATAGATGATATTTAAGATAACCGTCATAGTTTTCGGGATATTTGAAGGAAAACAAAACAATTTTACCATCTTTAAAACCCTTGTATTTCAAGATGGCAAACAAAGCACGTACTTTTTAGGGTTTTGGAAAAAAAAATTGACCAGAATTAATAGAAAAATAATATTTATTGCAATTTACAGAATAATTGATAATAAAATTTCACAAGACGTGTTTTAAAAAGATGCATCCACTAACAACAGATGAACTCGAAAATCATTTTTGCGAATACGTGCATAATACAACTTTTGTTTGTTTCTCAATAAAATATTGGTATTAATTTGTTAAGAGTGTCCTGCGCTCTTGAAGAATGAAATACTTTTAATCCACTCGAAACACATCTACAATTCTATTTAACTAATTATCAACATATTTTGAACATGGCGGTAATAGTAAAGGATCAGACACATTTATTGATGCCGGCGAAAGTACATTGTCATCATCGCTAGTATATTGTGCTGTAAATTGTAACAACACAAGTTCATATGTTATAATTGTTCCAGCTACCTGAAAAAATAGGTTAAACAATGTTCATAGGTATTAACATATAACATGTACACTCCCGTTGGAAAAAAATGAACAGACCTGAAATGTTAATTTTTTTACATTTCATAAAACTCCTCACTTTTGTAACTCTCTGTATAATGTATAATTTTATTTATTTATAAACAAAGATAAGTAGTATATTTTTTAAGTGTGTCAAAAAGAAATGGTAGTATATTTCACACAAAACCGACAATGGTATAAAAGACATTTCATCGACCAGGACACTAAACTTAGATCTATCTATATTCACATATACCTACCCGACTAAAAGACCGTGTCGCACGGATCGCAAAACACTATTCAATGCCAGAACACATCATTTAGGGCATGTATCCTGCCTAAATATATGCTGCACTGGAAGGCGGCAAAGTGCAGACTAGCGTTTAAACCTCCACTACACTGGCCTGACTAGACTCAAACCAGACGACAGTCGGGCACACCACTGGGTGTTGCCGTTTGTAAGTCAAACGACAACGACACGATATCGACCTAATGTGAAACATCTCATTACTTTTAAAACCCTTGCGTCGTTTACATGATTGTCGGGTTGGTGTGAAATAAGCTCAAAATGGGGTGAATTTTAAGTAAAACATTATTGCTTCGGTTTTATTGAGAATTATAATTTTATACTTACTGATAAAATCATTTCTTTTCGTATGGCAAAAAAATCCATGCCAGTTAATGCAATTATTTCAGCTGTAATTTGTTGAATAAAACGCCCAATCTACAAATAACATGGATTTTTTCAATCTACTTAATAGAAAAAACAAACTCATTAGCAGACAACGCACGGACTACACCAGTGAGCCTAGAAACATGAAATTTTGCACAGAAGTTCCTTATATGACGTAGGTGCGTAATCAGCAAGGATTTTTGAAAATTCATCCCCTAAGGCAGTTAAATAGGAGACATCAGTTTATTTGGGAAGTGCGCCAATTTTGAAGTTAGAAACGTGGAAGTTGGTATTTCACATTTGAGAAAAGTCGGATGGCTCTCAAGATGTGGCGGATGAGAAATCCCCATGGCTAATTAAGAAAAATAAAATAATAAATTCTTTTTTAACTTACTTCCAAACAATATGCAGATCGTGGCACTTTAAATAGCCATTGTAATGGATTTCGACTGGATTCATGTACTTTTGAGATCATTAGTGTTAAAAATACCGTTCTTGATACCAGAAAAACCATTGAATAATAAAAATATATTCCATTAGTACCATGTTTCATTGGACTGTAACAAAAACTTTCAGAGAATAATTGAAATTCTCCCCACATAGGAAGCGATATTACTATGGCCTCGGCATAGGAAAAATTAATGCATACCTTAAGCTATGCAAAATTTGTGCACAAATAAACCATAGATTATTGGTATACGATAACAATACAAGATCGGATAACGTTTCATTGGCTAATCGGCACAATGTCGTCACTCCATTGAAATTTTCACGTAAATTAACCCATTCGAACTCGTTTATGCGCTAGAAAGGAAAAAAGTAGCGCTCATTATTGCAAATTATATTATTGATTTGTGTCTCACCTCATACGATTTTCGAAAACATGCTTTGGATAAAAGTTGCTTTTTATAAATATACCAACAACATTTATTTGAAATATTTCGAAAAATGAGTGAAACTTTTGTGGTCTAAAGTACAATGATCTCAAGTCAAATTGAAAAAAACAAACTTATCAAATACCGAAATGGATAAAAGCACCCCGCACATTTCTTATGGGAAGCCACCCTCGGTGCAATTCGCTGGAATCGATATATGTTATTTCTTTTGAGTTCCTGATTTAATCTTCTCATGGTCACACGGTCTGAAAATGGACAGATTACCAGATATGGGGGTGTGAAAAGTCGACTTTTCAGGATTTTTTCCCTTAGAGTATGGAGCTATGGCTCATTTTTTTTTGCCAATCATCAAATAACACTTCTAACACCGGATTTGAATAAACCCCTTGCCTATATGCTGATACCCTTCTTCCGGTATATATAGTGAGTTGACAGTGTTTATGGGCAGCTGTCAAATGTCAAATGCTACTATCGTTATCAGATTCGAAATTAGCGACCCGAAAAACCCCACTAGAAAGCTACCGAAGACGCGTTAAATGAACCATAAAAAATATCGATTCCAAGTAATTTAACGGAGGGCGGCATCCCATCTCTGGAAAGAAAATCTTATGTTTTATATCAGTATGGAGCCTTCTTTTATACTGCTCGGGCTGAAAAACTTCTTTACTAGAAGAGAAAGTTTCTCTGTTACCTAGGTCTGATTCAATCAGAACCCTGCCTTTCACTAAAATTAAGGATTTGATTTTTCTGGGCAAGCTGTAAAATATTGATTGTATAGACTCTGTCATTTGCAGAAGACTATCAACTCAGGCATTTTCAAATGAATTCTTTCCAGTGTTCAACAATACGAGCAGTTTGGATGAGATTATTTTGCAGCTTCATTATTCCGTGGTGTTGTTTACGGGGAATCTGCGATTACCCTATTTAGCTAACTAATAATCTGTTATGTTGCATTCACCGAAAATATTAAAAGTAAAAATACTCAATTCGTAGGAATTAGGATTAGGAAAAGTGAATTAATTAATTTAAATAAATTGAACGTTTCGTCATTTATTTATGACTTCCTCAGCAACTTATTTATGTAATTTAAATGTCTAACATAAACCAACTATGGAGAACGACTTTAATAGTTACATTTGATGCCATAATCATTATTGTAACTCAATAACTTAATTTTGATTTGAATTTAAAAATATTTTTTTATTTATTCAATATTTGAATTAAACTTATTTTTAATTGAAAGTGTGTGTATTTGTTCTCCATAGTTGGTTTATGTTAGACATTTAAATTACATAAATAAGTTGCTGAGGAAGTCATAAATAAAAATGACGAAACGTTCAATTTATTTAAATTAATTAATTCATTTTTCCTAATCCTAATTCCTACGAATTGAGTATTATTACATATTATGGATACGAATATTGAATCATTAAAAGTAAATTCAAACCTGTAAATGGATTTTTTTGATTTGAAGCGTGATCCGTTGAAATAATTCACTTAATCCAAAGCTCATCATTATTAAAAATACATCAATAAAAGACCATGCAAATGCTGCCATTAAATTAAGAACTTGACATAATAATCCCTTCCAATAGGCGAATGCAGTACGATTAAATATACCATCATAACGTTTTTCAAAATATGCTTGGAAATTACTGCCGTTTGATATGCATGTCTCAGTGTTTAAAATCGATAAATATATTGATAGAAAGTGTTCAACTGAAAATAGTTAGTTCTCATAAATTGTTATCCAAAACTATTTAAGATTAAGGCAAACACAGAAGCTATATCTACGAGTTCTGATAGTGATAGCGTGATTTTCCCTACTGAAGGCGGTATGACTACACTCTTCGCGCATGTAAGCGATTTTATCTGAATGTTTATATGTCTGTGGACTCTCTAGCGGTCTCAATTTTAACTCGACTGGAATGGAATTTGGTATTTGAGGTCTTTTTGGTATTTGAAAGGTTAAGTTAGTTAATGGGTAAAATTGGACGGAAGGAACAGGCGGATTTAGAGAGAGGGGGAAACACAAAATTTGACATATATCCCTTAATATTGGAAAAATAAAAAAATACATAAGAAATAGAGTTGTAGAAAATTAGTCTTTTTTAACCCGACTTCAAAAAAGGAGGATGGTTCTCAATTCGTCTGTATTTTTTTTTTTTTTTTTTTTTTTTTTTTTTTTTTTTTTTTTATGTTTGTTACCTCAGAACTCCGGCATTTATGAACCGATTTTGAATTTTTTTTTTTGTTTTAAAGGGTTTGATTCCCGATTGGTCCCATTGTCACCAAATCGCATTCTGATGAGGGGATCTCCGGAAAATCGAGGAAAATCCTCATTTTATATGTGATAACCGATTTCTGCGAAATTTTTTTTTTTTTTTGAAAAATTATACTCATTCATAATGGGAAAATAAGAAAATTTTTTTAAAAACCGACTTCAAAAAAAATTTTTCCTTAAAAAAAAACCGACCCCAAAAAAAAAAAATTTTACTAAAAAAAACCAAATTCCTTGTAAAGAAAACTGAAAATCTGTTATAAAAAAATGCATTAAAAATTTAAAAAAAAAAAAAAACGGGTAAAAAAAAGGTGTTCACTAAAAAAATTCACTAAAAATTAGTTGGTCGTTTAGTAGGTCTACCCATATTTAGACAAATAAAATCAGTTATAGAACTTCAAAGTCACTAAAAAGCGAGAAATAAAACTTATTTTGACAAAATGGAAACCCGACTTAACAAAAGAAGCACTAAAAAGTAAAAAAATAATTGCATATTCTTGTGCCAATTTTAGTTCACCAAAGCAAAAATTTTTAAATATATATGTACAATTATTGTTATTTTTGGAGGCGGTGTCCAAAAGTTATGTGAATTTATCTATGTTGACACCGCCTCCAAAAATAACAATAATTGTACATATATATTTAAAAATTTTTGCTTTGGTGAACTAAAATTGGCACAAGAATATGCAATTATTTTTTTACTTTTTAGTGCTTCTTTTGTTAAGTCGGGTTTCCATTTTGTCAAAATAAGTTTTATTATTTCATAATTTCACCCACATGCAACTTCCCACGTCTACACAATACGCCGACGTTTTATGAAATGCGCCCTTCGGGATTTTCGTAAAAAGACTGTTTTCACAAAGGCCACGACTTGTATAACCGAATCCGAATTGTCAAGGTGTCTTAGATAGACTGGTCTCTAATTTTCAAGACTACCAAATGGGACGTTGGCAATGTGGATAGCGACTAGTCGTACACAGTCTCTTTATTACTTTTTATTGTGTTGAATAATAAAATATACTCAACGACTTTCTACGCACCCCAAAAAATAAACATTACCTACTTACGTGCACCAAAAATTAAAATGGGAATTGCAATTATATACAATCTTCGATGTAAATCAAAACTTGGCGGATATGCACTCATATGATACTCAACTGAAGCCCATTCTTGCATTAATTTTGGCCAATAATATGCTAATTTCATAAATAATAATATTATTAATACGTTACATAAATAATAGTATGCGATAGCTATAATCGAAAAAACAAAACATTATAACTTTAGAATACAAAATGAAATCTATAATGGAACTGCAGTTGCCACCACAACAAGGTCCAGTTTTTGCAAAATGATTATAAAATGGAAAAATTGCGTAGTAAACAAATTTAGTAAGCATTAATTATTTTTACATCCAATATTTGAAAAAAAAAAAATCATTACAATTTGTTACCATAACAAAAATGATAATTTCCAAAACTTCGATTGTGGGCCTTATTTAGGAATTGGGTCTATCAATTGGACCCATTATAAAACTTATTTAAGTTTGTTTGTTGTATTTAAGATTGGGGCAAACACAGAAGTCTACTTTCATTTGACTCTAATATACCAAAAACTTTGTAGATTAGGGTCAAATGAAAGTATATCAATATTATTCACTAAGGCCCAGTTTTTTTAAGGATAAGCCTAGTTAGTTAACTCGCGTGGTTTAAGTTAAGTTCCCCCACTTCGAGTCCCTTCCCCTGATGACATACAATTACAATTTTAGAGACAATTACACAAAAGCCACTATTTGTTAATAACTTGATATCACTGCATAAAATATTTAACACTTTGAATTGAAATATTTGAGGTTATGATAAATATTATATAATAAATTATTATTCAGATCTTATAATAATATATATGATAATAATAAAATGTAATAACATATTAATATAATATATATTATTATATTATTATTCTTCTGATCAACGCTTCGGGATCTAGGTGGGGGAACTTAACTTAAACCACGCGAGTTAACTAACTAGGTTTATCCTTAAAAAAACTGGGCCTAAATAGTCGTTAAAATAAATCTTTTCTCATTTAATATTCATGTACACTCCCAGTTCAATAAAATTGTTTTTTACTATACTTCCATTTCTTTTTTCACACTTAAAATATATACTACATATCTTTGTTTATAAATTAATCATTGTACAGAGAGTTATAAAAGTGAAGAGTTTTATAAAATGTATTATTGATGTTTCCGCTTATAATGCTGTGGATATTTTGAATTAGTTGAACAGTAGTAGTTGCAATAACGAATTTTTATCATCGAACTGGGCTTAATTTGGAACCGGACCTTGTTTGACGACAGTACCTGAATAATCACTATATCTTAATCAACTTACTACCACGATAAAAATTGATGACATCTGTGAATAATTGCAGTAGATTTGTGCCACCTAAAGCGATGATACCCAATACATTTAGAATACATTGTAAAATTCTGAAAGAAAATAATGAAAATTTCAAATCATTTGGTGTTGGTGATCGTATTCCCATAACCGGTAATATTCCAAAACATTGGGCCACTATTAATAATGGTCGGATTATTTCATGAAATGTTTGACGTTTTGTTGCTGTTTTGTCATATTTTTTTAATGGATTTTTATTATTTTGTGTAAAATTATTATTAAATGCGATTGGTTTAATAATTTTCATTATAAATTTCAAATGAATGTTGTCCGTCGGAACTTAAAACTAATCAATGTCAATATTATTTAGTTTGATTATATTAAATGTTCATGTACTTTTGCTCTTGTGGTAAGACATATAGATCCATGGATTATTTTTTGCAGTTAATTATAATATTTTAGTAGCAATCTGGTGTAAACATAAAACGACCTCCATATATAGTCTAACAACCTTCATGTTTACTAATTTGTACAGTACCTATTTTAAGTAAAGCACTTGAAGCATTTCTGCACAGATACATAGATCAAAGATCAAAAATGATATTTTTGATGGCCAGAAAAGAATGGCCAAAACCTGAGTATCGTGTGAAATTTTTGCATTAATAGGAAATACGATGTATATAGAGGTAATACCTTAAATATAAATTTGATGAATACGAAATGAATTTTGTCATGAAAAACAATCATATAAACATAATACGCTTTGTATATTCACACGATAGCGTGTAAATAATTTCATAAATTATTTACCCGTTACTAATAATGCGTAATGTGTTTATTTTACGCAAACAAATTTTCTTAAATTCTTGCCACAAACCCTTTTTGATGATGATTTGTTAAACAGTTCGATGCGTTTCACGTATTATTGTTTGTAGTATACTGTTTTATAAAGCTGGTGGCTTTGTTCGGGTTTCAAAAAATTCGAATAAAGAATTATGACAGTTTCAAACCGCAAACGTCAATATTTTATTGACAAGCATTTTATTTCCGAAATTTTGTTAATGCAGATATTTCTATAGAGACTATAAACTATATACGTAGAATACAGTCCGTAAGAAAACAGCTATATAACTTTGGAATAGATTGAATTTTGAACTTTTGGAATATAGTTTTTCTAGAATCGTAAGGTAAATTTGCGTAATCTCGTCTCTCATCACGCTTCTTTGAAAATGAGTCACCTGTATATAATAATTATGTATTAATATTTAATTTAAAAATGACGACTCAAAAATCTACAACGCATATGTAATCTTTCCCCTGGAAGAAGGCTTCCTCTTTGTACGTTATCTTGTAGATAGGCATATCAATTACAAATGTATTAAGAAATTGCTTTTAAAAAAATAAGTATATTTCTATAATAATAAAATACATCAAATTACTTGTTTACCAATTTACAATAATCGATAGTATTATATTGTACAGGGTGCTTCAAAGATATGTGTCATACACTTTGCTTGTTCCATTAATGTGTCCATGGATACTACACAAGGATACCGAACTCAAAGGGGAGAATTCACAAAATATGGCAACGAAATGGTAATAGTAATAGTAATATTTACTATATTTATTTAATAATAGTAATAGTAATATTTACTTTTTATGCCACTAGCGTCGCTAGTTATTCATGCGTACTATAATCCGTACCGAAGTGAATATAGTATAATAAATAGGAGTGAAGTAAGCAAGTAACCAGTTTTATTTTGTAGTGATTATTTTGAAGTATGCAATTTGAAATTAATATTATTAATATCTTGAAATTAATTTTTTATTTACATGGGGTTCGGTATCCTTGTGTAGTATCCATGAATGTGACCATCAGATTTGAACCAACTCAAGTTTGAGACAAACTTTTATTTCACCAAATTTTACAATTTTCTTAAACTAAGTATCACCATATTTTGTACAGTATGATAATGGACTGTCAGATACATTCGATGGTGTCGGTAGCACACTAGCATCCTCATTTTGAGCATTAAATTGTATTAATACAAGTTCATAGGTTATTATTGTTCCAGCTACCTGAAAAATAATATAATACAATATATGAGACCAGATAAGGGAGGACAGTAGTAATAGTCCCTAATTTTAATAGTAGGTTCTTTCTAGACCCCTTTTTTGCCGATCTTTAAGAAACTCATACCCTCAACTTCTTCTATCCTCTACTATACCTGGTTCGTTTTCTCTCGTCCTGTGTTCCTTGTGAAACCTACCTGTCCGCGTTATTCAACCGAGCCGAATTAGATACCCCATTATGCTTTTGTAAAGACATCCTGGTAGGTCACACTGTCTGTTCTCCAAACTCTGTAGGGATTCAAAAGAAGTCTTTTGAGTCTAAAGTGAGCGGTAAGCACCCCAATCACAAAGTTTTTCTCTCTCCGAATTTAACCAATAAGTTGCTAGGTTGACCTTGCGGCATTTTATCCAGCTATCATTTGTTTGGCTTTTCTGCAGCCTCTTATAACTTTCCATTTCCGGTTCATAGACTTATTCACCCAGCCGTTATTCCAAGATTCCCTGTCTCTGACATGGGAAAGTGGCTCCTTCACGAACAAATTCGTCAATCGTTTCACCCGTACCCATTTCAAGGTAACATCATTCATCCTTGCCAGGCTCTTGAGTAAGGAAGGACAAAAAAAGGGAACTAATTTTGACTAATGCACTTTCTGCTAAGGATTTGAGGAAATACCGTTTTTGGGGATTATAGTTCTTATCCACGCCGACATTTTAGTCAGTTAACCACCCCATTAATTTTGTTTTTCCAGTATAGCGTATAATACTATTAGGATTGATTCAAGCCACGCATAGCGTGTTTAGCTGCGATAGAGCAGGAATCAATGTGTGTGAAACTATTTTTCGACCATAGGCCATGATCGTCTTCGATTGGTTCTTTTGGGTATCCTGGGTATTCAATTTAATTACTACTATTAATTGTTTTGGTTTTGGGTAGACGTCAAAAAGAGGTATGCGCTTGTGATGATACACCTTGTATATATATTACTCATTTATACCTACCGATAAAACCATTTCTTTTCGTACAGCAAAAAAATTCATGCCAGTTAAGGCAATTACTTCAGCTGTAATTTGTTGAATAAATCGTCCAATCTACAGAAAAAAAAAAACATAATGGATTTTTCCCAATTAAAATAATAATAAAATTATGAAGTTTCTTTGGAACTTACTTCCAAACAATAAGAACATCCTGGCACTTGATATAGAAATTGTAATGGATTTCGACTGGATTCATGCACTCTTGAGATCATTAATGTTAAAAATAATGTTCTTGTTACAAGAAAAATCATTGAATAAAAAAAATATAAACTATCTGTTAAATGCATCATTGGACTGAAATTGAAAAAATAATTAACTGTGTCAGACGGTTGTATTCCTAAAAAAGTTTCTCCACCATTCAAAGTTTCCTAATCAAAATTTTCCCAAAGTAAAATCTGTATTTTTCCAATGCCAAAATCTATCCACTTTTTATACTTAATTATAATCTGTGTGTGTGTTAGGGTGTATTTATGTACGCTCGTAAGAAGCTATACTTCTCTTTAAATAATTTATTCAAATAATATTAAATAAGGTCAATACTACTATTAAGACACAAAAGTTTAATAAAAACGGATATAGTAGTGAAAAACTATAATTATATATCTAGAGCACGGTAGTGCGCAAGGAAGATTTGTATCTAAAACCAATGATTCTACATTTGATCATGGTAGAACAGAATCAGCGTCACTTCTTACGTTTAAATTAGAGTTTGAAAAGCTGGCATTGAAATCCCTTAAAGAAATCTGCCACCTTCAAAGTTGGCTAATTAGTATTTTCCCAAAGTTATGTCAGTATTTTTCCAATATTAAAATCTATCCACTTTTTGTAGATACTTGTTTATAGTCTGTTTTTGGGATTTCGTCATTGTTATCTATTTGGGAAAATTTCGTCAGTCAAGAGTCTCAAAATCGTAACTTTGTTAATACTTACTTTAGGCTATGTAAAATTTGTGCACAAATAAACCATAGATTATTGGTATACGATAACAGTACAAGATCGGATATTGTATTATTAGTTAATCGACACAAAGACGTCACTTTATTGAAATCCTCACGTAAATTACGCCATATTGACTCATGCGTTCGCTAAAATGAGTATCAAGATAGATAGATAGATTGTAGAGGCTGCACGGGCTACACTTCGACCATAAGGTCCATTGTGATGCCTAAGGATGTGAGGATGTGAGTGGAGTTTAAGGAGTTTGTGAGTACATAAGGAATTGGTAGGATATGCGGCTGCAATCGATTCTGATAGGAACTATGCCGATATTCATCTGGAGTTCGTGAAGGAAACTGCAGAAAACCTTCTCAAGCATAGCCGATTACTTCGTTCTTGTCCATACGCCGACAGTTTAGTCAATTAACCGCCCCTTTTTTGTTATTTATAATTGACAAACTGTCGATGTCGGGATTCGAACCCATAACCTCCCAGTTTCCAAGTATATAGATAGAGAAATACATCTTGAGGTCTAAAAAGTATTGAACTTTGCTTGTTATTGTGTCTCCCTCTTTTACTTCAGTCCGACTAGAATCGCTTCTCCCATATGTTGGCAATAACCTGGAGCTTACTTATCAGGTCAACCTGAAGATTCATATATTCGGGGTGAGAATGCATACGTTCTGGTTTATGTAGCCTAGATTTTGTTACAAAAGACTATTTAAGTAAATTCAAACCTGTAAATGTATTTTTTTGATTTTAAGTGTGATTCGTTGGAATAATTCACTTAATCCCAAGCTCATCATTATTAAAAATACATCAATAAAGGACCAAGCGAATGTTGCTATAAAATTAATAGCTTGACTCAATATTCCTTTCCAATAGGCGAATGGAGTACGATTAAATACTTGGATAAAACGTATCTCAAAGTATGCTTGTAAACTGCTGCCTTTCGAAGCACATGTACCAATGGCTACAATCGATGAACTTATAGAAGCGCCATGTTCAACTGAAAAATAACCGAAAATTTTTCAATAAATTTTACTTTTACTACAGATTTTGGGATCAACACCAATGATTCTACATTTTATCATGGTAGAACAGATCCAATTATTCTACAGTTTGAAAGACTGCGGTATTAAATCCATTATTTACATTAGAATCTGAGTTAGTGAAATTTATCAAGACTAGGCTCAGTTTTATTAAGATATACATTTCAATATTCAAAGTTTACGAGTCCATAAAAATGATATTATTGATAATTTGCCTCATCTTTTATCAGAAACTTGGAGTAATAATGATGAAGACATTCCTGTATCTAATTTCAAACTGTATAGTCAAATGGAAATGTTTTAATGTAAGAGTTGGGGGTGCAATTATTTACCAAAATAATAACTAATTAAATAATTCATCTTTCGTTCTATAATTTATAATTTTATCTTAATATGCAAATTGTATTTTAATATGCAAAAATCATAGCACACACAAAATTATTGTCCACTGAAGAGTGGGGTCACCTATGTAACAGACTTACTTATTGTCTGGTTCGCTAAGCATCTAATGTCTGTATATATAAATTAAGTCTTTCTACTGTATGACGCATATTGTTTACTAAATGTCACCCAAGCACAGAGCAGGATAGAAAACTGTCTTACATCAGCGACTCGTTACATGCTGAAAATACACTCTGATCGAATTCTTATAACGCGCCAAACGAAGTATAACTTCATAAAAATAAGATAGTACTTACGCAGACCTAAAACTAAAATGGTAATCGCAATTGTATACAATCTTCGATGTAAATTAAAACTTGGCGGATATACACTCATCTGATACTCAACTAAAGCCCATTCTTGCATTAATTTTGGCCAATAATATGCTAATTTCATAAATAATAATATTGTTGCCAAAGAAAATGCATAAAACAATGCTCCAACTGTAACAAAAACAAAGAGTAAGATACAATGGAAAATGTATTATGAATAATCATTGAATCTGAATGTGAACTTACTGCTACGATAAAAATTTATACCATCCGTGAGCAATTGTAGGAAATTTGTTGCACCTAAAGCGATGATACCCAAGGAAATTAGAATAGATTGTAAAATTCTCAAAGAAAATAATGAGAATTTCAAATCATTTGGTGTTGGTGATCGTATTCCCATAACCGGTAATATTCCAAAACATTGGGCCACTATTAATAACGGTCGGATTATTTCATGGAATGTTTTACGTTTTGCAGTTGTTTCATATTTTTTGAATTGATATTCAAAATCGTTGTTATTATATTTTGGTTTAATAATTTTCATTTTTTATATATTTTATATTGAGCTATTTTAAGGGTAAATTAATATGTCAACAGATCCATTGTTGAAATATTATCGCTGAAAAACTGCCGATGGAAAAATTGCCGATCAAAAAAACCTTTTCTGCGATCAATATTTTCAACAGTTTCAAAGTCGCAACTAAATTTATAATACCCTTGTATATATTCTATAAAAATCAAGTAATCATGGTGATTTGAAATATTCATTATTATGGGTTTTGTATTTAAATTGAGAATATTTTTGTAAATTGTAGAGTTGATAATATGATCAGGTTAAATCAATTGTAGTAAAATTTATTTACTACAACTTTCCTCATTACAAATTTTTCTATTTTACTAATATTAAGAGAGAAATTCCCCTCATTGTCCCCATTTCCCCTCACCATATGCCTCCTTTTCTTTCCCCTTTTTACCATTAACGAACTTGGCATTTCAAATACAAAAAGCACGTCAATGCTCTTATAGCAAATTTTATTCCGATCAACCGAAAATTAAGTTCATGTTGGAGAATGTGAGAATGTTTATGATGAATCAAAAATTCCGCCGCTTTGGGGAATATTCAAAATGTATGGCAATTATCGAATAAATGTGAAATTAAAAGCCACATAACAATAGAAGAATGTAGAAACTGAGCTTTAGAACACATAAACTATTAAAGTATACAATGTAAAACTTTATAAAAATAGCAGCCGAATAAGCTCAATATCCGTATTCGAAATTTACTTTAGCAAAATGGCTTTAGTTTTTACTCTGATAGCTTCAGTAATCTCAGATTATTCGGCACCAGTAAACTTTACTTTTAGTATAGTTTATTTATATGTTAACTTTTTGTTATTAATATTCAATTAAAAAATCATACTGATTTAACCGGGGATCGAACCCACAACCTCTGGAGTTCAGGGCTACTGCTTTACCAACTAAGTCACCAAGATGGTATCTCGAATGTTGTATACTTTTTCACTATCTTAATTTACGTGCATTATTACTTTTTGATTTGATTATTTGAAAAGTGTATTTCCAAAGTTAACGTGAATCTATCCGTAATTTTTCGATAATTATCGACAGTTCCTTTCTCTTTTTATCGACCATCAACTGTTCTTTCTTAACGGATAAGTTTAATCACACCATTTTTATTGATAGCAATTTGCCACGGCAGTTTGTTCCATCGGCAGTTTTTCCATCAATAATTTGTACCCTGCTATTAAGTTCTACGGCACACAGTTTTTTTTTCCACGCGATTTTCACCTCTCTCTATAAGATTTGTAATGAAATAATAATTTTTTAAAGGTAAACACAAATTAAAATCAAATATTTATAATAATTTGTTGATAAATATGATATTAAATATTGTTATGTGGAAAAAAAATAGAAATATTATTATAGAAAACAAGATTAATTGCATGTTATTGTTTTGAAAAAATATAATATGTGGTGTATGAGAATATAATATATATTATATTATAGGTATAGATAGATGTATATGTCATCAAAAACAAAATTAACCACTAACCACTCCATCGGGGAGGCGTGTGGGAGAAACACTACCACCAACTTTCACCGTTACCACCTCTTCAAGAGTTGTTTATGTTAAAAAATGTTGACAAATTATGGATTTATAGTTCAAGTCTCTTAGAATGAAAATTAAATATAATAATTAAAACAAGTGAAAATATTAACGAACTGAGTTAATAGCTTAAATATCCGGTATATTCTGAATTTATGTAAAAAAAGTTTATAACAAAAGTTGTTTATTTCAAAAAAATGAACATTTTTTGTCTTTACATTATTGTTCTATCTTTTATGGTTTCAAAGATGGGCAGTTTGCCCAGGCATGGTTCGATTTTGCCCATTCATGAACTTGACCTTACATTTTTTGCTGTACAACACAACTACAAAATTTCAGCTTGGTATTTCTTTTTGTTTTGGAGCTATCGTGTTCACAGACGAACGGACAGACGGACATACGAATTAGGCCATTTTATGAACATCTATGCAAAACATTCATGCCTGCGATCAATATTTTTAAGCGTTACACAGTCGGAACTAAACTTAATATACCTTGTTTATTTACATATACCGGGTATAACAAGTAAAAATAACAACGAACTGAGCTAATTGCTTAAATACCAACAAAGAAACATTTCTTGTCTTTAAATTTTTGTTCTATCTCTTACGGTTTTAAAGATAGACAGTTTTGCCCATTTTGCCCCAATATGGTCCGATTTTTCCCATTAACGAACTTGACCTTACTTTTTAGCTTGAGTTATCGTGTTGATGGACGGACGGATAAACGGATATGCGAAAATGGACTAATTAGGTCATTTTATGAACACCTGTACCAAAATTTTCTGTGTATGAGGCATGATGTGAAAACACATAGATATTTGTCTATGTGAAAACATAAGATAAATGTTAATGGCGTATTTATTATGAGCAATGTGATTGGTTGAAAAACATGAATGGATATCACTTATCTTAACAATGCCGATGATTGCCGACTGTCACATAGCCCCGATCGTTACAAAAAACGTCACATTGTATAATCTGAAGCTTCATATCACTCTCCATGAATGAAAAGTCTAATTGTATCGTAAACTTGCAGTAAACAAATTTGCAGAGCTATGTCATATGAGTTCCAATTTCAGCTCAAAGTTCCAACTACTTTACCGCTTCTGGAAGCGGTTGGGCCTCAACCTATACTTCTGGGAACATTTTCTTTCAATTTCTAGTTCCAGTTTTTTTTTTGTTCAAAACTCTACACGATTGTCCCGCTACCCACACTCTCCGCCTCACCTAAAATGTGGCTCTTGCTTTGACGATATCATTGAAAACTTATGAGAAAAAATCACGACTATGTTCGATCAGTTCACTTTTATGCAGTCAGCTCCTCGTCTATAAAACACTATTTAACCCTGAATTATTATTATTTTTATTTTATTTACTAAATTGTAGCTTGTACGATATAATAGAACGAATGATATCGGTTATGAGTATGCAAATACTGCTATTTTAACAAATTTCCTTTACAAGGAAGTACAGCCATTGATGAGTTTCGCAAGAACATCTTCAAATGTCAAGCAAGCTCCAGTTTTTTCAGAATTTTTGACCGTTTAGAACGCGAGATAATTAATATCAAAGTTATCATACTCTCTCATTAGAAGCATGTAAAAGTTCATGCCCGCTCAACTATTATCTGTTGTATTAGAAAAAATACTCGAAAAAATTTAAAAAAAAATTAGGACAGTAAAGATACATATTTATAATATAAATTAAAATAAAAAAAATCGTGTGTTAACGTTTTGTTTTCGAAATAACAAAGTTTAAAATTATTATTTTTCTTCAAAATTACATTATTTTGTATATATGAACTGTGAGGGTATCTATTTATTCTATAATAAATCAAAACCGGTTTTTTATCCTGATTATATAACACATTGCTGGAACGTCCTTAAAATTAAACTATGCAACTTTTACGAACCATTGAAGCGCAAACCTAGCTTTGTTTTAAAAATATTCTGCTGATCAAGTTACAATGGGACACCTTTTATATAATCTAAGATCCTATTTGGACGACCCAAAAGTAAATAAATACACACCCACGGTCCTTTTGAATACTTAACACCGGCTATATCTAGCCCGCGCTTCATAATGTGTATGTAAATATATTTTTAATACAG
The DNA here is from genome assembly GCA_963920215.1 of Nineta flava. NCBI lineage: Eukaryota > Metazoa > Arthropoda > Insecta > Neuroptera > Chrysopidae > Nineta > Nineta flava. The sequence continues at coordinate 68,282,131 of OY986045.1, forward strand.
AATCTATAAGAATAAATATACTTCAAACACGTAAATATTTACATATGCTTAAGGTGATCCTGCTGTAGTATACCGTCATATTCATTAAAAACTGTATCAACACTAAACTATATATAACACTCATGTTCATAAAAAGTAATCGCAGTGATTTTGTATTTAAACATTTTTAAAAGAAAATCAATTTCTGTGGCCATAATAAACTGAATTTGAATATTGCCTGACGCACAAAACATCAGCATGCGTATTCCACTCATTTGTTCTCGAACTCTCTGTATAGAAGTGAGTGTGAGTATTTCAAACCAGATTTGATTTTTTTTAATCAAAACATATTTACATTATATTTATAGTATAGAAAATTATTATTTATCCAACTGATAATATCACTTGAATAGTCATTTGAAAATAAGTTCAAGGTTAATTTTTTATTTTGTAGGTTAGAGTGCCAAATAAAATGTGCGGGGCGAAAATGATTTTGGCCGATATCCTTTTTTAAAAAAAGCTATTTCAAATAACCTTGAAAGCGTCATCACCATCCCTCGTCCGAACAAAACAACTAATAGTCGGGTCATTTTTCGACCAAACACTTGTTTGAAAATATATTCAGGTGCGTTGAATGAAATGAGACACTTTGTAAAATCCAAATTCTTGTGTAAAGCACCTCGCAGTCGGAGGCATATAGATCGATTCTGGTCTATTGTGCTCCCCCTTCTTCTTCAATCTGACGAGATTCGCACATATCCTACACACCGTGTCAACACTTAACTCTGCCTCTTGGCTGCCAGGTAATGGAAGTCAATATTGTCCTCGTGTGCAATCCTACTGTCCGGCCATTTTACTGGCGGCTACTTCCAGCCGCTAAAACTCTCCACGTCTGCAGCGGGCTTTATAGATTCTCTTTAGTGCAGCGTGTGTTTTTCATAAATATAAATAATAAATACAAACGTGAAAGTGATAAAAATTAGTGAAAACCTTGAAAATAAATATGACCAGTGATAACAAATATTAATTTTATAATACATTCGAAGATAACCTTTGATTTATGTTTGAAAATTATAATATATATATATATATATATATATATATATATATATATATATATATATATATATATATTATATATATTATATATATATAAATTAAAGTTTTCATTTTTTGGTGATACCGTCGGTTTTGGACAGCTTTGCCAATAGAGAATCAATGTTAAATATTATTTACTATAGTAACTACACAATGCTTCATAAAGAAATAAAAATAGTGGTGTACTCTGTAGTCTGTAGTGTGTGTGTGTGCATATGTAATGAATAATAATATTATAATTTAAGTGGGCATCACTAAATCCCCACTCTTAAATGACATCAATCAAACATCATACTACAAGCAACCAGATGTTTGTAAGTATGTGTATGGTTTTATAGTAAATATTTTATTTCTTTATTTAACATTGATTCCCTATTATAAATGCTTTTGAAAACAGACTATATATATATATATATATATATATATATATGTAATTAGCATATATAAAATAATTGGATTATGTAATGTTATAAAATAGTACACAAAATTAGTTTTTGATAATTGTATGTTTATTTTTTCAATTAGATCAATTTAAAAAAATTTCAAAATGAATTTCAGTGGCGTAACTACCGGGGGTGCCAAAGATATTAATCATCGGGACACCCTATACATACAAAGAAATAAATTTGCCCAGTAAAGTATGAAATACCATGCACCTGAGAAACTTACACAATAAATACACACTACGTAAATTAAAATAGACCCAATAGCCACATTGTGTAGTGCATCTATTACTGTCTATACACAGTATAGATAGTATATGGTGTTACACTCACACGACGGACGACGGACAATAACAACGATGTATACATGCACGAGTAAGATGCAACTATATATAAATGATTGTAGTTAGAGAATGATCAGTATAATATAATAGTTATTTATGTTATAATACAATACTGATTGTTTAAGTGTGACAAAGTAAACCATATCATAGTACATTACATGTAGACAGCGATAAATACACTACACAGTATTCTAGATTGGGTGTATTTTAAAAAACAAGCTGTATACCAATCATTTTATCATTTTTGTTACAAAACGTGGCCCTTGCATAGATTTCAGGCGAACATTTCTATATTTTTGCTGGGATATCATTACTTTTTGTATGGGAAAACTTTGCCCCTCTCCCTGTTTTTTTTTTTTTGGTCGGATATAATTTTTCAAGGTAATTTAAAATAAATAAAATGAAAAATATTTTTAAAAACAATTCTATATAAAGATTTTATTTAAACACAAACTTAATTCAAATAATAAATTTACTATATAATTAGAGATAATATTAATTTAAATGAATAAAAAAAAGAAGCTAATTTTAAATACAGTAGAATTCCAATTATCCGGGTTAATTGGGAACCGCGGACCCGACCCAGATATTAATCAAATATCTGTATATAATTGAATAAATCATCGAAAAAAGGTCGTTTATTTAAAAATAAAAACATTTAAAGATTTGCGTTTTCGCAGATAATTGGTTCTGAAAGTGGATTTCCCAACGCTAAAATAAACCACTTGAATGCGTTCTTTTTTCGCTCAAAGCCATCCGCTTAATTGGAGTTCTACCATTTACAAACAAATTTTACGCAAAAAAAAATTAACATATGTAGGTAATACCAATTGCATATAACAAGTTGCAACTGTAAGGGTTAAACCATTTTATTACAATAAACTTAAGCGTAATTGTGAACGAATGCAATTTCGCGATTAATATTACAATTCTTTTCTGTTTTATAATAAAATAGCATTGACACTATTGGTAAACTTACTTTTGACGTCATATTCCAAAATGGTGGCTTTAGTCAGGCTACATTTAAACAATTAATTATATTTTTAATAAAAAAAGATGAGTTTCATTAAAAAAATAATAATTTAAAAAAAAAGTACTATCGTTACCTTAGTAACGCATATGTAACTACCACAGTTAAGCCTGACAACTCTGTTTTGTATTATTGCCACCAGATGTCATAGTCTTAAGGAACAAAGACTACTAAGCACGAAATGAAATGATACAAAATTCGTGTCATAATTGAACCAGCAATCAATCTACGAACATTCCGACAATTAACTCGTATATTAATACTAATAAAAATCGGTAATTATTAATAATAACCGGTTATTATCTATGATAAAAATTGAAGAACAAATAAAACGTAAAAAATTACTACACAAAAAAAACATGTCGATCTATTAGAATTCCACTCAAATCAAATTTCTGATGTTGCATAAACTTTGTTGCATAATAATCATTATTATAACATTAAAATAAAATATGTATGCCGTTTTACATAAAAAAATTTCTTCTCTTAATTCATGTCAATTCTGCCATGTTATTCATCGCTATACTAAAATAATTTAATTATAATGAATCATTTAAGGATGTTCTTCATACGTGATACAACTATGTTCATAAATTAGACACTGTGCTAAATATTATTTTGGAAATATTCATGTAATTATACGGTTATCAAACTGTTAATTATTTTAATCAGCATAATTGAAACTATTAAAAAAAATTTCACGCTAAAAAAGACTAGTTTATCTAAAATAATGTACACTCCCGTTCATCAAAATTGAACCAGTAAGTCATATTCTAAGCGGTATATTACTAAATATATGTATAATATTCCAAACAGTACCACTTGAAGAATGTTTAAACTGGTTCAATTTTTATGAACAGGAGTGTTCTATTGTAGTATTTAATTTACGACAAAAAAATAGACAAACTTTATTAGCGTCCTTGAACGTCCTTAACAATACAAAATAATCCTTTCTTTCCATGACAACAATTTTTTAACGTGTATAAATGTGTGATGTTTTTAGAAAACACATTTACACGCTAACGACAATATTTAAAAAAAAAAAAAAAAAACACGGAAAAAATTTAAAATATGAAATAAGCCACAACTACTTCTAAAATTACAAGAAACATTATGGATGATTTTAATGTTGGACCAGAATTCTTATTCTCTTTTGGTGGAACGACACCCGCCGTGTGTACCACGGGGCCTGGATGAGTAGTTTGTACACCTGGATTAGGAACTGTTACCTTTGTTGGATTCGTTGGATTTGGTTGTTGTGGTCGAGTAGTATTCTGTGTTGAATTGGATACTGGTGCTGAAGGAATTGAAGGAACTGAAGGATTTGAAGGAACTGAAGGAAGTGAAGGAACTGAAGGAACTGAAGGAACTGTAGGATCTGAAGGAACTGAAGGATCTGAAGGTAGAGAAGGAACTGAAGGAACTGAAGAAGTTGAGGGAACTGAAGGAAGTGAAGGAACTGAAATAACTGAAGGAGCTGCTCCAGTTGAATTGGTGATTGACTGATATGTTTGATTTACCACGGATGGTAAAAGTACTTTGACGTCCTCCATTTTCCATGTAGCATTCAATGGCACTACAATGGTGTCATTGCTTGGCGTATATTGTACTGAATTATTTCCAAATTGCTCTTGTAACTTTGTAAAAATCGTTTCGTTTCCTCGTACCACTAAATATGACGTGTTTGTAGATGGAATTGTCACTACAGCTCCATTGGTTATGTTGGGATAATGATCGAACATCTGTAATATGGTCGCATTCATTGGAGTACCTTGAAGTTGGGCGGAACATACTGTTACCATAAATAAACCTACAAAATAGAAAATTTGTTAAGGCCGGGTCTTCTAGTTCTAGTCTATTAGAGAGCAATAATTTCGCCGTTTTTTTTGTAAGGCTTAATAGTAAAAAAAAAAACTATTAATATTTTGTGCAATCCATCAAATATTTCTGGCGTAAATGCAAATTTTACGCCATATTCAAGGCCGTATTTGCTACACCAAAATTATGGGATGTATGGAAATAATTTTTCAAACAAGAGTTGTTTGTTTTGATGAGAAAGATGTCTTTGGATCTGATTCCAATAAAATTGTGGGGTACATAACAATCCATTTGACTTAAAAAAATAAACGATACGCCGGAGCTGCGTCAACTTTTATCTTATCAATGTTTATAGCGAATATTTTCAATATCATCAAAGTTTGTTCCGATTGGATTAAAACTGTTACCTCTAGAGTGGATACAGAAACGTATATATATATATATATATATATATATATATATATATATATATATATATATATATATATATGTATACCGTGTGTGTTGGAAAGCTTTTCGAATAGAGAATCAATGTTAAATATTATTTATTACTGGCTGGCCGTGTGGTTACTGTGTGAAGTCAGTCAGTACAGATGAAATGAGAGTGGGTTAAATATATTAATTGAATTCTTAACTTTAGCGTATGCATCACAAAATCGTCCCACTCTTAAATGACAAACAAACAACCATACGCATACAGTATACCTATACACTATCCAGATGTTTGTATGTATGTGTACTGTATAGTTTTATAGTTAATATTTTATTTATTTATTAAACATTGATTCTCTATTAGAATTGCGTTTGAAAACTGTATGAATTTTAAAGATGGTGATTTTCGACAACTACTATGTCGGATCGATGGACATTTAAATAAATTTTTGCGAAATTGTGTCATCGGTACAACCCCAATAGCTTACCCATTTCTGCGAAATTCGCTAAAAATTAGGTTCAAAGATTACAGTCCAAAGTTATAGAATATAATTTCCAATAAAAGAAAATTCTCGAATAATTACACGTCACAATTTGAATTGAGTCTGATTGTGAAGTCCTAGACTGATGACACATAATATGATTTTCATCATGAATTTGTATCATAGCGCACAAAAGTAGCGCTCATTTTTCACCAGTTTTTAATTGTTTTGTACCTTATCGGTTTTTGAGAAAATGATTCAAATAAAAACTGTTTGTACATTTATAATGAACAACTTTTATCCGAAGTATTTTTTTCGAACACCAAATGAATAGGGTACAAATCAATTGTAAAATTGTGAAAAAAGAGCGCGATTTTTGTGGCTCTGTGTACACATGACCACAAAAGTGGCATTCATTTTTCAAAGGTTTATAATTGATTTGTCCCTTATTCGTTAAGTTATCGAAAAAATGCTCCAGGTTGGAAAAGTTGTTCATTATAAGTATACGAACAATTTTTATTCGAAACCCAAAAACCGAATAAAGAAAAATACAAATCCACCAAAAAAACTTTTGAAAAAAGAACGCTACTTTTCCTTTGGCCCATGGTACAATAAAAACCGTTCAATGATTAACTGTCTAGGGTTATTTGGTTTAACAAGAATTTCTCAATAAATTAGTTCGAAAAATTTTAATTAAAAAAATCTAAAATCGTATTTGGGCATAACATATTTCAATTGCCTTGAACAAAACTGAATAATTTAAGTAACCCGTAAGATGCTAGTAATTTGGGCTCTACTAGATAGTTTTCTTTTTTCTCGAATTTTTCTAGCAAAATATTTGCAAATCAAATTGAATTGAATATTGTTATTACTTACATATAATTGTTGTAAATAGAATTAACTTCATTTTTGCTAATTAAATTATATGAATTTATAGAAATGTAACACTTTGTAGAGAATTTTCACAGGGAATAATTGTTTGAGATTGCACTTCGTGATTGCAATTAAAATATATTTAAAAAAAAAAAAACAACTGATAACAGATTGTAGGTACACTTTGACTAACTTTGCTGTGGCTACCTTTTTTTTTTGGTGGTGGTATTCATATAGTTATGTGTTTTTTGTACCAGGTCATTCAAAAATCTACATACTTATATAATACATTAAAACTGGAAATTCCTTATAAGAACTATTTTCGAAAAAAAAGTACCAGTCTTGGAACGCCTTCAAATTATTTTACTAAAGTGTTTATTTCCATATCATATATTTTATTCGAAATTTTCTGCTACTTAACGAATTATGCCCCAACTCCCTGAAGCATTTAGAATCGTATATTTAAAGAGCATTTAACACATTTTACCCTGTATCCCTGTAAATTCAAGTTTTTTTAAATTTCAATAAATCATAATTACTTATATATTATCTATAAATTTGAACAACATTGTACTCGTTATGCGATTATAAAATTTACAAATATTTATATTGTTTTTAGCACGACTTAAACAGAATTTACAGAATACAGTCAATTTAAAAGCTTACGTAATATTATTATTTTTATGTAGGATATGTTAAAAAATTCGTTACGCAGGAGCTGCTTCAACTTAGCGAATTTCCTTGGAATAAATAAATTACTCTCTAGCGGTCACAATGTTAGTCTGATCAAAATGAAATGTCGTATCTGATTTTAGTATTTGCATGGCCAATTTTATTAATAAATGACATACGTCAAAGGAAAAGGGGGGCATAAAGATAGAAGAAAACACAAAATCTAAAATATCTCTCTTAATATTTGAACAATCGAAAAATGCGTAAGAAACAAAGTTGTAGAAAATCATGTTTTCTACATTTCATCACCTTACCATTTTTGCTCAAACTCTAATGCGTACAGAGATATTGAGGAATTTAATTTTCAATCTTAAACCGTCAATATTTTTGTAAATATTAGGGTTACAGAAAAAATTATAAGAAACAAAATTACAGTAAAACTTAATGCCTACAACTTTATTTCTTATAATTTTTTCGATTTTTCGAATATTAAGGGAGATATGACAAATTTTGTGTTTCCCCTTCCCTCTAAACCCCCCTTTCCCCTTGTTCGATTTTTCCCATTAACGAACTTGACCTTTTGAATAACAAAAGCGCCTCGAATACCAAATTTCATTCCGATAAAATGAAAACTGTGACCGCTAGAGTGATTACAGACACATATATATATATATATATATATATATATATATATATATATATATATGTATATATATATATATATATGTCCATAGATATATATATATAAATTTTACAGATGGTGATTTTTGACATCTACAAGGTAGGATCGATGGACATTTGAAGAAATTTTTGCGAAATTTTGACTTCGGTACGGGACCAATAGCTCTATTTCCTTTCAGGAAATTCGCTAATAAAAAATTTCAACAAACCATTGCTTGTTGGCCTGCAAATGTTGTTTCTAAAATAACAATAATATCAAAATTATATATTAGGGCCGTATAAATGTATAACAAGGCCAAACAAGACACGCACATTTTTCCAAATTTTATAGTTCATATGTGCCTTATTCATTCGACTTTCGAAAAAATGCTTCGGATTAAATTTGTTTGCCTGTGATGTCATTGGACCACGATAGGCGCATGCACGTGAATGGTTACGAATTAGCTTTGTGTCAAGTTATAAATTGATGTAGCGTGGAAAACCGTTTAGTTAAGACTCGGGTATTAAATTGAAAACTACAAAAAAAATCGAAGATTTTCTTTTATATGACTTTTGTAAATATGCTCGGAATTATAGAAAACGTATATCAGAGATAAGCTCGCGTCGAACGAATCGGGCATACAGCCAGACAGTCCAAAGGTCTACAAATTACGTGCAGAACGTTTTCACGAAAACTCTATGGCCCAAACCCCAACTGAACCTTTCTTCTTTTTTTTTAGATATCCATTTCAAAAAGGAAGATCTTCCGCAGTGTTTTAAGGCCCTTATGATCGTTGATACGTTCCTGATTGTAGGCTTCAATTTATGCCTACCGTATAGGCAATCGTCAATCCTACAGTCTGTTAAAATAAGTGGGACTAACATACCGATAAAACATTTAATTGTTGGTCTAACCTGATAAAGATAAATATAAATTTTTTGTGGTTGGTGTTTTATGCCAAACGTAATCAGTTGTGAATTAAATTTCTCTTATCATTTCCGTTTTTTGGTCAGAAATATTGTAATTATCGGTCGGGGCATAGAAATAATGCATTATAAAAGTCACGCGACCTCCATATACAACGTTTAACAAATGACTTTAACATATAGTAGTGAATTGAACTTATTTCTCCCTAAATTTCGGGAGAACAACTTTTTTCAGCAGATCAAAATACATAGAAAATAATTTGGTGCATTCTTAGATCTCAATCGGCTACAAAAAGTAGTCTGGTCTCCGGATTGTTAAGGTACTTTCAATTTATTTTGAGCAAAAATAAGGAGTAATTATCTATATGGGATTTCGATTCTGCCAACCTAATATTCAAGGATCATCTCCAAGCCCTATAAAAAACATACAAATTTGTTTGCAAAATTTATTTATGGCAATATCTCAATAAATAACAATTTAATGCAATTATTAACAATCCAAAACTTGTGGATATTTTATAATACGTCGACCCATTTTTAATTGGATTTTCCGTTGATAATTGTTCCAGCTGAATTATTTCATTGGTTGCAATACGCTTTGTTGCAATTTTTTTCAATTTACTTGCAACAGTCGTTAAAAACTTATGTGGTTTTGCGGTAATAAAATTTCCTAAGGTCGCGATATTTTCATTGTTTGAAATGACTAATGGTAGAACTGAATTATTATTTCCCGTTTTATGGATGTTTGAGGACGATATTATAATTTCTTGGGAATTCCATATTATTGAATTGTTGCCAGTTGTGTAAAATGATTCAATTGATTTATTTTCTACTTTATCCATATTCGAAGATACGGGCATTGAAGATTGTTTGGATTTCGATGTTATTAAATTGTCTTCGGTTGTTGTAGATTTATCATTTAGTTCACTTGAGGTGATAGTCTGGTTTCCCAAATTATCTATAAATGTAGGCATGAAAGATTGCTGAGAATTTGATGTTACTAAAATTTCTTCGGCTACAGTATTTTCATAATTCAGTTGATTGGAGCCAACATATTTCTTTTCAGTTTTATCCATACCCGTAGATACGGCAGCTAAAGATTGCTGTAAATTGGAATCTGGGTCAGTATTTTCTGGATTATTTGTTTTCGAAGATACGAAAATTTGTGGGAAATTTGTTGTAATTAAATTTCTATCGATCCCAGTAATTTCTGAATCTAATTCATTCAGAGATTGTCCATTTTTTGTTTTATCCATATTCGAAGATACGGTCATTAAAGGTTTTGGAGAATTGGAGAAATTTTCTTTGATTGTACTAAAAACATTGGAAATTGTTTCTTGAGAATTAGGACTACCATAATTGTCTTCGATATTTTCTCTCGTAGAAGATACAATTTCGTCTAGAGAAATGACTGTCATATTAGATAAAATAGATCCAAGATCTTCCATATTTAAGTTGTTATCAAAATTTGTTTTAGGCGTAAAATATTCTCTAGGATAATTGTTCGAGAAATTTTCAATATTTACAAATTGATAATTAGCGGTTGTAAATTTCTCGGTCGAAAATATATTTGAATTCAAATCTGAAGGTGAACGTGTTTCCGGTATTTTTTCTGGATTATTCAGGGCAGTAGGAATAATATCATCTATTGGTAGTATTGGAAATTTTCCCTCTGGAAATGCTATGATAGTATGTATAGATTTTTTATCAGGAATTGAAATGTTATCATCAATATATTGATGGGAAATTTCAATTGATTCTTCACCAGCATATAGATTAGAAATTGATGGTAAATTTTCTTCATTCATTTGAAAATTATCACGATTTAAATTATTTTCATCTGAAATATTCATGAAATTCATGGTTCAATTAATTTATGTAATTTAGGCAATTTACATTACATATGTGCATACTATTTACATATGTGCATACAAATTTGAAGTGTTCTTTGATCTTTTACTATTTTTTGAAATAAAATTTAAGGATGAAACCTTCGTGTGAAAACGAAAAAAAGAAACGACAAAAAAAATCCATTTTCTCTATATTCGATATCAAAAATAGACAATTTCCATGTATTTTTAAACTTTCCCAAAATTTAAAACTTTTATTAAACCCTACGGATAAAATAACGAAGTCATTTCATTACTTTATTTTATTAAATAAGTCACAATTATCAGCATATACACTTGCTATATTATTGTAAATTAAAGTGATGAATTTTGATATCTATTTGAAGAATTAAGTAAATAAACAAAGAAATTGAAACACCCCTTTGACTTATCATTAAATTCTGATCGAACCACCTTGACAGAAATAGATTGACTAATCGAAAAGTAGCCCGATGGTGTTTTGTAGAAGATTTTATGATCTAAAACTTTTGATTAATACATATTTTTTCCTCGAAATTTTAATACATTTGGATAATATTTGCGAAAAACTTTTGGGGATATCTTAATGCTAGCCCTTGCTTGGTCTACAAGTATGCATGCAATAAAAGGTGCTAAAATAAAAAAAAATTTTGCTAGTAAAAACAAAAAATTAACTCAAAAGCGTATAAAAAATTTTTATTTCTGTGTCTTAAAACAAATAAACAATCACGAACTTATGTTAAGCGTACTTGTTGACGTCGTTGAGGGTTCAATAACATTATTTTGTTGTAAAGTTGTATTCGATGCCGCTAAAACATTATCAATCCATGGACGGAAATGGACAACATCCGAATAGATACCTGGATTATAAAATACACCGCAACTGATACCAGCTGATACAACACCACCCAATTGATTGTCACATACAAATGGTCCACCTGAATCACCCTGTACATATAGATATAGAATACACTTTTAGTGATTTAAATAAGAAAAAAGTTTGAATCTGCAGGAAAATGTGAATCTGATATCTTAAGAATATTTTTTTTTTCAAATATCGAGTCCAGGAGCAAAGCTGGCCTGACTCTCATGCGCTACGCTCTAGAGTCAAATAAGTACTAACATTAATAAAATTTATTTAGGATTTAAAAAAAGTTGTAAAGTATTTGTTGTTAAATAATTTAAAAGTATTTATTGTCAAATATCAGGAAATGTTAATTAGAAATTGATTTGACTTGATGTGACAGATCTGACATTAAACTATGTTGTATATTTGTGTGTATGTGTATATTATTTACTGTGCGCTGTCGCCAGTTTTCAAAATTGATGGCAAAAACAAACCTCTAACAAAACAGTTTTAGCTTGATTAAATAATTAATTCAAACGTCCGTCAACACCATTTTTTTAATGCAAATATGTAAACTGAACATATTTCAAAGAATGTTATATTTTCGAATAATAATTAGTGAGAACTCTAGGTTTTTGAAATAAAATTTCAAATTCGTCCCCTTTACCTAGATCAGTTTTTTGTATTATAAATACGTATTTCGACTACAATGTAGTCATCATCAGTATAAATTAGCTAGTCGTACTTTACTCTTTGACAATTAGAGATAGTTATAAAGTCGCGATCAACAGACAAAAAATAAATAGAAAATTAACTAGATTAAAATATATACTAGATTTAAAATATAATAAATTTTAAATTATATTGAAATTGCTCTTGATAAAATTTCTTCATTCACATTTGTTCCTGTTAATTTTACTCTTATTAAAATTACTCTTATATTGTCGCAGGATATGTTACTTGTTACTAATTTGGTGACAGTATCACTGTCACTAATTTGGTGATACTGTCACCAAATTAGTAACAAGTAACATATCCTGCGACAATATAAGAGTAATTTTAATAAGAGTAAAATTAACAGGAACAAATGTGAATGAAAATTATATTTCAAAGAATATTTATAAACAATATTTATTATGGTGCCTACTTTAATAATATAGTTATTCTAATATGGAGTACAAACAAATAATGTTCACCATAAGACGACGCTGTGTTCAAAGTTTGATTTTTAATCGATATAATTACTCTTTGAAATGATCGTCGACAGGTTTTTGAATTGAGCTATTTGAATTCACTAAAAAACATTTTTTTATCTACTATCGGGCATCATGTATGAACGTCCTTAAGTAAAGTATAAGAAGCCAATTGGTGCTATAAGAAGAAATAATTTACCGAGCAAGCATCATGTTTACCAGTAACAAAACCAGCACACATCATTCCATCAAAAATTTGCACACGTTTCACAAATAATAATCGACATCGTAGCATGGATTGAACTGGAACTTCGACTTTCATCAATTGATTTGTTGTCGGAGGGCCTGACTGGAAATAAAAGAAATTCGTAACGTAGTCAACAATTTAATTACGATTAGATTAAAACTGTGACCGCTGAAGTGTCTACAGGCACCAAAATATAAATAAATATATCTTCCATGAATTTGAATACTCTATGGCGGACACATTTTTAGTCCGATCGAAATGATATTTCGTATCTGATATGCTTTTGATATTTGAAAGGCCATGTCTGTCTAATGAGTCGAATCGTACCACGGGAAAGAGGGGAATATTCCTGTAAATATTCCTGTGTAAATATTAGAATAACAGAAAATATGATAAAAATCAAAATTGTTGCAAAATTATGATTCGATAATTGAAATGTGAAATATACCATCGAATATTGTGTTTCCTCGATTTTGCCCATAAACGCACTGGGCGATTCAAAGAAGTTTACAGCAAATACTTACAGGACTTGGTGCTCCAAAACCAACGGCAATACATTTTGTCAATGGATGTACTCTGTAGTTGATCAATGGAATTGTATTTATTTTGTTTGATAACAAAAATGGTTCTTGCACCTATAAAGAAAAATCATTTTTTAATTTAGCAATTCACGAAATATGCGTAAACCGAACGATTGGAACATCGCGACCATAATGGCAAAATAAGCTTTCTAGCATGACTTCGACCTTCACTAGATTGACTGTTCATTGTAGCTCATGAAGGCTCTAGGATTCTAGCACCCCATCAAAAATTTTTCCATGACCTTGAAAAAAATTCAAACACATTGATAAAAAGTTTTCTATCGCTGACCAAATAATGGAGCTACCTGACCATTTATGATCAATTAGTGACAAATTAGATGGCATAATTGGTTTTTCGAAATTCTATTGATGGGATGCTAGCGTCCTGGAGCCCTCATGGATCTTTGCCCAAACAAATAGTTAATCAATGTATACTTTTATGTATCCCAATAGCATAGAGGACTTCAAGCAAACTAGTGGATGTGGTTCAATATCCCAAGGACTTCCACCCCAAACTTTGAAGGCGTAACAATCGGCGATGAACAATTGAGGTTATGTCACTTTTGACGTTATTGAAATAAGATAAAAGGATTTTGGTAGATTTCCCTTCGAGTATAAGGACGAAAAAGAAGTATAATTTGTATAAAAGGAGTTAAGTGGGTTTCGTTGCCTGGTGTGGCTTTCGTTTCAATGTCCTCAATACTACTCCTCGTGCAAATCCTAGTGAAAGCTGTACTTACAACCGCAAGTTTAAGGGACAAGAGCCCTCAAGGACATATGGAAAACAATCCAAGATGTATACTATGTAAGCCAGAGTAGAATACGCAAATACCCAGAACGGGAGAAAATGGGGTCTCTTATAATTCAACAAAATTTACTAAATAACTGCGATGACTAGAAACCTGAATCTTCCGACTCATGAAGAGAAAGAGGTAATTGATTGAAGTGAGAAAATCGTGTTACTGAATTTGTTCCACTTTATCCCCTAAACGCTTTTTCCTCTTACTTATTCAAAGCTCAACTTACCTCAATAATAGCTATATCATTTTGTTTCGTTTCAATTACATAATTTTCATGGGCGGTGATTGCTTTTGTATATCGTATTTCACCAGTTTCATTCAGGAAATTTCGACCAGCAATAATTATAATATGTTCCGGTTCCATATACCATCCATTATCGGTGATTACACAATGCGCCGCTGTTAAAACATGTCGTTGTGTTATTAAATTACCACCACAGAAATATTGATATCCTGGTGGCCACGTTAGTGACACCTAAAAATTTACACAAAATTTTATTTGAGATTCAATTCATGTACACATGTACACTCCCGTTCAATAAAATTGAACAGATCTGAACCACCGAATCAGTCTATCAATATACTAAACTTCCATTTCTTTTTGTCACACTTAAAATATATATAACTTATCTTTGTTTATAAATTAATCATTATACAGAGAGTTGCAAAAGTGAGGAGTTTTATGAAATGTAAGAAAATTAACATTTCAGGTCTGTTCAATTTTATTAAACGGGAGTGTACTTTTTATTTTATTTCTATGTATCGTACGTATAGATGCGTTAAAACATAACTTGAGACATGTCTTAAGTAATTTGGTGAATTTAGTGGAATTAGTTAATGGATGACATCACGTATCGAGTTTGTTTGTTCCGCGTAATTTCTGGAAATACTGAACCGTTACTAAAAATTCTTTTAATGATACAAAGTTACATTATCCTAGAGTGGTATAGGCTATGCAAATTTTTGTTATATGCATCCGTGCTGCGTGGCACCTACTAAATCCGTGTTCACGTGACATGCTCGGTTTTTTTGAAGTTAGAGACTCTCCGAGTTTTTGGAAAATGAACGCTCAAGTGGGTGAAATACGACATGATCGTTTATATGAAAATTCAGTATTTTAAAATTAAAGGCATGAAAATTGATATTTAACCTATAAATTAGAAATATACAAACAAATACGTGTAACAGCCTTTGAAGACAATCGGTGCGTGATGGAGAGTAATATTATGTTACTCAATTATAAGGGCTTTACAAAATTTTTAGTATTATATAAATATAGTACCTATTTATATATTACAAGTTAAGGAGACTTATTTTTTTGGATTTGTGAAAGAATTTTAGTAAAATTTTAATAGGGCAAATACTATGAATAATTAAATATGTTTAATACTTAGTCTATCATGAACAGTTTATTAAAAATACTTAATAAATAATTGAATATTATTAGTCTAGGAGGAATCAGTGCATGAATTTCGAAACTATTCGGCATAAACTTGCTTAATTTAAAATGGTTTTATGAAAATTGTTTAGAGACGAAATTTGTTTTGCTACATGAAACTTATTTAATAAACATCAAATAGTTTATACAGCATGGGTTACCAAACCTTTGCCCTCGGGCACCATACCCGAGTATGCCCGTGTTTACACATGTTACTTCAGATGTAAGTATTCATGCGAATGATTTGGTGAGCAAGAATTCTCACAGAGAAGAATTACGTTACACATGAAATCTTATATGTAACGTAATATATAACGAATAGTGTGTACGCTACGTTTATATCCTACTTCCTTGTGATTGGTATACTCTGATCATGTGACTTAAGTTGTTGACAAACAAAGAAATAGTAAACAAGACGAGAGTTATAGCTGTTACCAAACATGCGATTGATATATTTCAAGTGAATTTCAACGTGTGCACAGTAATGTAACTTTAGTTATATCAAATATTTTTATTGTGATTGAAAACTTTCATGTGTAAAAACGGGCTATAGAACCAAAATAAACATTTTTTTTTCTTCAAAATTTCGTATTTAATTTGTGTGGAATCTATTGGGTTTTCGAAAAAATGCTCAATATTACCCATCCCTGTTAGTATATAAGTACGAACTTTGGAAAGTTACAATTTTATTTGCCATAAAATATTCTTAACAATAATTGTCCACTGGCGAAACGTCTCTAACCAATATAGGTTCTCGAAGAGTTCTGATCAAATTTAATTTTCGATAGTCATGCGCCCATTTATCCTAGACTATTAAACTTGTATTGTAGATTATAATAATAAGTTCTGTTACAACATATTATTCTGATACAACAAAAGCATCTGTTGAAGTTCACAGAGAGTTGGCAACTGACACATGTCAATAAAATATAATTTTCTTTTTTTATTAATTATTAATTAACATATATAATTTGCTAAATACATAATTGAGATATTTCCACAGACTGCAGAGATTTCCCTGATTATCATTTAATTTCATCAATCATTTCGTTAGTTTAAAAACTGTGAAATTTAGCACTGTGATAGATCTTTGTATACAAGTAAAGTTGGAGGCAGATTGCAAATTTTCGATCCAAAACCGATAAAACTGGATTCGTTAGATAGAGCCTAGGCATAGAACTTTTTTCTTGACAAAAACACGTTAGATTAGGTTAAATTTCAATGGCTGTCTGGGTGGGACACACTTAAGCCATAAGGCCCATTGTGATACCTGAAAAAAGGTACCATCTTACATGTAGCCACTATTCATTAAGCAATTTGGCGCTGTTCCAGAACTGCAATTTTAGTTCGGAGAAGTTGTGGCTGACCCAAGTTTCTCCTAGCAAGAGCTGAACAGGGATAGAGGAGGTGGGTCATCGTTTCCTCTGACTGACAGAGAACGCATGGCCTAAACCGGTGGGTCTAGAAGCATGCAATTTTGCACAGGAGTTCCTTATATAACCTAGGTGGGCAATAAGAAAGGATTTTTGAAAATGCATACCCAAAGGGAGTAAAATATGGGACGAAATTTTATATGGATAGTACCAGCCTATGTGGTCGAGTTGTTATAGACGCTCTATTCGAAACTGGGAGGTTGTTGGTTCAATCCCCAATACTGGCCATATTTCAATTAATTTTTTTTTTTTTAAATTAAAGGGGCGGTAAACTGTCGACGCATGAACAAGAACGACAGTAACCAGCTATGCTTGTGACGGTTTTCTGCAGTTGCCATGCACAAACTCCAAATAAATATCGGCATAGTACCTATCAAAATCGGCTGCAGTCACACATTTTTTGCCCTTGGCACTTTGCCCTTTAGGGGTCGGTAAAAAATGCCTAGAAAAACCTACTGCTATGGAAAGTGCGTTATTTTTTTAAGTTAGAAACGTGGTTGTTAGGCTATTTCATTGGAGAAAAGTTGGATAGTCCCTGGCATGTTGCCTATGGGAAATCCCATCGGGCACAAATCCCAACGGGCTAGTGTTTTAATAATCTAAATTAGAATCCAATCCGACCCGTTTCCTTTTTAAATGTATTTTACGCAGAAGCTTTATTATTTCAATAAATACAAAATGTATTTCACTTACATGAAATGGAAACTCATGAAATTGCGCTGTATCACCACCCATAATTTTCGGTGTACTTTCTCCTTCGGCAGCAGCTAATAGTTCACGTAACTCCACTGAAAGTTTTTCAATTAAATTATTATACCAATAACTACTATTTGTACTTAAATCAATTTTAATTTGTTGAATTGTATCATTCCAAACGGGTATATTTATTAATGGTTTTCCATTAATTATTATTTTATTATTTAAAATTATTAATAATAATAAAAATAATTTATACTTATTTTTATATAAATTATTAAAAATCATTTTTTTTTTTGTTTTTTTAAAAAATCAACATGAATTTGTTTAACATATTAATTTCTATGAATAATTGTTTATTAATTATTTTGTTCTTTAAATCGTTACGTAATTCGACATTGTGAAGGCAGATACGAATGAAAATATATGGCGATGGAAAAAGTTTATGATAGATATTCGATATTATTTTAATGTAAGGCGGGAAACTCGTTGAAAAATCAACGATATTCCGTTTTTTAGCGAATTTCCTGAAAGGAAATAGAGCTATTGGTCCCGTACCGAAGTCAAAATTTCGCAAAAATTTCTTCAAATGTCCATCGATCCTACCTTGTAGATGTCAAAAATCACCATCAGTAAAATTTATATATATATATCTATGGACATATATATATATATATATATATATATATATATATATATATATATATACATATATATATATATATGTGTCTGTCATCACTCTAGCGGTCACAATTTTCATTTTATCGGAATGAGATTTGGTATTTGAAGCGCTTTTGGTATTCAAAAGGTCAAGTTCGTTAATGGGTAAAATCGGACCAGGGGAAAGGAGGGTTTAAAGGAAGGGGGAAACACAAAATTTGGCATATCTCCCTTAATATTCGAAAAATCGAAAATTTTATAAGAAGTAAAGTTGTAGGTATTAAGTTTTACTGTAATTTTGTTTCTAATCATTTTTTCTATAACACTAATATTTACAGAAATATTGACGGCTTAAGATTGAAAATTAAATTCCTTAATATCTCTTTACACATTAGAGTTTGAGCAAAAATGATAAGGTGATGAATTGTATCAAACATGATTTTCTACAACTTTGTTTCTTGCGCATTTTTCGATTGTTCTAATATTAAGAGAGATATTTTATATTTTGTGTTTTCTTCTATCATTATGCCCCCCTTTCCCCTTGACGTATGTTATTTATTAATAAAATTGGCCATGCAAATACTAAAATCAGATACGACATTTCATTTTGATCATACTAACATTGTGACCGCTAGAGAGTAATTTGTTTATTCCAAGGAAATTCGCTAAGTTGAAGCAGCTCCTGCGTAACAAATTTTTTTAATCTAAAATGTTTAACATATTAAGGTAGTACTTTACAAATACCATTTTTATACCCAGTATATGTAAATATACTCGTACAAGGTATATTAAGTTTAGTCCCGACTTTGTAACGCTTGAAAATATTTATCCTTGACAAAAATGCTTCACAAAGGTATTTATAAAATGGCCTAATTCGGCAATTTCCAAATGTCCGTCCGACTGTGAACATGATAACTCAAGAACGAAAAGAGATAACGAGCTAAACAATTTTTTTCAGTGTTCTAGAGCAAACAAGTAAGGCTCTTTTACATATTGTTGTACTGAAATTGAATTTGAATATTATGTAGTTTTTGAGATATAAGAGAACATCCCCCATTGGACATACAACAAATTTATATTTATAATACTTATGACGTATGTTTCATCATTTACAAAAAAATTATTGTTTAATTTTTAATTCGATTTTATTATTGAAGCATTAATCGAACGTTTACACTTATTTATTATTAATATTAGTGGAGAGCGTTAATTAGTCTTTGAGAAGTCCTCTTCTTCAAAGAAAAACCCATAAAAGAACAAATGAAAATAACAACTACCCAGTATATACTGAGTTTATGGACATAAGTTGTTTATTTTTAAAACAGGAACATATTTTGTCTTTAAATTTTTTTCTATCTCTTAAGGCTTGGAAAATAGATATTCAATTTCTTCGACAATATTCCTTTGGACCGCTTGTTTTCAGACAAAAGTTCACAAAAAAAAGATTAATATTTTTGATAATAATATTAAAAATCACAATCACCCAATAAATTTATTTTTATAGTTAGAAATTTTAATTGTGACCGCCCTAGGCGCAGGCTTTATGAAAGAACCTAAGCCTAAACCAGGCACTATCTTAGAATTAAATCGTTGACATCGAACAAATTTTTTATAAGCACTTTTGTTCTAGAAATAAAATTTGAAAGTTCAAAGAGGTTACTTTTATTTTTAATTAATAAACTTTTTTTAATGTAATGAATGTTAAATAAAAAAAAAAAAAACTTTATAGCTATATAATTATAGCATCAGAATAATAGTATTAGAGAATAATTAATTGAAAAGTTTTTATATATACTTACGATGACATAATACTAAAAATATATGAAAACTATATTTGAAAATCATTTTATTTTATTATTTTTTTATTATATTAATTAACTCAACAATATTTATTTGAAAGTATTTTTTTATATCGATATTCAAAACTAATGCTGATTTTAATTTCTATATTCCGTTCCCATATTTATATTCAAATCAAAGTAATTAATATTATAATCTGATTAATTTGATTTCATGCAATTCAGTGGCGTAATCAAAGAACAGACTCGATCTAGGAAAAAATTCGTCATCGTAATGAATTTAAAATCGGTTTAATGCAGGCAGTACACACTCGGCGAGGCAAGCCGAGACATAACGAGCACGAGAGTGTACTATGTAATATTTAATTAAAAAATGTAACTTTTCAGGTATACCAACGTAATTTCTGGCCAAGCTACGTTGAGTAACTGATGAGAGCTATATTGCCGGCAGAAAACTCGGCGAGAGTGTACACAGTTCCACTCGCGGCTCCTTCGGCATAAAAGTGTTCCGTGAAAGAAAAGATACGCAAACTATTATTAATGTTCAGTATAGCATGATTTTTGAAGTTTTTATTGCAAAGAGGCAACCCACAATACACTAAACTAACTAACATTACATCCTTTATTAACAATTTTTCGGGTTAGAATTTTTCAATTTTGGTAATTTTCCTTCAACCAGAAAATTATTATCGTTGTAATGGTTCTTTTTTTTAATAATTAATTTGTACCTTATTCATTCGGTTTTTGGGAAAATGTTTCGGATAAAATTTGTTCGTATATTTATAATGAACAATTTTTACCCGAAGCATATTTTTTCGAAAACCGCATGAACAAGGCACGAATCAATAATAAAATTTTGCACGTACTGATGATTCAGAACTCAGTTTGATTTTATAGAATTTTTATACAATTAACTCAGTTGTTATATTTTTTATTAATTGTATCTGTCACTGATTTCTTTCAAACTACACAATTCAATGAAGCCTTAATTAATGTCTTAATTGACAGATAATATTGTTTATACGAGACTTGTAATCAAATTGTAAGGCCATACTTGAAATTTAAAAAAATTATCTCAACAAAAAAATGTTTTTTTTTTTTTTCAAACATTTATAAATATTTTAAGATAATTTTTTAATATTAAATATCAAACATTAAGTATTTCAGCATCTGCAACAGATTTAAATCAAATGAAAACTATAGTATACACTCAAGCTAGATAGTCCATCGATGTCAACAAATACATTCATTGAACACATGAACATAGGTCTGTAATATAGATCCAGACTTCATTCTATCGTTTTCCTTTTTAAATAATATTATTTGCTTATAAATATGAATATAATAAAGGGAAACAATAATAATAATAACAAGACATATAACAATAAAAACTAAAAATAAATATTTAAAAATAAAAAACAAGGAATCGCCATTTTTATTTAAATTGTATATTTTTCCCGAATTTATAACGGTTATAAAATATATTTATGGCATATATTTTGGGTACAGGTGTTCATAAAATAAACTAATTAGTTCAGTTCCGTCTGTCTGTTAACACGATAACTCAAACACGAAAAGAGACAAAAAGATAAAATTTTGTTTTCGTGAATGGGCATTATCTGGCCGTACGCCTCTCCCCCACCTGACGGGGAGGGGAGAGAGGGAATTATTCAGCTTGGAAACCGTAGAATATAAATTTATAAACATAAGATGTTTAATTTTTTGAAACAAACAACTTTTCTTTGAAACTTTTTTTCATAAACCACAATTTCAGCTCAAACATCTGTAATTACTCTTGATTACAAAGCCAATAACAGGTAGTTTTGTATTTTTATACACCTGTTCCTGTGTAAAAAGTAAAATAAAACAATAGTTCACGCATTGATAATGAACTCAGTATATACCGGGTATTTGAGCAATTAACTCAGTTTAATTGAACTAATTTTATTAATTTTTTTTTTTTAAATACATCTAAAACTGTTTACATACTGTATTTTAAGTTGGTAATTTGATAAAATATGTGAAATACCCATTTTTTTCCCATTTCGATCTTCCTCGGACTGTATCAAACGACCTTAATACCGAAGGAATTTCTATACATATTGTGAATAATCGAAATCAGGATTTATCTCTTCGGTGAAAAATTAAAGACTTAACTACAAAAGAAAATAATAAGAATTTTATTAATTTCTATAAATACAAAATAAAAAATATTATTATTAAAAGTATCCATACAAATGGCGGCTGTCGAATACTACTATTAATACCTTTACTAAATACGGATGTATGGTTTTTTGTATTCTGTATTTGTAATCCAGTAAGCTGTTCAATCCATGGAATATAACGGGAAACATCTGTATAGACACCAGGACGTAACCATTTTGCACAGGACAAACCGAATGATACAATGCCAGTTAATTTATTGTTACATATTAATGGACCACCAGAATCACCCTGTAGGAGAAATCAAATTTAATTTTTTTTTTTTTTGGTTTTAAATCGCTTAGTAAAAAAAGATAAAATAGATATTCAATAGATTATTAATGTTTAGTACAAGATGATTTTTGACGCTTTTAGCTGAAATCAGGCAACCCACAATACAGTATGTAAAAATTAAAAAATGTGTAGCAAACAAAAAAACATTTAAATTCCAGCCAAGTAGCCGAGCGGTCTAAGGCGTATGTCTGAGGCGTTATATCTACTTGGAACTGGGAGGTTATGGGTTCGAATCCCGACATCGGTAGTTTGTCAATTATTAAGAAAAAAAAAAGGGGGCGGTTAATTGACTAATCTGTCGGCGTATGAACAAGAACGAAGTAAAACGAAACGTACTGTTGTTTTTGTAGTACATTTTATTATATTTTACATTCAAAATTATGATCATAAACTATTTTACACAGTGTATCATAGGTAAGTAAACAACTTTTAAACTTATCTTTTTCTTTGTGTGCCGTCAAATTTTGAAATCGTTAAAAGTGTGCCGCGACAAAAAAAAAATAGGTTGACAATCACTGAGTTCGAGTTTGAAGGTAGTAAAACATACGGGGAGTAAAAAGAACTGAATACTTACATAACATGCATCTTTGCCACCAAAAATATATCCCGCACATAACATTGTCGTGGAGACTTTAATGTTATGCATTAAATATTGCAGAGCACAAATAAACGTTGGAACGATTGGTAATTTTACGTACATTAAATGTGGGCTGGTATCATCCGCTTCCTGCAAAAATAAATAAACAACTCTGAAAAAAGTTCTTCATTATTGAACGTATAAACACTGTTGGAGAAAGCAAAGAGGGCCAAAAACCACGGAACGAATTGCATCAATTCCTAACAGAATTACAAATTGCTGGAAAAAAAAAAACACATTAACAAATACACCCCAAAATTGAAAAGTTTTCCGAGTTTTTCCATAAATTATATCGAAATATATTGTAGAATATGAAATTTTCAACAAAAAACTTCTTGGGACAATTTTCAATTCAATTAGTTTAATTGGCTTGTGCAAAACTAGCGTCTAATTATTCATTGTTTGTATGGTTGTTTTTCGGTTATATTATACCAACGGAAGTGGCTAGCGTTTACCTAATTTGACATTTAAGTAATATGTCTGAACGTTGATATCACAATGTTTAGGGTAGAATTGCAAGTAAACGCTAGTCACTCCCGTTGGTAAAATATAACCAAAAGGCAACCATACTAACACTGAAAAAACACACGCTAGTGTACAAAAAATGAATAAAAACAATTAAAAATTATGTAAATAGTAAATAAACAAATTAATAATATATTGACATCAAGATATGTGAGAGATCTTATATATGCCACTACCAAAACATCTCAGGTAGCTCCGAGGCAGAGCGTTGGTCTAGAATGCCATAATTAGCGTAAAAAGTAGAAATCACATCGCTTTAGAAATAAACCAAAAATTGGGAAAGAAACTTAAAATTAAATGTCAAAATTCTGGACACTTAAAACTCTGGACTCGTAAATTGGATAGATGTTCATATCCAATCTTCGGCTCATCGAGTAACTCCTATTGTTCAGAAGATTTCAAAGAATATTTTCCCAAAAAATTTGTAAAATTTTTCACCGAAACACAATTTCTTTCAAAATTAGTGTGATATCCTTTAATTAGGAAATGGGATCACAGGATATATAACAGTATGACTTACGCTGTCTGTGTTTCCATAGCCCAATGTAACACATGTGTTCCCCGTTGAATCCTCTTCTGTTGTCACTAAAATTGGTTTTATTCTGGATGTTCTTGGAAATGGTTCTGTAACCTCAAAAATAAACTTTCCAATCAATATACTGTAACTTCTTTTCACCTGAATGGTGCATTCGCCTTGGACGCTTACACGCCCACAACGATCTTCGACTTATCACTGCGAGTGCTAATTAAATACGCTTATGGCTGACTGTTTACGTCATACTTCGAGCTTACAGACGCTTTCCGGATCAAAAAGTCATATTGACTCAACTGACGTAATGTTCAAAATGAACGATAGTTTTCTGGGTAACGTGAGCACACTCACTACATTAGCCAAACAGAACATCAATAGTTTGTGAGCGTTTGTGTTGAAATCGTGTAAGCACCCAAAGCGAATGCACCTTTAGTTTGATAATTACTGCGATCAAAGCAATATCATTATCCAATGTAAAATTATTGTAATAGGGATGTCGTATTGCACTCTTTGGATTACGGCATACTTGGCCGGAAACATCATCAATATCAATTGTACCCGCACAAATTTCCGTATAATTAGTTAAATCCGTTAAACTCAGACCATCAACACAATGAGCGCTGGTTAAAAGGATATCTTGTGAAATTAATGTTGCTCCACATCTTAAACTATCCTTAAATTTGATCCACGCCTAAAATAAATTACACATTTGAGATTGATCGTGTTCAGAACAGCTAAATTCTTAATGAACTAAGTCAGCCTAAAAAAAATTTACTTCTGAGCATCTAAGTTCAGTGTGTTTCTCTCTGGGCAACAAAATGACGACACAATCTAAGTTACTTAGTATCTATCAAGTGTCCTGGCCAAACACTAAGTTAGGTACACTTAGTAACTTACTTATTTTACTAAGGACTTTATTGTTCTGAACACGACCAATGATCGTGAACGATAACGATAATTTGTAAAACCACAAAGAACATTTTCATATTGCACCTTGCATAAAATTAATTCAGTGAAGTAAAAAATCTTTGGAATAAATCACAAAATTTTGGAGTAAAGTAATTTATAATTTCGATAAAATTAAAAAAGTCAGCTTATCAGGTTGCAGAGTAGGGAGTGTCGTAGGCAGTACTTAGGCATACTATTTGGTAAATAATATGCCTTGGGAAACTACTAGGTCATGGGAAACCTGAGCGGATATGTCTCTTGAAAAAACTTCAACAGATATTAATTACAAATCAACTGTTTGGTAAATTATCAAAAACTGACGTAGATTACGGTGTTTTTCTTTAAAATAATATCCACATTTGCCTGTCAACGCTTGTTGCAACTCTTTTTTTAATATAATTGCTAATATGTTGAGTATATCTTAGTACACAAGACATGCAGACCCCAAAACACCGGGCTTTTTAAGAATGCTGGGCAATACAAAAATGTCCAAATACTTAAACAATACGGTATAATCCTTACAAAGAATGGGAATTCGTTGCCTTTTGCAGGTTTTCCACCAACAATTCGACTATCTGGAGCTATATACACTAATCCACTAACGCAGGTAATCGCTGTAACTAATTAATATACAAATTATATAATGTGATAAGGTCAAGGGGTTGGAGATGCAGACTAAATTAAAAAATCCCCTGAAAAATGGCACTCAATTATTGCTTTTGATTGTACCGAGAATATCAAAAGTATGGCACGTTACAAATTTCATTCCGAGACCAAAATTTATGGATACGCACTCGGAAGATTGGACATTTGATGAAATTTTTATACCCCTGTTAGTTGTTACATCAAAAACCGTTGTCAAAATCAATTGCGCGGAAAATTTGCTAAAAAATACAAGTTATTTTTCTTGGATTATAAATAGATTTTACTAGAAATTCCAGATAAATAGTTACATCAATAATGGAAGAATTTCTACTTAATGTATAATTTCAAGATAAGATTTGTTACTTAATTTATTACAATAAACTCAATTACTTTCATAGGTGCTGATAAACTTTCAAAACAATGGAAAATTCTTTAAATTATTAAAATATTTTAAAACATAAAAAAATCAATGAGATTTCCGGTATTTCAAATTTGACTCCAAAGACAGATATTTATATATATATATATATATTTATATATATATATATATATATATATATATATATATATATATATATATATATATATATATATATATATATATATATATATATATATATATATATATTGTAGTATATATATATAGTAGTAGTAGGTACTTACTTATAAAAATAACAAATTTAACAAAGCTGATCGGAAAACTTGATAAAACCATTTTAATTTAAGTAAAATTTATAGAAATTTAGCTAATAATATTTTTGTTTGTTTATTTTAAAATACATTCTTTATGGGATCACAGTTAATATACTGCCTAAATATTTACCTAAAATCGAGTTTATATTATTCTGATGTGGCTCTCTTGTGGTAATTAATCATTTTTACGACCCGAGCTAAAACAATAAAAAGATAATCTCTGGTGATTTAATAATTTTACAATGACAAAATATTATTCTAAGTTTACATATAGCAAATTTATTTCATGTAATTACGAATACATGAAATTAATAAAATTTTAAGGAATTTTTCATTCTGTGAATTTATATTTATTTGGTTCAAAAATATCCGATTACATGTCGAGTATTCCCGAATATAGTCGATAAATGACAAGACGTTGTACAATGTGATCCATACATATTGGGACATATAAAGAAATTCAATAGTAAAAATTTTTACGTACTCTTAAAGGTACAATTAATATTTTTATTCAGAATTATTTTCAAGGTTCAATGTGAAGGTCAAACTTTAATTAAAAAAAAAAAAAAAGAAGAAAACATGCTTTCTTATTACGAATTCGTATAGCATTTATGGAAGACATGTCTGAAGTGTGAAGGGAAATGTCCAAAATTTATACAAACAAACTTCGATATTAATTGCCAATAAAATAAAAGTCATTGCATTTGTTTAAAGTCTAAAGGACTATTGGGTCACCTCTATCTATTCTAAATCGTCGCACATATCTAAATGACGCAAAACTCTTTTTAGAGCGGTTTCAAATTCTTTTATTTTAAATAACTCGTTAATCAGCAATGAACTATTTAAATTTTTTAATCGCTCACTAATAAAAATAATAATTTAAAAAAAAAATATTTCTCCCCGGCGGGGAATCGAACCCCGGTCTCCCGCGTGACAGGCGGGGATACTTACCACTATACTACCGAGGATATACGTGATGTCTAAAAATAGACCATACGTTACGTAATAAGACTAGTTTGATAATAATTTTATTGATAAACAGCACTCCGTTAAAGTTAAATGGAGTGAAAACTGTCACATCATTTCGAAACCACTGTTGTATTGAAAATTTAATAATTCAATATTGACTGCTTTTTTAAATAAAACTTACTGACTTTTAAAATATCGATTAGAATTATTTTTATATAAATAAACGCCTGTACATATTATTTTTTTCATAAGGTTTCAGTTTGTTTATTTTAGATACAACACTGTTGTAAAATTATGGCAAATTTTTTAAAATCATTAATTCTAGTTACGGAAAAAGCTGCAAATATTGCACGAGCATGTCGTTCGGAAAAAGAATTATTTTCATTATTGGTTGAAGAGAAAAAGGGCTGTGAAGGCAATGAAAAACGTTTCATTCAAGATTTTAAAACGCTAGCTGATGTTTTAGTACAAGAAACAATTCGGCATGATCTTGAAAAGGAGGTTTGATAAAATTTCTATACATTTTTTAAATTTTAAACAT
This sequence comes from Nineta flava, assembly GCA_963920215.1. Lineage (NCBI taxonomy): Eukaryota > Metazoa > Arthropoda > Insecta > Neuroptera > Chrysopidae > Nineta > Nineta flava. The sequence continues at coordinate 68,310,437 of OY986045.1, forward strand.
TTGTAAAAATGTTTTTTTTTTTTTGCAGTTTCCTAGTTTATCCGGAAGTATTCGAGGAGAAGAAAGTAATACTTTCAGTAATAGCCTAAATAAAAGAATTACAATTGAAGTAAAAGATAATCAGCAGGAAACTTTAGATTTATTATCCACTGTATTGGATGGACACACCCGAGCTGCAGAAGTTTTAACAAATGAAGTATACAAAACTGTATGTTTCGAATCAATTAACTCAAATAAACTTGATATCCCTGATGATATTGAATTAAATTTAGACAACGTTGGAATTTGGATTGATCCTATTGGTAAAATTTCAAGTGTACGTATTTTGTAACCTTATGTAACCCTTTTTACCGTTTTATTTAGATTCCACCAATGAATATATAAATGGGAACATTTCGTCAAGTTCATATACTGAAATTCATCGAAAAGGATTACAGAATGTGACAGTTTTAATTGGTGTTTTCAATAAAACTACTGGAGTACCCATTGCTGGTGCAATAAACCAACCATTTTACAATTATGAAAATAACAGGTTAGTTTTTAAACGTCAAAAAACAAGACTTTAATATGAAGCGTCATCTGTGTTAATAGTAAAACACTTTTATTAACAATTAGAAAATAAATATTTGAAAGCACAAATAACGCGGGTAAAACCAAACCAATTCATAGATTTCAAAAAGTTAATAAAATTCGGAAATTAATAAAATTTTCGAAGTTCTCATTTGTATATTTTCAATCAATAAATATGTTTCTGATTACATATAATTATAACAGTTTTTAATAATAACACTAACGACACCTCATATATTAAATCAGTACGTTATTTTTTAATATAGTTGATTGTTTTCTGTATAGATGGCAGGGTAAGTGCTATTGGGGAATAAAAACAAATGAAACAGTTTTAACATCTGAAGAAGTTTTTCCTGATTTGACAAATAATATTGTAGTTAGTCGCATTGAAAAAGCAAATGTTATAAAAAAGTTAAGTGAAAATGGTTTTAATCTGATAAACGCTGCAGGAGCTGGTTATAAAATCTTAACTGTTGTTTGTGGTTTAGCCGATGCGTATGTATTGAGTGCAGATACGATATTTAACTGGGATACATGTGGTCCACATGCGATTTTACAAGCTTTAGGTGGGAATATTATTGAATTTGAATCAGTAGCATTCGATAAAACTCAAAATATTATTCATTCTTATAATGAATGTTTTGATATAAAAACAAAGGATATCAAATTATGGAAACATTCTTTGGGTATCATTGCTTATAGGAATAATAAGATATTAGAAAGAGTCATAAATGCTCTCTCTGATTGATTCCGTTAGATGTACGTTAACTTTTGAAGTACTTAATTTTATTGTTCAACACGATAAACGGTTATATGTTAGTTAATTGTGATTAATGTTCTATTTTGAATCTGTATTTTAGATTAATTCTAGTCAGTGGAATAGCTTTCATAGGGCAATAAATATAGTGCATCGAGATTAGTAAACTAAATCCTCTTTCCAATATTATTTTCATCAAATAATATAAACTGATGGGCAAAAAGTCTTGCATCAAATTCCAAGTACGCCAGTAAGAGGCTTGGTTTCCTATTACTGTCCCTATTCTCGCCAAAACTCATTTCCAATGAAATTGCAGGGTAAAAAATTAGCGAAGTATTTTATTTACATATTATTAGGGATCTAATTTATACTGTGGGATGGGAAAGTATAGTGAATCACAACTCGTCTGTCCTCGGTAATAATAAATTCTGGACAACTTCCTTTGACTCTAGGCGGACGAGGATTTGTTACATGTCCCAGTTGGCTTTATTCAACTGCCTTCTGTCCTTTCTGAAATGAATTCATAATTATTATAGTTATAGTCCAAGAGTTTATTTTATTTGCTAAAAATAAAATTAGATAGGGTGCGTAATTTTCTTTCGCTCCAAAACCCTTGACCAACTAGCTATGCTACTGATTCTATTCCAATAATACGATAAAATCTTCCTTTAAATGTAATGTTTTTGAAGTTAAGATGTTATTAATATATTTGATGTACTTATTTCAATTATGTTTTTACAAATATTTTGACTTGGTCCAATAATAAAAATATTATACGTATTTTAATGTTATATTTATATATATATTATAAATATATTATTTTTGAATAAATTATTTTCGTTGTCTATAAGATGTTTAGTTTTCCCTTGAAATGCAACACATTGGATAACATGTTTCCTCTTAGTTTGTATGCAAGGCAACCTCAGGCACCCTAACCAGTTCGAGTGGTCGAGCTGTTAAAGGCGCTTTACTCAGAACTAGGAGGCTGGTTTGATTCCCAGTGGTGGTAGTTTGTCAATTAAATTATTATTATTTAAATAAAAGAGACGGCTAATTGACTAAACTGTCGGCGTATGGGCAAGAACGAAAGTAACCGGCTATGCCTGTGAAGGTTTTCTGCAGTTTCCATTCACCAACTCCAGATGAATATCGGTATGGTTCCTATCAAAGTCGGCTACAGTTGCACAACCTACCAATTCCTAGTCTAAATATAAACTTTAGGGGTCGGTTAAAAAAGCCTAGAAAGGTTTACTTGCAAGGCTTGGATCTCCCCTCCGCTACTACTACTACTATTTCAGGCAACCTCCTTGTAGTGATAGTGACATAGTGGTAGGTTTACCAAGATAATGTTTCTTGTTTGTGTTCGGTTTTGATTGGTGTTATTCATGATATGTTGGGTGATGTAGGATTTTAAAACTAATGGTGTAACGTGTCTTCTAGTTTTGTGTGCAAAACAGCCTCTCAACCTCCTCCTAGTGTTAGCAATATGAAGTATGAACTCTTCAAGGATAATGGACTTCTTTGTTAAGTTTGACTTGGTGTGTTAGTCGTCATGTGATGGACGATGTTGGATATTCAAACGAATTGGGTAATCTGACGTCTTTTGTTTGTTTTTTTTTGTTACAAGGTATCCGGGTGTATCCTTTTCGAACTGCAAGCTGCTCTTGAAAGAAACTATATTCGACCAAAACTATATAAGATTGCGGGAGAAACGTACTTGTGGTACTACTAGGCAGATCCGACCAGAGTAATATTATCTCTACGGAGGTCATTTATAGGCATCGTTATAGCAATCACATCATATTGCAATGGCTGAGCGGCAAAAAATGCAGAACGTTTATGACTTCCAGAGTGCTACGACTACTACAATGAAAAGGAGGCAGAAACGATGACTCACCCTTCTATGTCAATCATTCTTTGATAACCTTTCCTAGCTATAGTCTACTGGCGACAAAGCTCACTGCTGTACTCAAACAATTCTAAATGGATTAAGGAATGGAAGCAAGCATGACTCAGCCCTTCTCGATATAACTATGGACCTTATGGATTAAGTGTGCCTTGGGTACCCACTACAACATAATCTTATCTAACCATATTCGATATCTGCTTACCAAAAATGAATAAGAAATTTATTTTGAATTATAAAAATATTTTTAAATCAAATTCAAATAAATCAAATTCAGTAGTCTAAATTGATTGATGACGATAAATAATTTGTTAATAAAATCATAATATGTTTACAAAACAGTGATATTCTATTATTAATATCGGGTGTCGCAAAAGTACCTTTACGATTTTTAATTTCAATAATGCTTTCCGGAATTAATATTTATTGAGTTTCTCTTTTTAAGATTATAGTCAAATACTTTATGAGTTTCGATATGGAGTGATACCAGCCTGCAGAAAGGATAAATGTCAGATAACTTTTTATTTGGAAAACGGAAGAAGCTTTATTTCTACTCCGAGAAACTATCGACGATATTTTAATGTCAGATATGCTCCTTTTACCCATATGATATTGTAGTTTCTTTGGGGTTATCTGAAAGAAAGGGTTTATGTAAACAAGCCACAATGCTGAAAAGAGCTAATAGTTTTCAGCACGATAGGGGACACCATTTGTTAAATATCATTTTTCGTAAATAGTTGGAAAAAAACTTCAAGAAACACACTTTATACTATGAGTTACAAAATATAAATTTACTTCCCATTTAGGTACTTTTTTTAATTTAAAATCGTGATGGTACTTTTGCGACACCTTGTATATACTTATAATGTAAGTATAATGATTATAATCTATTTTGCCACTCTAATATTGATTACTCTTTAATGTAAATAATATGTTTCAGGTGTTTTTATTTACCACTCATACTTTAAAAACATGTGTCTATAGTCTATACATACAAATTGTTATTAGAATCCTATGTACAAAATTAGCGAGAATCCTTATCAAATCATTTGATTTATATCGTTCTAAACTCCTATGGGGCTATTACAATGCCCGACCGGAATCATTCTGCGGATTGAGTGATCACTTCTATCGAGAGAAGATCGGGTAAAAAGAGATGCATACTTTGGAGGAATCTTTCGAGGCTCAGGCAGGCCAAGAATCTTTTTAGGACCGCAAAAGATACACAACCTGCATTGTTGTGAGTAAAAATAGACTGCGGCTACTGACGAGATATCTTACGGGGCATTGTAAACTCAGGAAGATCAGGAAGGCTTGCGAAATGAGGACAACTGCAGGTTTTGTGGGAACACCTAATAGACTGAGACGCCCTCAAGCACAAAATAATAAAATGCCAGATACGTTCAGGGGAGCTACTATTCCTAGGCCCAATCTAGACCCTGTACTACCTAAAAGAGATACAGGGCTGTATGAGGTGCTCTAAGACGAGACCACCAAGATCTATTTTGCTCCCCAGATGGGGGAGCAAAATAGATCTTGTAGGTTGCAGTACACCAAATTCTCCCATTATCATTCATTCATCTGAATTCTCTAAAGAATCGCTTTCCATAATAGTGACATGACTTTTATGTCGGGTCGCTAGTCGGTAATTCGTTGATTGTTTAGAGGCTAGGGAAGCCGAAGCCCCTTATTTAGAGTGTCCGAATCCTACTTCAAGGAATGCACTAGCATCTTGGGTGGAAAATCGAATGGTTCAGCTCTGGAAAAAAACAACTCTAGGACAAAGACAGGCTAAGCTCTTTATAAACCACTTGTCGCGGAAGACTACGATGATCCTGTCACGTAGCAACTTCTGCCTGGCTTATATCTAGGTTCAGAATGAAATGTGTCGCCTGAACTTTCTTCTTCTAGGTCCCAGTAACGGGAGGCTTTGCCTCGTACCTCAACCAATAAAACAAGAAGATTCATTCAGAGCAAGACCTCGTCCAAAAAATAATGGACAAATATATTCAATAAATTTTATTCAATTTCAGTCAGAAAATACAGTTTGATTTTTTCCATGATACTGAAAATTTATGAACTTGTTTGAATTGCGTGGTTTTGAAGACATAACAAATTTTTATCTACTTAATAAAACTTGCTACTTACTAGCTGACAACGCACAGCCTATACCGGTGGGCCTAGAAGCATCAAATTTTGCACAGGAGTTCTTTATATAACGTAGGTAAGTACTATGAAAGGATTTTTGAAAATTCGTCCACTAAGAGACTAAAATAAAGGACGAAAGTTTGTATGGAAAGTTCGCCATTTTTTAGAAACATGGAAGTTGGTATTATGACCTTTATACATTTGAGAAAAGTCGAATGGATCGTTTCGTGAGATGCAGCCGATGGGAAATCTAATCGAGCACACGGCTAGTATAATCATAAATTTTATGTACGGATCATGTGGATTGCGGTTGTTCACACACTTTTCCGACACAATTCTAATAGACTAACAATGGTGTTTAATGTACGTAAACACGATAGTCGAAAACATTATGTTTTTATAAGTTATTAATTCATGTTATTTCAGTTTCCGGCATTTCAATAAAAAATAATAAACTACGATATTTTCGAAGAAAATTCTATTTCGAAAATATATCTAACTAACCGTTCGTTTTACTTAATAATAATAATAATATGAAACAATTTATACCAAATAAAATTATATTACATCCAATTAAAAAAATTAAAAAATTGCCAAGAAGAGAAACATTTCATGAAACAATGAAACCAATTATATTAATTGTACAAATATTTTCGATATTTCCAATATCCAATTATATGAAATCTTATTCCGAATTAAAATTCCAATGGATTTCATTCAAAGTATTGTATTGTTTGTTTGGTATATTTGGTGGAATTTTTCATACAAGCATACATTTTCATATATTAATTGTGGAATTTAATATTCGAAAAATTGGTACGATCATTTATATTTTTGGTTACTTATGGAACACAATATACTTTAGAGAGCCGAATAACTTTTTTTTTAAATGAAATTAGATATACAATGTGTTCTGAAATTCATTCAAGAAAACTATACCATGGTGTAGTGCTGCAAAAAACAAACAAAAAAGTTTAATCAAGTTTTTCGATTTGACGCTTATTTTTTAAGATATAATCAATTAAACATTGATAAATTCAACCAATCACAGAGCCTCATAGTGTAAGGAGGCGGGACCACAGTAGTGGAGTATGGTGCATTACCTTTTAAAGGCTCGCAGACGGTAAGAGAGAGATAGAGCATGCTAGACCGTGGTATAGTTTTATAAAACGTGGTATAGACCGTGGCTAGCAGCTCTACACCGTGGTATAGTTTTTCTGAATGAATTTCAGAACACGCTGTATATCTAACGTTGTGTAGTATATAGGCAATCCTTATACCACACAACGTAGTATGAGCAATCCCTATACTATATAAGAGTCTAAAATGTACTTTAGAATTATCTATGTATCCTTACAAAAATATTAGAGCTAATCAAATTAAAGCTTTAAGCAAAACAAACAAAAAATTAAAAATATTCGATATTTCTAGGTAGCGTTGAATTCTTTTTATGTACAGTTTACATTATGTGTTGGTGTATGTACATGGCGTTAAAATGGCCTGAAACAATGAACGAATGGGCTTCTGTTGATAATATTCTTCGACGATATCAACCAAAGGCTAAAGTACAATCGAAAATTCGTAGAACAGCATATATATTGGTAACATTTGCGATAAGTAAGAATAAATATATTTCTAGGTTATTATTTATCAAAAAGTGATAAATCTTACCTCCCCCCACCCCCATTAAAATTTTGGATCTTTACAATTCATTGACCATAAATTATGAAGTTATACAAATGATTTGGAAATTACATACTGTGAATACGGACACTGTCTTGTCGATCCGTGTTAGGCCTCTCCTTCTTTCATGTTTATCCCTACCAACGTCCTATACTTATACACATAGTATATTAAATTACTTAAAATAACGATTTTGACCATTCACGTTACGCTTCTTAAAACTTGGTACTTATTGAAAGTCTCCAAAATTACCCAAAGAAGTTTTCTTTCATATCGTCGAATTTTTTTTGTTTTCCAGTTGAACATGCCTATTATCAACTAATCATTTATATGAATTGTGGAGCTGGTATTTGCGGATTTTATGGACAAGTTGAATCTCAATACTTTATATATTTTCGATATTTTACGTATACACGCCTAAGTGGTTTCTATTTGCTGGTAAATTTCAAAATGTTAATTATATATACTAAAACTATATACAGGATGTACCGTAAGTAGTCGAGTTCCATAAGAGGGTAGATCGAGGGTACGATTTTGGAACGATAAGTCCTGAGACATTTTTTTATTAGACGTACCGTTAATTAATTATTTATTAATTAACGGGAAACGAATGATCGAATCATGATCTTTAAAAATCAACCTGTTCTTTAAATCTTTTTACTATAAGGTACCACCCGTTGCCTAACAAAGCCCACTTTTAGCAAAATAATTATAAAAACGTAATATTTCGTAATAAACAACAAAAAAAAAGAAGAAATTTCGTAAACTTTGCTTATTTATACATCCATTATTAAAAAAAAAAAAAATCATCACAATTTGTTAAGTTGCCATGCAAAAAATGATAATTTTTTGAAACCTCGATAGTGGGCCTTATCAGGAAACAGGTCTATCAATACGACCCATTTCAAAACTTTGTGTATTAGGGTCAAATCAGAGTATATCAATATTATTCACTAAACAGTTATTCAAATAAATATTTTCTGATTTAATATTCATATACTTCGTACAACAATTCACCCACAAATAAATTGGACCTTGTTAGATCTATTAAAACAAAAACCTCCACTTGCAAAATTGATGAAAAATTGCAAAAAAGGAATCAATCAATATTAAACAGAGTTCATTGATACATTGAGGTTCGTTTAGACTATGACACTAGACACCGTACACACAGTGTATACACCGAGTGTCTATGTGTGCACACGGGTGTCTCTAGTTGTAACATTTATTGCGACACTATAATTAATGTTGAATCAGAGGCTGTGTGAACACCTTGTGCCCAAGTGTCTCTTCAGGTTTTCAAACAGGTTCGACATTTTTTCATACACTCCATACTTTCCATATGCAGACTATATAGTAATAAATTTAGCGTTTACGTCGTTGTTTAATATAAGCAGCCCTAAGTTCTTTTGTGAGTGAACAGTTCGGACACAAGTTCCGTACATTTTAATACATTTGTGTCTGGATAGTGTCCAGACACCAAAAATCTGTTTAAAAGCCCAATTACACCTACCGAGTACTCGACCGAGCTACTTCGATGCGGTGAGTGAGTGATTACATTCCACCTGGTCAGGGCGAGACAGTTGTCAACAAAAAAAACGAAACAGTTGTCAACAAAAAGTTGAAAGAAAGAGGGACAATAATTGACTGATAATGGATAATGATAAGAAAGTTGCAATAAAACACGGGCACTCGGTAAACGACCAAGTGATGGAGGGTATCTACTCGGCCGAGAAAATAGAACATGGTTCTATTCACTGACTCGCCCAAAATCACACGACCGTGTCTCGGCCGATTACATTGCGGCTAACTCGGCCGAGTGCGCTTTCTCGGCCGAGTACTCGGTAGGTGTAATTGGGTCTTAAGTGTGAACAGTAAAGAAATTTATGTCTGGCATTTGTGTCGCAACTTATGCCGTAGTCTAAACGAAGCATTAATAGGGACTGGGGCATAAACTCTTTATAAACAATATATCATTAATTATTTTCAGTTGACGAATGTTTTATGTACATTTGCGTGGACTTTCGCTGATATATTCTTAATTATTATCAGTATGGCATTAGCTGAACAGTTTAAACTAATTACGGAACGAGTTAAATTATCATCAACATCTATTAATTCGGTAAGTTCAGTGTATTAACCACTGAACTCTATACAACTGTCTAGCTACTTTAACTAGCCAAAGGTACTAAATTTTGCTTTAGTGCGGTTTTCAGAGTTTATTCGATCGTCTTGCCAAAATTGCCTCTCTAACGTTGTAATGGTAAACATTTTTGAATTTTCGCGGGTGTCGCTACACTTATTGAAAACTCTGCCTGCCGCTACTCTAGCTTGCTTAAGGAGGCGTAGCCTCAGTGAAGTTTTACCTTTTAAAGGCTCGCAGGCGGTAAGAGTAACTCTCTCTTACCGTCTGCGAGCCTTTAAAACGTAAAACGCCCCTCTCTACGGCTGAGGCCACGCCTCCTTACATTGTCGTTTTACTTTAGTTCCATGGCTAGTTGAGGATCGCTCCAACTGTGGCGTTAACGGTGTAACATGGTATAATCTGTTTTCGTAAATAAAGCTAAATCAACACTGCAAATTCTCATACTCTTTTTCACATTACAGAAAATCATCGATGAATCATTTTGGGGCAATGTACAAGCAGACTATACAAAAGTAACACTGCTATGTAAAAAATTGGACGAAACATTATCCAAAATTATTTTGATAGCTATTATGAATGATGTCTATTCTATTTGTAGTCAATTGTTTGCAATATTCGAGTAAGAATGACTTCTTAATTGATTTACATAAGCTGTTGCATTTTAAGCCACCAGAATGGGATACAAAGATGGGATACACGATAAACATTATACTCATTATACAATTTTTAAATTGAAATTTTATTTTCAAGGTCACTGAAAGAGATGTTTGTTGCTTTAAACAGAAAATGAATGATAATGATTCGACATTGTGATGGATTGAAATTCATCACTTGCTTTCTGGTCAAGAATTATCTCTCCATATACAGACTGTGTTGGAATGCTTTTTCAATAGAGAATCAATGTTAAATATTATTTATTACTGGCAGACCGTGTGGTTACTGTGCGGAGTCAGTCAGTACACACGTAATGAATACACACTTTTAAATGAGTCAGTACACACAGTACACACTCTTAAATGACAAACAAACTACCTACCATACGTATATCAGATGACTCACATTACATGTGTCCTGACTGACTGCGCACAGTAACCACACGGCCTGACAGTAAAAAATAATATTTAACTTTGATTCTCTATTGGAAAAGCATTCCAACACAGTCTGTATACTAAACTGACCTTGCAAACAAGCGTCAAGTCTCAGTATGTAAAAGTACTTGTTGGCCCAAGTTTTCGTATACCAAAGTAGTGAAATGTCTCTAATCCTGACCGATTACCGTGTCATGTGATTAAGTATGATGAGGATAAGAGTTGAAGAACAAGATACAGGCTATACTCGATATTCCTTATTCAAAAATTGGTCTTTTATTCTAGATGGCACTATTATGGAACGTCTCATCAATATTATGCCCTATTTTCGGTAACATTTGTAATTGGTCGAACAATTTTAGTGATTCTATGTTTAGCTGAAGTCAATGAAGAAAGTCGTCGACCATTATTATATATATTACATCTACCCGAATGTATTCTGGTAAAATTTTTTCTCCTATAAACTCTCTCTGGAAAAAATTATGGAAATTTTTTTTTATTTTTGATTTGGCTCTTTTAGTTGGAACGATTTATTCAACAAATTTGTGCGGATACTGTTGGACTAACAGCATTTAATTTGTTTTATGTTAAACGTGATCGTTTGATTTCGGTATGTAGGTTTTTGCTTTTGTTTAATAAATCTGTTTATAGAAATGTCTTAACGGCTTTATTTTCAGGTTTTTGCGAATATAATTACATATTTTCTTATTTTTATACAATTTAAGTCGTCGTATTAAGTATAAGTGGGTTGAAATGGGTGGTTTTAGCGAATTTCCTGAAAGGAAATAGAGCTATTGGTCCCGTACCGAAGTAAAAATTTCGTAAAAATTTCTTCAAATGTCCATCGATCCTACCTAGTAGATGTCAAAAATCACCATCTGTAAAATTTATATATATATATCTATGGACATATATATATATATATATATATATACATATATATATATATATATATATATATATATATATATATATATATATATGTGTCTGTAATCACTCTAGCGGTCACAGTTTTCATTTTATCGGAATGAAATTTGGTATTTGAGGCGCTTTTGTTATTCAAAAGGTCAAGTTCGTTAATGGGTAAAATCGAACAAGGGAAAAGGGGGGTTTAAATGGAGGGAGAAACACAAAATTTGTCATATCTCCCTTAATATTCGAAAAATCGAAAAAATTATAAGAAATAAAGTTGTAGGTATTAAGTTTTACTGTAATTTTGTTTCTTATCATTTCTTCTGTTACCCTAATATTTACAGAAATATTGACGGTTTAAGATTGAAAATTAAATTCCTCACTATCTCTGTACACATTAGAGTTTGAGGAAAAATGATAAGGTGATGAATTGTAGCAAACATGATTTTCTCCAACTTTATTCCTTACGTATTTTTTGATTTTTCTAATATTAAGAGAGATATTTTATATTTTGTGTTTTCTTCTTTCTTTAGGCCCCCATTTCCCCTTGAAGTATGTTATTTATTAATACAATTGGCTTTGCAAATCATATTCAACATTTTGATCAGACTAAAATTGCGACCGCTAGAAAGTGATTTATGTATTTTAAGGAAATTCGCTAAGTTGAAGCAGCTCCTGCGTAACGAATTTTTAATCTCGCAATTGGTCGTTTAATACGTTATACAGCTGATTACATCTTGAACATGATTTTACCTGGAAGATTATTGTCTACTAAATAAATTACCAGAATTTTTTGTTTTTAATCTTCATTAAATTAATTTATATTAAAATTTCTTTTTATTAACTTTATCCTAACGAAATGACAAGCGGTTGATAAGCACGCTGGGCTAGAAATCCAGAGGTATGAGGGTCGATTCCTGGTTGATGAGTTAATTTTTTCATATCAACATATTTAAACAAGAGGCTGAGTTTGTAGGGAGAGATTACCAGCCAAGTAGCCGAGCGATCTAAGGCGTCATGTCTGCGCAGTATGCAGTACTTGGAAACTGGGAGGTTATGGGTTCGAATTCCGACATCGGCAGTTTGTCAATTATAAAAAAATAAAAAAAGAGGCGGTTGAATGACTAAACTGTCGGCGTATGGACAAGAACGAAGTAACCGGCTATGCTTGAGAAGGTTTTCTGCAGTTTCCTTCACGAAGTCTAGATGAATATCGGCATAGTTCCTATCATAGTCGTCTGCAACCGCATATCCTGCCAATTCCTAGTCTACTCACAAATTCCTTCCCCTTCACTCACATCCTCACATGCTTAGGCATCACAATGGACCTTATGGTCGAAGTGTAGCCCGTCCAGGGCAGCCTTTACAATCTACCTCTCTTGGGAGAGAAGGTTCCAAGTAAATCTAAAACCTACTCTTATTTTGCATAGTAAATAATGAATGAATTCAGTTTGTTAGTAGTTGTGGTAACTTAAAATTTACAATCGCCTGCATTTGAGAGGTTTCATACGTGAGCAAAAATAGTTTATAAGATTCTTCTCTCGAAGATTCTTTCCTTGCCTGAGCCGACTTTATTGTTGTCTTCCCTGGTTCACCCAAGCTTACCTATATCTTTACACCCCAAACAGACTCCGATCATACAAGAGGTTTGATACTCCTTTTCTTGCCAGCCCTTATTTTCTATTTCATATCGTCCAGTCCTACATGTTTCAGTATCCAGTAGAGGGTCACATTAATTTTGGTAAGTCTATCCAAAAACTTCCAGATCATTTTAGATTCGATAATATAAGAACACATCGCTCAAGAACTCAATAATCTTACATTTAACTACATCAAATGATTTAAAAAGTCCACAAATCAACAAGGTTATTTGTAATTAATTTTAGCCCGTGGCAAAACATGATTAAAGAATTTATAAAGACGTTACTAATTAATTGATGATGATTTCATACATTAATCAAAAAATTGATTAACAATTTATGAAATCAGACCAATTATATATTATGAATATCATTTTATCCTTGACTTTATTTTTAAATTTTAGAGGAAAATAATCAATAATATTTGTTGCACAAAAACTACACGAAATTAATATTTAATAGAATATACGGAATGTTTGAGAAAAAAAATGCAAAATAATATAAACGCTGATAGAACTTGTACTAAGAACTACTAAATTTGAATATACTTTCATATTTAGATTCCGTTGCGGACTCACTACATATGCCCTTTGTTAATTCGGTAACTACATGTTGTTACTTCAGTAACCAGTCCACGTGGCCGAGCGGTCTAAGGCATTATGTCTGCTCATTATGCCTACTTGGAAATTGGGAGGTTATGGGTTCGAATCCCGACATCGGCAGTTTGTCAATTGTAAAGAAAAAAAAAAAGGGGTGGTTATTTCACTTAACTGTCGGCGTATGGGCAAGAATGAAGTAACCGGCTATGCTTGAGAAGGTTTCGAGCAGTTTCCTTCATGAACTCCAGATAAATATCGGCATAGTTCCTATCATAGTCCACTGCAGCCGCATATCCTACCAATTCCTAGTCTATACACAAAAATTCCTTCCACTCCACTCACATCCTCACATCCTTAGGCATCACAATGGACTCTACAATCTATCTCTATCTACTTCAGTAATTATCAACAAACTGTTATTAGAAAAATGAAAGTTTGGTTTGAATCCCAAAAATATGTCAATAGTTTTAGAAAATATATTTGCGCAAAAAAAACCGTTCCAAATTTCCTGCGACACGAAAAACAATTTGCAAGCGATTTGCACCAATAACCTTATTTTTGCATCCAAAGCATACTTCTGCGGTCCTGAAAACATTCAAAGATCAATTGGAAAACTCACCATTTGAAAAGATCCAGTAGAAAACTCCACGCAATAACTATAATCCAATTTAAATTTATACTGAAATCGATTCGAGTTTTTTATATGTCACCGCAATCGAAAATTATTTATTTTCGATGAAAAATTACATAAATTATTATCTTCTGATTACTATTATCAATCATAGATTGATTTATCATTCTGGAAAATCGAATATTTTCCTTTGAAATTATATCGAACACTGCAGTAGTGTTGGTTAAACAAATTATCATTATTAGTCAAAATGTTTACCAATGTGAAACCCATCAAGCATTCATTCATGCAAATTACACAAATAATTATCAGAATTATACAAATATTTTCAATATTTCCATTTTCATTAGATTCATTGAAATTTGAATGGAAATCTTGGAAATTCGTTTATAATATTCTGATGATTACATTCAATATAATATTAAGTATTATGCCAATTATATCGGCAAACATTATGGATGATAAACTTGTGGCAATAAGTAAGTATATGCAAATTTTTGGAGTTTACTCCATTAGAATCGATTCCAATTTAAAGCTCCCCGTACGACAATTTGATGGGTAGTGAAATCAATAAAAAAAAAAAGTGTTATGTTTTTTTTACAAGCTAACAATTTGAATTTATGATGTTTAAATTTTCTTTTTTGCGTAGGTCATTAATTTATTTTAAGAAAACTAATAACTAAATGAATATTTTATAAAAATTTATATTTTGAATTGTTTATTAAATGTTAGCTTCCAAAAAAAAAAAAGGTATAAAATGATTTTAAAATTTTGTTGATTGTTATTTCCAAAGATACTATATTTCTACCAAAAATAACTATATAATTATTTCATTAAAATTTTGTTTCAATTTTGAAATGTCAATTTTGATTGTCATTTCCATAGAGACTATAAACTATACTAGCACACTATAAATCGTTATATACAAGTTAGAACTATGCAAATTCGTATTTTGGCTATTAATAAATTTAAATTTTTTATAAATGAATTAATGTTAGCGCCATCTAAGCAGAATATTTCAAAATTAAATAACTTTACGTAACATAGTAATATATGTTCGTAATATAGTAAATAACTTAAACTCCATCACGCGTCGGAACTGACACGCAAAGTTTTTTTTTTGCTTTGTTTCCACGGGTTCCGACCTCCAAACACCCATCTATCGATATCTATCTTCTATATATATAAATATATATATATATATAAACTGAAAATTTGGAGAAGGTATTGATGTTATATTGTAGGCATCGTTTAAGAAAGGATTTTGCGAAATTTTTAAGAAATCAAAAAATATTTTAGATCTCACAAACGATTCAATTTTTTTTTTTTTAATATTTGAATTTTTCCATACTTTTGTACAAATTTTTCTTGCAGATCTCGTATTATTTTTTACGGTGGGATGGATAAATATGATATTATTCATAAAATTAGCAATGAATTGGGAATTAATTATAGAAAATATTACCAAAATTGAGTTTGCATTTTGGAAATATAAGCTAATAGCAACGAAAATTCGTATGAAAATATATTGGATTACTGGTTTCCTTATAGCTAGTACATTTGGTAAATTTGGTCAAGAAATCTTTAACAAATAAAATCAATTTCTAAAATTGTATATATTTTTAAATTGATTTTTTGTTTGTTTGTAAACTAGCATCTATTCATATCCATTGTTGGTATAGTTACCTTCCGGTTATATTATACCAACGGATGTGACTAGTTTACATAAAATAATTTAATAGTTTTAAATTCCAGTCGAACATGGCATATATAAAGTCAGTTGGTATTTCGAATGGCAAAGCAACTCATATGAAGAATTTATGTTAGCGTATTATAATTTTGTTTATAATCTAATTCCATTTTCTATTTGGAATAGTTTTCTCGTACAGGTAAGTTTTCTCGTACAGGTAAGATCATTCACAATTTTATTATGATTCCAAAAAAACCTATCTGAAATTTAATTCAACAACTTTCAAGTGTTTAGTTAAATGAATATCCAATGACGTATGATACATTGGGTGCGCAATTGGAAACTGCGCACATACAATCATACAATTTTATTTCAAAAATCGTACTAATATTTTATTAATTGTTTTACCAATTTTCAAAGAAATTATTGCATGTGAATTTATTGTTTGCGTAAGTATGAGTTCTAGAGGACCATACGGCCCAATCGAATTTTTTTTTACCTGTTGTTGCGGAATTAATGCTTATTTATGGAAATGTAGAAATATAAAATCATATAAATAAAAGACGAAAATATTTGCTAAACCTATAAAGGTGCGTCCACATATACGCGCAACGAACCACGAGCGATGTGCGCGCCGCTTGTCTTTGGATCCTCCAGCGTTCCATAGAAAACCCACGAACATATATTCATATTGCAGTGAAGTTGAATCAATCACAAAAACCAGTTATTTAAGCCTGAAAATAATCTAAAGATATTAATTAAAATGTTTACATTTTAGTTCAGCTTGAAAAATGTTCAAGTTGAACTAAAATACAACATTTCAATTAATATTTAAAAAAACAATAATCTCATGGCGCGAACGATAAACCTTTCACGAACATGTCCAAATATGAACGGCGAACATACAAAGTGTTCGTTGAAAAGAACCGACTTCAGATGGATCGTTGTACGCCGCATGCGCGCTGTCCAAATATAACGAATTTGATGCACACGAGCGGCGCGCGTACCGCGCAGCGCGCATATGTGGACGCACCATAATATGTTTATTCAAAAAAATATTTCTTTAAGTTTGTAGATATTTGCAGTAATATTACACAGGTATTTGCTGATTTATTCATATGTATAATGGGTCTGGTTATATCAGAACATTTAAAATTATTAGAAAAGAAAATTAATTTACATATGCCATCATTTGAAGTAATCAAAAATTAAAAGAATTGATCCTGAATTAATTTGTATTAATTTTTAATATAAACAATTGATTTTTAGTCCACGAAATATGATACGTTTTGGCTAAATACTCATAGAACTTATATCCAAATTATTGAAATAACACAACAAATTAATAATACATTATCCAATATGATTGGAATTTCTATAGTATTTCATATTTATTCTGTGTTAGTTCAATTGCTCGTCATATCTAAGTAAGTTTCATGCATTTATTGCCCATGTGATAAGTCAATCTTTAGGTGTTTCGTAGACAATTAAGAGAGAGTCAATTAAGATCCGAAAATTTCGAAAAATATATATGTTGGAAATAACCACTTAGCACTTTTAACCATTGGTTTAAATGGAGATATACCAAATAGTAATGAATGATTATTTTTTATTATTGATATACCGATCAGAAAATTACAAAATTTTATTTACATATAGACGTAACGTTAGTGGTGACATGTGTCAATCGCTATCAAAATTACGAATGCCGTTTTTTTTTGTTGTTTTTAAATTAATATTTAAATGTATGAATATGTACAATCATATGTTAGTCGCCGCCATTATAGGATAAAAATGCACAACATTGTTTTTAAAATGTAGACTGCACATGACATTCGTGACTTTCAAATGAGCGCAAAAAAATATGTAAACATTAATAAACCAATACAAACACATTTCTCAGCATGTCATTCAGTTATACGTCTATGGTTATAACTTACATCATGCTCTTCTATACATTGACATGGGACGTTTCCCTTCACACCTCAAACGTCTCTATAAATCCCAACTTCCTGTTAATAATCGGTCAGATTGACCTGTTATGTACATCTATTCATCGATGCGATCGCTTAAATAATTATTGAAATGTTTGTTTTTCAGATCGTTCGTTGAAAAATTTATTGTCTGGTATACCGTAGGTTTTCATTTAATACGTGTAATAATGATCATTGTGTTTGTCTCAAATATTGATGAAATTAGCAAAAATATATTACATAACATTTTACATTTGCCATATTGTTCTGAGGTAAGTACTATTTGGACCACAAAAGTTGATCAGTCAGTCATTTAAACATTTTATAATGGATTTGTGCCTTATTCATTCGGTTTTCGAAATAATGCATCGGATGGATAAAAGTTGTTCAGTATACCGTCACGTTCCCACAATTAACGACACCTTATATGTTCAAATCTATTAAGCCGTTTAGGCTACAGAGCATGCCAAATAAATAGATATACATGCACTCGAAAAACATTATCCCCCTTCTAGGGCAGTTTTTTATATAAAAAGATAAGAGTGTAAGATTTGCAGGTGGTCCAAGATTGCTGTAAATAGAGAGAAATCGAACGTAAATGTACTGAAGCGGCTGTTTGATATGTTAATAAGAATAATAATAATAATTATTTATTTTCAGTTAAATGCATTTATTGAACAATTACGTTTTGGTACAACTTCATATACATGTTTTAATATTTTTACAATCAAACGTAGCAATTTATTAGCGGTAAGTATGAATACGGTGAATCGAATGTTTTAGGTTTCAGAACAACGCGGCGTAATTGAAACAATTATACTAAGTTTGACGCAAATTAATTGCAAGTAATTATCACTTGAACACAAAAAATCGGAGCTGAATATTCAATCTACTACCAGTAGTTAGTTACTATGTTCTAAGGGTGTGTCATGGGATTAGAGGTTGGAAACATCGACCTAATAGCTTTAGTTTATAATTTACCGACCAAAACAGGTAGCCTATCCATGTGCGAGAGATCCTCCGCAATACATTATTGAAATTCTATTTGATGTAGTAATCATCGTTTTATTTCATCTTACAGTTTTGTATCATTCTTGTACCGAACAAATCTCTGTCACTTTGTAATGCAACTTGAATTAGTTACTGACATCACTATTAACTCTGACTACATGGTGTTTGCTTATACACTCACTATTTAAACTTACAATTCGATGACATAACTACCTGCTATGATGGTTTGATAACTATATATATATATATATATATATATATATATATATATATATATATATATATATATATATATATATATATATGTATGTATGTATATATATATATATCACAATACTTCCACTCCTTACATTTGAGTGGAAGAATGGTGATTCCAAATGCGTAGAACCTAATTCTAGAATAATTATTAAACTCAATTTGGAATTTCAAACCAATCTTTATTTAACCTAATAAAAAATGTCACAATATGTTTGTTGATAGTTACTAAGATAACAACATATAGTTACCTAAATAACAAAGAGCATACGTAGTGATTCCGCAAAGGTATGTAAATATGAAAGTATTATGTGATTTAGTAGCGAGTCCTTAAATGCTATTCATTTACCTGAAGATGGTATCGATACACTACCTGGCCTAGTTGGGTCCACTATTTTATTTATGAGAGTATAATAATATCATTTTTTTATTTATTTACAGACATTTTCAGTATTATTCACATATTATTTAGTATTGTTACAACAATCACTGAACAATTAAAAGAAGATCTATCCCATCAATGAGATTATGGGAATGGGAAATGGAGAGAGAAAGATAGAAGAAGTAAGACGGATATTTTTAAGCTTTTCTTGT
Source organism: Nineta flava (assembly GCA_963920215.1). NCBI lineage: Eukaryota > Metazoa > Arthropoda > Insecta > Neuroptera > Chrysopidae > Nineta > Nineta flava. The sequence goes on from OY986045.1 coordinate 68,330,040, forward strand.
TTGAAATACATATTATTATAGAGATTACTTTATAAGTTACAATATCTTTTTAATTTTGACTGCATCATTTTCATCATAATAAAATTCAAAATCTATTTTAATTTAATTAAAACACCCATTCACGCTATCACGCCTCCTCAAGAATACTATTTATGCAAATATATTTTGTAAATTGTTAATATTGAAATAAATACTTTGTATATGAAATGAATTTATTGATAAATCTGGCCTGATCTTGATAAATTTCTTTTACTCTGATTCTAATGTAAATAATGGATTAATGCCCAATCTTTATAACTCTAATTTTAACGAAAAAGTGATGGTAGAACTGGTTCTGTCCCACCATGGTCCAAATGTAGAATCATTGTTTTTAGATATAATATAAATAGTTTTTCTATTGTAGTTTTTCCACTACTATATCTAAAAAGAATTATAACCGCTTACGTGCGTACAAAAAATACACACATACTGGTTTTTAAAACTATGATACAATTTCGAATACTGAAAACATGAAAATGTAATCCTATAATTTATACAACCCTTTGTGTAACTCACTCACTCAATGACTGACTCACGTATACAAATTCTAACCGACTTCTAGACATGCTAGAAGGATGCGGTTTTTTGCATTCTGTCACGAAGTCAAGAACAAGAACAAAGGCCGCCCTGAAGATCAAGAGTTGTACTAATCAAGAGTTGTACTAATAACGCATAAAAGAAGTTCAGAATTATCAGTTGGAGCATACCCAATACTACAAGTTTTATATGGAAAAATTCGGTTGTTAAAAAGTGACTCAAACGTTTAATGATATTTAAGATTAAAAATACTTATTTTTGGCTATTCTTTCCATGCACTACAGTTGGTTGGTGTCATTGTATAAACTTTTTGAAAATAAAAATAAAAAACATGTATTCTATTTTTGAAAAGAAGAATTTGAAGAATTTATGATGTCATTCATATCTGTAATTTTAATACCCTTGACTTCATATGCAAATTATAAACACACGTAACTCTCATACACCAAAATTATATAGATTTTGTCCAAATTTGTGATTTAATCTGATTTGTATATACAATGTTTATCCAAAAATCTTACAATCTACCATACAAAATTTCCCGATGGAAATCCTTTCATAAATATGAGAATCGGGAAGCTGAGAATGCAGATTATAGGAATTGTCAACAGGCGTCGATGTTTATTTTATACAAATATTTGTACTATATTTCGGCATCATAATACAATCAATACTAATGTCAATTTCCAGTAAGGTTATGTAATACCAGTAATACCGGTCCAAGTGGCCGAGCGGTCTGAGGCGTTATGTCTGCGCAGTATGCCTACTTGGAAACTGGGAAGTTATGGGTTCGAATCCCGACATCGGCAGTTGTTCAATTATAAAGGAAAAAAAGGGCGGTTAATTGACTAAACTGTCGGCGTATGGACAAGAACGAAGTAACCGGCTATGCTTGAGAAGGTTTTCTGAAGTTTTCTTCACGAACTCCGGGTGAATATCGGCGTAGTTCCTATCATAGTCGGCTGCAGCCGCATATCCTACCAATTTCTTGTCTATACACAAAAATTCCTTCCACTCCACTCACATCCTCACATCCTTAGGCATCACAATGGACCTTGTGGACGAAGTGTAGCCTGTCTATCTATGGTTATGTCAAACATAGTATGAAAGAACTAGCGTATACTATAAAGACAAACATGCCATGGAATGTTTAATTAAATATTGATATGAAAAATTAACTCATCCACCGGGAATCGAGTCTGGACCGCTGAATTTCTAGCCCAGTGTGCTTACCGTTACACCAAGAAATTAGTTTTTGGCACTATAAGTACTTGTAAGTGTCAGTTGACATTTATCTTCAATATGGCGGATGAAAGCAGTTTAGCTGTTTATCAAACACTAGAATGTTTATTTGAGTAACTTCAAAAGCCCCATAAAATAAAGGAAAAAGTCCCTAAACTGATAATTTTGATAAAGCATATCGGTAATGTGGATTTTTTTTAAATAAGATTTTGTATTTTCTGTGGGTTTTTTTTTGTTTATTCAGAAAATATAAATGATTTAAAACATTCAGAAAATTAAAATATGCAATGGACCAATACACACACAAAAATTTCGGTGTACACTCCCGTTCAATAAAATTGAACAGACCTGAAATGTTAATTTTCTTACAATTCATAAAACTCCTCACTTTTGTAACTCTCTATATAATGATTCATTTATAAACAAAGATAACTAGTATATATTTTAAGTGTGAAAAAAGAAATGGAAGTATAGTAAACAACATTTACTACAAGAATAATCAAAATTGTGAGCGATTGATTCGGTTCAGATCTGTTCAATTTTATTGAACGGGAGTGTACAGTGTTCGTTTTGCTCGATGGATAAAGCGTCTGTGAGCGTGGTGTCTTTAGTTGAACTCAACCATTAGCGCACTTTGTTAGCATACACAGCGTCAAGATGAAGACTAAAAAAACAACGTTAGGTGGTACTCAAAGCGTGAAAGCGCCCAAAACGACACACCCTGTATATAGTATATAATAATATTTTTGAATAAAATTCCCAAACGATTATTTTCTTTTTGAAGTCTCAATATGATTGCTTTATTTAATTATAATCATCGATTTGATAGAATAGTAAAGTATAAGTAATTATCGATGCGGCCATCTAAAAAATATATTTACAATTTAATTTATGAATAAAATAAGTCATTTAAAAAAAAAAAAAAAACAACCACTGACCGTAGGAATAATTGACCTTTTCACAACAAATAATTTTAAACCAGTTAATCCCACGGTATCGGCATTAATTTGTTGTATAAATCTGCGTAACTAGAAAATTAGAAAAATGAATGGGTCTCTGGACTAAGGGCCTGCCACCCCTTCATATTAGGGTGAATGATATCATCAAGTCATGCCAATCAAATAGCCAAGAGTGTTGGGAAGTCTTTATTTTTTGGAACGAAGTTTGGGAAGAAATCCCCCACCCACCCCTCCATTTTAACAACACTGCTAACAAGTTAGTAAGTGTGTCAAATGAGTGATGAAACAAACTGAACTTTTACCAGATCTAATTCCATGAAGTATTTAAGAATGTAATATCAATTTTTGATTATACAAATATTTACCTCACATGAACTGGGCAAATGTAGAATATATTTTAATGGACGTTTACTTTCATCATAAATATTTGAAATAGTTAAAATGACTGCCAACGTACGAACTATTAAATACTGATATGATACATTCACATATAGAAATTGTATCCAAGTGCCAGTTGCCCTAAAAGTATAAATTAACATTTCATTTATCATAGTTTCAAAGAACATGGAAACTGAGAGGTTATGAGTACAAAACCCGACATCGGCACAATGGACCTTATGGTCGAAGTGTGTCCCATCCAGGATAGCCTCTACAATCTATCTAATTTATCTATCTATCATGAGTTATTCTGACTACGCCAAGGGAACTTTATTCTGAGGGGTCAGAGGAAACGAAATCCCAATGGCTGAATTTTCAAAATTTTGAAAAGAAAATTTCACAAAATATTTGTCAAAAGTTTATCTTCGATATGTTTACAGGTTGAATAAAATATTTCATATTAGATTGGGAAAAAATTCGATAAAATATGTTTTTATTAGCCTTCGAAACCAATGTAACCCCTTAATAATACCACTTTTATTCCCACAGTGACACTTTACACTGCAATATTATTTTTAATAAATTTTATTAATTATCGACCCCTCTGACTGCGACCGTGGCTAATGTAAAGTAACTAATTGTTCTAAAAAAATCTACAAATTCTATTGATTCTAACGTGCAAGATACTGATTCTAAATGATTTTTAAATTTGCATTTGACGAATAAAGATCCGTTTAAAAATGACAAATTGTTAAGTCTCTAAATCTACGTATTGAAAAGGTTGTTGTACTGTACGATTCAGTAAACATTGAACCGTATTGAATGTAAAATTGTATAACTAAAGAGATATAGACTCATATTGAATTAAATAATTTTTTTATATCAAAACGAATAAAGTCCGGTTTGACTAGAATCAAAAAATCTTTTTTATTTATTTAATGTTTTTTTTATTATATTCTTTCTTAAATCAAGTACATGTTGTTCCAATTGGAATAAATTGAGTAAACTTTTACTAATATTTTGGGTTAAATACGAATTGATGTTAATTAAAATGGAAATATTATAGAAGATTTTGTTTGTTTAAGGCCGTGTTTTTCAGAAATTTACGTATCTCTAAATATTAATTAAAAAAATTACTTACAGACGCTTTATACTAACTATTTGTTTACAAATTCCATAGCCATTATTTAAAATTGAAAAAAAAATAATAAACGTTAAATGACCGTCCATATATTGAACTAGTAACGTTAATTTTGTATAATCTTGTTGAATATTTCGCCAAAATTGTTGATTGTATGCCGCCTATTACACCCCCCAAAAAAGAACAAGTACGATAGTCCACAGTACAGCACGGTTTTTTTTAATGATTAGTAACAGGCTAAATTTTTTTCAGTAGCTTCCTTTCGACTCGAAAATTCTCGATGATAGTGACTAACGAAGCGCGTAAGAGAATTACTTTTGTTTGACGATAGCAAAAATTTGATCAGTAACAGTTAATTTGTTAGTTAAATTGAGAGATAATGTAATAAAGACTTCAAAAACACTTGTGTCCTAAAAAATGGATGGTCTGACAGCCAGGTCCCCCACCCCAACATGTTCAAATAACACGGTATACATAGTTATTACCTGGCGCTACTTAAATAACCGTTACTTGGCGCGATTGAGTGTATTCATGATAAAAACAATATCGTCAAACAAACAAGTTACTCTCTTACGTGCTTCGTTAGTCACTATCATCGAAAATTTTTGCGTGAGAAAAGTTGGGCGTCTCGTCGAAAGAAAGCTACTCACAAAAATTTAGCCTGATACTAATCATTAAAAAAAAAACCGCGGTGTACTGTGGACTACCATTAATAAATATAAATACATATTATGTGTTTATTTTTAATTCTGAGGTAATTCGTTAAATTGACGTAGCTTAACGCTTTTTTTTGCTTGCTTACATAATAAGGCGTTGTTGATTTCAATAAAATTTCGATACGTTCTGAAATTGATTTAAACAGTTGACTTAATGCAATACCAAATATCATTAATACAATACTCATAAAATTCCATGCAATATTACATATTAAATCTGTTGCCTGAAAGAAAAAACAACATGTCATCGAAAATATTTGAAGAGTTTCTATAAAATACTTTACTTCCAACCAAATACCGATCCAAAAATTAAATCCAGGTTGATAATACAGATATTTTCCAAAATGATTTGAAATGTAACACTGAAAACTTTGAGAATTGAATCCAGTTAGTTTGCAGGTGGGAATATTTTCGGTATATACTAGATAAAATATTATATGTTCAACTAAAAATTTAAAGCAAACACATTAATGTTTTTATTTCGCACAAGGAGTCTACTATACAGAGTCCTTATTTAGAAGCAGGATTTATACAGAGCGTTCAAAAAGACATCATCACAGAAACAAAGGTTTTTGTTGGAAATTTAACAGATTTGTTTTCTCAATAAAGCTCAAATATGCACTAAAAAGGAAAAACATCATTTAATTGTAAATTATAAAAGCTTGGAGTGCTTTTATGCGAAAACGCGTTGTTGGGGTTGTAGCCTTATCGAAACTTTTTGTACTTTCTGTATACATCGAGTATTATTTACCCATAGCAAACAAAAATAATAGCCCAGCAGACCACCAAATTTTTGACTTAAAACGTAATTTTGATTGGTGCTGATTCAATCGATTTTCCACATCATTCCAACGGGCCATAATTGTGGACCAATGGTATGACAAGTCAAACGTTAACAATGCAGAAAGTAATGCAGTTGTTGTAAAATTTAACTGTGAAGCTGTGAAAATTTATCCTATAGTTTTAGTGTAAATACGGGGGGGGGGGCGTAAATGTAGCATAAATTTTGTATTTACGCCCATTGGATAATTAAAATTATTTTCCCTATCTAGTACTATCGTTCAAAAAAAGGTTATGCATTGCGGGCACGGATGCATGGAACAAAAAATTTTTTTAGAATATGTTACTCGCTGCTAACTTCTGAACCGTTAGGTGAAAATTGTGTCAAAATCGATTCAGACGCAATGTGCTTCTGTCAAAAATAAAATGGTTTTCAATTTGAAAAACTCAAATTGAACCTCAAACAAACGTGAAAGTCAAGATCAAGATGAAAATCAAGACTCTTTCCCATCGAATCTACTTTTATTCGGGTAATTCTTTCCAAAAACGCTTCCTTGCAGCAATATTCAGGTGTATTGTTTAAAATAAGCAATCCTGTACACAGGGCCGTGCATGAGTGAAAGGGCCGCTTCCAAAATAACATAATATATAAGAAAAAAGGCATTTCGCCGGTCCATTAATTTTATTTTTATATAAAATGATCCCACAGAATCCTTATTGTATTGGATCTCGATCAAATTGGCTGCAATTCAAGAATGTTGCAGTGTATGACCTCACGATCAAAAGTTTTCATAGCCGAAAGTCCCAAAAATCCTCAGTTTATGAGCTACAGGTTCTGGAAGTGACATTATCTGGAAGTTTTCGGTCTCAAAAGTCAAATTGGCTTAAGTTCAAGTATGTTATAGTACATGACCCTTCCGATCAAAATATATCATAGGCATAAATCCTAGAAATCCATAGTTTTAAACTACAAGCTCTGGAATTGACGTGCCAATTAACGCCCAGAACCTTTAGCTCAAAAACTAAAAATTTCTGGGATGTGTGCTTATGAGAACTTTTGATTGGGGCATCATGTACTACAACTTACTTGAATTGTAGCCAACCGAGAGCCAATTTCCAGAACCTGCAGCTCAACAACCAAGATTTCTGACACTTATGCACTTGAATTTCATCCAATTTGATCGAGAGCCAACTCTCTTAAGAATTCTGTGGGGACCTTTCTCTATCACTACTTCTTTTTTCTTCTTCTGCCTTTGTCTACAGTCTACAAAAACTTGTAGGAATTTCGTTGAAGACTTTGCCGCCTGCTGCGTGCGGCACACGCAATAAACACTGCCCAGCGACACGGCCCTGCCTGTATAATACAATTTTGTCAATCAATTCGATTTTGTCCATTCGCACTTACCCAGAATCGGAAAACTAAATTCCTTATGAATTTCTACATAATTTATATAAAATTTTGAAAAAATCCCAAATAAACATACGCCAACAAATAGCAATGTTTGTAATGAAGTCCATTGGAATTTTGGTTTGTTTAGATCATATGATTTTGTATAATTTGTAACTGGAAACAATCCAAATATTTGACAACATACAATTATTGGAGCCATTGTGTCATGAAACGAATCTGATTTTGAATTCAATTTGTTGTTTTTTTTACAAATCATTTTTATTGTTTTTTTTTAATCTTTAAAATTTATAAAACAGTTATATTTATAACCAAAAATATTAATAATAAAATACAGGCTTTTTGTTAATTCAGTTAACGCACTATAAATACAAAAAATAATTAAATAGTAAAGTTTTTTATACAAATCACTTCAACCATTTTATTATTTAAGAGCATATAGACTAGTGCCGTGATTCTCAACCACTGTGTCGCGGCACTTTTGTGTGCTGCCAAATTTTAGAAATGTATATAGTATATATATTTAATGAATAAATGTATATATATTTTAGTATTAACCAACATAAAAACGAAAAAAAGATCGAGACTGTTAAATGTAGAAGACGATATGAGAGTAGCTTTGTCATTTTTACGACCAAATATAAATGAAATTATCAAAAAACATCAAGCTCAAATTTCTCATTAAAACTATTATTAACTTGTAATGAATCTACTTAATAAATGTACTGTTGTTTTTTGTTGTACATATTCTTATACCCAGTATATTTGTAAATATACAAGGTATATTTAGTTTAATTCTGACTTTGTAAAGCTTGAAAATATTGATCGCAGAAAAAAAATGTTGTTATAGGTGTTCATAAAATTATCTAATTAGTCCATTTCCGCATGTCCACCCGTCTGTCTGTCCGTAAAATGATAACGAGCTGAAAATTTGTTTGTGTGTTCTAGAGCAAAAAAGTAAGGTCAAGTTCGTTAATTTTTATACCCAGCATATTTGTAAATGTACAAAGTATTTTAAGTTTAGTTCCGATTTTGTAACGCTTGAAAATATTGATCGCTGAAAACAAAATTCATATCTTATAAAATCAAACATTGAATTTCATTTGAATCATCTTTGAATTTGAAGAATTGTTCAAATTCAAACATTGATATACAAACTGAATATATACTGGGTTGTATTCAGACAATAAACTCAGTTAGTTGTTACATTACTTGTTTTATTTTACATTCAAAATGATTGATGTTACACATATTATAGTGTAAAATAACAACAGTGTATTATAGGTAAGTAAACAACTTTCAAACTTATCATTTTCTTTGTGTGCTGTCAAATTTTGTAATCGTTAAACGTGTGCCGCGACAAAAAAAAAACAGTTTGAGAATCACTGGACTAGCTAGCGTATTTGGCACAGTAATGTTCGAAAAAACAAAATATACTACAGTGATTTAAAATGGAAATGGTTAAATGCTATTTAGCTGAGCTAAATATAGCTGAGTTAATTTTCTTGAAGTTACTTGTGGCGCGTTATGAGAGATTCTCAGAAACTAGCATGTAACGATATAATAATTAATACTCGACTGACGAAGACTGATTCGCGCAATCAATGTAACACTGATTTCTATCTTGCTCTATTGCACAGTTTTTTTTTTTGGAAGACTTTCAGCAATAAATGTATACAGTATGTAGACAAATTTATATATACATTCATTATATGCTTAAGAGAAACAGGCAAGTGGCTGTCAGTGACAAAGGCAGTGTAACTATACACTGCAATGGTCATTAATTTGGTATTTGTTTGGACAATTATTTGGGTAAATGGCTACAACGGCTGCTCTTACATTAGAACATTTAAATTTTCCAGGTTGAAATTAGATTAAAGAATATCATTATTATGGGACTACCTGACCATTTATGACCAATTAGTGACCAATTAGATGGTATAATTGGTTTTTCGAAATACCATGGATGCGGTGCTAAAAGTTTTGTATGACCTTGAAAAAATTAAAAGATCAATAAAAAATTTTCTATCGCCGACCAATTAATGGGACTACGTGATCATTTATGACCAATTAGTGACCAATTAGATGGTATAATTAGTTTTTCGTAATTCCATGGATGGGGTGCCAGCATCCTGGAGCCTAGTAATAACATATTTTTATCGATACTTTGATTAATGTAAAGAAAATTTCCTCCCACTTTTTAAGAAAAATTAGAATTTTTTCGTTCGTTTTTTTTTTTTTGTTATTTAATTGATTTCATTAATTTTTCCACAAAACCTTGATGACATGATTTTACTGTTATTCGGGGTCATATCAAAGTCAATTATTTTGTTTTTTGTCAACAAGTTTTATAATCCAATAATTGGAATCAAATCAATAGACTTACCTCACTCAAGAAGGTACAATTATTTTCCATTTTTTACTTCGGCACATTGAATGATTGATAATAGGGGAGAGGGGGGGGGGGTAATTTGGTGCACTGCAAGCTATAAGATCTATTGAGCTCCATGCATAAATCTATCTATGCATAAATCTCATTATTACATAAATTATTATTTTTTTATATACCAATAAATCTATATGATTAATTAATTACTAATTTATTAATATTAATTTTGATTAATGGATTTTGTTTGTATGTTTTTTTTTTTTTTGTTTTGCTTCAAATTAATACCGACCGATGCAGAAAAAAAAGAGAAATTATTGTGCAAAGTAATAAAGATGCGTCAATTCTATTAGAGATACCTAAATTTTTACATATTAAGTTTTATGATTATACTTACGATTAAATACAGGATGGCGCAAAAGTACCTTCACGATTTTTAATTTCCAATAATTCTTTCTGGAATTAATATTTATTGAGTTTCTCTTTTTTCGATTATAGTAATAACTTGGGAGTTTCGATATGGAGTGATACCCAGCCTGTAGAAAGGATACATATTAGGTTACTTTTTTTTTTTTGGAAAACGGAAGAAGGTTTATTTGTACTCAGAGAAACTATCGACGATATTTTAATGTCAGATATGCTTCTTCTATTTATACGATATTGCAGATTATTTTCTTTGGGGTTATCTGAAAGAAAGGTGTTTATGTAAACAAACCACAATGTTTGGACCAACTTAGAATGTTAGGCGAGAGATTTCGGGGATATCTCAAGAAACTTTACGAAAGATCATGGAAGATGTGCTGAAAAGAGCTCATAGTTTTCAGCGCGAAAAGGGACACCGTTTGTTAAACATCATTTTTCGTAAGTAGTTCTGAAAATATACTTCAAGAATATACATTTTATACTTAACTTCTCGTATAATTTGTTTAATTTAAAATCGTGATGGTACTTTTGCAACACCTTGTACATATAGGTATATACTTAAATCAAAAATTGAATAATATTATTATTTCACTTTTGCCCTAGTTTTCGATTTCATGGTCTTTCAAGATACACATTAAATATATATGCTCGCGTCAGAGTTCGACTATTCAAAATTATATATAAAGTGTTTATTTGAAAAATATGTCTAAAATATAGAAAATTAATTGTTTAGTATTCAATAAAATTATTAAAATTTCTGTTCCTATAGACTAAACTTGCTAAGCGTTATGTTTTTGATGGTTGGGGTTATGTAACAGTAATGCAATTTTTGGTATATCAACTGTTTTTCATGCGATTGAAAACGTTCACGTTTAAAAACCAGCTAAGAAATGTGTACCAAAGAAGTAGTAAATGAATTGGTTATAACAACTGTTCGGTCTAGAATTTTTCAAATTATATGTATATACCGTGTGTGTTGGAAAGCTTTTTCAATAGAGAATCAATGTTAAATATTATTTATTACTGGCTATCCGTTTGGCTACTGTATGAAGTCAGTCAGTTCACATGTAATGAGATTCATCACATTTGTTTGTCATTTAAGAGTGGGGATTTTGTGATACACATACTAAAGTTAAGAATTCAATGAACATATTTAACCAACTCTCATTACATGTGTACTGACTGACTTCATACAGTTTCCACACGGACTGTCAGTAATAAATAATATTTTACATTAATTCTCTATTGGAAAAGCTATCCAACACACACGGTATATATATATATATAATATGTATACATATATAATGTTCCATTTGTCCTGGCCCTTAATTTGAGCAAGGGAAATCGAATCTGTTGTTCAAATGTAAAATGCAATTTTATTAACTTTATGAATTAATTTTTAATATAGTTTTTCAATGCAATTACAAACCAGTTTTAAGTGGAACTTAATTTATCAAATATAAAATTAACATAATTAAAAATAATTACAATAATTATTAATACGAAAAAAAACTTGAAGAAAAATACGTATAGCCAACTTTGTATAGATAACAATACATAATATTATATGTGTGTATTTAATTGTCTTGAATATCCAATGTTCCGATATTATATCTTCCGTAATAAAAATATCCCAAAAATAGAGTTTGTAGATTTAGAAATGGAACCAACAACGCAGAAGTGTATCTTTCTGGACCTAGTAGTAGTAGCGGACGGGAGGTTGAAGGCTGGCAAGTGTGCCTACTTGGAAACTGGGAGGTTATGGGTTCGAATCCCCAGACAGTTTGTCAATTATTACGAAAAAAAAAGAGGGCGGTAAATTGACTAAACAGTCGGCGTATAGACAAGAACGAAGTAACCGGCTATGATCTTGAGAAGGTTTTCTGCAGTTTCCTCCACGAACTCCAGATGAATATCGGCATAGTTCCTATCATAGTCGGCTGCTGCCGCATATCCTACCAATTCCTAGTCTATACACAAAAACTCCTTCCACTTCCCTCACATCCTCACATCCTTAGGCATCACAATGGACCTTATGGTCGAAGTGTAGCCCGTCCAAGGCAGCCTCTACAATCTATCTATCTATCTACCAACCAATTAACCGCCCCATTAATGAATTTTTTGAAATTTATTTTTATTGATAAACTGTCACCGTTGGGTATAGAACCAGCAAACTCTCAGTTCCGAGCAAATATGTTATGATTATGTTCGCCGGAAAAACGAAATTATCGTTGTATTTATTGTAAAATTTCAATTTTGGTTATTTTTAAGGTAGACAAATCGTGATTGTACCGTTGCTTTTCCAACGTGTTTTAAGTAGTATCAAAACTTATTTGAATTTTTTAAATGAAGTTAATATTTATATTTTATACAGTGTGGTGCCTATAAATTCATCCAGATGTCTGATTAGTTTCTTTGTTATTGCTCCCGATCAAACAAAATCGTTTTGTTCGTCTCTGTCCAACAGGAATACCAAAATTTTGGTATTCTTAGATAAGTTTCTATTACGCCTCAATTTGTTGAGTTGTGTTATGTCTGACGGAGCTAGTTGGATACACCGGCGAATCACACTCTCGCAAAAAAAATCGTCATTCTCTACCAAAACACCGAGGTGAATGGGTAGCTGCTGACCACTAATTACTCAACATCAAAGTGATTCGCGATCCAAAATCATGATTTTGGTAATTGATATTCAAACCGTAGACCACACTAACCCGGTCTAGTTTGTGAGGTCCATTCTGCCTGTGAGTTCGTCCAACATAATTTCTTCCGTCAATAGAAACTCTCCCCCTTGCCAATTTTCTAGAACCTCAAACATAACATACTCCGAGTAGATATTGAATAATGGGGAAGATTATACACAACTTTGACGGACTCCTTTTTAGATGGAACATTCCGCTGATAAGGTTCCACCAACCTTAAGTGAGCTTTGCTATTATTTAAAGAGTCGAAACTTGACAGTTTTTTTCCCGAAACTCGAGGCTTTATTGTAAAAACTAAAGAGCTTTATTGAAAGCTTTAAAGCTTCAAGTATTGTCTCCAATTCTGCATCTACGAAAACATTCTCTCTTCCACCACTATGCCGATCTTTGACGTGTAAATCAACGTTCATGAAGCGTTGAAACCACTCACAACACGTTCTTTCACTAATAGTAGCCTCACCATAAGTATTTGAGGGCATTTGTTGAACCTCAGCCGCAGATATCTTCATATTGAAGCAGGAAATTAAAACCTCCCGCAAAAGACAAGAATTTGGCTCGTAAACTAACATTTACAATCGAGAAAAACTTTATAATGCAGATATAAATCGACTAATTTTCCAATGAGGTTATGTTAACAGATGCCCAAGTTTATTGCATGACGTCTATGATCAATTTATTTTGACCACTACTTACCGCTAAAGCACCAGTCAAGTAGCCGAGCGGTCTAAGGCGTCATGCCTGCGCAGTATGCAGTACTTGGGAACTGGGAGGTTATGGGTTCGAATCCCGACATCGGCAGTTTGTCAATTATTAAATTTAAAAAAAAAAGGGGCGGTTAATTGACTAAACTGTCGGCGTATGGACAAGAACGAAGTAACCGGCTATGCTTGAGAAGGTTTTCTGCAGTTTCCTTCACGAACTCCAGATGAATATCGGCATAATTCCTATCATAGTCGGCTGCAGCCGCATATCCTACCAATCCCTAGCCTACTCACAAATTCCTTCCTTCCACTCCACTCACGTCCTCACATCCTAAGGCATCACAATGGACCTTATGGTCGAAGTGTAGCCCGTCCAGGGCAGCCTTTACAATCTACCTCTACCGCTAAAGCCATCTATAGGAAAACGACAGAAGCAAAGTTGTACACCTAATACAATAAGAATAAATGCGAAGCATTTCCAAATATGGTCAAATACGATGCCTGAAAATGATCAGTAGAAACATTTGACCAGCTTTAGAAACCATAAACACCCGTTATAAATATTTTCTATGAAGGATTATCGTATGTTGATAATTGATTGGAATTCATATTGGAAGGTCAGTTGGAACAAGGCAACAGGAAAAAAAAACTTCGGGAGATCATTGCTATAAAATAATTTTTTTTTGAAATTTACAAATTATATCATTCAAAATTAGTTTCAAGAGTATCGTTGCAAAAGTAATATTTTTACAATGTTTGTTAAATTTGGGTTCTTGTTCGCCATTGTTATTGTTAATATCGTCCATTCGAATGCTGGTGGTAAGTTGTTATAACATTTACTTGCAAGGGGACGGCACGACTTGGGGCCGACATTGATTTAGGGATGGTAGCTTTATAGAATTGTAGCACCCAACTAACGGTTACCAGTTGTCAAAGTAAGAAAGCTCTCTATTCAGCCTGAGAAATGATTTCGAGAGAAAAAAGCTTAAATCGTCTGAAGAATCAAATTTTGATTTACAAAATTCTCAAAAACTTTTAAATTTGGAGTATAAATTCAATTAATATCAAAAAATATTCAATTGTATGGTAAGGTTCTGATCATTTTCATACCTGGGTATATTAAGTTTAGTCCCCACTTTGTAACAGTTGAAAATATTGATCGCAGAAAACAAATTTTGGTATAGGTGTTCATAAAATGACCAAATTTTACTTTCGTATGTGTGCTCTAGAGCCAAAATTAAGGTGAAGTTCGTGAATGGACAAAATCGGAAAATGTTTGAGCAAAATAAGCAAAACTATTTATCTTTGAAACCGTAAAAGATGGAACAAAAATTTAAAAACAACTTTTGTTTGAAAACTTTTTTCATAAATTCAATATATACCGGATGTTTAAGCAATTTTTGGTTAAATCTCGCAAACATGATCTTGGATTCGTTCTTCAGACTTTAGTGCTTTTGTTTGAAAACTTTTTTCATAAATTCAATATATACCGGATGTTTAAGCAATTTTTGGTTAAATCTCGCAAACATGATCTTGGATTCGTTCTTTAGACTGTAGTGTTGACTTTGGCCTTGCTACAGCCAGACCCGTCACGAGCCTGGTGCAGGTGGTGCGGTGCATCGGAGCCATCAGGACCCAATACCAAAAAGCTTCACTTAAAGCCAAATTTTTTTTTTGCGTAATTGCTCTTCAATATAATAGTACTGATTCTAAGATTGCATGTTGCCAAGGCGAAATTGGTGCCATATACTGTCTAAAATAAAATGTTGAACCAAAAAATATTTTATACGAAAAATATTTTCACAATTTTAGGATCATGCACGGGAGTCAATGAAAAATGGAATAACTGTGGATCACCCTGTCCATCAACTTGTGACAATTACCAGGAAAGTCGTATATGTACAGCACAATGTGTGTCCGGTTGTGACTGTACAGGGCGTACAGTTCGAAATAGTCAGGGTACATGTGTACCAACATCACAATGCTAACTAGAGGTAAGCAAATAGTGGAAGAGCGTTATGCAAAAAAAATTCGTTACGCAGGAGCTGCTTCAACTTAGCGAATTTCCTTAAAATAAATAAATCAATTTCTAGCGGTCACAATTTTGGTCTGATCAAAATGAAATGTCGTATATGATTTTAGTATTTGCAAGGCCAATTTTATTAATAAATGTCATACGTGAAGGGGGGGAAATGGGGGCATAATGAAAAAAGAAAACACAAAATACAAAATATGCCTTTTAATATTAGAAAAATCAAAAAATGTGTAAGAAATAAAGTTGTAGAAAATCATGTTTGCTACAATGCATTACCTCATCATTTTTGCTCAAACTCTAATGTGTACAGAGATAGTGAGGAATTTAGTTTTCAATCTTAAACCGTCAATATTTCTGTAAATATTAGTGTAACAGAAAAAATGATAAGAAACAAAACTACAGTAAAATTTAATACCTAAAACTTAACATCTTATAAATTTTTCGATTTTTCGAATATTAAGGGAGATATGTCAAATTTTGTGTTTCCCCCTCCCTCTAAACCCCCCTTTCCCCTGGTCCTATTTTACCCATTAACGAACTTGACCTTTTGAATACCAAAAGCGCCTCAAATACCAAATTTCATTCCGATAAAATGAAAACTGTGACCGCTAGAGTGATTACAGACACATATACATATATATATATATATATATATATATATATATATATATATATATATATATAAAATATATATATATGCATATATATATATATATATATATATATATATATATATATGTCCATAGATATATATATATATAAATTTTACAGATGGTGATTTTTGACATCTCTTAGGTAGGATCGATGGACATTTGAAGAAATTTTTGCGAAATTTTGACTTCGGTACGGGACCAATAGCTCTATTTCCCTTCAGGAATTTCGCTAAAAAAAAAGTGCGGAACAAGTCAAAACTACTCCGATTTTGAGGATTTTACTTTTTTTAAATATCGATAATTAACAATACTTTAACCTTTATAGATGAATAAATGACGCTCTAGATGGAAAATTTGTCCACATCCACCAAAAACATCCATCTATTTAATACAATCATGTTCCAAACATGAAGTTCCAGAATTATTTCCACAATCAGAAGAATATTTAACCAATTAATTTATGTTATATGAATTGTTCTTATTGTGATTTGTCTTTTATTTAAATAAAATACCACATTTTAAAATAATTCGTTAAAATAATAATTTTCACAAAAGAAATACATCACTTCTCTTTTGGTAATTAGTAGATCCTAATTAATTAATTTATATTTAATTAAATATTGATATGAAAAAATTAACGCATCCACAAGGAATCGAACCCTGGGTCTCTGGTTTCTAGCCTAGTATGCTAACAGTTACACCATGGATGATACTGATAAATGAATCGATTTTTTTTATCTCATTGACAGTATTATTGGTACTCATAGTTTTGGTGTAAGAACGGCGTCCATTTCGTTGGAGCGAATGGCTAAATTTCTAATTCTGGCACTGGAAGGGCATTCTATCAGAAGGTGGAAAGGCCTATCATCCACTGCGTCACAGTTTGGACAGATCGCACCCCAACTAAGAACACCCCAACTAGGAGCTTTATCTTTTTCCGGTTTTTGCTAATGAGCCAGATTGACCTTGCGGCATTATACCTAGCTATCATTTTGTGTGGCCTATCTGCAGCTTGCTGTATTCTTCCATTTCCTATTCATAGTTAGTCTCCTAGTTATCCCTAGATATGTTTCTGGTCCCTGGCATGGGAGCACGGCCCCTACACGGGCGAGTTCATCGACCGTTTCATTAGCTCAACAGTTTTCTAGTATCCACATCAAGGTGACCTCTTTTGTCCTTGCCATTCACTCCAGTAGTTCTGTGCATTCGAACACCAGAGGAGACGTTATTTTAGCGGTGCAGATTGCTTTGAGCGCGGCCTGCTATCTGAATAGAATCTGATCGATCCTGTGATGTCAATGCATACTAGACTCTCAATTTTACTTAGAGCCGACGATATATTTTTACGGCGCACAACCGGCCACCATACCAGCCGGCTCCATATTCGATTCATGGTCTAATGACGGTCGTATACAGTGAATTTAGGACCCGAGATTGTGACACTCCAGATCCTTTCTATCAGTCGATGCCACAAGGTCATAGTGTGCCTTCCAACACTGCTTCAGCTTGTTATCTAATATCATCATCCTAACCCCCCCCCCCTCGAGTAATTGACTTCTTACACAAGTACTTACTTGAGTGGTTAGTAAAATTGCATTAAAATGTAAACACCCGTTATAAATATATTTTCTATGGAGTTTTTTTTCTCTCTGTTATGTGATGATTAAGACACAACAAAAATAAGTATTAACTAACAGATTTTAAATTACCATTACTTTGGTTCGCTCATATTTATTGAATTCTTCATCTGGCTAAATCCAGCCAAGAACATCATCATCAGCAAATACTAATTAAAAAGTAGTCTGCCAAAAGTATTAGAGCAATTTATAATAATTCAAAATAAGTGTCTTTCTATCTTTGTGAAAAATCATCAGTGATATAGTTTTTGTGATTTAAGTGTTTAATACCAAAATAATTTTGACAATGTCTGTTAAAATTCTGTTAATCTGTGCAGTTGCGATTGTTAATTTTATCAATGCAAATCCAATTCGTAAGTTATTTCTATTCGAAGTGAATTTTTCTACTTATATGCGCATTAGTAGTCCACGCTAATGAGGTCGTTTTATGCCAAACTCTGAGAAATAAAATGGCCTACAAGTTTTCAACCCAAAAAATTTACCAAATTGTCCACCCACTATGAAGTTATCCGAATTGATCTTTGACTATTTAATCAAATAGGTTGAAAATATGTAGATAGTTTAAAGCTAGGATCTATGGGGTAAAAATTTCGGTACGGCATGACCAAGGGGATGCAAAGAGGGGATAGTTTCACAAACAAAGGTTCCTTTGTCAAAAAATATATAATAATGTTATATATTACAAGAAACTCCCGTTGCGGCTTCGCCCGCAAAACTTTTGTAAAGCCCTTGTAACTGGAAGTTGAGTATATATATTTGTTTATTTATAATTTATACGTTAAATATCAATTTCTATGTCTCTAATTTTAAAATACTGAACTTCCACACAAATGCTGACCCCGTGTTTCACCCCCCATGAGAGTCCATTTTCCAAAAACTCATATTTTATGATGTACAACTAAAATAGAAATTTCTCTACCTTCAAAAAAACCGAAACTCTGATTCCCTATTTTACCCCCTTAAGGTTTGATTTTCAAAAAACGCTGAAACGTGTATTTCCTTACTTACTATATAGAAACACTGAAACTGTGTCTAAACTATTGGTTGTGTGAAAAAAATGTTTCATACAAAAGTTGTTTGTTTTTATTAGATAATGATTTTATATATTTAAAGATTTTCTCGCGTCCTTTAAAAATTAGGTTTTTTGCATGCCATGAATTTAGTAAAACAAAAACTTTTTATAGCCTATATCACTCGGGAATAATGTAGGTTTTCTATCAGTGAAAGTATTTTTAGAATCGGTTCAGTAGTTTCAGAGATTATCCGGAACAAACAAACAAATTTTATCTCTTAATATATTAGTATAGATCATACGATGTCTCATTTTAATTTATTGAGCACTAATAAACACTTTTTACTCTTGTTAAATTTTAAAAGATTTTATTTTTTCTCAAAAAATGCAGTCTAATCTTCTTTTTTTTTTTTAAACGACTATAAATGGTTATTTATAAACCAAAATAGACTTTATTACCCAGTTTTAATGTTCTTTTTTCTGTAGCTATCCGATATTATGAAGAAAAAAAATGAATTCCTTTTTGAAAAATGAAAGTTGATCTTCATATAACCTTGAACACTAAAGTCAAAGCAATGAAAATCAAGATCACAATATCTTCTCCAAACAAAACAACTTCTATTCGGGTAATTTTGTACAAAAACGTTTCCTTAACAATAAATCTGAAATATTTATTACCGGAGGGAGGATGATGACACCCTGTACATATAATACTCGACTATTCAGTATTCCAAACTTTTCTGAAGTCACCAACGGACAATATTTTTAGCTTAAATTGTCACGAATCAGCTGTAAGTCTGTTAAAACAAAACCGTTAAAACATAAATGTTTAAAAATTTTAAACTAATTAAAAAAAATTTGTATCTCATTAAAAATATCTAAAGGCCAATAAATTCATTTTATATGAAATACAAGTTTGAGAGTTTTTAATGAATATGTTGAACTTGACATTTTCAAAAATTTTAAAATTTAATAATAATACAATTTTTGTTTTTTTTTCTTTCAAAGGCTGACTACTACAGGGTGTCGCACAGTACAGCCTTCACGATTTTAAATTAAAAAAAGTATATGAAGAGTATGAAGTTAAAATTTATATTTTGTGACTCATAATATAAAGTGGTGTGTTTCTTGTAGTTTTTTTCCAATTATTTACGAAAAATGATGTACCCTGTCGCGATGACAAATATGAGCACTTTAACACACCTTCCACGACCTTTCTTCACATTTCTTGAGATATCCCCAAAATCTCTCGCCTAATATTCGCTCTAAGTTGTTCCAAGCATTGTGGCTTGTTTTCATAAATCCTTTCTTTCAGAAAGAAAATAATCTGGAAAACTTAAGGATCATCTCAAGTCTCCATTTCTCGAAATTAATCGATCCGGGAAATGTGTCCTCAAAAGAGCAATTGTGACTCTGGCAGTATGTACAGAGTGGCATCATCTTGGTGAATTCAATTGTAGTATTGATCTTCTTGTCATGGTAAAAAAAGTTTTTCAGCATTTCCCTGTATCGATCTCCATTTATCGATGGTGTGTGACTAAATTCATCTTGGAAAAAATAGGGCCCGAAACTCCCAAGTATTTACTTTAGTATAAAAAAAAAAGAAACTCGATTAATATTAATTCCAGAAAGAATTATTGAAATTTTTTGAAATTAAATATCGTGAAGGTATTTTTGGGACATCCTGTATAACAAATATTTATTTTCAAGATCGTCCAAATTATATAGAGATTTTATCTAAATATCTTTACTGTCAATAAAATAACTAAAGGTTGCACATTCAATGGTTTATAATTTTGTCATATCCAAGGTATCTAGTTTAGTTTTTATATTCATAGCATTCCTTTTGGGAAAATATAATTTTTTGCGAATTTCCTCCAAAGGAAATGCATCTATTGTTTTTGCACCAATGTTGGAATTTCGTAAAAATTTCTTCAAATGTTCATCGATCCTACATTTTATCTAAATATCTTTACTGTCAATAAAATAACTAAAGGTTGCACATTCAATGGTTTATAATTTTGCCATATCCAAGGTATCTAGTTTAGTTTTTATATTCATAGCATTCCTTTTGGGAAAATATAATTTTTAGCGAATTTCCTCCAAAGGAAATGCAGCTATTGTTTTTGCACCATAGTTGGAATTTCGTAAAAATGTCTTCAAATGTCCATCGATCCTACCTATTAGATGTTAAAAATCACTATCCCTAAAATTTATATATATATATATATATATATATATATATATATATATATATATATATATATATATATATATATATATATATATAAATCTTCTATTATATATATATATATATAGCAGATGAACGAACGTCCTTAAAAATAATTTTTAATTAATTATTTAGATATTCCTTTAAATTAATGTTTCGTTCATGTTTCCCAAAGAGAGTGACCAGTTCAAGTAGCCGAGTGGTCTAAGGCGTTATGTCTGCGCAGTACGCATACTTGGAAACTGGGAGGTTATGGGTTCGAATCCCGACATCGGCAGTTTGTCAATTATTAAGAGAAGCAAAAAAAGGGGCGGTTAATTGACTAAACTGTCGGCGTATGGACAAGAACGAAGTAACCGACTATCCTTGAGAAGGTTTTCTGCAGTTTCCTTCACGAACTCCAGATGAATATCGGCATAGTTCCTATCAGAGTCGGCTGCAGCCGCACATCCTACTAATTCCAAGTCTACTCAAAAATTCCTTCCAGTCCACTCACATCCTTATACATCACAATGGACCTTATGGTCGAAGTGTAGCCCGTCCATGGTAGCCTCTACAATCTATCTACCTATCCCAAAGAGAGGTTGTATAATCATCTATACAAAATACACCAAACCAATGGAGATCTGTCTGCGTGAATTGATTATACCTTTCTGTTTTTCAGCAGCAGTACAATGTGTGGGATTATATGAAGTTTGGAATGAATGTGGACCAGCATGCCCAAAAACATGTGACAATTTTCAAGACAATATCATGTGTATAGAGAGTTGTGTACCAAGTTGTGTATGTAGTGACGGGGCCGTTCGTAATCGTTGGGGTAATTGTGTACCAGAAAAAAAATGCGCTTTAGAGGTAAGGATAAATATTAATTTTTCGATTAGCAGTACTATTTGGGTAACTTAGGGTGTACTATTTCTACAATATAGATTTCGAAATACAAGACCCTTGGCGTCAAAAGTTGCGATATCATTTCAAAATTTTATAATAAATTTTTGCTGTATTAATTCGATTCACGAAAAAATGCTTCGATCCTCGAAAATCAAGCAAGATTTCGTGAAATCTGACGAATTCTATAAGAGTCGGTGCGCCACAGAAACCGTATAATCCCCAAAATTAAAATATTGAAGACAAAAACAAAGTGCGACAAGTTTGAAACTATAAAGATTGAAGTATTTATAATTACCGAAATTTAAAAAACAAATCATCAAATCGGAGTAGTTTTGACTTGTTCCAAGATATAAGTGTAGGCGCTACTCCACTAATTTTAATAAACAATTTTCAAAATCTTTTTATGCCGATTTAGAATTATTATTAACACAACATTATTGTTTTTCAGAATCGTGCACGAGCATTACATCCCGAACATACGCGTGTAATCAATTATCCGTCACGTTCAAAACGTGAAATTCCAACAAAATCGTTCTCACAGTCAGAAAACTGAAGAAAATCAGAAAAATATTAAATCAATCTGTATGCTTATAATCTTGTAAATATGTGATATGAATTTTCGTCGTTGTGATCAAATTTTTCTCAGCCTTACTGTCCCACCCCTCCCCTCAAAATTTATTTAGAATACTTCAAAAATATGTAATTTTATTTGTATAAATTGTAAATTTTATTTCATTTTATATTTAATTTATTATTATTTTTTTTAAAATATACCATCAATTCGAAATTATTTGAATTATTAATCCTAAAGACAATAGTGAAAATAACAACTAACTGAGTTAATTACTTAAATACCCGGTATATACTGAATTTACGAAAACAAGTTGCATACAATAGCTTTGCTATACCCGGTGTATAATATATACCAGGATAAGTTAAGTTCCGACTTTGTGACGGTTGAAAATATTGATTGTAGAAAAGAAATGTTCGTATAGGTGTTCATAAAATGACCTAATTAATCAATTGACGCATATTTGTCTGTCCGTCCGTTCGTCAATACGTTAACTCAAAAAACGAAAAGAGATAACGCTCGGGAATCGGATCTTGTTAGGCGTTAATAACTAAGTATAAGCTTTTGTTAAGCAAACTTCATTTTTATGTTCTTAAGCATTTCTTCAAATTCATTTTGTAAAATTGGATCATCTAAAATTATCAATTCACAAAAATAAACACTTAATTGTTTGTAAATATCAGATAAGTGTTCATGGATTTGTGGAGTAATTAGTTTAAAGTTTGTTTTTAATTGAATAAGTTCATGTTCAAGTTGGTTCAGTTCTAACCTCAACTTTAGAACAAAATTATTATCAATTTTATCAATTAATTTACAATTAGTGTGCACAATTAAAAGTTTTTCCTCAATTATAATTCGATTATAATCCAAATTCAAAAATGATTCTAAACCATTTGATAATTGTGTGTGTTTACAAATCTTCCTATTTAGTTCAATGAACTCCTTCTGTTTTTCTAATTTCTTAATCTCTTCATCTATATTTATTTCTTTTGCTGATAGCTTTACATCTTCTATTTGCATATTTATGAGTTCCGTAAGCTCATCGTAGTACGTCAATGCATTTTGTATCGATTCTAAATCCCAATTTTGATTTTTCCAATTTAAAATTGTTTTTTTATAATAACAGTTCGCTAAATTGGAATAAATAATAAATTTGTCATTCAATTCTAAATTTATATGATGTTGTTTAAAATATTCAATTGATTTGGAATAATTTGTAAGAGCATATACTGGATTCTCAGATACAATGTTTTTATCACCTAATTTAGAATGTTGTAAACCTAATTCACTTAAAAGTTGTTGAACTGTACTGGCATCTGGATCTTGTTTAGATTGTTTAAGAATATCTAACGCTTGTTCTAAATATTTGATACGTTTTTCATGGTCAGTTTCTGAGACATGTTTTGCAGCATAATAACTATAAGCTTTTGCTAACCAACAACCATTTTGATGTTGATGTAAACAATTCATTTGATTATAATAATCGTTGACTTTTTTAAGCATGTCTTCAAATTTATTTTGTAAACTTATATCACTTAAAATCAATAGACAAAAAAGGTGAAAAAATTGTTGATAAGTAAAAGATAACTCTTCACTGATTCGAGGTGTAATTATTTTTAAATTTTTTATTAATTGGTTGAATTCATGTTCAAGTTGGTTCAGTTCGAGCCTTAATTTTCGAATAGCATTGTTATCCTTTAGTATAAAACATTCGCGGAAGATTAATGTAGCTTTATTTTGAATATTTGTATGTAGATCATTGATTATGTATTCATCACCCAATTCTTCCTTAAAAACATTTGCATTTTCATCTTTTAGTTGAATCATTTGTGATAATATTTCTTTCTTTTGTTGCACACAGCCGTCATCTTGACCTAATAAATTATATTTACATCTTAAAATACCAAACTTATCAATTGGATTTAAATTTGAATTTTTTAAAATCGATTGAATTAATTTATCTGCTTCTTTATATTTATTAAAATCTAAATAATTATGTACTAATGCAAGTTCACAATCGAGTACCCTGGTTGTTAACTTTGAAAGACTTTCAGCAAGTTTTAAAGCTTCTTCATACTCGTTATCCGATTGATTATGTAAAGATTTTGCCATAAAAATACATACCATATATTTAAAAAAATTATAAAATGAATCTGTTTCATTCGTATCTAGATGTTTAACGGATTTAATCTGTTCATAAATCGGATTGAATAATTCATAGATTTTAGCATATTTCTTAGTTAAATTATAACATCTTCCTAAGTCAATGATTAACATACAATAAGTATGATTTTCTCTATATTCTTCAGATAATTCTTTTGTAATAAGTTCATCCATTCTGAAGCCAGCACACTTCAAACCCTGTTCAAAATATTCCATAGCTTCATTGTACATTCTCAAACATAGATAACATCTTCCTAATTCCAAGTACATTTGAACGGATCTGGGTACTTTGTCATTTTGACAATATTCATGCTCATATATTACAGACATCGAATTAAAATGTCGACGTGCAGGTAATATATCATCTTGAACGCCTTTTCGTAACGCATCTCTGTTTAAAGAAAATAGATCATGAACCAATTCATTAGATCTAGCTCGTTTTGCTGAAATACTAGCGTCTATACTGACATTTGTTGGTGTTGGTGAAAGTAAATGATGACTTGTACCACCAAGCTCAACTAACTTGTTGTGAGCATCATTTAAATCTCTTTGATATTGTCCAATTATTGATACGATATGTTCCATAATGTAGTCGTGTTTTTTGTTTGTATTTGATCGTTGTTCGATTTCATTTAAATAATTCATTTCATCATCAATGTTTTTCAAAATAGTTTTAATCATTGAACGAGCTTTGATTTCCTCTCTGCTTTTATTCTCTTCCATAGTTTTAATCATTTTAGATTTTTTATTTTGTTCCCGTTCGTTTCTGTATTCATTCGCAAGATCGATTATAATTTGTTTGTCGTTTATTGATAACGTTTCGGGGAAAGGTTCTGGATTATTCGTTAAGTTTGTCTTTATATTTTGATATTGTTCATTGAATCTTCTCAATGGCGATGGCTCCTCTGAACTTTTTGATTCTTCAAAAGCGTCTGCAGCCCGTATTATTAAGTTTTTTAATTTATTCAATAATTTTGTGGTACTAGAGTTGCTCGTACAATTAACAGTACTCGTGTTATTCTTTTCTGCAATTGGTTTGAATTTTTTACTCTTAATAATATTTTTTAATTCTTTGGAATTATTGATCAATGAGTCTGTAGTTTCTAAATAATAATCCAAGAATGTATTTTCTCGATCAGTATTGATAATTATCGATAAATCTTCTTTTAATTTTAGCGTTATTAGTTCTATTTTCTTTGCATTTTCTTCAAAATCTTCGACTTGCATGTGACGATGCATCAGACAATCTCTGATGTCATTAAAGCTCCTAAACACATCCACAGCATTTGTATGAATTGTTTGAACTTGACCTTCAATAATTTCATGTGATAATTCGCCAATAATTACAAATACTCTGGCAAAAAAATACAAATTATCTCGAGTATTGCCACAAATAAAAGCATCATTTTCAAATAAAGATATTTCTTGTTTAATTTTCTTCAAAGCAATTTGTTGGTATCGTTCAGTGGAAAATTTGATAATATCTAAGATTTGATGTTCTTTGGGATTGTAATTGGATTTTAAAGTTCTTATTTGTGTTTCTAATTCAACATCAGATGGAAACTCATTTTCTTGAAATAGAATATTTGAGATTATCCTTTGTAAATGGTCCAAATCATTGATTACCAATTCTTTATCAATATGATGAATTAAAGTTGGTGACTCATTTAAGATTACTTTTAAGTGATATAATTTTTCCAAATAGATGCCATCTTCATTAATTTTCTTGTTGTTGGATATTCTTTGAATGTATCCATATTTGTTTCGTATACAATTACTATCTTGGTTGTTGAATGATATTCCATTTGCACCTCCAGCTAAGTTTCCAATATTAATCAATGTGTTTATTAAGTTGGAATCTGATTTGTCCTTTTGTAATTCGTTTATAATCTTCAATATGTCAATTAGTTTGTGTAGATCTTTGTGTTTTAGTTTCATTTTGAATTCATCCATTTTTTATCAAGTTTAAATCAAGCTTTCTGATTAAAGAAGTGTACTAAAAAATAAAAAAACTATTATTTTGATTGGAATATGAGCTTCAAAAGTGGCGAATTTTTCGCGAATAATAGTCAATTTATGATAGTTTTTATGAGATAAATATTTTTTTTGTATTTAAAGATTTTCACTATCTTGCACCATTTAGAAGATAAAATATACCACACAGACTTTTGTTTGAAACATTTTTTTGCTAAAATGCATATTTAAAAAAATATTTAGGTGGTAACTTTTCAAATGAACGCACGATATATACTGATCAATATTATCTACCACATCAAAATGTAATAATGCGTGATCTATCATATAGCTATACAGTACTTGAGATCTATTGGGGGGATCGGAATGCGGTCATTGAATCAATACTTTAGAGGATGACCGAAGTTAAAGCCTTCTAGAATCATTTTAAACGTGTGCAAAATAACAAATCTGCAGTAAACTTACCAAACATTTGGCTCATTCAAATAACAAATATTTTTCAATTTTAATTATTTTAAAAATAAGTTTGATAAATTCATCGGACGTTATTTCATCAATTTACCAAAACAAAAAACTGTTGTCAATTAAAAGTGTAGGGCCAAATTTAGTCAGACTAATAATTAAATTTAGCAATCATAATACACAGAAAGATTGATAAGTGATATCTAAAATATAATTTTATTTGATTGATTACACACGTCATATCGCTAATCTATTAAGGCGCGCCCTCATGTTAACGTTTGATGCGGCCCTCATGTTTTTAGCAATAAATTAAGTTACATGATAAAATTGTATCAATTATTTTGCAGTTTAGTTCAAAGCATATTTTATTGGAACATCCCCTAAAGGAGGTCCCTAAAAGAAACGATATCTGGTACGTCCTTATTAGTGCAGATGCCGCGAGGTGAGACGAGAGTAGCATGTCTGTTGTATTGTGTTACTTGTAAAAGTTTTCGATCGTCTCGTTTTTACAGTTGAGGATTCTCTTAAAAAATTTTAAATCATAACTTTAAAATCTTTTTTCTATATGCATATCAAGTGCATATTTTTTTACTTTACTAGCCGTGTGCGTTCGACTTTTCTCAAATGATAAAAGTCTATATACCAACTTCCACGTTTCTAACTTCAGATTTTATTTATAAACAGAAGTCTAAGCGCCAATTTCTAAATTTCTAGTTTAAAAAATGACGAACTTCCATACAAACTTTCATCCCCTATTTAACCTCCTTAGGGGGTGGATTTTCAAGAACGTATGTATTCTCTTGGATAGTCAAGCTGCTCTAAAAGCCTTGACTGCAACTGAAGTCACCTCAAGGGTAGTCAAGAGGACTGTCTAGAAGAACTACTGAAGCTGGCAAAACGGAACAATGTTTAATTGGCCTGGGTACCAGGTCACAGTGGTTTCGAAGGAAACGAAAAAGCAGATACCTTAGCAAAGGGAGTCGGAATACCCTTCATAGGCCCAGAGCCTATTTTAGGAATTTCAAAGACAGAATGTCAACAGGTGATCAAGATATAACTATCTATCTATCGATCTAATAACGCCCTAAACACAAACACAAATTAAATAGTTAATAGTAAAGGATTCGGGTGCTTTTTAACTAACAAGTGAAGTTCAATAAAAAGCTTATAAGAAAATGAAAACATCCGACTACTTAGTTTAAATTTTCAGTTAATTTAATTTATACAATTTATATTACAATTAATTTACAAAAGATTTTTCCTTTGATGTACTACCAATACTAAATTTCTAGCATTTCTTTCTTGTATGACTTCGTTTATGTCGAATTAATAAAATCTGTTGAGAAAATCTGTCATCACAAACATCACACGAAAATGGTTTTTCACCCAAGTGGCGTCGTCTATGTTTATTTAAACTACCCTGCTGAGTAAATGTTTTATAACAAAAATCACACGAAAAATATTTTTCTTCCGTGTGAATTTCTTTATGCTTAACTAAACTAATTTTGTGACTAAATGTTCGATCACAAACATCACATGAATACAGTTTTTCTCCTGTATGCATTCGTTTATGTTTGACCAAACTAACTTGTTGATTAAAGGTTTTATCACAAACATCACAAGAAAATGGTTTTTCTCCAGTATGAATCCGTTTATGTCGATTTAAACTGCCTTGTTGCGTAAATGTTTGATCACATACATCACATGAAAATGGTTTTTCGCCAGTGTGAATTCTTTTATGTTGAACTAAACTGCCTTGATTATGAAATGTTTTATCACAAAGATCACATGAGAAATGTTTTTCTCCCGTGTGAATTCGTTTATGTATAACTAAACTGATTTGTTGAGAAAATTTCTTATCACAAACATCACATGAAAATGGTCTTTCACCGGTATGAATTCGTTTATGTTTAGTTAAACTGATTTGTTGATTAAATGTTTTATCACAAACATCACATGAAAATGGTTTTTCCCCAGTGTGAATTCGTTTATGTTTATTTAAACTACCTTGTTGAGTAAATGTTTTATCACAAAAATCACATGAAAACGGTTTCTCTCCAGTATGAATTCGTTTATGTTGAACTAAACCACCCAGATTATTAAACGTTTTATCACACAGATCGCAAGGAAAATTATTTTCACCCGTACGAGTTCGTTCATTTTCTAATAATTTTTCATCGTTTATTATTAATTCTACATTCAAATGTTGTTCCAGATTAATATCTTCTTCATCTTCATCCGTAAGCAGGAGATCCTTTTCTTGAATTTGTTCAGGTTCTATTGTAATACTTTCTTCAAGTATTTCCTCTTTAATTAGTACATTTTCAATTGGAAAACTATCTTCTGATATTTCATTTTCAATTAATACATGTTCCATTTTACCAGTTTCTTTTAATATTTCATCTTTTTCCATTTATATGTCTTGATGAATTCTTATCACTTCCGTCAGCAACAAATAAACGATTTTTCACATCGTGAAATGAATTGTTTATCATTTTCTTTATTTTTTTAAATTTATAGTTTCACAAATTTCTTCAAGTTTTCTTTTATTGTTATTTATTTATTATCATAAAAAGTGCAACCACGTAAATATTTTACTATATTTTAAACATGGTTGCCATTGATTTTTTCATAGATATTTTTTGCTAAAGAAGCGCTCTCTATAGTTTAAAGTTGCAAACATAAAATAAAAGTGCGTGGTTCAAAAATTATTATTATTTCAAAGAAAAGTTTATAAAGAAGATTATCTGATTAAGCGAAAGTAATCACAAAACTTTTAGGATTCATTGATTATGATATCATACATGATCACTGAAAAAAAATTCATTCTAGTGTTTGGGATATTCAATTTTGCAAATCGGATTGTCAACATGTGAAAAATTTGGTCGTATTCAGAACATTGTAAAAGTTTGCAAAAAGAAACGTTCTTTTTTGAATTCAATTGTACTTTAATAAATAATGACCGTGTTTAGAACAGCTTAGTCCTTAGTAAACTAAGTTATATTATTATTGGACAACCTGTTTTTTCAGAATGACGAGTGGATTTTTTCCCAAAGGAATTCCAAAATATATAAAATCAATTAGAACTGCAAAATCTTTTTCAAAATTAAAATAAAAAACACGCCACCAAATACTTAGTTTTTATAAAGTTTTAATATTTATTTTACATTTCTAGATTACATAAAAAATTTATTTTCCAATATAAGATTCCAACAAAAACGATATCGTCGTTTTCTATCAATTTCTATGTTGTATGAATTCGTTGATGTTGAATTAATAGCGTTCGCTGTGAAAATGTTTTATCACATTCATGACACGCGAATGGTTTTACTCCCGAGTGCATTCGTTTGTGTACCATTAAAGCACTTCGTTGATTAAATGTTTTATCACAAAAGTCACATAAATAAGGCCGTTCTCCCGTATGAATTCGTCTATGTACAATTAAATAGCATCGTCGATTAAATGTTTTATCACAAAAATCACATGAATGTGGTTTCTCACCGGTGTGAGTTCGTTTATGTACGGATAATTGACTGTGTTGAGCAAATGTTTTATCACAAAAAACACATGCAAAAGGTTTTTCGCCCGTGTGAACTCGTTTATGTTTAACTAAACTGATATGCTGACTAAATGTTTTATCACAAACATCACACGGAAATGGTTTTTCACCGGTATGAATTCGTTTGTGTTTAGTTAAACTGATTTGCTGACTAAATATTTTATCACAAACATCACATGAAAATGGTTTTTCACCCGTATGAATTCGTTTATGTTTATTTAAACTGCCTTGCTGCGTAAATGTTTTGTCACAAAAATCACATGAAAATGGTTTTTCCCCAGTATGAATTCGTTTATGTTGAACTAAACCACTCTGTTTCTGAAATGTTTGATCACAAACATCACATGAAAATGGTTTTTCACCAGTGTGAATTCGTTTATGCTGGACCAATGTACTTTGCTGACTGAATATTTTATCACAAACATCACACGAAAATGGTTTTTCTCCCGTGTGAGTACGTTTATGTACGGATAATTGACTTTGTTGTGCAAATGTTTTATCACAAAAAACACATGGAAATGGTTTTTCACCGGTATGAATTCGTTTATGTTTGACTAAACCGATTTGTTGAGTAAATGTTTTAGCACAAATATCACATGAGAATGGTTTTTCTCCGGTGTGAATTCGTTTATGTTGAACTAAACCGCTCTGTTTTTGAAATTTTTTATCACAAACATCGCATGAATATGGTATTCGTTGAGTTTTTGAAACATTTTCTTCTAATTTTTCATCCTTTATTAATTTTACATTTACATGTTGTTCATGTTCCTTTGTAATACTTTCTTCAAGTAGTTCCTCTTTGATTAGTACATTTTCTATTGGAAAACTTTCTTCTGGTATTTCATTTTTAATTAATACATTTTCCATTTTACCACTTTCTTTTAATATTACATCTTCTTCCATTTATATGTCTCTATTAATTCGGATTTAAGTTAAATGTTTTCTTCACTGATCAATCAAAGATTATTTACATCATGAAATTAATTCTTTGACACTTTCTTTATTTTTCTTGGTTTATTTAATCTGTTTACCATTTCACAAATTTTATAAGAATGTTTTTGAAAAAAAAATCAATATAAGTAGAATAATTTTATGATTGTGAAACAAAAAAAAAAAACCAACGAAATATCGTTGATCTGAAATTGATTAAAATTAATTTTTCCACAAAAATGAAAATTTTAAAAGATTTTCCTCCAAATTCTCCTTATTTATTTACAGTGTTGAATTTTACATTTGAATTACTATCAATTCTACATAGTTGCCATTGATTTTTGAACCCATCTTTTACTTTATTCACTGACCTCTATATAACCAGTGAATCTACGACTTATGTTTTCTGCTAACGGAACATTAACGCAAGCGCATCATAAATGCGCTCAATTTAAAAATTGTTTTTGAATACAATGTGGAGAGTATTAATTAATCATTTCGTCAAATTTAATATTGACGAATAGTTTCGGATTTGATTCCATATTTATATTTGTGTACGTATACAAATCTTGTATTAACATCTATGCAACCTCTGTATATAGACGTATGTGGCAGATTGACACCCGACTTTTTTAGTTCGTAAATCATAAACTAGCGATTGTTTTATTTGTACCAGCTGTAGCAAGAAACAAAATTTTAATTATTTTATTAAAAGGAAGTGTATTTGTTTTCAACTCACACAGCTCGCTAATGGTTGAGTTCAACGACAGACACCACGTTCACAGACGCTTTATCCATCGAGGTAGGGCAGCAAAACGTGAGTGCCAAACCGTATTCTCTCACGAATACTGTATAAGCGTTTATTTTTCTGTCATGTACACTTGCGTTATTAATCGCAGAATACTTGTTGAAAATTTTCTTTTTTGTAAAATTTATATTTAGCAATTTTAAATGTAGGACAAGATTAAAAATCTTGATTTACTTCTAGGATCCCAAAAAAATCAGAGCGGTACCTATTGTAAGGTTAAAAAACGATAATATTTGGATTTTATCAAAATTTTATATTTATTATAAATTTCTAAGATATACAAAATTTATTTTCCAAAGTGTTTCTTGTAATTAAACTCTTGAAAACAATTATTACACAATCGATAATTGCTTCTCTATACCTTCTATGGGTGTATTTGTTTTGGACGCTTAGACGCTTTTACCGACACCAAACGTTGTTTTTAGTGTTCATCTTAACTCTGTGTATGCTGATAAAATGCGAGTAAGCGCCCAAAACGAGTACACCCTATATTTTATGAATTCACAAAGAACACATGAAAGTGTATTTTCATCAGTATGGATTCCTTTAACGTAACTGATTGGTTGCGAAAATTTTTGATCACAAATATCACATGAAAATGATTATTCTACAGTGTGAATCCGTTTATGTCGATTTAAACTACCTTTTTGAGTAAATGTTTGATCACAAAATTCACATGAAAATGGTTTTTCTCCCGTGTGAGTTCGTTTATGTACACTTAAATAGCGTTGTTGATGGAATGTTTTATTACAAACATCACAAGAATGTGGTTTTTCTCCAGTATGAATTCGTTTATGTACAGTTAAAGTACTCTGTTGAGTAAATGTTTGATCACAAACATCACATGAATAAGGTTTCTCCCCTGAGTGAGTTTGTTTATGTTGAACTAAATTACTTTGATTGTAGAATGTTTTATCACAAAGATCACATGAATAATGTTTTTCTCCCGTGTGAATTCGTTTATGTATAGCTAAACTGATATGCTGAGAGAATCTTTTATCACAAACATCACATGCAAATGGCTGCTCACCGGTGTGAATTCGTTTATGTTTAACTAAACTGATTTGCTGATTAAATGTTTTATCACAAATATCACATGAAAATAGTTTGTCTTCATAGTGAATACGTTTATGTTTATTTAAACTGCCCTGCTGAGTAAATGTTTTATCACAAATATCACATGAAAACGGTTTTTCTCCAGTATGAGTACGTTTATGTTGAATTAAATTGCCCTGGTTAAGGAAAGTTTTATCACAAGAATCACAATAAAAATATTTTTCGCCCGTGTTAATTCGTTGATTTTCCGACATATTTTCTTCTAATATTTCATCTTTAATTATGAGTTGTTCCTTTTCGTGAATTCGTTCATGCTCCATTGTAACACTTTCTTCGTGTATTTCCTCTTTAATCAGTACATGTTCCATTTGAAGACTTTCTTCCAGTATTTCTTCTTTAATCAGTACATGTTCCATTTGAACATTATCTTCCAGTATTTCTTCTTTAACCAGGTCAGGTTCCATTTTAACATTTCCGTCTAGTATTTCCATTTTAATTGGCAAATGTTCTATTTTTATACATTCTAATATATTATCCTTTTCCATTGAAAAATCTTCAAATCTTTATCCTTTATTATCGATTTCTGACTAATTATGTATAATGTATTCTTTGTCTGCATACAAAGTTGAATTTATCCACTTCATATCCATAGACCTCCATCAAAGGGATGATGTCAGTCATAGACCATAAACATTATATAGCCTCTATGATGTTAGTGTTCATATTATTTCGATTACTGTCATCTATCAGTAGGATTCTTAGGTATCATACAAAGATGAGACTATTTTTATATTGTATACTACCATCTATGATTGAAATTTCAACCTATTTTGGAGTTTGACCATTCGAATTTTTACACTCATTTGTTATATACATTGTTATCTATCGGCAAATTTTTGAAGCACATTTATTGTGTGCAACGACATCTTGTAAAGATTTTTGAACACATTCACTACTGCTATCTATTGACCAGTTTACAAAACTTATTATGTTGTATGACATCTTATAATGTTGTATGACACTGACATCTATTGGCAAATTTTTGAAATACATTTCTTGTATACACTGCTGTCTATTTGCAAATTATAAAAACTGCGGAGCAATTAGTAGCAAATCGGAAGCAATTATTTGGTGTATTATTTATTGGGAAATTCCAAAGTGTCGGGCCAACTTCCTGGGGGTTTTGGAATTCATAAATTATTTTCGATCGATTGAATGTCCACAAGCATATATTTAAGTCAATTTCTGAAAAGGTGTATGGGCTCAAAGGTGTGTGGTTTGATATAACACTCATAGATAGTCGGAATAGCTTATAAACGACCTTTTTCACATTTTAATTTTCCTCAAGTCATATATTATGATATGTATCTTATGAAATTTTATATATCCATGTTTTTTATTTATTTTTGGATCAAATATAAGTTTGTATAAGCAAAAGTTTTATGCATATGCAAGAGAATATACACTATATGTTGATGGCTTATAGTTTTTCCATGTATATTATATCTATTTTTTGTAGTTGTTGTTTCTTTTTTTTGGAAAGTTCTGTATGTATATGCCAATTCCATTGCAGAATAGTAAAAAAGTTTATCTCCAGTCAGATATTTTGTAGCACAAACATAAAATAGGATAAAAATTGTTTTGTTTATTTTGTCCATAAGAAGTATCACTGTGTATGTTTGAAAAAGTATATCAAAACTATTTATATATACGATCCAATATGATCTAAATGCTAAACTGATAAGAGTAGCTTCTTGATATACTTCCAGATTTATTTTTCATATTAGATGAAACTCGTTGAAAAAAATCAATGATGTAAACCAGGGATGGCCAATTTTCGATTTTGATGAAATTTTTTGTGTGTGGATTCGAGAATGGTTTAGATTCATACTTCAAATTCAAATTTAAAAAAATTCAAATTTAAAAAAATTCAAATTTAAAAAAATTCAAATTTAAAAAAGTTTAAAATTTTAAAATTTAAGACGTGTGTACAGGACAACGTCTGTTGGGTCCGCTAGTATATATATATATGCAGATTGCAATGAAATTTGGTATTTGAGGCGCTTTTGGTATTTTAAAGGTCAAGCTCGGAATGGGTAAAATCGGACAAGAGGAAAGGAGGGTTTAGAGCGAGGGTTAAATATTTGAAAAATAGAAAAATTTATCAGGAGTTAAGTTGTAGGTATCAAAATTTTACTGTAATTTTGTTTCTTATCATTTTTCTGCTACACTAATATTTATAGAAATATTTACGATTAAAGATTGAAAGTTAAAATTCTAAATATCTTTGTACACATGAGTTTGAAAAAAATGATATGGTAATGAATTATAGCAAACTTGATTTTCTACAACTTTACACCTTATACATTTTTCGATTGTTCCAATATTAAGAGAGATATTTTATATTTTGTGTTTTCTTCTGTCTTTATGCCCCTTTTCCCCTTGACGTATGCCATTTATTAATAAAATTGGCCTTGAAAATACTAAAATGATATCAGATACGACATTTCATTTTGATCATGACTTAAATTGTGACAAGAGATATTTATGTATTCAAAGAAAATTCGCTAAGTTGACGAAGCTCCTGCGTAAGGAATTTTGTTGTTGTTGCAACAAGCTTTTACTACTGTTGATGAACGAACACACACTAAATACAAAATTTGTATAATACAAAGCTTTAATCTGTAATATATTATCAAAAGCAGGTGACTTGACTTAACTACCAAACATATATGTACGTACACACAATTATGGTACTATGGACCACAAAAGTAGCGTTCTTTATCCAAAATTGTATAGTTGATTTTGATGCCATATTCATTCGGTTTTAGGGAAAATGTTTCGAATAAAACTGGTTGGTATATTTATAATGAACAACTTTTATCTGAAGTATTTTTTTTGTAGTAGGTAGGTAAAAGCGGCACAAATTAAGTATAAAATTTTGAAAAAAGAACGCTACTTTAGATGGATAGATGTTTCATGGGATATATAAACGTATTGCACTTCGACCTTATGGGCCATTGTGCTCCCCTTTCGACTTCAGTCTGACGAGATTCGCTTCTCCCATATCTTGGTAACGGCCAGGAGCTTGCTTATCAGGTCTTCCTGAAGGTTCATATATTCGGGGTGAGATGCACCGAATATCTTGTACATGCTGTATCCGAGAGATTCGCAGTTAAAGATGATGTGGCTGGATGTTTCTTCCTCCTCGCCGTACAATCTGCCCATAATGGATCCGTTATGGAGTCCCATTTAGTGCAGATGCTACCGCAGATGATAATGCCCGGCGGTTTGTATTCTGTTCAGGTTTAGTGCATCGAGGGATAGATTTCTTGGATGCATTCCAAAACAGTATTTTCTCGAGTTTTTGTTGCCGTATATTTTCCCAGTGTTCACCACGGTGTTTAACATGCATCCACTCGTTGATCAATTGTATACATGCTGTCTTCGGAATTCCTAAAATAGTTTCGACTTCCGACTCCCTTCTTTGTTACGGTATCTGCTTTTTGTTTGCTCTGAAACCACTGTGACCTGGAATCCAAATCAATTTCATGTTCCATTTTTTGCCAGCTCCGGTAGTTCTTCTAGACAATCCTTGACTACCCCTGAGGTGACTTCAGTTGTAGACAAGGCTTTCAGAGCAGCTTGATTATCCTAGAGAATGTATTCGTTCTGGTTTATGTAGCCTCTATGTAGGTTCTCTCTGAAAGACTGTGGCATATTTCTCCAAGTTGAGGTTTATGTTTGCCTTGGGTATTTCACCGTAAATTCTCGCTTCGGGACCTTCTCCAGTTTGAGAGCCATCTGTAAACCAAACGTTTCCTCTGTTAAGATATGATTTCTGCCGCTACTTTTGTGACCAGGTGTACAAAGTTATGATTATGAAAATATGCGGTAGCATATGGTTAACATATTATAATATAGCTTTCTGTTGTAGCTCCTGTTATAGCTAGCTCTAACACTAATATATTACATAGGTACGTTCGTACGTACGTATTGTTGGTTGAGTTGTGTTTTTGGGTACAGTTCGTGGCTATTTTAAATGCGACACAATATGACTGTACTGACATGCGATTATGTGCTAAACAACAATATGAAATTATAATTAATTACAAGATAACAAGCCTTTTAGGACACATACACAACCATGATTCATTGTTTGACTAAATGTTTTAAATTATATATATATATATATATATATAAAGGGATATAAAATAAAATCTACTAATTAACATAAAAAGTGATTTTTTATTTTTAATATTTTGTTTTGTATAATTGATATGATTTTGTTTTTAACATAAAAAACGAAAAGAAAAATCAGGGATACTACACAAGGATACCGAACTCAAACGGGAGAATTGACAAAATATGGCAACGAAATGGTAATAGTAATATTTACTTTTTATGCCACTAGTGTCGCTAGTTGTTCATCCGTACTACAATCCGTACCGAAGTGAATATAGTATAATAAATAGGAGTGAAGTAAGCAAGTAACCAGGTTTATTTTGTAGTGATTATTTTGAAGTATGCAATTTGTTTCAAAAAATTCCTTCTTATTTCAGTGTTATTTCACTTTTGCAATTGAAAACATTCAAAAAAACATATTATATCCATGAGTTTGAGTTGTGACTTGATATATCTACAGTCAGTTAAGATAATAATTGTAAATTCTCAAGTAAACTATATTTCCCTTATTTATAAAATCACTTAACCAATTGAATAACATGGCATATAAACAGCCTACACGTACTTAATTCGCTAATGCTAATAAAATACCTCTTGCCATTTGTATATAAATGTCTTGTATATCCACTGTACAATGTTCAAAGTACAATGTTTAATGTACAATGTTCAAAGAACAATGTTCAAAGAACAATGTTCAAAGAACAATGTTCAAAGAACAATGTTCAAAGAACAATGTTCAAAGAACAATGTTCAAAGAACAATGTTCAAAGTACAATGTTCAAAGTACAATGTTCAATGTACAATGTTCAAAGTACAATGTTCATTGTATAATGTACAATGTTCAATTTACAATGTTCATTATACAATTTTCATGCACAATGTACATTGTTCAATGTTCATTGTAAAATATACAATGTTCACCGTACAATGTTTAATTTACAATGTTCAATATAAAATGTTCAATGTACAATGTTCTTTGTACAAAGTTCATGTACATGTAAAGTTCATGTAAAGTTCGACATTCAATTTACAAAAGTATTTCAAAACAATATGACCTAAACTGTTGAAAATTCGCTTGGATGTAGTCTCTCAATATGATGTATATTGAGATATTTTTCAATAAATCTCATTCTTTCCACATCTAGAAAATGCAGAATGTTTGTAAAGTACCAGAAAACTTCCAGATTGATTATTCAACGAGGTTTTCCATCTCGTTGTTAATAATCATATAAAACACATTAAACTAGAGGTAAAATACTAGTAAAGCTCAATGAAAAACCAGATGGTTTTGTTTGCTTGTTATATGGTATGTATATTGTTTCTCTACCCATAACACATGATTACCAGTCAGCTGGCCTACCTGCCAGCCTGCCTTCATCTGAGGTTTCCAACCTCACCCGACCCACCACCTAAACCATCAGAGAGCCCAAATGAACAACTTTTACTACCAAACTATAGCTAGCAACTCTCTCTCTGTCATAGTATAATCGTATCACAAAACCATAACATATAAAACAACCCCCCAACCATATCTATCATATTAAATGTAACATGTAATAACATAACCTAACATAAATATATTTAATATGATGCGTGACTTTTAAATCACGTGGGATACTACCACTACTTCATATACGTGAACGATACGATACGATGTGCACTTGTTACAAATGTTATTATGTAATACCGTATTATTCATAATGTAGGTGTACATATACTACATATACGTACATACATATTGTAATATATATTATAATGAGTACAGGGTGTTATCCATCCATCCAAAATAACCACTTAAATAAACAAAATTCCATTTTTTTTACCTAAAAATGCTTGATATGAAAAATCATACACATCTAGGGATGGGGATTGAACCTCTGGCATTCAAGACCAATGCTCTACCATCGATCCCCATCCCTAGATGTGTATGATTTTTCATATAAAGCATTTTGAGGTCAAAAAAATGGTATCAATGTTCAGACATATTACTTAAATGTCAAAGTAAGTAAACACTAGTCGTTTCCGTTCGTATAATGCAACCGAAAGGCAACCATACTAACAATGGAAATAAATAGACGCTAGTTTACAAAAAAACAATTTAAAAATATGTAAACAAAATTCGTTACGCAGGAGCGAATTTTCTCAGAATAAATCACTTCTCTTTTGGAAATAGATTTTAATTATCTTGTATTTTATGTTTATAGCGATTCGTGACCGCTAGAGTGACTACAGATACGTATATAAATAAATATAAATATTCGTATCTGATATACTTTTGGTATTTCAAGTTCGTTAATGAACAGAATCGATAAAAGGTCAGGGTCGTTTAGAGAATGAGAAAAACACAAGATATGGGATATCCTTCTTAATATTAGAAAAATTCATTTAAAAACATTAAAATATTAAGTAACCATGGTGATACAATTGTAATATTCATTATTATGGGTTTTGTTTTTCAATTGCAAATATTTGTGTAAATATTAGAGTTAGAGAAAATATGGTCCAATAATGAAATCTAGTAAAATTGATTTACAACAACTTTACTCCTTATAAATTTTTCCATTTCACTAATATTAAGAGAGAAATTAAAGTTTTTATTTTTAGGATTAACGTAAATGTTTATAAACCAAAACGAATAACGTAAGCGTGTAAGCGCCCGAATACACCTTCTGTGGTCTCAAAGAGTGGTGCCTCCGTGTACTGATACTATTTTATATGTTTGGATGCTTGCGAGTGTGAACGCAATGGGGGAAACGACCACTGATTTTTATTTTTATTAATTGATTTTTGAGACCACCCTCCATTTACGTTCAAAGTAACGGTTTAAAGCGATAACGTAAACTTTAATAATAGTGATTCCTATATAATTATACTACACTGTGTAGTTTTTAGCATTCAAGAGAAAAAACAATGATTAGTTTTTTTTTACACATAATAAATTTTTTAATAATTCTATACGGAAACTTGCATGATTGAAAAAATTATAAAATTTTTGTATGAAAAATGTTTCTTTTTTTAAATCGAGTTCCGTAGCCAAATGATAATGACAAACTAAAAACTAACAGACCAGCATTGATAGTTGAGACAAACTTCTAAAGTAAAAAATAATTAAGGCGTTGGAGCAGTTATCAGTCCAAGTGGCCGCGCGGTCTAAGGCGTTATGTTTGCGCAGTATGTCTACTTGGAAACTGGGAGGTTATGGGTTCGAATCCCGACATCGGCAGTTTGTCAATTATTAAGAAAAAAAAAAGGTGCGGGTAATAGGGAATATGCATGAAAATTTTTTTTCACTTAAATTGAAGCATGTTTACTTGACAAATATCTAGGTAAAATTACTTTTTAAATAACTTTAAAAATAAGCGAGATATGAATGATTGAAATTCCCGATTAGACAAAGAGGGTGATAGCCCTCTTGATATGTTATGTGACGTCATATTACACTTTCAACATTTAAAATACATGTAAAACTCCGTTTTTAGTACTTTTGCAAGAAAGAGACAGATAATAATCTTTAAAAGCTTATAGCTTCCTTGATATTTGTCGGATTTTAATTTCGTTTTTAAATATTATTACAGTATTAACAGTATTTTCATATTCTGAAAATAAATGTGAAAGAAAATTTGCCTGCATATTCCCTATTGACTAAACTGTCGGCGTATGGACAAGAACGTAGTAACCGGCTATGCTTGAGAAGGATTCTGCAGTTTCCTTCACAAACTCCAGATGACTATCGGCATAGTTCCTATCATAGTCGGCTGCAGCCGCATATCCTACCAATTCCTAGTCTATACACAAAAATTCCTTCCACTCCACTCACATCCTCACATCCTTAGGCATCACAATGGACCTTATGGTCGAAGTGTAGTCCGTCTAAGACATCTTCTAGAACCAATCTATCTAGTATGAATGAACTATTGTATACTATAATAAAATTGACACTGAATTTTTAATTAAACATTGATATGATAAATTTAACTCATCCACCAGGAATCGAACTATGGATCTCTGTGATTTCTAACCCAACGTGCTCACTGTTACACCAAAGACTTTGACGAATGAATCAATCTTCTCGCAAATAAACCAGAAACTTTGGAACAATGAGTACTACTTTTGTGGCCATGTGTAGGTACTAACAATAGGTCTAGTCTAGGTACCAGTTTTACATACTCTTTTTATCCAGGATGTTTGAATATGAACACATCTGGATATATTTAAAAGTTAATGGTTTAATAAAACTAATAGTTTAAATAATGTTCTACTGGTTCTACTGGTTCTATTTTCTATTTTCTATTTTCACATATTATTATTTAAAATAAAGTCAAGTATTATTTCATACACTCGTATGAGTACATCGTATTATAATTATATTTTAATTGTTAGAACAATCTATGTATATATTCTAAAAGTTATTTGTTTTAAGTTTTTTTGGACCTAGCGAAAACGATGGCGTTGGTTAAAATACGATACGATTAACGGTTTTCAAAGTATCAGACCCATAGTGCTAAAATTCCAAACTGAATGAATTGAGAAGCAAAAATTATGAAATCTGTTAATCGGACGTTAAAATAAACCTGATTTTCGTAATTTTTGGGTCAAAATTAGCTTAGAAAATGATTATTATTAAAATCGAGAACAAATATTTTCTTCATTTTTTTCCCCGAAAATTTTATGTCCCCGATTTCGATAAAAACTTCGTTTTAAGCTAATTTGAATATAGCGAAAACGGTGGTGTTCGTTAAAATACGATACGATTATCGGTTTACAAAATATCAGACCCATAGTGCCAAAATTCCAAACTAAATGAATTGAGAAGCAAAAATTATGAAATCTGTTAATCGGGCGTTAAAATGAACCTGATTTTTGTAGTGTTTGGGTCTAAATTACCCTAGAAAATGATTATTATTAAAATCGAGAATAAAAATTTTCTTAACTTTTTTCGCATTTTTTCCAAGGGGTACCCCTTAAAAAAATCGCTAAAATTGGAGGAAAATTTTATGTCCCCGATTTCGATAAAAACTTCGTTTTAAGCTAACCTGGACCTAATGAAAACGATGGCGTTGGTTAAAATACGATACGATTAACGGTTTTCAAAATATCAAACCCATAGTGCTAAAATTCCAAACACTACTTATGTGATAGACAGACTTCTGTCTATTTCACTTAAACGTGTCGTCAACACCTAGGCAGGAACGTCAGAAATATATACTGTGGGAAGGTAAGTCCTCTCTCCACTCTGTCTTCTAGCTTCTTTGGATATATTTAAAAATAGAACTTTTCCTATTTTTGAATAATTGGTGTTTTGTATCTTGACTTCCGGTACGTCCTTCAGCCTTGGCTCCGCATCCTTGACATAATGCACAAAACCACCAGTCCAAGGCATTATGTCTGCGCAGTATGCCTACTTGGAAACTGTGAGGTTATGGGTTCGAATCCCGATATCGGCAGTTTGCCAATTATTAAGAAAAAAAAGGGGCGGTTAATTGACTAAACTGTCGGCGTATGGACAAGAACAAAGTAACCCATGCTATGCTTAAGTAGGTTTTCTGCAGTTTCCTTCACGAACTCCAGAATAATATCGACATAGTTCCTATCATAGTCCGCTGCTGCCGCATATCCTATCAATTCCTAGTCTATACACAAAAGTTCCTTCCACTCCAATGACATCCTCTCATCCTTTGGCATCACAATGGACCATATGGTCGAAGTATAGCCCGTTCAGGGCATCCTCTAATATCTATTCGCGAAATCGAATTATTAAAATATTGAATATGTTATCCATCCACCTTGGTTATGCCGTCTTGAACAAATCATTCACATGTTCTCTTGATAGCAACATACGGATAGGTTACGAAACCCTAAGATGCAGCGTGTACAACACCCACTTGATCGGTTTGTTGTTGTTTTTGTGATATTCATGTTTAGAAAAATATGAAAAAACAAATTATTTCTTAATTTATTTACAACGCTTATACTGACTGCTTGCTACAACTCGTGTCATTTATTTTGTAATTGTTTTTATTTTCTTTTCAAAAGAGCACAACACATTGATGGAAAATTAAAATTTTTCATCGAAAAACAATTGCACGTATACACAAAATGAAAATAGAGTAAACAAGTGAAAAAAAACACAAATAATTGAGATAATTGCTTAAATACCCGGTATATACTAAATTTAAAAAGAAAAGTTTTAAACAAAAGTTGTTTATTTCTAAAAAAGGATCATTTTTTCTCTTTAAATTTGTGTTCTATCTCTGACGGTTCCAAAGATAAGCAGTTTTGCCCATTTTGAACAAACGCAAAATTTTAGCTCGTTATTTATTTTTGTTTTTGAGTTATTGTGTTCACAGACAGACGGACGGTCGGGCATGTGGAAATGAACTAATTAGATCATTTTATGATGATCTAAAACAAAAATTTGTTTCTACGATTTTTCAACCGTTTCAAAGTTGGAACTAAACTTAATATATCCTTGTATATATTA
The DNA here is from genome assembly GCA_963920215.1 of Nineta flava. Lineage (NCBI taxonomy): Eukaryota > Metazoa > Arthropoda > Insecta > Neuroptera > Chrysopidae > Nineta > Nineta flava. The sequence goes on from OY986045.1 coordinate 68,374,096, forward strand.
TATACCGTGTATTATGGTATTATATACCGATTTTGATGGCAAAAGTTCGATACGCAGGAGCTGCTTCAACAGTTTATAAATATATATATGTTACGGTAAATGTACACTCTTGGGAAATGTACACTTTTACCGTAAAATGTGTACATTTCCCAAAAAGTTAGGTATATGTGAACTGAATATAATGTATATGTACATTTCCCGGCAAATGTGTACTCTTGCCTTCACGTTTTGGTAAATGTATACTCTTACCTTCATGTTTTAAGAAAAGTTGGAAAATTTTTGCACGATTACGATAAAAATATGCAAAACTCCAACAGAGAGAGCTAAAACATGATGAAATTAGATGATAAAATATATACCCAACCCAACCAGGAATAACCCAACTCGACCCAAGCCAACCAGACCCAACCCAACTCGGCCCAAGCCAACCCGGCCAAACCCAACCAGACCCAACCCAACTCGGCTCAACCCAACCAGATCCAACCCAACTCGACCCATATCGATATCTCAATTTCGTATTTTGCGATTTCGTATTTTGTATGCTCACATTTACCAAAACGACATGGTCATTGTGAATTCAATGTACATTTCCCTTCTTTGAAATTGTAAATGTTAGTTGAATGCACATTACCCAAACGAGGAGGCAAATGTGCACATTTACCGGAAAATGTGTACATTTGCCTCAATATCTACTTTTATCGTAACATATATATATATATATATATATGCAATAAACATAGAGTAAACTAATGTAATCAGAGATGGATAAAATTAGCCCCGATTGAGCATATTTAAAATGGAAATAGTTAAATGCTGTTTTCGGGATATCTATCTGGATGAATTCAAATGACTCACCCTGTATATATTATATACAATAAACTAAGAATTATTAGTGTATTATATGGTATTAAATTTCATCGATAAGAGTGTAAAAATATTCTAATAAAGCGGGGAAACAAAAAAAAAAGAAACGACAAAACAATACGGGAATAAGAAACAACAGCATTTCAAAACTCCTTGTATGCAATATAATATGTTTGGTTTTATATAATGTATAAATGCATGAGTGAGTGAGTGCATGTTTAAAGATTGAATGAAACACGCAGCATATTATAGCGGTATAATCACGCTAATAACATGCTTTAGAATTAACAACAAAAATATACAACTGAACAATATATACAACCAAACAACAACATACCATACTTGAAACGAAACGAAAATTGAATTAAATTTATACGAAGGATGTAAATTTATTTTTATTTTTATATTTATGTTACACAGAATTGTAATTATAAATAATTTATAATTTATTTTTATATAATTAAGGTATTATTACACTTAAAGTTTAGTGTGTAGCTTTGTACACTCGGCCATAAAAGTTGATGTCATTTAAACAAATTTTATAGGTGATTTGGGCCTAATTCATTCAGTTTTCGAAACAAAAATTTCGAATAAGCATTTTTTCAAAAACCGGGAATCAATAAGGCACAAATCTTATACAATTTTAAAAAATGAGATCAACTTTTGTGGTCCATAGTAAAAACATGAACACAAAATTAACGTTTTCTCTCACAAAAGTCTAATAAAAAGGTTGTAAACAAAAGTTTCATGAAAATTAGACTAGTAATTTTGCGTGATGCTTGTATTAGCTTCGGCCCAAGTTTATTTTTGAATCAAAGTTGAATGAAATTCTGTATAAAAATACAGTCATATATATAAAACAATATAGGCAAAATCATTACACAACTGTATTGATTTAGGCCCGAGTATAAAAATATAGGCAAAATTATTACACATTGTATTGAATCTGTCCTACGAATATTTTCAGACTAAGGTCAAGCACCTTTTGTATAAAAATATAGTAATATTGTAATGAAAAATATAGGCGAAATTATTACATAATTGTATTGATTATGACCTAAGAAATTTTCATACCAAGTTTAATGACCTTTTGTATAAAAATATAGTAATCATTTATTGAAAAATATAGGCAAAATTATTACACAATTGTATTGAATTTGGTCTAAGAATATTTTCAGACCAAGGTTAATGACCTTTTGTATAAAAATTTAGTAATAATATATTGAATAAAAATAGAGGCGAAATTATTACACACTAGTATTGACTTTGTCCTAAGAACATTTCCAGACCAAGGTCAATGACCTTTTGTAGAAAAATACACAAATAATGTGTTGAATAAAAATATAGGCAAAATTATTACACAACTGTATTGATTTTGGCCCGAGCATAAAAATATAGGCAAAATTATTACACAATTGTATTGACTTTGGCCAAAGAATATTTTCGGACGAAGGTTAATGACGTTTATATAAAAATGTAGGCATATTGTTCAAATTTTTTGTTGAAGGATATGCCTTATTAAATTTGAGTATTATTTTATATACGTATCTCCCATACGTTTCGAGTATCGAGAAATATTTCGAGAGACATGATAATTATACTTTTAAAAGTTATAAAAATAACCAATTAGTTTTTAATTCTTATAAATTAAGTTAAAATTATTCCGATGAATTATCATCGAAAATTAAATCACATAAAAAATTCGCAGTACAACTTTTTATGATTTTTGACAAAATTCCGAAAAACTAAAACTGTTCGAATACAAACATAAATGGTTACGTCTATAAGAGTATGAAGCTTATAGAGTTCCTTCTCGAAATAAAGGTTAATAAACAAACACGAAATAAGTAAATAAAATTAATTGAATTGAAAGAACTTTTGTACGAATGTGTGGTTTTAATTTAAATGAAATTAAATTGAAACTGTTCTGTGTACCAGTAATAAAATTTTCAAGTTATATATATATATATATATATATATTTAACAATATATATATATATATATATATATATATATATATATATATATATATATATATATATAGATATATATATATATATATAGTACAAACACAAATACATTTACAAGAATCTAACAATAAACTAATAAAAAGCCTGAAATACAATCATTCGTCAGTATAAAATGTATTGGGTCTTTCAAACAGACAAGACTACCGGATGTTCTATTTAATCAAACACGTACTGTTAAATTTTTGTTACATTGTATATTAAAAATTTATATAAACAATACAATTAAATATCGCTGCTTTTGGGGTGCAGTGCATGATTTTAGCCCAATATTTTGATTTACATTTCAACAGAAAATAATTGATAAATTGTATAGATATATTAATAGCATAGCATATATTGACTGAGTTTTGTCCACTTTGTACTTAAAATGATGTATATGTATGAATTTGAATATATTGATAATTGTGAGTTAGTTTGTTAGGCCAGGAAATGGTTAGATTTGCCCATTTAAAAAAGTGTCATAAAAATGTCTTTTTTTGAACCCATTACCTGTACTATGTGTGCAATTCTCTAATACTAGTTACCCACACTGAAATTTTACCTAAACTATTTGTTGCATGAAAAAATGTTTCATACAAAAGTTGTTTGTTTTTATTAGACAAGCATTTATTATATTAAAATATTTTCTCTATCCCAAACCGTTTACAAGATATGATTTTATCGTAACCACGCAACACAGATTTATGAAATGCAAATTTTATAATCTTTCTCAATAAATGGGCAATCTAAAGCAAAAAGAATTTTTCAACTGGAACTTTCTAGTTTCTGAGATCGGGTGCATTCAAACATACATACTTTTCAGTTGAATACTATTAAGTATATCAAGATTAATTTATAACCTTTCAATATCGTTAGATATACTCATTATAATTTCTTACTGTTGTGTGTGTATGTACAAACTATTTAACATTTTTATGTAACATAGATGAAAAGAACTATACTCCTTCTAGCAATTAATGTGTATAATATATCATTATAATATATGTTGTTTTCGGTGGCTGAATTTTTACTTATCTGTGTTAAATTATTGAAACAATGTACATTGTTGTCATATATTGTTCATATACAATAATACAATTAGTTTGAAATTTTACAATAACCAATGGATATTATTATGTATTAATTTGCAACCAGTATAATTTTATTGAAAGACCCTATAGAGATGTAAGTAACCACATACAATTGTATCTCAATTTTCTACCCCCTTTGTTCATTCATATATATATATATATATAAATTTGTACAGAAGTTGGCAACTAACAATACATGGAAAAACCGATTTGGTATTACGTTTATTTTTTTATTTTATAAAAATATATATTTCTTTTTTATTTTTATTTCGTATATGTACCGGGAATCGACAGATCATGATCAGAAGCGTAGTGATAATTCAGTCTTTGTGACAGATTGCTTTTGTATACAATCGACGGCATGAGTATCTGTTAGATGATAGCACACGTCACACTATATCGCCAGAAATCGTATGCCATGCACCACAATATAGTTAGCAAATATCTAGGTAGAGATTTTTTTTTATAGCGCATGTTGATAAAACTCTCTCTGTGTAGCCAATAGAATTTATGCAGTAGCGTAATTTCGCTCATTTCTTATATTACGATAATAAGGATTTTTGCCAAAATGTGGGAGACGCGAAACTCGTCAGACTGAAGTAGAAGGGGCAGCAAAATGGGCCATAAGATTGACGTGCAATACTTTATATACCCCAAGATATCTATGACGATTTGTAGTCAGTAATTAGACTGGCGAACACAACCTAGACATTTAGCCTCCTGCTTACGTTTTAAACGTTTTTAAACTGATAAACGTTTTCAGTGCCAAAAGTCGTGGGTTCGATTCCCATCCTAGATGTGTATGCTTTTAAAATCAAGCATTTGATGTCAAAGATTGTTATCAATGTTCAGACATATTACTTACATATGCCAAACTAAGTAAACGCTTGTCACTTCCATTGGTATAATATAACCGAAAGACAAACATACTAACCATGGATATAAATAGAGGCTTGTCTACAAAAAATAATTAAAAAAATAATTTTAAATATAAATTCAAAAATTGAAAAAGAGAATACAACCATTAGGAGTTGAATTTTAGACTTACGTTTATTCGAGAGACGGGTGGTTGCGTTGACAAATATTCTTGTCTATATGATTAGTTTCAAATATAATTTCTACAGATATATTTCGTATTTTTTCCCACAAATTTCCAATTGGTAAACACTGCAGACACATACATAAAACATATATTTATGTTGGAAAAAGGGTTTATATAGAAATATGTTGTAATAAATTATTATACACCGAATATGCAGTCCAAGCAAAATGATAATGATGAGAAATTCTATATCTAGTTAGAAAACCTTTTAATTTATTTCGAGTTTGACGCTACTGGAATTTTCTCTACATATATATATATATATATATATATATATATATATATATATATATATATATATATATATATATATGAACGCTAACCACATACATATTCAGAGTTACGTTATTTAGTGCTAGAAATGAAACAGTCATTGTGGTTTAGAGTCAAATGTTTTAAAGTCTGTTATACACTCACAATCCTGTTTTCTTCTGAAGATTCCATTTTGTCCGTTTTCTTGGGTTTAATACATGTTTTTCTCAACACTGGTATTCTCTATCGTGACGGGAGAACGATGAGCTGAGGAAAGAATAAGACTATCGACTTTCCTGTAAGACTCATTCATTGTTATACGGACGATTCAAACTTTCTGAAAAGGCTCGATTATCCGATTAGGGTCGGTCACTATCCAACTGTTTTTCAATCAGGAGTCTTTGTCCATTGTTTTGTTGCAAATTTAGTAGAAGTAAGGAGCTGGGACAGCCAAATTCGAAGCCATTGTTGGTCACCATTCAATACAGTTTTTTTTTCTTTAGAATAAGTTTTTTTTGTATCCAACTATTCTCTGGTTTTTCTTTAGTAAATGGTGGGGGAAAAGTCTGTAGTGTACTTGCTCCTAAATGTCAATTTACTTTCATATTTAGATACCTTTGCGTATACACTACATGTTCCCTGAGTTACTAGGGTAACTACTTACAAACTAGATATTCATTCCTTATTTATTCGGCAAAATAAACGTTTGGTTTCAATTCCAAAATATTGTCTTTTTTTAAATTATTTCTAGAATAGTTTTCAGATAACATGGAACCTCCTCTCCTTAAATGCTCGGGGCCTCGGACACCAAAAATAAAAAAAGCAATATGTACACCAAAGTCTACATTTCCTACGTACACTCACGTTCATAAATATTGAACCAGTTGAAACATTCTAAGTGTTACTGTATGTAATATTATACATATATTTAGTAATATATACGAGCTTAGAATGTGACTTACTAGTTCAGTTTTTATGAACGGGAGTGTACATAAATTCATTGTAGAAATTATCCAGAATGAGAGTGGCGTATTTGTCTTAGCGCCATGCAAAGACCAATGAAATGACAATGTCTGGTTCAATCTCACAAGGGCAGTCTGGTCGATAGGTAAACGTCAACCTTATGTATGGAATTTTAACTACAGATCCAGGAAGAATCTATACTTTATTGAAGTAGTATTGCGACATCTCCATTTTCATCTTTACAAGGATCTCAAACAAGAAAAATGGGAAGTAGACGAATCGTTTGCAGATTTCTGATCAAGCTTGATTACAGGTTGAGGAATAACACACCGACATGATTGAGGGCTGATTCTTATCTTACAAATAGTAGTTTTGAAGAAACGATCGAAGGATACCTATACCAAGTTACCAAGAACCGGGAAACTTTGGTGTATGAATTAACTGTAACGTAACTGGTTATAGCTCTTTCTACATGCATTAGTGGCTATAATAATTGACAATAGCTTCAAAACTGTAAATAAGTGGCAACTTATGCTAACTACCATTAATCTAAGATTAGGTAAAATACCCTCATAACCATGAGAACTAGTTTCAATGAAACTCTTAAAATGCTAACTTTTCTGAAGCTAATCAAATGTCAGTTGACTTTCGCCTCTCAGAAAGACTTCACAGAGAAGGGTCATTGACACTTTCCCCTTAGGATTTCTCTGACGTTTTTTTATCTCGTTAATATGACATGGAAAAAGAATGAGTCTTAATAATTGTTCATGGGCCAAATGTGTATCCTGCTGATTTCATAACCGTAACAGGAACAGAACATGAAGTAAGTCTATATATATATATATATATATATATATATATATAAATATATATATATATATATATATATAGTTAATATATATGTGTACGATGTTGGTGTGGTACATTTATTTATTATTTCCTGTTTTTTTTTTTTTTTTTTTTTATATTTTATTATCGGTAAAAAGGACGACTGATTGATTGACTTGTTCACTTTGAACACATCATTGTTTTTCAAATTTATTAGTTTAGGTATCAAGAGAGAGTGTCATTGCATTAGTATGAAGTTTCAATTTTCAAATCATATTATATTTACGATATAGTTTATATATATATATATATATATATATATATATATATATATATATATATATATATATATATATTTATATATATATATATGTGTGTGTGTGTGTGTATTATATAAACAAGGTGGCGCAAAAGTTTTTTCCAATTATTTACGAATGTTTTGCCGAGGAAGGAAGGCATTTCTGGGCATTATCCCCTGGAATGACACACAGACGCTTTACATTTATAACCCCCTTCCTTTAGCGTCGGGGATGAAAAACTAATATATGGGCTATTCATTTGGTGTTAGAAAAAATTCTTCGGATAAAAGTTGCTCATCTATACTATTATAATATTATAAAGAGGAAAGATTTGATTGTTTGTTTGCATTGAATAGGATCCGAAACTACTGGACCGATTAAAAAAACTCTTTCACCGTTGGGAAGCTACACTATCCCCGGGTGGCATAGGCTATATTATATTTTCAAAAAAATTTGGGAAACTCTAATAATGTAACCGAGATGTAAAAAGGTGGAGGTTCTGGGAAGCCAAATAAAATTTTAATTCTGATAGTGGAAGTGCCGGTAAAAATTAATTGAAAGTTGAATAATTCAGTAGTACGCTATCGACACCAAAAGTGCCGGAGCAAATCTTGTAGTTCCACAGGCAACACCGGGGAATTCAGCTAGTCATAAATGAAGTAACAATTTGTATTCGAAACTTTTTCCCCAGAAGCAAATCAAATTGTGTGGCCTATTTTATACACAGTATAAAATGCTAAATGCTAATAAATATTATGCTATTTAGTTAGTTACCATTACAATTTAAGTAATAATACAATTCTGTGCTTTGTCTTATGTATATTTATTAGTTTTAAAGAGTAGCGGCTGGTTTGTTGGTTTTGTAGCCACCAAAAACATAAACCTGCATATATTAAAAACATTATAATATATATATATATATATATATATATACCTGAACTCTTGTAATTTTATATTAGAATAAAGGTACGGATGCTGTATTCATAGTCCGGTAACGGAAGCCTTTGTCATCCGTTTTGAATCACAAATATTTTTAAAATAAAATTATTGTATTAACAAAATTATTAAAACAACAATGGTTTACAAATATACCAACTTGTATGACAACATTTGTATATACAATACAAGTTGTCGCTTAATAAAACAGGTTTAATTTTTTGCAACCAACTATAAATTCATCCAATTAAACTTCAAATTTTGGCCCAATTCCTAGAACAATTATTTGTATTTTATAAATACGTATTTCGACTACAAGGTAGTCATCATCAGTATGAATTAGCTAATCGTAATTATCTCTGGGTTATGGAGATATGTTGCTCGTTGCTAATTTGGTGCGTGTCTCACAATAATTTTAAACAAGTTTTATCTTTTATATGATTTGTCTGTGGTAGTACCGGAAGGATTATTTGAGTTGACTGACCAATTAAGGGATTAAGTGTGTGCGACGACTTAATTCGATTATCAATTTTATTGGTACTCATATTTAACATTCCTGAATTCATACACCAGATGTCGAACTCTGGACCGCTAGAATTCTAGCCGTTACACCACGGATGATACTGATGATTTATTATTATTTATTATTATTTTAGTATACCCAAAATAATAATATGTTCGAATAATAAGTTAATAATACTGACAATGATATGAACAAGTTGACTCATTCATCAGTATCATCCGTGGAGTAACGGTAGCACAGTGTACTCAAAATCCAGCAGTCTAGGGTTCGATACCTGGTGGATAAGATATTTTTTTCATATCAATATTTAATTAAACTTATTTACGTTTATAATAATAAATTTTCCGCCTAGATTAACTTAATTTCATATTTATTATAATTTCTTTCTCTGAGAAAATTCGCTTAGTCTATGTGTAGTTCCTCGAATTTTTTATTTTAGATTCCCCTAGCATTTATATATTAGTTGTGAATAAAACTTTTTTCAAAAATTTAATAAGTCTTTTTGTTTATACTGGCTGGTTGACTAAATGATTTTAATAAGACAACGCCCCCGCCAATATAGTTAGAAAATTTTATTGGCACAATGTAAAACTGTTGATTTAAGACAATTGTGTACGTAATTTAAAACCGTAGAATAACCAACCTTCTAAGAGACCCGTTTCAAAACAGCAATATTATTAATTCATCCTGTATATATCCATATATTGTTGTAAAAGGTATGGCGGTTAAATCTCTCACGTTAATTTGAATATTTGTTGACAAACAAATCAACCGTAATTTGTAACAAAATCTTGATTGAGACGTACCTACCAGATCTATCATAAACAATAGCCTATAAATTATTAAAATATGTTTGTGTTATATTCAAATTAACCAACACTAATGATGTAGAATGATCGAGAATATGTAAGCATGCATGCATACAGGATGTTTCGGAAAATTGGGCAAGCAAATTTAATAGAAGATATATCACCAGTCCAAGTAGCCGAGCGGTCTAAGGCGTTATGTCTGCGTAGTATGCATACTTGGAAACTGGGCGATTATGGGTTCGAATCCCGACATCGACAGTTTGTCAATTATATAAAAAAAAGGGGTGGATAATTGACTAAACTGTCGGCGTATGGACAAGAACGAAGAAACCGGCTATGCTTGAGAAGGTTTTCTGAAGTTTCCTTCACAAATTCCAGATGAATATCGGTATAGTTCCTATCATAGAGCGCTTCAGCCGCATATCCTACCAATTCCTAGTCTATACACAAAAATTCAATCCACTACACTCACATCCTCACATCCTTAGGCATGACAATGGACCTTATGGTCGAAGTGTAGCCCGTCCAGGGCAGCCTCTACAATCTATCTATCTATCTACTTATTTACCACATCAAACTAATAAAAATCTGATAAAACCGTCAGTTTGGCAACATAGGAAGGCCATATGTCATATCTCAAAATGGTGGCTTTAGTGAGGCTACATTTAGACAGTTTCATTAACAAAATGATAATTTTATGTTTATTTATTGACGTTATCCTAGTATGCGTACGTAACTATCACAGTTGAGCCAGTCTACTCTCTTTCTAAATATATATCAAATATAATGCGATATGGCGCAGACTATATAGGATTTTGGTGTCAAAAAAAAACTATTTCCATAAAAACCATTGTATTTCAAGAAAGTCCGAGTCCGAAACCACTTAATAGATTTTTTTGAAGGACTCTGTATATTTCATTATCATACTAAAACAAAAAGTGAAAACTGACCCTTAAAACCAACTTTTAACAAACCGAAAATTTCATCCATAAACATGAAAATTGTTTTCGTTCAATGTAGTAAATACAACATCTAAAACAATGAGTTTCAAAACTTGTATACATATTTTTCAAAATTATTTCGTAAAAATGTATCCTTTGGTATAGAGTGGAATGTAACAATCATTAACTATTTGGTCCTTCGACCCGGATATTTAAATAAAATAGTATTTATTAATTTCTACAAAAATTATTTTTGGTTTAATAGCTGTGGAAAGAGCCAATGAACTGTCAATGATGTAAATTCATGTAAATTTTGGTAGAACTCCATCTTATTTTCCTCGATTCAAATACATTCACTTGAAGCTGTGTCTATTCATGCGCTGAAGACTGTCCATAAGGGTACTGTTTGAATCTCATTCGTCAAGGTAAAAGTGGTTAGACAATTTTAAAAGAAATGTACTGTGAATGAACCATCCCTCAACTTTGAACAATATTGTAAACATAAAATTTGTTTACAATGAAAACAGACACATAAATTCAACTCTTAATAAACATATCGAAGAGCTTGAGCTTGTTGTACTGAAGACTTTGCTGTATATATATATATGCTAAAGAATAATGAATTGTGTTGTGCTGGTTGTATAACAACAGTTTGGTTCTTCAACAAGCAGAAATGTAATGGACAGTTGTTATGTTTCCTGTAACCATTTCCTTTGTACTTTATGTTTTAAGATTGTTAACAACAATAAATAATATATACCTAGTGCTTGCTTGCTATTGCTATTTTAGTCTGATGAAGATATATTATAACATTCTGTTTAGTAGTAGATAATGTTCCTGGTGAAATTTGATGATGACTATTATTATTGCTGTTGTTGCTGTTGTGTTTGTATGTGCAACATGTTTACTAATAAGTAACAACACTCAACGCAAATTCATTCAAATTCCGTTCGTAGAAACATTTTACAAATAAAACTTTATCTTTATTGAATACAAAATATACCAGGTGTGAATAATATATTTTGTAAAACAAGTATTTTGACAGTTAAAGGCTGACGTTATTTTTTTCATTGTATTTAATTATCCGGCTCGAAGGACCAAATAGAATTTTGAAATGTTACTTTATGACACTTTTGAAAATATGTAAGGGAAATTTTTGGAGGTTCACTGACATATATAGACCTTATATTTAACACCTTTATCTTCAGGATGTACTTTACCCTTCTATTCCTTTTATCTTCTTCAAATTAATTACATAGACTTTGAATTTAGGAACCGATTTTGTAGAAACGTACAATTGACTGATGATTGACTACCAGGTATATATTTACAATAAAACCTCTTTTTAAAGCTATGATGTATTTGTCATTTTTGTGTAAAAAATTTGTATCCAGTAAAAAGAAATAGTGTCTAAAAGTAATTTATTTGGAATAATCTGCATTTATACTAGAAATAAGATTAAACTAAATGGGTTCTTTGAAAGGTTTTACTGTATATATCAATGTTTACATATGGAGTTGTTATAACTATAAATACCTTCTTTGACGTACTTTTAAAGTTTATTTCTATACCTTTTGGCATGAATTTCAAATTATGAAAGTTTTATTACTTCAACAATAATAGTTAATTATTACAATAATATTGTTTTTGATATTCAAGAAACTTACATTAGAAAAATAAAATTAATTATTTAGTTTTATTAAATAACTAGCCGTGGGCCCGATAGGATTTACCATCGTCAACTCTCTCATGAACCATCCGACCTTGCTCAAATGTAAAAAGCCAAAATACCAACTTTTACGTTTCTAACTTAAAAAATGACGCACTTCCCATACTAGGTGATGACTTTCCCAAAACGCTAATACAAATTTTATTTAGAAACAGAGGCTTAAACACCAATTTCCACGTTAGTAACTTCTAAAATAGCTCATTGCCCCAGGCGGGGAGGAAATATCCATCTTTGAAACCGTCAGAGATAGAACAAAAATTAAATGAAGGAAAATGTCCATTTTTTAAAAATAAACAACTTTTGTTTCAATTTCGAAACTACAATTTACTAATTAATATTAATATAAAAATAGTAACTCAACTGGCAGGGTTCGAACCTTAGACCTCTGGGTATCACGTCTAGCGTGCTAACCGTTGTACCACAGATGATTCGTTGAGTCGATTGTTTCATATCAATGACTTTGAAGTAAACTTTTAATTTATTTACTATACCTCTGTTAATTTCCAGTACGGTAAAGAAGACGCAAGTCAGGATGTACAAGCATATCCACCAGCGATCGACCCACCCCTGAACGTCTGTCTGAATTTTTCTACAGGTTTTATCTAGTATTTATATAATTATAGAGGTTTTGTTGGTAGGTATATAATTTATAGAGAATAATTTGTAGGCGTTGTTGTATTGCCAGTCAGTGAGAGAGTGCTTGCGTTTGCGTTTCCAGGTTGTTTTTGCTTGTTTCAACTTGAGTAGGGGGTGGTGGTAGGTAGCGGTAGCACATCTATTTATAGATAATACCCACATAATTATATTATTTATGAAAATAATATTTAGTTAAAAACTTTTACAGCTCTGGTTCGGTTCAACCAGACATTCGTTTCGTTGTTCGCTGTTTATATACTAAATTATAAGAAAATTTTAATAATTGTAATAAATTAACATATTATAAAATTATGTATATTTAACTGGAATATAGTAAAATCCAACTGTCTATTTAAATAGATAGACAGATAAATCGTGGGGTAAGAAAAGTATTGCACTTCGATTTTATGGTCCATTGTACTTCCCTCTTCTACTGCGGTGTGACGAGGTTAGCTTCACCCATATCTTTTCAAGAACCAGGAGTTTGCTTATCCTGAAGATTCCTATATTCGGAGTGAGATGCACCGAATATATTGTATCTGATGTAATCGAGATTTTCGTAGTTAATGATGACGTGGCTGGATGTTTCTCCCTCCTCGCTATTGTGGAGTCCTATTGTGGGTAGGTGCTTTCGTAGATGATACTAGGGTATCTGCTTTTTCGTTTCCTTCGATACCACTGTGACCTGGTATCAAGATCAGTTTAACATTATTCGGTTTTGCCAGCTCCTGTAGTTCTGGGAATGTGTTCGACCGAGAGAATGTATTCGTTCTAGTTTATGCCAGAAGCCCTATGCCAGTTCTCCCAGCACAAACCAGTATGTGGTAGACTTCTGCCAGGAAGACGATTGCATATTTTTCCAAATTGAGACTAAAACTGTCTACTTTCGACTAATATTAGTAGCAGCTCTTGTTAGGGCACTCTACTTGGAACTGGAAGGTTGTGCATTCAAAGCCCGACATTGGCAGTTTGTCAATTATAATAAATGGGGGCAAATAATGGACTAAAACTGCCGAAATTCATATGCTTGTAGTTTTGAACAGATTGGGCCGATTAAATATTCTACATATGGGGAATTTCTATGTGGTAAAATCTAGGTTAGTGAAGACACGGGCAACGAATAACATTCATAAGTTCCCGCAGTGCTACGGTACATTGAATACAAACCTTCACCACTAGTTGGATAAGTATGTACTAGAATTAAGCATCCCCTGTCTAATGTCGAATATCTCTCCTGTTACCCGGTAGCACATATGTTTACAAAAGTTTTAAATAGTCTCATCATCATAGTATGTGTATATATATATATATATATATATGCATGTGTACCTACTAAAAATAATGAAACCAAAGTAAAATATTTAAATATTTTAAAATTATATTTTGTGTGTTTGAAACCTTTCATATGCGATTCCCCTTAGGTAGATACAAAAGTATCTATTTATCATGATACAGTTTAATTTTGTTGAATATTCGATGTTCTTTCATATCTGAATATGCCCAGACAATTTCCTATACAAAAAAAATCTTGAAACACTATTTGATTTCCGCAGTAGAACACGCTACAGTTCCGCCCGAAAACATCTATACAACTCCAACCATACAACATAGGGGTCATTTTTAAAGTAAATTTTTAAGTAAGAATTCAATAATTAAGCTAGTTCGATTAATATAAAACTTTTTTGTTAACTGAATTCTTCAAATAGAGATGAAAATTCATGATTTTAATTTAGCTTATACATTAATAATTGTTACTTATTTCATGAAATAAAGTAATGAAATGACTTCGTTATTTTCGATCCAAATGATTTAATTGACAACAGCGCTCTGTCATTTTTTGAAGAGTGTATAAGATCTATAAAAAATGTCATATTTTAAAGCATTAATCAAAGAATTTAGAGGGTGAAATATTTTCAAATTTTGAGCATCAATCAAATAATTACAAAACTGATTTTCAAATCTAAAAGTTGGAAAATTTGTTTTCCATAGAAGTTTTTCCGCAGAAATCGTTTATTCTGGAAAATTTTCACAATATATTTTCATTTGTAATCATTTAAAGCTATATTTAGAATTGTAAAAAAAAGCTACATAGAATTGTTTTTGTAATTTGATCGTAGATTTTATGGTTTGTTATTTGTGTTTATTTTTCAACAGGTTTCCACATATCATATAATTAAAATTGTTTGTATATATAATTTTTCAGAATGTTATTAAATAATTTATTTATATTTCATGGTTGTTACAAATATTTATTAAAAATAATTACATAATTTTTATAATAATTAAATAGAGTAAAATATTTAAAAAAATAAAAAAATAACAATTAACTATATTTTCTACTTGTTTTAATTTTAATTGAATATTTGCATTTGATTACTAAAGTTATTAATTCTATTTTAATTTTTCTTACTCAGATGTATATCACACTTATACAGTGTGTTCATTTAAAGAGTTTCCACCTAAATATTTTTTGATAAATGCATTTGAAAAAAAAAACGATTCAAAGTTTTAGAGTTTAGGCTCGTTATCTCTTTTCGTTTTTGAGTTATCGGGTTCATAGATAGACACAGACGGACGGACATGAGGAAATGGCCGAATTAGGCCATTTTATGAATTCCGTTATTGCATTTTGGTCAAGGATGAATATTTTCAAGCGTTACAAAGTCGGGACTAAACTTAATATACCCTTGTATATTTACAAGTATACTGGGTATTAAAAGAAACTTGATAAATGTCAATTCCAAAAAGAATTATTGAAATTAAAAATCGTGAATGTATTTTTGTACCACCCTGTACATACTGCTAGACATTACCTCGACATTTCTTTCGATTTGTACCCAATATCTTTTTTTATTTTAATATAAAATATATTAAATTCTATATTTGTATAAAATCTTGCGTACATCTTGATTACTGATTATTCAAAATTACCATCCAGAACACGTTCTCACCCACCTGAAGGAAAAAAAAACAAAACGTTTCAATAAAACGTCCTCCATTGAATACGAATAACATCATCAACTTCTCAATATTCTCATATCAATTAGTATAATTTTAAGATAAACTAGTTTCGATAAAAACAGAAAAGAAAATATAATATTATTAAAGACGTTCATGTGTTAGAAATAGTACATGCGTAAAAATTCTACCAAATTCCACAATAAAGTTTATTATTTTATTTAAATGTCCCAAGCTATTCAACTCTGCCAAAGAATGATGAGAATTGTCTGTATTGATTGCCTAAAATTTGCTTCTCAACAAGTAAAATGTAATCCACAGTTATTGTTATGTTTCTGTGTTGTAAGACATTTCATGTTTTTGGTCCTTCGAGCCGGATATTTAAGTAAAAAGGCAAAAACTATCGTGTTTTATTAATTTCTACAAAACATTTTGGGTTTAATAGTTGTTGAAAGAGTCTATAAGTTTAAGGAAAGACACTTATATTATCTTTTAACAAACTTCGAGCTTTCTTGAAGGTTTTGAAACTTTTAAAAACATGTTCATTACTGCTGTACAAATCTCCAAGAATTTATATTGCATTCATGTTATCGTTTTACGCTATAAATAGTCTACAATTAAAATTCAAGTATCCTTAAGGGTAACAAAACTTTAAGATAATATACGTTATGATAAAAGCCATAATCACATATTTTCGGCGTCAGCGGCTGTTCTTTTTTTGTCTATTTTACTTTTATATCATCTAAATAAAATTATTATTTTTATCTTTTTATATAAAGCTCTCCCGGTGTTTTGTTGTAGCATCTCATAAAACGAGAATATTTTGCAAAACATAAAATGTTGTGACGTAATGTAATGCTTTTTTTTTGGAGAATGTTTGTCTCGAATTTTTGTTCTGTTAGTTAAAATATTTTTAAACGATCACATTTAAATGAATATGCTTTTAAAACAGTAATTATTTTAATGCGTTTTGTATATATTTTTGCATGGAAATTATAAAATTAAAGTTGGAAAGTTGTTATGGTAATTTAATTTATACGAGACGAGAAAAGCTTTTTAATATAATTATCAGAGATCAGATAAATGATTGTATAGCCGTCCAACGAACTTAATTGACTTTGACCGATTTAGGATATTATTTTATTTCAAAAGTTTTTGATTGTAATGAATCAAAAAGTGTTTCGTAAAGGTTTTTTTTCTCGAAATTTTAATATATTTCATGTCATTTAACAAAAACTCAGGGAAATTTTCGGTTATATGTTTTCCATATCTTATAGCTGACTGAAAAATTATGGCGATATATCTATCGATAAATATATTTCAACAAGTTTTGCAACATAGATAATTTCCATACAAACTTACCATGGAAACTAATATAATTATAAATAAATTTATACAATTTAATTGTTTTGGACTAAATTCTAATTTATGAATGAAAATTACATCAATTAATATTTGCTAAAAAATATTATACAAATAGGGTTGCCAGTCATCACATGTCTTGTGGTGACCAGTGGGGGTTTTTGTAGGTTATTCCGGTAGGCTATAATGTTTATTGGATACAATCGAAAAATGGAAGATACGAATGATGCTCTAGAATAATATATTCTGTATATATAGGAATTGGAGTAACAAGTTGTATTTTACATGTGATACTGACACAAGCGATTTATATATATATATATATATATATATATATATATACACGCGATTATACATTATTGCAAATGTATTAATTGGTACCAATGCTTGATTGTTGCAATCAACAATTGGAATTGTTAAAATTCATCTTAAAGGTTTAATTACAAAAACTTACAAGAAGCGCGTATACAGATTAGCCCAAAAACGTTATAATATTGATTAATAGATTCAAGGACGTCTATATGGAATACGATTGTCCTTATCATACTTGTGTCTTTTTAACTGTACTGGAAGTTGTCCTAGGTATAGTATGCTAATCCCAAATTGGGATTGGAGTCTCTATAAAATATGAATAATTGTCAACCCTACTTTTACAAATAAATTGTTTCAAGTCCAATTAAATTGCATATAAAATAGTTTCGAACAGTGAGATTGGTATTAAATTCATTTTAACGTATTGAAGGAAATGAATGTACAAAATTGAACGAACGTAATACATAAGCAATCAGTTTTCAGAGATAGAGTAACTACGTCATAGTGTAGGTATTTACGTATGTATGGATGTATGTGTGTATGTATGTATGTATGTATGTACTATGGTAATAAATTGATTTGTAAATGTTGCAATGATTCCATTATTAAAACATGCATCACGTATTTTAGTTGGATTTAATAATGATGGTGTCGTTTTTCGGGGGTGGGGGGTTTATTTGTTGGTTCGTTGGTAAATTATCGAGGGGATACAACACATTTGGTTGGCGTTATATTATTATTATGTGTATGTCTATGTATTTGATATTCATATGATCATCTGTGAAAATAATTAACAGGCTTATGTCGAAAATTTATTAGCGTAATAAAATTTATTTGTGTGTGAATATTATTTGCGGCTGTTAATCCTTCATGCGGTTGGTCATACTTCATATAAATTTTGTTTTAAACTCATTTAAAATATCCTGTATATTGTGTCCTGGATATCTTAATTCCCATGACCCAATAATGTATTGGCTACCCTGTATTGGGAAGTAATGGCAATCGATTCGAAAATTGAAATCAAAATTTCCACGGTCCCCAGCGTCTATTAGATAGATAGATTGTAGAGGCTACCCTGGGCGGGCTATACTTCGACGAATAAGGTTCATTGTGATGCCTAAGGATGTGAGTGGAGTGGTAGGAATTTTTGTGTATAGACTCGGAATTGCTAGGATATGCGGCTGCAGCCGAGTCTGATAGGAACTATGCCGATATTCATCTGGAGTTCGTGAAGGAAACTGCAGACAACCTTCTCAAGCATAGCCGGTTACTTCGTTCAATGTCCATACGCCGACTGTTTAGTCAATTAACCACCCCCTTTTTTTTTCTTTACAATTGACAAACGGCCGATGTCGGGATTCGAACCCATAACCTCCCAGTT
This sequence comes from Nineta flava, assembly GCA_963920215.1. NCBI lineage: Eukaryota > Metazoa > Arthropoda > Insecta > Neuroptera > Chrysopidae > Nineta > Nineta flava. Next base: position 68,393,091 of record OY986045.1, read on the forward strand.
TCCAAGTAGGTATACTGCGCAGACATAACGCCTATTAACATCAAAGAGTCTATTAACATCATTTTTGGAATCCAAGTGAAAGTTTTTGTAATTCTATTTTGTTGCCATTTATAAAAGTGTACCTACCCTTTATAAATATCCGATTTGCCAAGCATAGTATTTAATTATGAGATTTATAAACATTTAGAGTCATTAAAGATAATGCTAGCGAAGATAATGCGAGCAAAGTAAATTTTCAGAACGATATTCCCAGAAACGTTTTAAACACATTTGTGTTCCGCCATATTTGTGACCATAATCTTGAAACATCTTGTAAAAACTATCAGTTATATAAATGTATGTACATTATAGAACATGATATATAATGCCGAATTTAATTCCCATAAAACCATAGAAACCAATATTATTATTATGTCAGAGATTTTCTTGGAAATTCAATTAATATAATGTGCTTTTTATAAAAAATGAATAGATACCGTTTCTTAGAATGAAACTAAAATAATATGTTTTGAGAAAAAAAAATATAAACGCTTTCTTCTACGAAAAAAAAAACCCTATTTTATAAAAAATTGTCTTTTTTTTTCCCTGTAAACATCACTCTTTTTGAGATATTTGTAAAAGTAAATACTATCAAATAAATGAAACATTGAGAATGTTTTAAAATATTATAGCCCAAGAAATTAGTAAAGATAAATTATTTTAATATTTTTCGAATGTTTCTGAATACTGAGCGGTTGTTAAGATGAAGAAATATGTAATAAGTTTTTCTTACGGTTTCAAAGATAGTCAGTTTTGCACATTTTGCCCAAACATGGTCCGATTTTGCCGATTAACGAACATGACTTTACTTTTTTGTTCTAGAACAGAAAAAAAAATTTCAACTCGTTGTCTCTTTTCGTTCTTGAGTTATCGCGTCCACAGATAGACAGACAGGCGAACGGACATGCGGAAATGGCCGAATTAGGTCATTCTATGAACACCTATACCAAGTATTTATGTCAAGGATTAATATTTTCAAGCGTTACAAAGTCGGGTCTAAACTTAATATACCTTGTATATTTTTACATATACTGGGTATAAAAAAAACCTACATTACCGACATACTTTTTTAAATTGTCAGTTTAGTTCATTTTGGTTTGATTTTAGGAGCTTTTGAAGTGATTGAAACAATTATCCGCCAATTGAATATTGAATATTGGCATTTATCCGCCAATTTGAAGATTGATCTCAACGGACACGCGTACATACGTATAATGCCAAAACGAACGGCATATTCAAGAGTAATCTAAGCGTTCATAAGCCAAAACGAACGCTAGTAAAGTCCGGTTATAAGTATGAGCGCTGAAATCGTGTAAGCGTCCAAAACGAATACACTCGAATTTGAACGCTTGTTAATAAACGATTCAACTAAATACAGTTGCTCTTCAACTATAAATTTACATATCGATTAATGATCGACCATTAAAAAAGTATTTGCTGTTTCGATAGCATCATGCAATTGTTACATCAATAAAATTTTCAATTGAACGATGCAATTTACATTTTTTCGTTGTTGTTGTGAATATATTCGCAAATAACACTTGAGAGAGAATCATTTGAACAACTCAATAAAATCATATTCGATTTGATGTTTTTTTTTAATAGTTTTTTAAATGTATTTATTATTGCATCCAATTGTTTTTGTTTGTATACGTGATCGTTTGTGTGTTGGTTGTGTAATACTTTGATTGGTTATTTTATCGATTAACAAACAATACGATTTTATCATCATCAAATAATCATAATAATATTCATACGAGTTTAATTTTATTTTGTAAAATAGAAAAAAAAAAAACAAAAAACCTGTCGAAAAATTTAATTGGCAAAAGCATAGACTTTTTATACCTCGGTATGACTACACTGATGGAAGGAATTTATTTCCTCAAAAAAATATATGTTCTTCGACTTTGTTGAAAATATTGATCGCAGAAAAGATTTTTTGGTATAGGTGTTCATAAAATGTTCTAATTAATTCAATTCCACTTGGCAGTCCATCGATCAGTCTGTCCGTAGATACGAGAACTCAAAAACGGATAGAGATAGCAACCTGAAATTATGTGTTTGTGTTCTAGACTTAAAGAGTAACTTCGTGAAAAAAGGATCAAAATCGGACCGCGATTCCTTCCCATCAGTGGAAAGAATATCTATCTTTGCAAGGCGTAAGAGTCAATTGTTATTTTCCCGCCTCAGTTAGTTATTATTTTCCCGTGTTTTAAACTTCTATTTAACTTCACGTGGCCCGGATTGTAAATGTATGCATTTCTGATGACAATACAATAATGACACGGTACCATCTTGATAAACTTGTAGGATAGTAATATCTATTTAAATGTGTCTCTACGTGCTCTGGAGGTCACAATTTTAGTATGTCCGGAATGAAATGTAGTATGTAGCGTGAGTTTTTGATAAGTTCGTTAATAGGCAAAATGAATGAAGGGGCTTAGAGAGAATGAGAGAGAATTATAAAATCGTTCATTGCTCTTCTTAATATTAGTAAAATCTAAAAATTGAATTTACTGAACAAAAACATGCATCAAAATTATAGAATATCTCTCTTAATTCTAGAAAAATCGAAAAATGTAAGCGTAGTAAAGTTGTAGAAAATCAAGTTACAACTTTTCATAAATAACATATAGATAAATACAAGCAGATCTAAAGATTTAAAAACTTCTTATGCATTCTGGCTAAATATCGAATTGTGTTTCGTATTCTTAAATAAACAAAAATTCTAAAAGGTTCGCTAGTCCAGTGACCCTCTTGCGATGTACTCGGACATCAAACAGCGCGCATCGTTCGTTGAACATTGAAGAGACTGGTTGATGGTGTATTTTATGTTGAGAGTAAAATTTGTTTGAGTATGAGTCAATAATCAGTAGTAGTCAAATACAATCATCTATTTTGCATTTAAATTGTATAAAACAAATAAATATGCAGTTAGCTTACTTCCCATATATATATATACAGGTTGTCCCAGAACAACCTGGAACCCTTCGGTGAAGTTGTTCCTTAGGTCAAGACGAACTCATTTTACCATATAACATAGGTCCGGAAATGATTTGTTTATCCGCTAGCCGCCATTTTGTGTTTTTTGCTTTATACTTTATATCTACACAACGCGTTGTTCGATTGAATTGAAAATTGGGACGATTGTTGCTTTAGCATTGACCAATAATAGAAAAAAATTTTAATTTTCAAAAATGTATTTTTACAAAATGGCGGCTTTTAAAAAAATTCAAACTTACGTAAGTCAAAAACAAGCAGATTTATGAATTTTTTGAATTTTTCTAAAAGTAAACAGAAAAATTCAAACTTAAGTCAAAAACAAGCAGATTTATGAATTTTTTGAATTTTTCTAAAAGCCGCCATTTTGTAAAATACATTTTTGAAAATTCAAATTTTTTTCTATTATTGGTCTATGCTAAAGCAACAATCGTCCCAATTTTCAATTCAATCGGACAACGCGTTGTGTAGATATAAATTATAAAGCAAAAAACACAAAATGGCGGCTAGTGGATAAACAAATCATTTCCGGACCTATGTTATATGGTAAAATGAGTTCGTCTTGACCTAAGGCACAACTTCACCGAAGGATTCCAGGTTGTTCTGGGACAACCTGTATATATATATATTGATATAGAAAGATACACTAAAAATCAAAAGTTTAAAGTCTTTCAGAAATAGTTATATAGTTCAAACAGAAACAAACTATAATAAACGATTTTATTAGTGGTGATTTTACTACCTTTCTTGGAACAATTTTAGTACAGTTTTATCCAAAATGGCTGGGATTTGGGTGTGAGAAGTAAATCATCATTTTCAATAGGGTTCATGTAGCTGTACATATATAATAATTCATTGATTTGATGCATGTAATAAATATAAAATGAATTTAAAACAAACATCAATTAGATCTATATAGCAAGATTCGGAGAATTATATATTCGGCCAAACGGAGATGGAGATAGACCATGCCTTTATCGTCTGAAACACCCTGTATATATATATATATATATATATATATAAATATGTATGTTTGTGTGTATAACTAATTTAATTTTAAAATATTGTTTATATTATTATACTATCATTATTATTAATAAACTAAAACTAAAATCATATACAGAGTGTCCTGAAAGTCACAAATACAACTAAAGGTATGTATAGAAAATTGAATTCTGAGATGAAAAGTCCTTTACCATTTTTTAATCAGACTTACCGGTAATTAGTTATTAATTAAAATAAGTCACCAATTAGAGACGTCCAATAGAGGTGTGTGAGTGAGTGTTTGTAAGTGTGTGAGTGGCGAATGCATGTGTGTCTGTCGTAACCCAGTGCACGCCTCTGATTGGTTACTTATTTTAATTAATTACTAATTACCTGTCCGTCTGATTAAAAAATGGTATAGGACTTTTCGTCGCAGAATTCAATTTTCTATCCATAACTTTAGTTGTGTCTGTGAGATCCTGTACGGGACATCCTGTATATGTATAAAATATTTATTAATTAGATAATAATATTATAATGAATTCATGTCAAATATATGTGATTAGTAGTTATTTATTTAATATTAAATATTCTTATTTATTGAGTTTGATAATAAACATAAATATATACAATATAAATACAATATGTTTATCTAATTCTTTCTATTGGAAAATTACATTTTGCACGATATTATTCATAAATTTTATTAATTTTATCGATTATATATATATATATATATATATATATATATATATATATATATATATATATATATATATATATGTTTTTGAAAACATGCATACTATAGATTAGATTACCAAATAGTGGAAACGCAGGACAGCAATGCTAGGATATGGCATTACATATGGTATATAATAATATTACCACTGAACTGCGCTTCCATTTTGTCAAGCAAGTGATACTTTCTTGGTACGAAATTTGATAATAAAATATTTGTTTTCCATTAAAAAAAAAATATTTCTCTGCATCATTTTCCTGGGGTATATGTGGTCCAAGCAAAAGCCTAAAGCAAATAACAAGTCCAATGTTATCCACCAATTTGTATACCATGTTTGTATATTATGTCAATGACGGGATATATACGAGTTTATTCCTGACTTATATGGATATATATGGAAAAATAAAGGCAAAATATGGATTAAGAAAACAGAAATTTCGCTATCTTCGCCCTACGTATAAACATACACACAGACTCGCAAATGGCCAAAGATAGGGTTTTTGGTATCAAAGGATCTCAAACCGTATAGATTCGGTAAAATCTGAACATCGATTATTAAGTGACTGTGATCTTAAGCGTCACAATACAATACTAATATTAATTTCCATTAAGATTACGATGACATAGTATGAAATAACTATTGCATACTATATAGACAAACATGTCATTGAATTTTTAATTAAATATTGATATGAAAAAATAAACTCATCAAACAGGAATCAAACCTCGAGCCTCTGGATTTCTAGCAACAATGTGCTTACCGCTACACCAAAGATGATTCTGACGTACGAATCAATCTTCTCATATTATTAACAGTATTTCTTTGTTGCAAATATTAACTTATTATTCCATATGTTATTATTTGTGTATACTTAGGCGTCACAATACAATACTAATGTCAATTTCCATTAAGGTTAAATACGACATGGTATAAAAGAACTAGCGTATATTACTATTTAGACAAACATATCATAGAATTTATAAATTGATATGAAAAAATTATTTTCAGTATTAAAAACAATATTTCTGTATGTCGAGATAAAAAAGGGCCCCATTTGAATTCTCTAACAAAATAAATCCTTTCTACATAATCATTTTCGAACAAACGAACGAAGAAGCGTGCTTTCAAATAAATAACTTAATTAACATTTTCCTTTTTAAATAAAAAAAAAAAGAAGAAAATGTTAAAAGGAAATATCTTTTTATATTACATCATTATTACTATTATTATTATTATGATTATTATGATTATTATGATTATTATCATCAATATAAAAGTTCAAAAAAGTTTTCTTTTCTCGATGATGATAAATTAATATTATAAATATTATACCGATAATGAAGAGAGTAGTCGTCGGTCTTAGGTAGCTTCGTAACGATGTACATTCGAACTTCGTACAACAAGAAATTAACTTAATTTTACGTTAAAATATGCATATTCGAGAGAAAAAAAAAACCAACAACATCGGAACTCGGATGTAGAAAAAATGTATGGTGTATAAATAATATACGTCACATCCCACCTCTATATACAAACTTTAATTAAATATTGATATGTGAAAAATTCACACATTCACCAGGCCTTTGTACCTTTGAACCCTGCACCTTTGGATTTATAGCCCAGAATGCTTCTAACCGTTACACCACGGATGACTCTGAGGAATGATTCAATCTTTTTATTTAATAGTAACAGGCTAAATTTTTATCAGTAGCTTCCTTTCGACGAGAGACCCAACTTTTCTCTCGCGAAAATTCTCGATGATAGTGTCTAACGAAGCGCGTAAGAGAGTAACTTTTGTTTGCTTGACGATAGCAAAAATTTTATCAGCAACAGTTAATTTGTTAGTTAAATTGAGAGATAATGTAATAAAAACTTGTGTCCTACAAAATGGACGGCTTAACCGGTAAATAACGGGGTATACATAGTTATTAGTAACAAGCTGATTTTTATGTTGTTAATTAATAATGGTATATATAATTTGATGGCCACCTTGTTCTACAAATTAAGTGGTTCAATTTCCGCAGTCCTACGCTCTGAACATGCCAATGTAAAATTTTCATTTATAAATTAGAAAAATGTTTTCTTATTTCAATGACACACAACGTTTATACATATTTTAGGTCTCATTTCGTCAACCTTTAGTTCATAAAAGACTACTAATATTATTTTTATCGTGAATACACTCAATCGCGCCAAGTAATAACTATGTATACCCCGTTATTTGAACATATTGGGGTGGGAGTACCTGCTTGTCACACCATCCATTTTATAGGACTAAAGTTTTTTTGAAGTCTTTATTACATTATCTCTCAATTTAATTAATATATTAACTGTTACTGATAAAATATTTGCTATCGTCAAACAAACAAGATACTCTCTTACGCGCTTCGTTAGTCACTATCATCGAAAATTTTTGCTAGAGAAAAGTTGGGCGTCTCAATGACAATCTACGACAAAACATAACCACTCTTTTCCAATATTTCCTTGTAATATGGTGGTACATATGGATGTCAAAATGAACATATATTACATTATTTCTGTTGCTTTTTTCTTTTCTTAAAAAAAAGTAAACTCAAATCTGATAAAGTTTATGTCGTCATACAAATTAAATTATCCTGAAACTATGAAGTGTAACATAAGGAGAGAGAATAATGTTTGTATGGGAAAAAGAAAATTGTAAAACAAAAATTAAAAAACCATACATTTTAAAATATTCATTGAGGTTTAAAAAAAAAAAAAAAAAACAACGAGAAAAATTCTTCTTGTCATCATGGTAAATGTTTATGGTATAGAATGATCCATAAGTGATTATCACATATACAGAGAATAGTCAAGAGTCGATGGATTTAGAAATGAAACTGTTTTCCGCCTTAGATAGATAGATAGATACATTTCTGGGTTTAAAAAGTATTGCACTACAACCTTATGGTCCTTTCCATTGTGCTCCTCCTTGTATGTCAGCCCGACGAGATTCGCTTCTCACATATGCAGGCAATAGGTAGGAGCTTGCTAATCAGATTTTCCTAAAGGTTCATATATTCGGGGTGAGATGTATCGTGTAGTTGAATGACTTAAGTTTATTATGAATTTATCCAATTTTGTTTTAATGTGTACTAAGAAATAACAATTGTTTAGGCAGAATTTCAATGAGACACCATGTATGCAAATGTGAATAAAAAAGGGAAAAAAAGACCGGCATGTAAATGGTTTGTATGTAGTAAACAGAAAAGTGGTAAACGAAAAAAACTAAACTACATGACTAACTTGCAAAATAAGTTTTTTTTCTGTTGTACTACATAAAAAAAAAGTAACTTGTAGTGATTTTATTTTTTACATTATTTATGATATTAATTTAATAAAGTTTTAAAAAGAAAAAAATATAATATATATACATAAGAAGAGAACAAGTTTATTTATATTATGATGACTACGTCATCGTGACACCGTCATACAAATCTTTATATGAAACGCTTCACATTACTTGCGTCTATCAATCATGTAACATATCAAGTATTTAAATAATACTTGAAGTTGTATATGTTTGAGTTTAAGCGCTGAGTTGCTACGTCATCACCAGTCCAAGTAGCCGAGCGGTCTAAGGCGTTATGTCAGCGCAGTATGTCTACTTGGAAACTGGAAGGTTATGGGTTCGAATCCCGACATCCGCATCAGTTTGTCAATTATTAAGAAAAAAAAGAGGCTGTTAATTAACTAAACTGTCGGCGTATGGACAAGAACGAAGTAACCGGCTATGCTTGAGAAGGTTTTCTGCAGTTTCCTTTACGAACTCCAGATGAATATCGGCATAATTCCTATCATTGTCGGATTTCCTACCGCATTTCGGATTTCCGCAGCCGCATTTCCTACCGCATATCGGATTTCCGCAGCCGCATTTCCTACCAATTCCTAGTCTATACACAAAAATTCCTTCCACTCTACTTACATCCTTAGGCATCACAAATGGACCTTATGATCGAAATGTAGCCCGTCCAAGGCAGCCTCTACAATCTATCTATTTATCTATCTATCCTACGTCATCAGCTGATAGATGGTATGGCAGTGTCTAGACAAACTTAACAATGTAGGCAAGAATAACAAACTCACCCTCCACTGGGTTCCAGGATATGTGGGAATAGAGGGGAATGAAATAGCGGTTAAAGTGAAATTAAATGTTTGCTAACCTCGGCTAGCACCAACTCCAAAAATAAAAAAAATTCGTTACGCAGGAGCTGCTTCAACTTAGCGAATTTCCTTGGAATAAATAAATTACTCTCTAGCGGTCACAATGTTAGTCTGATCAAAATGAAATGTCGTGTCTGATTTTAGTATTTGCATGGCCAATTTTATTAATAAATAACATACGTCAAGGGGAAAGGGGGGCATAAAGATAGAAGAAAACACAAAATATAAAAAATCTCTCTTAATATTAGAACAATCGAAAAATGCGTAAGAAACAAAGTTGTAGAAAATCATGATTGCTACAATTCATCACCTTATCTTTTTTGCTCAAACTCTAATGCGTCCAGAGATATTGAGGAATTTAATTTTCAATCTTAAACCGTCAATATTTTTGTAAATATTAGGGTTACAGAAAAAATGATAAGAAACAAAAAGTAAATACAGTAAAACTTAATACCTACAACTTTACTTCTTATAAAATTTTCGATTTATCGAATATTAAGGGAGATATGTCAAATTTTGAGTTTCCCCCTCCCTCTAAAACCCCCTTTCCCCTGGTCCGATTTTACCAATTAACGAACTTGACCTTTTGAATACCAAAAGCGCTTTAAATACCAAATCTCATTCCGATAAAATGAAAACTGTGACCGCTAGAGTGATGACAGACACATATATATATATGTATATATATATATATATATGTATATATATATATATATATATATATATATATATATGTCCATAGATATATATATATAAATTTTACAGATGGTGATTTTTGACATCTACAAGGTAGGATCGATGGACATTTGAAGAAATTTTCGCGAAATTTTGACTTCGGTACGGGACCAATAGCTCTATTTCCTTTCAGGAAATTCGCTAATATATGATTTGAAAAAAATGGATAATTATAAGTAAATTGAAGTAAACAAATAACGCATTTATTTATTACTTTTTATAGCAGATTTTTTTAGATCCTTTTTTTAGCGAATTTCCTGAAAGGAAATAGAGCTATTGGTCCCGTACCGAAGTCAAAATTTCGGAAAAATTTCTTCAAATGTTCATCGATCCTACCTAGTAGATGTCAAAAATCATCATCTGTAAAATATATCTATGGACATATATATATATATATGTATATATATATATATATATATGTATATATATATATATACATATATATATATATATATATGTGTCTGTAATCACTCTAGCGGTCACAGTTTTCGTTTTATCGGAATGAAATTTGGTATTTGAGGCGCTTTTGGTATTCAAAAGGTCAAGTTCGTTAATGGGTAAAATCGAACAAGGGGAAAGGGGGGTTTAGAGGGGGGGGGGAAACTCAAAATTTGACATATCTCCCTTAATATTCGAAAAATCGAAAAATTTATAAGAAGTAAAGTTGTAGGTATTAAATTTTACTGTAATTTTGTTTCTTATCATTTTTTCTGTTACCCTAATATTTACAGAAATATTGATGGTTTAAGATTGAAAATGAAATTCCTCACTATCTCTGTACACATTAGAGTTTGAGCAAAAATGATAAGGTGATAAATTGTAGCAAACTTGATTTTCTCCAACTTTATTCCTTACGCATTTTTTGATTGTTCTAATATTAAGAGAGATATTTTATATTTTGTGTTTTCTTCTTTCTTTATGCCCCCATTTCCCCTTGACGTATGTCATTTATTAATAAAATTGGCCTTGCAAATACTAAAATCATATTCGACATTTCATTTTGATCAGACTAAAATTGTGACCGCTAGAAAGTGATTTATGTATTTTAAGGAAATTCGCTAAGTTGAAGCAGCTCCTGCGTAACGAATTTTTTTTGAATCGGTTTTTGTTTTTTTGTAAAAAAATTTTTATTTAAATTCATTACTTTATTCCGATAAACTTTGTAACTATTATAAAAAATTATACATTTTCTATAGTAGTGACATATTTTGTATAAATTGCTCTACGGTATTTTTGCACACGTACGAAAGTGAAAGACCAAAAATTTGTGTATATATATATATATATATATATATATATATATATATATATATATATATAATTTATTATAATTCACTTGGCGTGGCGTGAAAGTTATTAAATTGTATATATTTTTTTTGATATGCGAATAATAATTTTGTGTACATGATGTTGTTGTTTCTTATTTGTTTTTTTTTTTTGTGTGTCTACCTACAAATAAATATACAACCTGACAAGCATAAAAAGATTGGTATACAAACGGAAGAGGAAATGATAAGAAATAAATAAAAAAATATGAAGAGAAACAAGAAAAATTATATAAATATAAATATTATAATGACAAGATGACGAAAACAAAATTATATTATACGATTGAGTGCCTGACTCAACGGGATATCTTTATATTCCCGGTTATTGTGTACATGTACAGTGTTGTTACCACTGTACACGTAGTACCTGTATGTACACTCCCGTTAAAAAAAAAAATGAACAGATCTGAAATGTTAATTATCTTACATTTCATAAAACTCCTCATTTTTGTAACTCTCTGTATAATGTATAATTTTATTTATTTTTAAACAAAGATAAGTAGTATATTTTTTAAGTGTGTAAAAAAGAAATAGAAGTATAAACTGAATTTATATTTTTTATTTGTATATACGGTGTCAGTGAGAATTTAAAAAATATGTGTAATGTTAATTCATGTTCAGTGTTATATCTTACTCTTACCTATAAAAATTAAATAAAATGTTGTATCTGTTACTATAAGAAAAATCAAAATTGTGTGAGACTGATTCGGTTTAGGTTTGTTCATTTTTTTTGAACGGGATTGTACGTACATACGCTTGTAATGAACCGGAAATGTTGTGTTATAACATGAAAAATTCTATATTTTTTAACCATCCTCGCAGGCAGCACCGGGAGTAAGAAGCATAGTGTTTCAACCGGATATTGAACTATTTAAAAAATGATAAGCACAATAATTATTTTGTTATATGTTTTTTTATTTTATCATTTTTGATATATTTGATTTGATTTATTTCATAGTATTGTGGAAACCCGTTGCAGAATTTTGAAGGGCATTTTTATATAAATAGCATAAATTGCATTAAATAATATTAAATTTCAAATTTTGCCCCAATTCCTAGAATAATTATTTATGTTTTATAAATACGTGTTTCAACTACCAATACCTAGACCAATTATTTGTATTTTATTAACACGTATTTCGACTACAAAGGAGTCATCATCGGAGACACGCACAAATTGGCAACGAGTCACATATCTTTGACACCATAGCCCGGAGATAGTAACCATTAGCTAATTCATACTGATGATAACTACTTTGTTGTTGAAATACGTATTTTTTAAATATAAATAATTGTTCTAGGAATTGGGGAAAAATTTGAAATTTAATTTCAAAACTTCCCCGGTTTTGAAACAGGAAATGAAATAATGAATTATTCAATTTTTTTTATTTTCCCGGCGCTTCCGATTATGTTATTATACTTGCCAGAAGTAGCCATGCTTGTAAAGACGTTGTGTGTACACGGAACTGGGAGGTTATGGGTTCGAATCCCGACATCGGCAGTTTGTCAATTATTTAAAAAAAAGCGGGTGGTTAATTGACTTAACTGTCGGCGTACGGACAAGAATGAAGTAATCGGCTATGCTTGTGAAGGTTTACTGCAGTTTCCTTCCAAAAGATGGAAGGACATCGGACATATTGTTATTTCAAGAAAATTATATATTTGATTAAGTATTTTTTCCGGTCGTTTTGATTATTCAATTTCAATAAAGTTGGCCCAGGCGTTTTTTTTAACTGATTTTTTTCCCGACTTTTCTAATGGGTATACCTTGAAAACATCACAGAAAATCGAAAAATTATTTTTGTTCCCGATTTTGTTGAAATTCACTGTATATGGTAAATTAGACCCAAAAAGTACAAAAATCGTGTTTATTTAACGATTTGGTGAGCGGATTAGGAAATATCATCTGAAATCGTATAATAGGAGGAATAAAATCTTATAAAATGAACATATCTCGAAAACTATCCATTAAATCGTCAAACCAACTGGATTTTTGGGTTTTTTGGGTCCAATTTACTCTATAAACTAGTTTTCAACCGAATCGATTACTAAAAATTTTTGGTATTTTTTTCGATTTTTTCTAAGGGGTATACCTTGAAAAAATCACAGAAAATCGAAAAAATATTTTTGTTCCCGATTTTGATGAAATTCACTGTATATGGTAAATTAGACCCAAAAGATACGAAAATCGTGTTTATTTCACGATTTGGTGAACGGATTAGGAAATATCGTCTGAAATCGTATAATAGGGGGAATAAAATCTTATAAAATGAACATATCTCAAAAACTATCCATTAGATCGTCAAACCAACTGGATTTTTGGGTTTTTTGGGTCCAATTTACTCTATAAACTAATTTTCATTCGAATCGATTACTACAAATTTTTGGTGTTTTTTACGATTTTTGCTAAGGGGTATACCTTGAAAAAATCACAGAAAATCGAAAAACTATTTTTGTTCCCGATTTTGTTGAAATTCACTGTATATGGTAAATTAGATCCAAAAAATACAAAAATCGTGTTTATTTAACGAATTGGTGAGCGGATTAGGAAATATCGTCTGAAATCCAATAATAGGGGAAATAAAATCTTATAAAATGAATATATCTCAAAAACTCTCTATTAAATCGTCAACCCAACTAGATTTTTGTGTTTTTTGGGTCCAATTTACCCTATAAACTAATTTTCATTCGAATCGATTACTAAAAATTATTGGTGTTTTTTTCGATTTTTATCTGAATATTGGAGGGCTACACAGTCTTGATTTGAAGGGCTACAAAATCAAAGAGCTACACCGAATTTTCATTCAAAGAGTTTCGTGAATAAAATAAAATTTTGGTAAACTTTATACAAAATTTTAATTAAAATATTTTTCTTCAAAATGTCTATTTTATCAAAATGTAATTTTTCTACTCAAGTAATTGATGTTGAATTTTCATTTTCTTTATACGCAAGGTTTTACCAATAATATATATATATGAGTTTGACGTCCATATACAGTATTAAAACGTAGTAGGTAAGATAGAGGTTGTATGTGCTTGATGTGGCAAATTCGCCCCCTTTACCTAGATTAGTTTTTTTGCATTATAAATACGTATTTAGACTACAAAGTAGTCATCATCAGTATAAATTAGTCGTAATTTACTCTTTGACAATGAGAAATAGATAGAAAGTCGAGATCAATAGACAAAAATAAAAAGAAAATTAACTAAAATCAATTAAAATATAATAAATTTTAAATTTTATTGAAATTACTCTTGTTAAAATTTCTTTCATTCACATTTATTCCTGTTGACCTTACTCTTATTAAAATTACTCTTATATTGTCTCAGGATATGTTACTCGTTGCTAACATGGCGACAGTTTTCCTGTTTTTCAATATATAATTGTATAACGTTCATAGTTTTCGAGATATAATTAATTATTAATTAAAATAAGTAACCAATCAGAGGCACCCAATAGCGTGTGTGAGTGAGTGTTTGTAAGTATGTTAGTGGGGAATGCATGTACGTGTGTCTGTCGTAACCCAGTGCGTGTCTCTGATTGGTTACTTATTTTATTAATAATTATTTACCTGTACGTCTGATTAAAAAATGATAAAGGACTTTTCGTCTCAGAATTCAATTTTCTACCCATACCTTCAGTTGTGTCGTCCGTGACTAGTTATATATATATAAATGGATTCTGTATATAGAAGTGTTGTGTTCGAACTACAGATTCGATTCTTAAAGTGTGTTGAAACGTTTCGACTGTTGTTAGTGTTTCGCGCTGATGTTTTGCTTTATGCTGTTGTTGATCCATTATTATATTGTATGGTTTCTATCAATGTTAGGTGGTGGTTTGATATGTTCGACTGCCTAAGAATAGAAGTCAGTTTCAATTGAATTGCACAAAGTATTTTTCGTTCTTATTTATTTATTTTTTTACTACTCGCAGTGTGAGAAAGAAGGAAAATCGTTTTTGTGTAACTAAAAAGTCTACCAAACATAACCTACATCTTAGTAGTATCACTCTACCTTTACTAATATTGAGCACCAATACTTACAACAATTGTACACTTGGCCACAAAAGTTAGTTATTAAAATTTTATTAACTAATTTGTGCCATATGCATTTGGTTTTCGAAAAAAATTTTCGAATACAAGTTGTTAGTCAAATTTTAATGAACAACCTTTATCCGAAACATTTTTTCGAAAACCCAATAAATAAAGCACAAATCAATTATAAAACTTGCGTAAAAATGAGTGCTACTTTTGTGACCTTGTGTACAATTTAATATATAAAGACAAGTAGAAACCTACATAGAAGAATTTCATTTTATTCTTTCACTTGAACTTAAAACGATTCCTTCAATACAACTGCAGGCTATATACAATACTGAACAACACATAAACGGTGTATATTATACAGGCTGTCCCTTCACTCTTAACAAAACAAAAGTATTGTTGTTTTCATAATAAACTTTTTATACCCGGTAAAAGTTTAGTCCTGTATGTCCATCTTCTCGTTTTTCTTTAGGCCCGATAATTCAAAAATGATAAAAGATGACGAACTGAAATTTTCTGTGTGGTCCAGATTAGAGGTCCAGGATTTTGGACCTCTAATTAACCCATCTATCGTGGATGGGTTAATTTTTGCATATAATATTAAATAATGAGCACTTTTCGATTTTGAGATACTGTATTTGATGACAAAACTTAACGTTCCAGTCGACATAGAATATATTTGCAACTTTATGCGTGCCACCCTGTATATTTATTTATACACACTTACCTATCTATATAAAGTCATCCTTCATATCCTACAGTGCGATTGGATGATAACTCCTTGTACTTGCAGCAGTTATATATATATATATATATATATATATATATATATATATATATATATATATGTATATATATATATATATATATATATATATATATATATATATATTTTTATTTGAAACTAACTTCATCTATTTATTTATCAACTTTCATTTGGGGAATTACAATTTTATTTTATTTTATATTGTGATGTGATGTTTTGGTACCTCTCTCTGTACATAAAGCTTGCTGCGGGCTCTCATGTTATGTCAACTTTTGCCATTTCCAATTTCACACGATTATGTAATGTTATAAATAATGTTCGTCCGTCTGTCCGTCCGGCCCAATGTGATATTTAAAACAAAAATCAACAAATTTATGTTGTTTTTATTTTTATTTTTTATTGTGCTTTTTCTTTACATATCTTTTTTTCTGGCATCAAAATTAATTTGATATTTGAAATAAAAGTTAGATTTTATAGTGAATACACCGAGTGTCTATGTGTGTACACGGGTATCTCTAATTGTGACATTTATTGTGTAAACACCTTGTGTCCAAGTGTCCAAGTGTCTCTTCAGGTTTTCAACTTATGCCGTAGTCGAAACGAAGCATTAGTGACATATTTATTGTGTATTGTATCCTATAATGTATTCAGCCCTTTGTGTAACTGACTGACTCACGTATATAAATTCTAACTCAGTTCTAGTAATGCTAGAAGGATGTGGTTTTTTGTAATCTTCGCAGAATAACTTTAAACTTATGGAAAAATCGGAAAACTATAATTTACCCAACGCAACCCCTCCGGAAATGGGGGAAAAAACCCAAAATTACCTTTTTTACTTCTATTCATGCTAGAATGGTGCGGTTTTTTGCCTTTGTGAAGGACATGGAGCCCAGGCCAAAGGACATCCCGGGGGCTACTCACAGAGGGGGGGAGACAGTGCGATCAGAGCCAGTTGAAGGTATATTACTAAAGTCAAGAAATCAGTATTTAATTAAAAATTCAATGACAATGACATTTGTCTTAATAGTATAGGCTTAAGTCTTCTACAGTTTGTCTTATGTAACTGAAAGGAATTTGGACAAACATCGTAATGTTGACGCTTAAGTATACACAAATTAATATATATGAATAATAACTTCGACAGAAGTATACTGTCTAATAAATAAAAAAAAATAAGAATTATATGAAAAGGTTGGCTGTTACGTCACAGTCGTCTTTGGTGTAGCGGAAGCATACTGGACTAGATATCCAGAGGCCCGAGGTTCGATTCCTGGTTATATCGATTCCTAGTATTTAATCAAGAAATTAGGTAAATTTTTTTCAGGAAACGGATTGCGTATACAAATTTACCAGCTATATATATATATATATATATATATATATATATATATATATATATATATATATATATATATATATATATATATATATATATAATTCGCATTTATATATATTTATGCATTGTTATTAAATATTGTAAATTACCTTTAAACACGTTTGTACAAGTTTAGTAATTTTGCTTGATCCTTTGTTATGCTAGTCATAAATAGTATTAATAATAGAAAATTATTATTATTATTAAAAGGCATATAAAAATTTTATTTTATTTTTATTTTCTTCACAAAAATACTTTATTTCATTTATTATTTAATATAGTAATAGTACCACCGACTGCTATCTACTATTTATTTTCTATACAATAGTAAAAAACTAACACAAAAACTCCACATACAAAGTCTTTAAAATGTTTATTTTTTTTTAGTACTGCATGTAAGCGGTAACAAATAAATCGCAATAAATTTTGTTTTTTTCAACTAAATATAATGATGTAAATGTTTACGTTTCACGCAATATTACGTCACCATATTTAAATGTTGGTTTTTATACCCAGTATATTTGTAAATATACAAGGTATATTAAGTTTAGTTCCGACTTTGTAACGCTTGAAAATATTCATAGCAGAAAACAATTTTTGTTATGGCTGTTCATAAAATTACGAGGTAAGAGATAGAAAGAAAATTTGTCAACAAAAAATCGTTTTCCCTTTAATATAAACAACTTTTGTTTGAAAATTTTTTTCATAAACTCAATAGTTTTCTCATAATTTTTGCTCAAAGTTGAAAATGAGAAATACAATTGATAGGTGAACGAAAGCATGCATGTATATACGTGCATTATTTTTATACCCAGTATATTTGTAAATATACAAGGTATATTAAGTTAATTTCCGACTTTGTAACGCTTGAAAATGTCCCAGAAAAAAAATTCATATCTTTTTTTATAAACTTTGAATTTGAAGAATTTTCAAAGATTGATATACAAACTCATTATATACTGGGTATTCAAATACTTAACTCAGTTAGTTATTATATTACTTAGTTTTTAGTTTTAATATTTAGAAAATATATTAAAGCATATTATTATATGATAAAATGAATATAAATGAATCACTATTTTTTAATAATATTAATAACTATAATAATAAGCCCTTAGAGCAGCCCACTTTCTGGGCAAAAGCCTGCTCAAGACTCACCCATTTTTTTTCTATTCATGTCGGATGTATACAGCGTGATTTATTGAAATTCAGCGTGAAATTATCAAGCCTAAGAATATTGTATTCACCCATTTGTGTACTCACCCATTTTTTTTCTGTGATAAGCTTTTCGCAATCTCAGATTTTTTTCATAAATATATATTTTTCAAAGCCCGGTATAAAGGGCCTAAATTAAATTTTAATTTACGACAAAAAATTATAAACTTTATTGTGGAGTTTTATGAATGTACTATATAAGATTTTGAAGAATTTTATAAATGGACTATTTCCAGTACTCGTACATCCTTAATACACAAAAATAAGAACGTGATAAGATCACGTTATGTGATAAGATCAGTAAACATCATGGGTTAAAAAGTTCAATATAATCCTGATACAATGCTATCGATGTACCGATAAAATCTGTAAATCGAGTATGTTATCAAAAGTTTTCCATTTTGTTTGTTATCAAAACGATTATGATACTTAAAACACAATAAAATATTTACGTTGGATAAAAAAAATCTCATAAATCAATTGAAAAACAAACTATAACGATAAATAAATACAACAAGGTTCAACAGCAATCGAATAAAATGTGCAATTGGGTTGTTCTATAGAAAAAAAAGAAAATAAAAATATATAGACAAAATCAAGTGGAAGCGTTGAGAAGGAATATTTATATATTAATTTAACAGTCCTTAACACTTCCCAACTAGCCAAGAAGCCAGCTTGTTAAAGCGCTCTACTTAAGACTTGGAGGTTATCGATTCGAATCCGGACTTCGGCAGTTTGTCAATTATTAAAAAAAAGGGACGGACAATTGACTAAACTGTCAGCGTTTGGATAAGAACGAAGTAACCAGCTATGCTTGTGAAGATGTTCTGCAGTTTCTTTCACGAACACGATGAATATCGGTATAGTTCCTATTAGAGTTAGCTGCAGTCGCACAACCTACCAATTCTTAGTCTACACATAAATTCCTTGTCCTCCACTCACATTCCTAGGTACCACAATGGACTTTATGGTCTAAGTGTGTCCCGTCCAGGAATGCCGCTACAACCTTACCTAACATAGCACTTCACTGATCTTTAGCTTCTTAAAGATCCTTTCACCAACTAACATAAGATCTGTATACATCTGAGCATATTTTGATCAAACATTCGGTTAATTTGTTTTGAGAGTTACTATTTCATAAATGGATTTCCTTATCCTCCTCTCACACCCCCAGGTATCATAATGGGATCTACTATTCCTTAAACGGATATACATGCCCACTAATAGATAGAAAGGTTTCAAACTTAAGAATATGTTCATTTTGATGACATTTCTTTGTAGAATAGCCCCATATTCGTGCCCATTATTGAATCAGTATTTATACGGAAATCTTGTTGAAATACTAATATATAGAACCAATATATATATATATATATATATATATATATATATATATATATAGAGTGAGAGAGAGAGAGAGAGAAACTATTAAAACATTTAAAAAATAGATGACTTAATTTAATCAAAGTGGAAAACAAAATGTTATGTACAGTTTACATAATCAGAGACCTTTTATTCTGTTACGAAACATACAATTGTTGGTATATTCTCTGTTCCATTTTTACGTGTTACTCAGTAGTGGATACACGGGGAGGATAGTTCTACAGAGCTTAAGTCCCCACAAAAATGGGACAAGAACTAAAGTAGAAAGTAGTTAAAGACTGCACCACGATTACTGAGAAAACAAACTTCAATTTAATCTTCAAATTCATGAAGTTTTTGGTAAAATTCGTTGAAATCTCTCTCCTCACAAGGGACGTATTATTTGAAGGGACAAAAATTATTTGAAGGTTAGTATTGCTTCTTATTTGCCTAAAGCTTCTTATTTTCTAGTATTGCAGGTTCGATAGTTTTGATAGAATGTATAAAAATCGTGCATACACCACATTAACCAACTGATTTTTGAAATATTTCTATTAAATCTTTTGAACCTTTCTTGAAAAGTAAGTTAATTTTACGCACTTAATCGTTGATTTATAATCGCGAGACGTACAATCGTTTATCAAATACTTACCTTCTATAATATAATGTTTATATATATATATATATATATATATATATATATATATATATATATATATATATATATATATATATATGTAATAATAAAAATGTTGAGTTATTATTGCGATAGAGAAAGAAAATAAAGATATTCTTTGTGTTAAAAGAAGATACTGGATATCAGTTGAAAGAAAATTTTTTTAAACTGTAAATTAGAGGCAGTATTTATACGTTAATGGCTGGTATACGAGTGTGTTTATATGTTTAATAATAATAATATGAAGTAGACGTACGATTCGTACGTTCATGTCGGATGTGTACAGCGTGATTTATTGAAATTCAGCGTGAAATTACCAAGCCAAAGAATATTGTATCCTATAACTATTTACTAGATTTCTGTGTGTAAATTAACCAGCAATTGTATATGCGTTTATTTGTGTTTCATTATTTACATTAGAATAGCATGTATAAAACGTGTTTATTATCACTTCCATTAAACATGTTCAATTGTGGAATTGACGTGGCTAGTTAGTTAAACATGCCACAGTGTGGAATTGTCTATGAATGTTACATTACTTAGTGCTATTCATGTGAGATTCACACGATCAAATTCTCAGTAATTTGTTTTGTAAAATTACGTCAATCAATTCATTGTTAGTATGGTTGCTTTTCGGTCATGGTGTACCAACGGAAGTGACTAGCGTTTACTTAATTTGGCATTTAAGTAATATGTCTGTACATTGATAACATAATTCTTTTCACATGCTTGATATGAAAAATGAATGAATATTGAACCCACAACTTCTCTACCTGAGAACTACCTGAGATGTTATGGTAGTGGAATGCATATGATTTCATATTGCCTGCATGCCGGTGTCTTAGTTATTCCCACTACCGTAGCATCTCGTAGCTCAGACACAGAGTGAGCCATATTATTTAAATGTCAAATTAAGTAAATGCTAGTCACTTCCGTTGGTATAATATACCTGAAATACAACTGTCTATTTAACAGTCTATTAAGAGAGTTATTTCAAATACACACACACACACACAGATATCTTCTCAAAAATGATGTCCATAGACTCTAGTGAAAAGTTTGATTTTGATTTTCGGACCGATTATTGGCAAGTTTTAATAAGAAATTTTAATATTGTATAATAATATATTTGAAGGCCCGATAGTTTTTAGAATATTTTTCGACAAACATCATCGTCAATCAAATATTTAGAAAATTAGATAAATTTGTTCATTTGTTTTGCTATAATTGCGTTTTTATATCTAGTGGTGATCTATTCCATTCCCTACAGTCTGGATACTGCGTACAGAAGGTATAATTAACTGTATGGTTAAGAGCTTAACTTTGTGGAACATATTTAACAAAAATGTTTTTAAAAATAAAAAAAAAAAATATTTATAGCTAAAATTCCACACTTGATTTCTTATATTATTCATTTATTGTAATAATAAATAAACATTGTTACATGCATGTTTCAGCTACTTTTTAGTCATTATCAAACAAGGGGTATAATGACCTGAAAAAACCTTTTGGTAGGTAACACAGTCTTATATGATGTTTTATAATTGTATTTAATATAGTTGTAATAAAATACGACTTTGTATTTAAATAATTTGAATCTATTTATGTTAACATTCTGTTATATATATATATATATATATAACAGAATATATATATATATATAAATATTTATATATATATATATATATATATATATATATATATATATATATATATATATATATATATATATATATATATATATGTGTTGGCTATTAATGGCTTTAATGTTATATCAAAATTAAATTTATACCAGTTAGTTGTTGATAATAGAAACGATAGTACATATGGTGACTTGAACCCCTTACGCATACGGAACCTTTTGAGACCTGCTCCGATAGCGGGTCAACCACTTCGAAATGTAACGTCTATGAAATCCATGCAACTATTTAAAAATATATATCATTTTTTGAAACTTTCAATTGAATAGTGATTCTATGATTTACTTGGCCAAAAAAATTGATGTCATTTTTAAACTTTTATAGTTAATTTGTGGCTTATTCATTCGATTTTCGAAAAAAATTTTCGAATAAAATTTGTTACTTTATTTATAATGAACAACTTTTATCTGAAGCAGTTTTTCGAAAATCGAATCTATAAAGGCACACATCAATTATGTAGTTTTAAAAGTGAACATCAACTTTTGACGACTATTGTATCTAATGGGTACATAATCGAAAATCATTCGTTCATTTATTTGTGGTTATATTGTCAACCAGCCAGTCTAAGATTCTAAGATACAAGATTGATACAAGTTTATGGAGTATAATTGTATAGTGAATTAAATTTAAAATATTCTTATCCGACATTAAATGACTGAATAAAAGATGGCTACAACTTTTCAATCAATTTTAATCTATATTTTATACATATATATATATATATATATATATATATATATATATATATATATATATATATATATATATATATATATATATATATATATAACATAATGTGAAGGTGAATAGGAGATACATGATATTTAAATCTATCTGCTGTTCAACAATATTGTGAATAGAGAAATTAGTATGGTACACTATACATAATATATGTATGTTTATATGTGATTCTTAAGTACCGAAAACATTCATTTGATGAATGATTTAACCATTTGTTAATCAGACTCCTTTCAAGATGAATCACGAAGCTTCTATCATTTTAAAAAAAACAAATTTTTTAAATTGGAAAATTGTGTTCTAAAATTTGAAAAAAATTATTTAATAATTTAGTAAAGATTATATTTTCTTTTTTTAATCTTTCGACTTCATATTCCTATGTTTATGAAAACATGGATATTTTAGGGTTGGTTGTTGCTTTAACCAGAAAGTGGAAACGCAGGGCAGTAATGTTAAGATATAACATTATATATGATGTATGGTACTATTACCACTGCCCTGCGCTTCCGCCCTTAAGTGTAAAATATTTGTTCGTGTTTCAAAAGTCATCATTTTATTACAAGATTATCCTGTGGCTATCTTTAACTTTACCAAAAGCCTTAAAACTGCAGTAAAATTTTGATAAATAAACAATTGTTTAATGTAAAATGTTATTCAAGAGTTCGTATACCCTGTTGATACATTTTTAAAAGGTATTACAGGGGTTGCTATATATATAAAAGGGTATGTACAAGGGTATTATAAGTTTAGTCCCGACTTTGTAACAGCTTAAAATATTGATCGCATAGCAAAATTTTCATTCAGCGAAATTTGCCTGTCAACAAATTTACTCAAAAACGAAAAGAGATTTTGCAAACTGAAATTTTGTTTATCTTTAGAGCAAGAAAGTGAATACAAGTTATGGAAAACAGTCACTTCCCACTCCAATAGGGAAGAAAATATCTA
The DNA here is from genome assembly GCA_963920215.1 of Nineta flava. NCBI lineage: Eukaryota > Metazoa > Arthropoda > Insecta > Neuroptera > Chrysopidae > Nineta > Nineta flava. The sequence continues at coordinate 68,416,919 of OY986045.1, forward strand.
CTTTCAAAACAATAACAGACAGAAAAAAAGTTGTAACAAAAAATTGTCCTGTGTAAGAAAACCAACAACTTTTGTCTGATGAGTCTAAACAGTTTTGCTCCAATTTCAACTAAGAAACGTCCAACAGATTTCATATGATCCGTCATATTGCTGCGTGTGTAAAAAGTAAAATAAACAGTTTACTCAATGATAATGAAATCAAAGTTTAAAGTATTTAAAAAAATTGATCTAAGTTAGGTTACTTTCATTTTAACTTTTGCCCCGTTTTGGTTAAATTTAACATTTAATGGTTGTTTTTGGTTGCTGATCCCAACACATATTATAAGATATATAAGTATCTGTGTAATGTATCTCCAGTATCTTCACTCTCATACATCAGCGTGAATACACTTTGAGTGCTGACATAGTAAATATCTGTGTTAATTTTCATTTACTATTATATATATATATATATATATATATATATATATATATATATATATATATATATATATATATATATATATATATATATAGATAATGTTCACTTCTTTAAAAGTTTAATTTATCAATTTTAATATGAGAAAAGTTTCAGATCATACTTTCAATATATTATAATGTTATTATATTATACAGAGTGTGTCAGGTTTTAATTCGACAAATTGCGATAGGTGATAGATCTTTCAAAAATAAGGAGACAAGTTGGAGAAACCAATGGAGAAACACTGTGTTCGTGAATTTATTAACCAGGAGTTCAGAGATTTTAGGTTACGCAACGGAAATGAGAAAAATAGACAAAATAGAGCCAATGGAAGAATATAGTTCTAAATTATTATAATAGAAATCCTCAGGCAAGTGTTCGAAGAAATACGAAACTTAGAAAAAACAGTGGCTTACTCAAATTATACTATAAAATATTTAGTTAGAATGCCCCAATTCGACTCTTAGAATAATTAAATAAAATCTAATTACATCGAATTAACCCCCCCCCCCCCTTACTTATTACCAAAAACGTGTCAAGTGTAATTGAAATCAGGCAAGTAGTTTTTGAGACATTTCAAAACCAAAAAATTTTTAATTAAGAGAGACTTCTTTAATTGAGACTTCTTCAGCAACTACAAACTATAATTAAATCAATTTGTTAATTATATTTTGTACTTGCTGAAGAAGTCATAATAAAGAGACGAAAGGTCCAACTAGATCAAATCGAAGGTTCTGATTTAGAATTCCAAGTTCCTTGTGATTTTATTTATTTATATACTTTTATTTTGGACGTGATAAACTTTTTATTGTTAATTAAAATTAACAATTAACCTATTTTAATTAACCGTAACAATCTGTATCTTGAAAACGAAGCTTTAAAACTCCCAAGTTCACATGCATTTTTTTTCCTAATTTTGGTAGATCTATCGTTTGGTAGATTAAATTCTGAGCCACCCTGTATGTATGCATATATAATTTATATAATATTGTAAGTTAATTAGTCAAAAAGTTTTTACGTCTTACTTATACATATTATGAGATGGGATAATATGAATTAATTCATTTTCTCAACGAAAACTTAACGAGTTTAAGTTACATGGAAAATCTTATATATGCTATACGAATATTGAGCGTAATATTTGATATGTTTTGTAATTAATTGATTGACATATTTAAATTCTCTTAGATAGTCTTCAAAGACTGCATTATAATTTTTTTTGTGGAGTTCAGTTTTTATTTCACAACACTGTAAAGCCAATGTATACTAATTTTTCAAAGAGGGGGATTGTAATGAACATAAAATAGGGAATATGCATGAAAATTTTTTTTCACATTTATTTCAGAATATGAAAATACTGTTAATTCTGTAATAATATTTAAAAACGAAATTAAAATCCGACAAATATCAAGGAAGCTATAAGCTTTTAAAGATTATTATCTGTCTCTTTCTTGCAAAAATACTAAAAACGGAATTTTACGTGTATTTTAAATGGTGAAAGTGTAATATGACGTCACATAACATATCAAGAGGGCTATCACCCTCTTTGTCTAATCGGGAATTTCAATCATTCATAACTCGCTTATTTTTAAAGTTATTTAAAAAGTAATTTTACCTTGATATTTGTCAAGTAAACATGCTTCAATTCAAGTGAAAAAAAATTTTCATGCATATTCCCTATTAAATCACCAAAGCGACACTGTTGATATTTATTATTATAAAATTAAAATTGGATATATTTAGTAAAAAATTAAGAGATTATAAATTGAGTTAAAATTAATTTTTTACATTAAGTAATATTGGACCTGTGAAGTTCATGCCCAGTGTGCTATCTATTAAACCACGGATGATATTGTTAGAATGTAGTAACTGTATAGAAAATTGAATTTGTTATAGTACTGTGATGTTTAAGTACACCCAGTAGAAATAATATGAGGGAATAATAAGTTTAAGTTGACATCAAGGTAATACTATGAATGAAATGAAAAATTGACTCATCTAGCTATATCATCCATGGTGTAACGCAAGTAAAACTGGGTGCGAAATCCTATCAATATTAACAAATAAATTTAAATGATATGTTAGTTTATAAAGTATGATATGCTAGTTCTTTCATATACTAGTTTTGCCAATTTTGCCCAAACATGGTCCGATTTTGCCAATTTCCCACGAACTTGACCTAAGATAAATAGATAGGTACTCTTCGACTAACGGGCTACTCTTCGACTATTAGGTCCATTGTGATGCCTAAGGATGTGAGGATGTGAATGAAGTGGAAGCAACTTTTGTGTATAGACTAGGAATTGGTAGGATATGCGGCTGCAGTGGACTATGATAGGAACTATGTCGATATTCATCTGGAGTTTGCGAAGGAAACTGCAGAAAAGCTTCTCAAGCATAGCCGGTTACTTCGTTCTGGTCTATACGCCGACAGCTTAGCCAACTAATCGCCCCTTTTTTTTCTTAATAATTGACAAACTGCCGATATCGGGATTTGAATCCATAACCTCCCAGTTTTGGAAACCATCCAGTAGGAATACTGCGCAGACATAACTTAAACTGGCCAACTTGGCCTTACTTATAAGGTCTAGAACACACACACAAAATTTCAGCTCATTATCATTTTTTGTTTTTGAGTGATCGTGTCTACAGACGGACGGATATGCAGAAATGGCCGAATTAGGACATTTTATGAACACCTATTCCAAATATTTATGTCCGCGATCAATATTTTCAAGCGTTACAAAATCGGGACCAAATTTAATATATCCTTGTATATTTAAATATACCGGGTATAAAAATGATATACTTTTTTGTGGATTGTGTAGATTTTTATGAATATACTATTTTGGATTTTGTAGAATTTTATAAATGGAATATATCAAGTGCTTAAATTACGTCCTTCAATTTAAGGCATTCAATTTAACAAAAACATACCCCAGAATATAGTAATAGTATCTCAGGATGTGATCGTGACATATGGCGACAGTCTTTTAATAATTGGTCTGCTTATAGTGAACAAGAAATAACATAGTTTATCCAGATATTCGAGGTTGTTTCCCTCGTACAATATTATAATACGAAGACAATTAGTATTTGAATTTTATAGTATTTTACTAAGAAATATCCATTAGTGAGCTATTTTCTTTATGGTAGTACTTTTTCCATGAATATTCCAAAAAAAAAAAAACAGATTTCGTTTTAGTACACCAAAAAAAGGTGTGTATTTTTCATATGATGTTTAAACAATATTATGAAACCATATTTAGTAAACGTACACACTTTATGAAGCTTTTAACGAAATTTGTATGAGCTTTACTGTATGTACAGGATGGCTCATTTAATATAATTTATTGCAAAGGTATTGGTGATAGCAAAACAGGATTAAGATAAATTCGGTTTGATATTAACGGCAGTATAAGATGAAGTGATTAAGATTCCGACGAAGTGATTAAGGTCCACATAATCATTATAAAAATGGTCAATTGAAATTGAGGTAAACCTGTTTTTTCATTGTATCAATATTTTCGCGGTTGAGGTTATAGATTTTTCAATTTTGGCAAAAGATCAGCATCACAAGTTGACTGGTCTTTCGTTAACAAAAATTTGTTTCACAGGAATTGCAAATCAACTTGGCAAATTTTTTTAGAATAAATGTATTACTTCTTTTTTGGAAATAGAGTGGCTTTTTTCGACTTTTCCAATATTAAGAGAGGTATACCAAAAAGCAATGGATAGAAAAAGCCATGATTAGTATCCGCGCCTGTCACGTGGGAGACCGGGGATCGATTTTCCGGCGGAGGGCCAAACATGTAAGATGATTAAAATTTGAATAAATTATATTAAATAAATTAGAAGACAAGTTGAAAGATATAAATTATCTCTATTGAAAAAAATGAATGACTCAGAAATGTATTTGTTATTAGTTACCAAGGTAAGGAACAGAAAAAAAAAGAGCGGTTGATTGACTAAACTGTTGCCGTATGGACAAGAAAGAAGTAACCGACTATACTTGAGTAGGTTTTCTGCAGTTTTCTTCACGAACTCCAGATGAATATCGGCATAGTTCCTATCATAGTCGGCTGCAGCCGCATATCCTACCAATTCCTAGTCTACTCACAAATTCCTTCCACTCCACTCATATCCTCACATCCTTAGGCATCACGTGTAGCTCGTCCAGGGCAGCCTTTACAATCTATCTATCTACACTGGTTATCAAATATTTCTGGAGTTAAAGGTGTCTCACTCTCATCTTCGTAGTAATTTATGTGTGATGCGAATAAAATGACGAACCCTGTACATATTTCACATCTTTAAGTTCCCTCCATGTTCCTTTACGGAATACGGTGTGAAATTTGTTATCTCTGTGTGATGTTCATTTATTCAAGAGATTTTTAAAAAGTCGTTAATATTAATGACTAAAAAAAGGTTTTTTTTCCCTACGAGTGTTGGATGTTTGATGAAAAAAAAAATTAATATTTTTGTTGTTGTTTAAAGAATGGATAAAAAAAAGGGTTTTTTGTATAGAAAAAACAAAATGATTTTTTTCTGTCATGTTTTCTGCCGGTGTATTTATTTAAGGCAAAAAATGTTTATACCATGATTTTAGGCCAAAACAAATATACAACAACACTGTTGTTTACAGGTGGTGAATTTTTGTTTGGTATTGTAAATTATTAAAATATAATTTCCGGGAAAATTAACAAATAGAAAAAAAAAAAGGTAAATCTTGTGTGGATTATATATCGTATGTTATTTTTTTTAGCCAGGTGCAAAATATTCGTAAAAGTTTATTCAAAAAAGGATTTACTAAAACATATTTCTAATTAGATAGATGTATTATTTATTTAAGTAATTAGGATTTGTTTTGGTGTTGTATTTTAATTGTAGGGTCATATTTTTCAAATCAAATACAGTTTTCAATTGTTTTGCGTCAAGAAAAGAGATATTTTCAAACACCCTAATATTATTTTCTTAATTGGTTTTTGTAAAGAAGCGTCTATTAATGTCCATTGTTAGTATGGTTGTCTTTTCAGTTATATTATACCAACGGAAGTGATTAACGTTTACTTAATTTGACAGTTTAAGTAATATTAGATTATCAAATGATAATGAGGGCTTTAGGTGTTTGAAATAATATTTCAAATTCGCCCCAATACCTAGATTAGTTTTTGTATTATAAATACGTATTTCGACTACAAAGTAGTCATCACCAGTATAAATAAGCTAGTCGTAACGAACTCTTTAACAATTAGAAATAGATAGAAAGTCGAAATCAATAGACAAAAATATAAAAAATTTAAACAAAATAAAATAAATTTTATTGAATATATATATATATATATATATATATATATATATATATATAAATATATATATATATATATATAAATATATATATATATATATATATAAATATATATATATATATATATATATATATATATAAATATATATATATATATATATAATATATATATATATATATATATATATATATATATAAATATCTCGAATCGATTTACATTTGTACATTTAATAATCCTAATCTATAAGAAACAACTTTCTAACCGAAAGTTTTCTGCGATGGACTACCAGTAACGCGTCCGAGGTGATATTAAAATGACCCAGAATGTCAAGGAAAAATTCAAAGCCACCACAATGTGTTCCCTTTTAAACCCAAATCAACCATTCATTCCTAACTTTGTATATTAAAATGAAGCAGACCCCAGACAAGGAAATATAAAAAAATTTAACTGAAAACAACCAATTAACTAAAGATATTATAAAAAAACTTTAGTTCTTATGGTATATTAACATGTTCATAATCAGTAGCGTAGCTTTGAAACAACAGTGATGGGAATTGTTAAAAATAACATTAAGGCAGACATCCGGAAAACTAGCGGATAATACAGAATCTCCTAATTCTACAACAAATGTGCGAACTGTTTCACAGAATGTAGTTTTTTTATACGATTTTCGAGGCAAGCATGGAGATCCAATAACTGCTCACGAAATTTGTTACCGATGTCTTCATCGTAACGTTCAACCTACTTGTTCGAATTTTCGCATGAATCGTTATCTGATATAACCAGCCTAGTAGCCGCGCTTGTAAAGGCGTTTTGTGTACTTGGAACTGGGAGGTCGTTCGAATCTCAACATCGGCAGTTTGTCAATTATTTAAAAAAAAGGGGGGTTGATTGACTAAACTGTCAGCATATGGACAAGAATGAAGTAACCGGCTATGGTTGTGAAGGTTTTCTGCAGTTTCCAATCAAAGTCGGCTGCATTCCAACAAATTTCTTGTCTACACACAAAATTCTTTGTCCTCCACTCATATCCTCACATCCATAGGCATCACAATTAACCCTGTGATCGAAGTGTGTCCAGGATAGTCTCTACAATCTATCTATCTATCTATCTAACACTGCTACAAGCTATGCAAAATTTAACCCGGGATTGTTGGCCCCGGTGATTGCTACCCATAACACCCCTGGTAGCTACGCCACTGTTCATAATAATATTCTTGCAACTACATGGACATTATATATATTTATAACAACGATATAGAATTTCTGTTTTTCTGCATAAAGAAAAATGTGTTAATTACATTTATTTATAACACAATAATAAATATGAAAATGAATAATTTTATAATAAAGTACAAATACACATTTAAAAACAAACAAAAAACTATACTATAAATATTTACAAAAGAAAAAACCAGTATATATATATATATATATATATATATATATATATATATATATATATATATATATATATATATATATATATATATAATTATTAAAGAGAATTATAACATATAAAGATTACATTTAGTCACGATTCAGTGAACAATTTAATATTAGAAACACTTGTGTGTAAATATACTTAAAAATTTCAAATATTTTTCTATTATATAATATATAATTTTTTAGTAGCCTTTGCATTCATTCATTAAGGCCTGTTTACATGGTGCGAGTTAACGAGGCGAGTTACTGTCATGTGCGAGTCGGTCAGTAGCTGGCATCCGAATAATTACAACATTTTTTGCTTTCACTCGCTACTCGCCACTTGCCATCCGGTACCACGCCACTCGCATGCACGTTTTTAATAGACGTCGGGTGCATTCTCTGCCGCTTCATGTACTTATCTTGTTTCGACAGACAAAATGACAGCAGATAGATGGACTTCCGAGCAAAATTTAAAGTTTGTGTACCGATACAAGGATCAAACTAACTTATGGAATTGTTTGGAACCTAATTATAAGAACAGAGATCGGCGTAAAGCGTCGCTTGAACAAATCGAAGTATTTCAGCGCAACGTATTCTTTTAACTGCTTTTATTGTGGTATGAATTATGATCAGACGTGTATTATGCGACAACATTACACGGGACATCATACATGCGATATAGCTGTCTACTGTCACGCCAACAGCTCACACTCGTGTTACCGGGTGAGGCAAGTCCAGCTACTGTCATGCCCAGTACAAATGGCAGTAGCTGTCTACTGTCAACGCCAGTAGCTCGCACAGTGTAACTAGGCCTTTAGATACGAAATATTTATAATCAAAGTCCGATTATATATACAAGCACACCGTTAGGGTGGATTTGCCTATGGTTTCTGGGACTTGTCTTCCCAGTATCGATCGAAGCTCTTTAAACCATAAAAAAGTGATGCGATTAAACTAGTCAAATATCAAAGGTTAAAAAGTTTTATGTAATATCAAGTCTATCTATGAAATTTTGATGTTAATAAGATATTCTTCTCTTTTACAAAGCACGTACCTGTCATTTTCAAAAAAAGTAATTTCATGAATTTATTTTATCATTTCGATAAAAACATACATAAAAATCGATGTTCCCAATTTCAGGTAGTACAATAAGTTCAAAAGATTTTCTGTATTGAAGAAAAAAATTACATTGTAATATGAAAAATTTATTTAATACAAAAACAATACAGATTTGATGTCAAAAAATGGTATCAATGTTCAGACATATTACTTAAATATCAAAGTAAGTAAACGCTAGTCGCTTCCGTCGGTATAATATAACCGAAAGGCATGCATACTAACAATGGAAATAAATAACATCTAGGTTGGTAGATGGTTGGTTGATAGAAAACTACGTGGCTGATTTGGATTACAATTGGAACGTTTTTGAAATTTTACAATTTCTCTCCTGCGTTTTCCGTCTATCTTGCTAATTTTTCGAGACATAAATAAAATTTCGAATACTAACCTGAGGATTTCTATTAAAATAATTTAGAACTCTTCTTCCATTTGCTCTATTTTATCAATTTTTTCATTTCGGTGCATAATCCAAAATCCTAAATTGCTGGTAAGTATTAATAAATACTCGACTATAGCGTTTCCATTGTCGTACTTCGAAAACCTGTTTCTCGAAAACATCCAAGTTCATATAAACTTTTTTTTCTTATTTTTCGGAGATCTATCATTTATTCATTTTTCCTGATTAAAATCTGAGACACACTGTATATATATATTACATATTTAATAAACATATACATTTGAGTTAATATAATATTATGATACTTCAAAAGTCTAGACGTACCACATTAAAAAAGCAATCCATACACTTGAAAGATTTAGATTATTTTCGTATAACTACTCTGAGACGATAATCGAAAACCTAAAATAGGTCAACATCCAGAAATGTTTCAAGAAATAAGTGAAAGAATAAAGTTTATAATAATGATAATTGACACACAAGAAATACACAAGAATATCTTCTTTTTTTTGTTTTATCGGACTTTGAATGAAGTATGTCTAATATTATGGGCAATACCAACTTGAATATAATAAAGTTTACTAAACATATAGGGTCACGTACCCAATAAATGTACACTTTAAAATCGTAAAATTGATTGAGCATTATCAGCAGAAATATTAACTTCCGTGTCTCTTCATTGTTTTGAGGTCAGCATTTTTGAGAAAAAGTCAGTGTGTTTGTGTGTACGTTTGTAGGCCGTAGACATTTTTTTCATGCACGAAATCCCGAGAATCAAAAATGATATCGACTTCATTGAGTTGTTAATCGAAGAATATGATCTGAAAGAACGTATATTTAATTCAGTCAAGAGAAAAGTGGGTTAGACCACGGTTATATAGTGATCACAAATGCAAATTTTTTGGATTTAAAAATTTTTGGGATTATCTATACTAAATATATTATTATTTATGTCTGCGATTTGAACATATAAACGAGAAAATTGTAATGGTTACTAGGTATTACAAATTTGGTTGTTTCTAACTATGTATAAAACAATATAAAACCAATATTTTTGTTTTCAAACAATACGAGGTGTAATTAAGATAACTTGAGTGTGAATATACAACATATCCAGTCACACGGTTAACATTTGCACATAATAAATATACAACATCGTTGCTATGTACAGTGAATAGGTGTTGATTAGTGCAAATTCATTCTTTAAATTCACATTTATATAAACTTATTAAATGTTGTAGTTAATTAAAGTTTTAAATTAAACAATTTACATTATACATTTCTGCAGCGGGGAGTGGTCCTTCTAGTTATACAAAGCCCTACTATTTTCTGGATAGAATGGTGAGCAAGCTTAATACCATTCTAATTAGAATAAATATAAATTAATTATACGTAGTTTGTTTCTCAATTGAGTAGTGTCCATTAAATGACCAGAACACCTTTCACATCCAAACAATGTTGCTTATCTCTCACAAAGATATATATATATATATATATATATATATATATATATATATATGTGTTCATACAACATATTCGTATAAATGAAATGAATGAAGGTTTTTCTTATATATATATATATATATATATATATATATATATAAATGATGCCATGTAAAATTTTTCGTAGTGATAAAATAATATAAGGATATGAGCTAATGTGGGGTAGATTGTCTTAAGAGGTGTTTTATTTGGTTGCTAACCTACCTAGAATATTGTGAGGAATATACACACATACATACATACATACATACATACATACATATATGATGGTATATAACGAGCGATAAGTATTACTACTTGAAGATGTCTTGAAGATTTATGAAGTGTACGAAGTAGGAGTTTACTACCGACAAATGTCTGTTGAAGTCCGGGTGTTCGCGTGTAAAACAAACGTTAGTTATCTCTTCATATATGACTCCATATATATATATATGTATATGTTTAGTTGTTATTTTGAAATGTTACGGGTAAGAGTTAGAGAGGTAGATGGTGTTGTGTAGGTACTTGGTAGATGGCGGATGGTTCATGTAAGTCTAGTTACTATTATTAACCTTATGATCGTATTATATATACGGTATGACCTCTCCTCTAGTTTAGTTATAAGTTCGGTTTCAAAGGGACCACAATATGTGATCTTGTATTATAACGGTAGAGAATAACATTTCAAACTGTTAAAATTTAGAAGAAAAAACAAGTATTTGACATAAATTTCCTCAGCTATATTCGATATATACTTTCTTTGATAAGAATTAGATTCATTCCATCAGTCGTGGGAATACTAAGGAAGAATGAAACTACAGTACAAAAAAAAAAAAAAATTGTTTTAGGACTAAAAAACAAAAAAATTAAATTTAGACTTTAAAAATACCTAAAAACAAAACATGTTTTTGTTGGAATTTAAACTAAATAATGAAAAATAATTGAAAATAGAATAAAGAGATTGACAAAAAAATTAACTTAAATGTATACAAAAGCATGGAATGCTCTCTACTAAATCTTGTAAAAGTAGAGCCATTATGAAGATGTTAGTAGAGAGCACCCCATGCTTTTGTTTACATTAAAGATAATTTTGTCGTCAATATCTTTATTCTATTAGTTCATATTCCAATAAAAGCATGTTTGTTTTAGTTTTTTAAGCTCTAAATTCTATTTTAGTTATATGATAATAAATTTAAAAGTCATCTTTTGATAAGCAATATATTAACACTATATATAATACTATATCTTATATAAGTAGTTCTTATTGTAAGTAGATTTTATATCTTTGTCTGTTTTATATTTTTACAATTTGTTCAGCCCGTCTCAACAGTATCTCTGTCTGTAGTCTTTTACCTCGAAAACCTAATATATTATACATGTATTAGTTTTCGTTTTCGTTTTTTTTGTTTTTATTTTTGTTGCTCTTCCTTCACTGTTTTGTTATCCTGTTTTATTTATTTATTTATTTATATATACTATACTTTCTTCCTTTTTTTTTTCATTTCAGTTTTTTGTTTGTTCCTCTATAGTTCTTTACTGCTATATATTTCTGTATATATATATTTAATATATATATATATATATATATATATATATATATATATATATATATATATATATATATATATATATATATATATATAATATAACACTTTGAATTGTATATATTTTTAAATAAGCCTTTATGAACAATTTACTACATAATATAACATTTAACATATCAACAGAGTGATTTATTATGATGTTGAAATACATAAAAGAAGAAATGCAATCGAGAAAAAAAGTGACAGTCTGATTTATTGAATAATTTCTTATTTATCAATATCTGATAAAAGTTTTTTTCAACGGTTTTCATTATTATTGTTGAAGTCAACAAAGTCATATAATGATTAAAAAAAATTGATTTATTTATCAGAGTCATCTTTCGTGGTTAGCACACTGGGCTAGAAATTCAGTGGTCTAGAATCCAGAGGTTTGATTCCTGGTTGATGAGTAAACTTTTTCATATCAATATTTAATTAAAAAATTCAATGACATGTTTGTCTATATAGTATACAATAGTTCTTTCGTACAATGTCTTATGTAACCTTTATGGAAATTGACATTAATTGTCGAGGCTGCCTTGGACGGGCTACACTTCAACCAGAAGGTTCATTGTGATCCCTATGGATGTGAGAATGTGAGTGGAGTGGAAGAAACTTTTGTGTATAGACTAGAAATTGGTAGGATATGCGACTGCAAGTCGCATATCCTACCAATTACCAATACAAGTGGGCTCCTACCAATACAAGTGGGCTCTTGTCCTGTCAAGAGCCCACCACACTTCTCAACTGCATTCTATTGAGCCTCAACCGAACACAGTCGAATGGCCTAGCTGTGTTTATGCACAACTTGGCTTGTTACATGCCCTACGCAAAGTCCCAGTAATCGAGATGAGCCTATCTTTCTGGATGTTTGAACTGCCTTAAATTGATTTCATCCCTGTTGTATTGTGAATGTTTGTAATACTAATTATAATAAATCTTCTCGAAAGACTTCATATAGTTTCTGTTAATGATCAAAAATTGTTGTATATATTGAGATTTTCTTTGAGTAATGTAAAAAGGGGGCCCAAAAAACTGTTCCTACCTAGACTCCGCACGTTGAAGCTATGCCAATGCACCCACCAAAATATTAAACACGATATGTAAGAGGGAATCCAATAAAAGTTTCCCCCAAGGCCCCCAAGGCAAGGTAAAGCTATGCGACTGCACTCACCAAAGTTTTTAATAGTCGTTATAAATCACCCAGTATGTATATACATATTTCTACATATATTTGGTGAACAATGTATTTTTGTGTGTGCCATATTTACGATCCTAATTTGTATTTAGTACTTTAAATTGTCTGTAAGTGTGTAGTCATCTTGATTATAATAACATATTATTTATGTCGTTTATAATTTTATTATTTGTATAAAATATTTAACATATTTTATTAATATGCTGGGGGGTAGAAGGTTTAGTTTAGTAGATCTCTGGTGTGTTTCTTTCTCTAGATCAGAGGTGGGCATAGACAGCTCGTCTGAGCCTTACGAGCTCTCCATAAGCTGGGTGAGAGTAAGTAAAGAAGGTATGTTTTGAAGCAAGACGGAACGATGTTTCAATACAGGTTGTCCTACCGATTATTGCCCAATAATTTATTCAATCAATTTAGAAATAGTTTTATAAAATATTTATTGTTTAAATAATATCTTTTACAGTATGGAGAGATACACCAAAAAACATAATAATAATAATAATAATAACAATAATGATAATAATAACAATAATAATAATAATAATCTGAACTTATCCAAGACTGCTTGCGATGTCTTCTCCATTATTAAATTCACTACTTTTATTTTTTTTGAAAAACAAATTATGCGAAAAATAATTTCCACTACTACAAATAGTACTTTTCACTTTTTCAATTCAAAGTAGACTAACTCGAAGAACTCAAATTCCCACTTTATGTAAAATTTAACTTAATTCATCAAATTCCCATGACACTATACTGAGCATACTCCATACGAAGAAAAAATAATTAAATCAGGTAAATAATTCTTTATTAGTTCTCGGATATGAATAGTAAAATATTTAGAAAAATCATTTGGAATTTCCAAAACTTTAATTCTATTTAAATTATCCTTTGCAAAAATTTCCCTTTTTTATTACAATGGTCCAGCGGTAAACTTAAAGGTTCAAAAGATTTATATATATTTTTATTTTATTCATACACAAATATGATATATACTAAAAAGGTACATTTTATGACCCTAATTACCAGCCCAAAATTCCAGAGTATGTATTGAATGATTGCTTGTATTATTTACTTTGTATAATAGTGACCATAAAAAAGATTTGGTATTATTATATTTTTTTCAGAAAATGTTTTAATTAAAAAAAGAAAATATTAATAATTGGTAGGTTACCCTGTATTAACTCTATCTCTCTTCCCTACCTCTCACTCAGAGCTTGGCCGAGTCATCTCCTGCCCACCTCTGCTCTAGATAGAACAGTCCCTCTACTAAAATATATTATAGTTTCAAGTGATATTTTAATAAAATATAATAATGTATGTATAAAGAGTCTCGCGTCTAGGAAAGGATTATTTCTGGAAAATTTATTTATATTCTTATTTAGCCTAGATAAAATAATATTTTATAGTGTTGAAATATTTTAGGTGCCAACCAGCCATGCTCTGAAATATGTTTTCTAAATTTTTAAATATTTTACTTATGTGTATAAATCCTTGTTCCACCATTTGTTACGATCAAGTCTAGGTGGAAGATATTCTCCGTAAAAGCACCTCTTCCAAACTTGTCTATTTTTGGAAGTGTAGGATCTGATGTATGTGAGATCCTCGGATGTGAGAATTCCGGATGTGTTTCTTGAGCTTACTATATGATAATAATAATATTAATATTGGAATTTTACCTCCGTTTCTAAGACTCGTCGGTGTATAAAAGACAAACTGGACTTAAAAATTAGGAATTGGCAGGTTGTGCGGCTGAAGCCGATTTTGATAGGAACTTTGATGCTATGCGTCTGAAGTTCATGAGAGTAAACTGTAGAAGACCTTCACAAGCATAGCCGGTTACTTTGTTCTTATCCATACGTCGACAGTTTAGTCGATTAACCGTCCCAATAATTTTAACTGACAACCTTAACTAACCACCGCCGGGATTTCAAACCGTAACCTCTCCGTTGCGTAAGACCGTTCGGCTACTTGGGCTTACTATGTAAAATTTGATTGATTTTCTTGAAAATCGATTCTTTTAAGAACTAAACATATTCGTTTTTCTTAAACTTCTTAAAATTGAAAAATCGTTTCACAGATTTAATTTATGAGTCGCCATGAATCTTAAAATTAAAACTGAATTAATATATTTATATAAGGTGAAAAAGTTGAGCATCAAAAAATTGATGTCAAATTATTATTTTTTTCTAAATTTTGACAGTTCAAAACACCAATTTTTTTATATTTTAAATTTATTGACAATTAATTTATTTCAAAAATTTTGTTAATGCAAATATTTCTATAGAAACTATAAACTATATTAGAGATCCAGCAGTCAGAAAATGTTATAGCCGTCGGAAAACTGTAATAACTTTGACGCAGTTCGGAATTTTGACCTTGTTTTTCTGGAGTCATGAGGAAAATTTACTTAGGGTCTCTTGTCACCTTGATTTCGCTATCTCCTATAATTTTCTCGGAACAATTCAGACAAATACAAATACAAACACACACACGCACACACACACACACACATACACACACACACACACACACACACAAGATAATTCAATAATATATTTATAGAGGGATGATGTTATTCTTTTGATTAAACATTTCTAAATGATTGATTAATTGATTAAATGTTTGATGGATGGATAAACAGATTTACATTACGTATATAGTGAGAGTGATATCACGTTTCTCTAATTTCTTAAACACAGTTCTGACGAGAGACACGTTTACAGACACATATTTTCTTGTTCTATTAAATGATTTACACTAATTTGGTAAAATTTGTATATGTCAGTTATATAAAACCATTTCCTAATCGAATAATTTGATATCAAAAAAAGGGGGGTTGTTTCTACCACACACAATTTCACTAGAGTATAAATTTTACATTTTAACAAAATCACACCACCGTATTACACCGAAGTCCTTTGGGACGTTATGTGTGCGAAAGTAACACGTTCGAATTAAAATGTATCTGTAGAAAAATACAGTGGAAATACGTCGTTCGTGGCAAATGTATTGATTTGTTTGAATAATTTATTTTGGAATAATTTATATTGATTAAATAAAACAAACATTTGAATGTTACGTAAAATCATTTTATTTGACTAGTTTCGGAACACAGTTCCTTCCTCAGAAATAAAAATGAAATGAACAATTTTTATATACTGTAGCAACAAGATAAACATATTTAGGTACAGCAAATTACATTTTCGGAATGAGATCTATTAGCATTGGAAAAACCCTAAAACTTTAAAAACATTTTGGAATTGACAAATTATACAAATTATTTAACACATTGTAAATGAAAGGCAATAAAAATGAGACGAACTTTAAAACTATTAAACTATTTTTTAACATACAGGTATAAATAACATTGTCTGGATTATATTGTGAAATGGTTAATTAAATTGATTTTAGGTTGTACATACACAATTATCTGGTAACATTTTGTGACAATTTATAATTTACACAAAGATTGATTTCCGCAGAAGTTTTAGAAATTTTGGGAAGAGTTGGATTTTATGAAGGCCAATGGGCCCGGACCCATAGGGCCCAGTGCCTAAATCCGGCACTGAAGATGTTCAATAAAAGGGTGAGAAAAACACGTGTTTCCTAGAATTTCTTTGATGTTGATTAATAAATGTAATCATCTAGATCAAATATCAATATTTATAATTTTAAAATAAACTGAACAACATTCAATTCAATCGCATAAGAGTTATGCTCTAGAATAGATTTTGTGATAAAAGCAATTATTATAATTTCGAAATAACGAAGGAGTAAATGACTGATATTATAATATGCTTTAAGTAAATTGATAATCAAGGAAAGCGGAATTTAATTTTGAATAACAACGAACTCAGGTTCTACAATCTACTTTTACGTCATACGACGATTCTCTTTTATAAAACCGAAATGTATTATAGTCATTATATGTTATCAATTATATAATCAAATATCTTAAATAGTTTGAAGATTTATATATATATATATATATATATATATATATATATATATATATATATATATATATAGTGTGGCGCATAAGTAATGTTATGATTTAATTAGTGAATGAAAGTCAGCATTCGATTATTCAGACACAAAGATCATATCGAAATTTCTTTCATGTTTCGACAATTTACCGATTGGTTCAGCGTTTTCGAGAACATGGGGCTGTGTGTGATCGTTCGCGTGCTGGTAGACCGCGTGCAGTTCGAAATGATGTGAACATTGCTCGGGTGCAAGCAAGTGTTGAGGAAAACCCCCAAACTTCTACCAGGCGACGGTCTCAGAACTTGCGGTCTAGGTGGTCAGGTGGTCAGAAGAAGGCGATGTCTAGGTGGTCTTTTAATTTTACATACGTTACACCTTTTCCCATGTAAGATTCAATTGGTTCACGAGTGAAAACCAAATGATGCACAAATACGTATTCATCAAATACATCATAACGATACTTATGTGCCACCCTGTATATATATATATATATGTATATATATATATATATGTATATATATATATTATACATATATATATACATATATATATATATATATATATATATATATATATATAAATATATATATATATATATATATATATTGGAGAATAATTTTTTTTAGTACTCCACTGTTTAAAATTTATTATTATTTTGTTTTCATATTTTTATTATTCAAAAAATAATAATTTATATAATTATTGGTTTATGCGAGTTGAGAATTTACATAATTTCAACAAACATTTACTTAGATCGGATATGACTTGCGTATATCCAAGCTTACTTCGATATTTCCGCACATATTTCAAATCAGTTACAAAAAGTACTTGTCTCAAGACAGTTACTAAAATTAGTTGGCTCAGTACAGTTACTAAAAGTAGTTGTCTCACATGAATTAATCAGATGGTATTTTGAATTTTTATTTCTTCAATTTACAAATTGAATATTTATTATGGATTGTGCTGAAGTATCGAATAGGCGAATTAATGGTTTCTATCTGATTGTATCTAAGTATATTTTTTTTGTATAATTTATTTAATTCACCATTCCGAAACTTGTGGTTTTTCAAACTTGTCACATTTCAATACACATTCTATACACATTTTGGCTGTACAATTTATGTATTTTATGTGAATATGCAATGACTTTTTCAATTTATAACTATATTGTTTTGTATACGCTTGGTATTTTTGGCCTTGTAGTTTTTCTTTACAGAAGCGTAAAGTCGCCTTTATATACAACTATGTATCTGAATTAAATTTGTAGTGTATATTTATATTTTTGCAAATCAGACATATTTGAACATTTTTTTTTACTGTAGTGTCGTTTTTTTTTTATATACGATATTTCTTTTTACTACAGTTCAATCTAGTACATATTCATGTAATTTTTTTTATAACTTGTACAACCAAACTTAGTATTTTAAGGATAGTTATACTATCAACATATTAAATGAAAAATTATTTATTTCAAATATATTTTATTTTTACATATATTTTGTTTTGTTCTTTTTTTGTACTTTTTTTATTTTCAGTATTTCTGATTCGAATCACTAGTCGATAACTTAGACACTTACTGGATAGTAAAGATCTTACTACCTCAATATTATCTTTTTTAATGGGCCCAGCTTTTATTGAAAGACTTTCGGTTCAACGTGTTATTTTTTTTATATTTACGTGTATCGCGTTAGCACCGATCGTTTTCCAATTTTCATAATTCCACATACAATACTCTGCTTTGGATTTTTTTTTTCTAAAGTACCGTATATTTAGTTTTCATTATTTTTTTTTTAAAAATACATCATAATACCTCTTTTAATTAAAATTACTAAATTAACAAAATTCCAATATTTATGAAAATAATTGTTAATTCAATTATTTTCTATAAAGTGTGGTATATTTTTACATACACACACACTCATTATTTTCTATAAAGTCTTTAGTTTTTTTTTTTTTTATTTTAAATACACAATACATATATATATAATATTTCTATATAGTGCTTAACGAGAATTCGGCCCGATATTATACCATTTTTCTCCCAATGACTGGACTCAATAGAGTGACTTAGTTGAAATATATCAAGTATTACTATTCAAAGCTACAACATAATGAGAACTGATTTGGGGATGGGCTTCAAAACTATGGCTGATTGAAATTCTAGAAAAAAAAGAAAGCATAAAATTAATTGCATTTACAAATATTCAAACATCACCGTGTATATATTTCTACCACAATATATGAATATTTTCTTAACATCATCATACTTCAGATGAACCATTCAGATGAACGAACGGCTTTAACAAATCGTGCGTATATGAATCATATAAAACGTTTAACCGAATATATGATATATGATTTTAAATACATATTTTATGTTAATTCTGTTTGAAAGGTAGATTTTGATAGATTTATTGTAAATAGAAATCAAAGAATCATCTGAAACGATTTAATATACCTTTCACTCACATTTCTCTCTTGAGTAATTATTTGAATTTTATTTGAACTAAAATTAATTCATTTTTTGTTATTAAAAAATTGAAATTGATTCAATTTTTTTTGTTGATCGAATATCACTATCGATTCCAGACGTCCATTATTCGATACCTGGTGGATACGGAAATTTTACAATATTAAATATACAATATTTTGTAGGATTGAAACCAAACGTTTATTTAGCCTAATAAATAATGAAAAAGAAGAATACTTTGTTAGTAGTTACCATGATAACTCAGGAAACATATAGTGTATACGCAAAGGTGTACACACCTTTGCGTATACAAGTACATAAATAAGTACATATGTACTTATATGTGTACACACCTTTGCGTATACACTATATGTTTCCTGAGTTACCATGGTAACTACTAACAAAGTATTCTTCTTTTCATTATTTATTAGGCTAAATAAACAGTTTGGTTTCAATCCTACAAAATATTGTATATTTAATATTGTAAAATTTCCGTATCCACCAGGTATCGAATAATGGACCTCTGGATAGGATAGTGATATTCGATACAAATAATAATATGTTAGAAAACAGTTCCATTTCTCAATCCATCGACTCTCTCTTTGTATATTTTGTTGTAAGAATGTCTAAAATTAACATCACAAAATTTCACAACACAAAGTCAAAGCTGGGGTAAGTAGCTTCATTAAATACATTGCGATTTTCTGTTGGTGAAAATGATGATGCTGTTTTAAAATTGTGTGTGTGAATATTTTAAGATGTATAGAAGAAGAAAACTCAGAAGAAAACATTTGAAGGAAACAAACCATACAATTGCCGCCGTTGTGCATAGTACATACGTATAGTGTGCATACCTAGTCGAGTCCTTAACTTGCGAGCACACATATTTTCATAGTATAGTAATACCCCGATTAGCACTGTCCCGTATTATGCGGTTAAAAATTTAAATTTATATAGACTAGACATTGGTAGGATATGCGGCTGCAGTCGACTCTGATAAGAACTATACCCATATTCATCTGGATTTCGTGAAGGAAACTGAGACTGACCGAAAACCTTCTCAAGCATAGCCGATTACTTCGTTCTTGTCCATACGCCGACAGTTTAGTCAATTAACCTCCCCTTTTTTTCTTTAATAATTGACAAACTGCCAATGTCGGGATTCGAACCCATAACCTCCCAGTTTCCAAGTAAGCCTACTGCGCAGACATAACGCCTTAGACCGCTTGGCTACTTGTTCGGCATCTTGGTAAACGTAGACTTGCTTGAATAGAAGACTTGTGATGGTGTGCGTAACTGTCGATTACCAACTCGGTGGTAAATCTATAATAGATTTCATAATCGCTGTTTTTAAGGTCTTACTGGAAGAGCCGTAAATTCAAATGGTGAGGATTTGGCTTTGATCCTCTCTTTTACAGCTGATTATTTTGAGGTGCTAAGTTCCATCACTGAGGTCATCCTGGGTTTCGTCACCGTTTTCCTCCTTTCAGGATCGAGTCTCTGAGGTGAGGTGATAATTTTTCCCTGCTTCTTAAACTCATTGGTTCAGTGGCTTTACTCCTGGCTTCCTCGGGTATCGTATGGACAAGAACGAAGTAACCGGCCATGCTTGAGTAGGTTTTCTACAGTTTCCTTCACGGGCTCCAGATGAATATCGGCATAGTTTCTATCATAGTCGGCTGGAGCCGCATATCCTACCAATTCCTAGTCTATACACAAAAATTCCTTCCACTCCATTCACATCCTCATATCCTTAGACATCACAATAGACCATATGGTTGAAGTGTAGCCCGTCCAGGACAGCTTCTACATTGTATCTATGGTCCTTATTAAACATTATTTGTGTGTATTTATATGCAAACTTGTATCCCGGCGTACACGGTTATTGCTCCTCGGTCACGACCTATCGCGTAAGTTCAGGGTATTACTGTACGTAAACATCACTAGCCCAACATCGTTTTGTAAGGTAAATACTTTTCTTCTGTTCGGTGTAGTGCTCACAGTTGGCAGTGAACTTGTTATACACAAGAGCATTATGTCAGCTTTAGAACTCACTTGTGTAGTGATGTTGTAGGTATGGGTGTGATAGTATGTATGTGTGTAGTATAAAGTGTTACTTCATACGTACATTTATAGTGAGAACCCAACCAATATTGTTTTTTAGATGTTGGTAGTCGAGTAGCTTTAAACATATGTTTTATATTTTACATGTAAGGCTAGTCCGAAGGTTATGGACCCATCATTCGTTATTTTGGCATTTTATAGTGTTTATGCATTTGAGATGGTAAAGTTTCTGCTAAAAATAAAAAATTTTCCCCTAAATATGTACCACAAATGTATCCAGTAATATACAAAAAGATTAGAAAGAAAAAGACAAAATAAAAAAATAAAACTTTATTAAATTTATTAATAGCTAAAATATCTTTATGATATCCCAAACAATTGTTTTGGGAGAGAGCACTATTCAATAGCAGCACTATTTATGATGCTATGATTCATTTGTTTTGGTCTTTAATCAAAGATGGCCGCTAAAACTTCACATGCATTAATTTGGTAATTAATGACAGATGCCAGTATTTTATTGTGTCTAGTTTATAATTTATTTAAGTTAAAGGAACCTTAAAATTATCGATCGGTGCAGGTTTTATCGGGCATTAGAGATGGTAAAGTTTCTGTTAAGAATAAAAAATTACCTTAATATGTACCACAAAAATGAAACTTTAAATTTATTAATAGCCAAAATACAAATTTGCATAACTCTAACTTATATACAACAATTTATAGTGTGATGGTATAGTTTATAGTTTCTATAGAAATGTCATCAACGAAATTTTAATTAAACAAATGTCATTTACAACTGTTAAAATTTAGAGAAAAAAAAATTATTTATCATAAATTTCCTCAGCTATGTTTGATAAATACTTTCTTTAATCAGAATTGGATTTATTCCATCAGTCGTGGGAATAATAATGAAGAATAAATAAATTTGTTTTAAGACTAAAAAAAATAAAATAAAATTTAGAGTTTAAAAAAACTAAAAAATATACTTTTAAAATTTAAAATAGAAATAGAATAAGGAGATTGACAACAAAATTAACTTTAATGTAAACAAGAGCTTGGGAAGCTCTCTGCTTAATCATGTAAAAGTAGAGCCAATATGAAGACGTAAGTAGAGAGCACCCCATGCTTTTGTTTACATTAAAGTTAATTTTATGATCAATCTCTCTATTCTATTCTATCCTTTGTTTTTTTAAAGTCTAAATTTTATTCCAATTATGTTTTTCGAGGGGATATTAAATATATGCTAGGTCGTCGCGTTACCCAAAAAGTGGAAGTGCCGGGCAGTAGTGTTAAGATATAACACATTTATTAAAGATATCATAATCTATTAGTGGCCTGCACTTCCATTTTTTTAAGTCAGAGGACCTTTCAAGCACTTCATGTGTGGTTCAGTATCAAATTTCAAATTAACATAAACATAGAATGACAAATTCCAATGAGAAATATGTCATTGAATATCCGGACTAAACATCCGGAATATTATTTGTATTATTAAAAGTTAACAATGTTTTATTACTTAAAAAGGATTATTAAAATATCCTTGCACATATTACTACTACAATAAGTATATGTGTTTGTTTCTATATGTGTGTGTGTGTGTGTGTACATGTATGTATGTATGGGAAATATTTTAATGAGGGAAGGTCTCCGTTTTCTTTACAGGATGAGGTTAGTTTGGTTTATATTTGCATAAGATATTTGAAGTCAGATAAGGTATATTATTATTATGTATCGATTTGCAAATAATACAAAAAAAAAAACAGACATGAAAATAATAACTAATTGAGTTAATTGCATAAATACCAGGTATATACTGAGTTAATGCAAAAAAAGTTTCAAACAAAAGTTGTTTAATTTTTAAAAACGAACATTTATTGTCTTATAGTATTTGTTTCATATCTTTGGGTTTTGAAGATGTATATTTTCCCAACTGGTGGGGATATGTGCATGGTCCGATTTTGACCATTCACAAAATTGAATGTGTACTCTAGAACAGATCCACCAATTTTCAGCTCGTTATTTATTTATGTTTTTTGAGTTCTCGTGTTGTCGAACGAACGGGTCATCTATATAAAATGTTTTTCTGCTATCAATATTTTCACCCCTTACATAGTCGGGACTAAACTTAATATACCCGGGTATATAAAAACTACAAATTTGAGATTCGATATCCTCAATAAAAAAGGATAACCTTTGAAATAAAAACGAATTTTAATCTAATTTTAACTGAACTTTTCGTCCATTTGAACCATGCCTCATATGTGGAAAAGGAAATTATATTTTTCAAAGTTTTATAGCCAAGTTGTGTCTATTAACAATGAGCAAAGTATTTTTTCGAAAACCAAATGAAAAACCTTAATTTTGCGGCTACGTGTAGAAGCGTCTGAAAAGTATAAAACAAGGTACTCAGGACTGTACTGCCCTGTGTTTTTCTATTTTCTGGCTAAAGTGATTTACTTTATCCAAACAAACATTTCTATTACTAAAGTGGAGAGTAATGGTTACCTTTAAACTGTACACTAATAATGAAATTTTATATAATTTGAGATTCGAATACCCGTCGTGCCTATACTTATAACTGCGCTAATGCAATCTAATCTATTCGGTTGTATTATACAAAATAATGTTTTCGTTAATAAACCGGTCATTCCATTTAAATCATAATTATGTTGCTACGAGTACCATAAAATGTTTTCTTCAACATATTTTGTTTTCAAAATTAATAATTATGTGTAGAAAATTCTCTATGGAGATTTTTGTTTCAATATATGTTGTATTATTTTATATACAACAGGAACAACATCTAAAGACGAGCAAAGAGTTCGTCGATCGGGTTTAGTATTTAAATAAAGTTGAGGGTAGTATTCATGAACGTATCTTCAATAACAACTTAACCATGAATTTATGAACTAAATTGTAAATATTTGGTTTATTTAAAAAATTACAATAGGGAATATGCATGAAAATTTTGTTTTACTTGAATTGAAGCATGTTTGTACTTGACAAATATCAAGGTAAAATTACTTTTTAAATAACTTTAAAAATAAACGAGATATGAATGATTGAAATTCCCGATTAGACAAAGAGGGTGATAGCCCTCTTGATATGTTATGTGACGTCATATTACACTTTCACCATTTAAAATACACGTAAAACTCACACGTTTTTAGTATTTTTGCAAGAAAGAGACAGATAATAATCTTTAAAAGCTTATAGCTTCCTTGATATTTATCGGATTTTAATTTCGTTTTTAAATATTATTACAGTATTAACAGTATTTTCATATTCTGAAAATAAATGTGAAAAAAATTTTTCATGCATATTCCCTATTAATTTGCCTTAAGTCTCAATACATTCAATACATAAATTGTAAGCAAGCAAATGGTTATTTGAGTTTTTTAGAATTCGCCAATTGTCTCTAAAAAAGTTTTGGATTAAAATTAAGGACAGAAATGTTTTCATATGATACGAGATCAAAGTGTCACATTTAAAATCCCATCAAAGTTGATTATCTTGGAAGATTATTTGAAGGTCACTTTGTATTTTTCAAATACCAACCCATATTTTTTGTTGTTGACAGAATCGGATAGCTTCGGAAAAAACAGTATAAAAACTAAGTAATTACGTTTATTTTGATTAAAAATTTTCATAATAAACATTTGATGTCAAAGAATGTTATCAATGTTCCGACATATTACTTGTACACCAAATTAAGTAAACGTTAGTCACTTCCGTTGGAATAATATAACCGAAAGGCAACCATAATATGTAAATATTCAATAAACTAAAATTAATAATACAACGATATTAACAAAGTGAGATATCATGCGCATTCGATCACCATAGCATTTCGTAGCTTAGAGACAGAGCGTTGGTCGGGAATGTCAGAGGTCATGGGTTCGATTCCCATCCTAAATGTGTATGACTTTTCATATTAAGCATTTGATGTCAAATAATGTTACAAACTAAACATTTTAGAGCCGTTTAAACAAATGAATTTTCATAGACGATTCTTAGAAAATGTCGAACATACAAAAATTCGTTGTTAAAAAATTTAAACGGCATAGTTGCAGTGCTTAAACATGTACTTAAAAATGAGTTCCGTCTATGAATGCTACCTTAAAATTTCTATTAACAAGTTTAAGTATGACCTACATTATTATTTTATGTTATATATATATATATATATATATATATATATATATATATATATATATATATATATATATGTATAAAATTTAAATAAGCATATTTTTAATTTATAAACAAAATCCCCCCTCCCCATTAAAAACTTTTCTTTTTGTTTATATATATATATATATACATATATATATATATATATATATATATATATATATATATATATATATATATATATATATGAAATAATTACCTCTATTTGCAAATGTAAAAGGTCAGTACGGGTTTTTTAAGCTTTAATCCTGAATAATAACTTATTTTGGATGAGTTTGTTAGTGATTATAAAATAAGGGTTATATTATTCTACATTAGTGAAAATTTTTCATGTTCCAGAAATTTCTCTTATTATAATTTTCTATTAATAACAAAATTGAAAGAGAAATCAGTGAAGGAAATTGAGAAAATTATGAGAAAGCTAGAGATTTTGTCCATATCGCGTTCGGTTTAAAGTAGCAAAAATTTTTCAAGTATGCATTGTCTGTCAAAGTTTCACAATTTATTAGGAAATTAGCGAATTTGATTACATCCTCTGCTGAACTTTAAAACAAAATTTTGGTACGTAATTTATTCGTAAGTTCCGATATCACAAAAGTCTTTGTTTTATCAATATATTTATGCGGAAGTTCATCGATTGCCTACTTTCTCTTAATCTCTTTGTTTTGTTATATCTATTAATTTGTAATTCGTGTGATAAATAAATAAACAATTAAAATCTAAAACAATAAATCAATCCTACAAAAATTCTTTGCATAAACATTTTCTAGAGTCGATATTATTTACAGAAAGAATTTTTTGGTGTTATTAAGAGGAATATGTCTAGTATGGTTCCGATTTTTAACTTTTTTAACCCGGTGTATATAATACATCTACAAGGGAATATTAAGTATAGTCCCGACTTTGAAACATGAAATTATTGATCGCAGAAAACATTTTTGGTATAGATGTTCATAAAAGGATTAAATTAGGTCATTTCCGCATGCCCATTTGTCTCTTTATCCATAGACACGATTAACCAAAAACAAAACGAGCTGAAATTTTATTGTGTGTATTCAAGAGCTACAAAGTTCGTGAATGGGTAAATTTGACCGTGCATTCACCCATCTCTGAAACCGCTAGAGATAACAAAAAAATTTAATAATCAGAAATGTTTCTTTTTTTTGAAAAAAACATATATAACTTTTGTTTGAAACTTTATTTAAAAAACCGGTTAGGTTTCCCGCAGTTTTAGTTCAAATATTTGCATCTACTTTTACCGTGTATTTAAACAATTAACATAATTAGCTGTTATTTTCAATTGTTTTTAGTTAGCGGATGCAGTATGTTTCTTATACGTTGATTATGTAAGAGATTTGATGAATCAAATAGTTAATAATCTTACATTTAACTAATTCAAAACATGAACATAGATATAAATTATCATTATTAAAATGAATTTGTAGAATGTGCCATATTGTATTTGTTGATAGTTACCAAAGTAATAAACAATAATAATTACCGTGATAACTCAGGGAGAATGTAGTTGAAAATACAAAGATGTCTCGTAAGCTAAATTATATTGAAATTTAGTTGCGACTCTGCTACATGTATATTATTTTGGCCAGCAAACTTTTCTGGATTTATAGAAAAGTTATAATAAAAAGTCTTCAATAGCTGAAAATAGATACTGGATAAAGTTTTTTTTTTTTCTGAAACGTTGTTGACTCTGTTGAAAACATATAACTTAATTTTATTTTTGATACAACTTTTGATTATAAATTAATATTTTTAATAAAACAATATTTATTATTAAAACAAAAAAGAATTCTGTCAAGTGGATATAGGGAAACTCAAATAAGGGTTTCGTATCATAATTGTTTTAATTTGTGATTTTTGGTAAGAACAGATATAAACTTTTGAAATGATTTTAAAATAGACAACTCATTAGAAGATTTGCATATGATACGGTCGGAAGTTTTATAATGTATCAGAAATAAACGTTGGTAAGGAAATTTGAATATTAAACATGCTTTTGTAATTTTCCTCAACTTTCGGTACCTAATTTTGTTATGGTCCACATTGATTACAGTGATGATGGTTTGCAAAAATACGTTCCGGGTTAAAGTATTTTAAAAACGGTATACAAAGTTATAAACAGCACGAAAATATTGTAATTTTGATTAATCTTAACTTTGGTTCCTTTCAAAAATAACAAAATTAAGAGATTTCGTATTTGGTATCGAATTCCAAATACCAAAAGCATATCAGATTTTTATTTTGGCTGGAAATTTCATTGTAACCACTCTAGCGGTCATAGTTTTCAATCCAATCGGAATGATTATTCTTAATTATGTATTTATTGACGCAGCACCTGCGTATTGATAATATTTTTCGTATCGAATATTTCGTATCGTATTTATATTTCTTAGATTCTAAAATGTACTCAATGTTCAACCATAAGTGTGAAGGATTTGGTAGAACTTTCTAGCGATTAATCTTTCTGATTGTTTGGATCAAAAGATCACAGATTTATAATAAAATTTCACGGTATCCTAAACAAAAAAAAAACACATTCATTTGAAGTATAAAATGTAGAATGAGCTATTGTTTGCATGTGTAAAATATTTTCCATATTTGAAGTGATGTTGTATGGCTTGGCATTTCACATATATACATATATACATACACATATACATATATATATGTATATATACATTTCGATTAACATTTGGAATGAGTTGGGTAGATTATGTCACGTGGAATTGTGGATGATAAAGGGGTTAATTTCCTGTTGAATGCTTGCTGAGTGGTGTATCTCTGATAACATCTGGAAATGAAATAACTATATATGTGTACTATATATATATATATATATATATATATATATATATATATGTGTGTGTGTGTGTGTGTATGTATGTACATTCTATACTGATTGGGCGTATTGGGTTTCTTTCTGTAGTTGTATAAGAGAATCTTACTCTTGAAGATATTCTGATTATTTTCAAATTAAAAATTAATTATTATTTAGGCATGAAACCAATGAAATGAGTTTGTTGTGTCTGAAAAAATGTCCATTTTAGTTTATTTTATCGATAGGGTGAAACGGAAATAGTGTTCTCAACTACAGTACCTCATATGCCATGGGAATATTATATTTAACCATACAAGAAATTCCACGGATTTAAACTAGGGTTTGAGCGTAGAATTTTTTTTTTTGAAAAATTATTTTTACAGGCAGTGAACAAATATTTTTTCTCCTTAAAATCCACAACTATACTCTGGAAGACTGTTTTCCCGTTTTAATTTTATTATATTTATATGTATAGACTGCATGTTATGTAACGGGTCTTTATAGTTTCTATAGAAATGTCTCCATTAACAAAACTTTGGTAATACATTATTTGTCAATAAATCAAAATCCGCTTTGCTTGCAGAAGAGGGGGGGGGGGAGACGGGTCTCTGATCCTTCAGAGCCTTCCTTTTGGCTACATTTTACCCCAAATAACGGCAAATATTTTGAGTACACGGCAGAGGTGGCTAATGTCCTCCTTAAGCTCTTCCTCTTTTGTTTGAACGTTTTATTGATAGAGATATCTGTTTAAAAGTTAACCACTCTGTTTTTGAGTTTTTGTATACAATTTTTTTCCAATGTTTGTGGACCTTACGCCGTTCGATCAGCCAACGGAAAGGTGCTCATAGTAAGCATTGGAAAACAGTGACTGTTTTAGTTCGGTCAACTGTCAAAATTTAAAATAATTTTTGCCTGTTTCAATTAATTCGACAATTTTAACCCCTTAAAGGACGCTTTTCTCAAAAAAATCTAAGGAACTTATCTTCCAAATTGCATGTTTATAATTGATCCTTAAATATAATTGCAAAAAAAAACAATACTCTAAGCAAAAACTTTAAAAAGTTGAAGGCTAATAAATTAGATATATTTATACCATTTCAAAATGAATAAGGAGCGTTGAATAAATTTCAACTAATATTATATATATATATATATATATATATATATATATATATCGGGTATATAAGGTTCGTAAAGCGTCGGGCCGCCTCCGACGTCACTGCTACCAAACTAAAAAGATATGTTACAACAATTCAGAATCAGTTTATAATCAAAAGCGTTTGAACGCACATCGTATAAATCAACCCTCCAATACATCGAAGCACGTGTATACTTATTATCCTCTCGTACAAGTTAAAAGTTTATGTTTTATCCCCTTCGTTCATAAAAATGAACTTGAATGAGACCTAAAAAAGGAATGTCATGATTTAAGAAGGAACAGTATAAAAGAAAAATTGTCGCTCAGCAAAAAAAAAAAAAAACTTTCAGTGAACTTTTTAGTTGTTTTGTGAAGTATACTTACTCATCAGTGTTACACATACAATATAAGCGCAACGCAAGCTGAAAGAAAAGCTCTGTCTCAAGAGTTCTCTTTCAAATCAGTGTGTTCTTTTATGAATACAGAAAAGGGTATCATTTTATCTGAAGATACGAAAAAAGGATGAAGTGTTTTTCAATCCGTCCCGAACAATAAGAGGATTTTTTTTAAAAGATAACATCGAGAGTTGTTTTTTTGTTTGGTTTTATCAACGGTGCTTTTTGTTTTATTTCTGTTTTGTTTTATCGGGGTGCGTTTGGCATTGTTGTTGCTGGTGTGTTTTGACTCTTTGTTTCGATTCGCAGCGGCGCGTATTTTGTGGGTGGATTGTGAAAGAAAAGAATTTTTTGTTTGTTTTTTAGTTCAAGTGGAATTTATTGTTGTTTTTTTTTTTGGTTGTTGTTGTGCAAAAAATATACCTTGCAGTATTATGATGATGAGTTTGTTAATATCGAAAAATTGTTTAGTGTTTTTTATGATTTGGATGATACAATTGATTATTGCCATGTTGTCACCGGGAGTGGACGCTGCAACGGTGTTGACTCGTGGAGGTAGGAGCTTTTGATATTTATTATGGGCGAAAGATTGTATAAACTGGTTTATTAAAAATTTAATTTAAGCTTCTCTTAACTGTCAGAAAATAAAGTGTGATCTAAAGATATGCTAGTAAAGACTCAAACAATAACTAGTCTTGAAAATTTTTCTCCAAATTGACAACACAAATGAGTTTAGTCCAAAAAGCGGTACGAAAAAAGTGTCAAAAGCCTACAATTAATTTTGTACTGAAATTATTTGGTTTTCGAAAGATTATTTAGGACAGGAAGAAATTGTTTTATAAAGAACAACTTTTATTTGAAACAATTTTTCCGAAATTAATTTAAATTGAAAACAAATTATGGATCATAGACGCCTTTTGGATTACTTCTATGATTAATTGACCATAATTATCGAATTTTGTGACTAGTGATTTGATTAGATTTTCTGGGAAATGAAAATTGTAAGGTTTCTAAATCTTAAGAAAGTTATAAGGTTTTCTTCTTGTAATTGCTTAAGTGGGGTCAAATAAAATATCACGTTTAAGGAGGGCTTAATATAGCTCATAATTCGGCTTAAATTAGAATCTTTTTTTTTTTTGTATATTGTTTGCTGGAAAAGAGATAATTTGGGAGCGTTAATATCACATTTGTCCCAAATCAAAATTGTCAGTAACTAATGTAGTAAAAAATGGCCAAAAAAATGTTGTATTATGATCAAACGATTCAAACTAAGGTTCAATTTAGGGAGGCTAGCTAAAAAAATATTTTCATATTTTTATATCTAGAAATAAAATTTCAAAGACAGACAGTCACCAAACTAGCAACAAGTTAACAATTCCTTCCCTAAGATTAACTACGATTAGTTAATTCAGACTGATGACGACTAATTTGCAGTTGAAATGCGTATTTGTATAATAAAAATAATGTTTGAAACTTTTATACCCGGTATATATAATTTATACGAGTACAAGAGTATATTAAGTTTATTACAGATATTGTAACGGTTGATAATATTGATCGTAGAACAAAACTTTGTGTATAGGTGTTCATAAAACAACCAAATTAGTATGGTATATCCGTCCGCCTGTTCGTCTATCTGTAAACAGGATAACTCTAAAACGATAACGAGCTGAAAATTTGTGTGTGTGTTATTGAGCTAAAAAGTACGATCAAGTTCGAGCATGGGGCATAACAGAACGTGCTTCTCCCCCGGGGCAGGGGGAAGAATATCCATCTTTGAAATCGTTAGAGGTAGAAATAAATTTTATAGAAAAAAAAACCCATTTTAATACATAAACCACATTTGTTTTAAATTATTTTTCATGAACTCAGTATATACCCGATACTTAAGCAATTACCTCAAACGGTTGATATTTTCACTTGTTAAAGAGTAAACTTGAAAATGAAGATTATGCTTTTCTGAGTATGAGATCTTTTTGGAAATATACTTTTTCGTCAAAACTTATGTTATATGTTTCAATTCCGAAAGAAGAAACCCATAAAGAACAATTTAACTAATTTAAGAAAACAAAACCTCTCAAATTCGATTACAACCAATTTTATAATTGACAGAAAAACTATTCGATTCGATTGGTTGGTGGAGTGGCCAGAAGTAAATAAAAATGAAAAACTTTTTTATCATCTTCCGAACGACGTTTAAAACTTAACGATAGTATAAAAATAATTTAAAATTGTTGTACGATCTTGCTTTCCTGAATTCTCTCATACGGAAATATCTTCTTTATCATTAATGAATGCTCTATTAAATAGAAAAGCGATGTTTTATTATATATATATATATATATAGAAAATAAATAACCCATTAAAAATCTGTAAAAATTACTTGAAACGGCACATCATTGAGAAGAGAAAGTTCTCAACTAAAGTTGGTGCAATTAAACTACCAATTACCTGTCTACGTTTTCAATTACGTGCATTTCACAAAGTATTTAGGATCGATAGTACTTTGTAAAAGTTCATAAGAACCAAGATCTTTGAATGCTTTAAAACATTCATGCAAGCGAAGCTGCCGCAGGCAGAACTATAATGATTTTTAAAGTAACAATTTTTAATATCAAATGCTTGAGATTAAAAATCATACTCTTCTAGGAATCGAACTAACGCCTCTAGCCTCTGAACTATCAGACATGTTATGGTAGTGGATTGCATATGATTTCTCACTATCTTGACGTCAATGTATTATTAGTTTTAGTTTATTTACTATTTACATATTTTTATTTAAAACAATGGATAGATTGACACCAGCTTACAAAAAAATTAAAAACAATCTTGGACATCAAATGCTTGATGTTAATTAAAAATCTTACCCAATCAAGGTATCGAACTTATGACCCCTGGCATTCCAGATCCGTGCTTAACGTTTCAGCAACGAAATCATACATTGGTGGAATGCATGTAATTTTTCACAATCTTAAGGGGGTATTCTAGCCTACAATTTTTGAGTTTTTTTTTTCGTTTTCGCAATATAGAAACCTTCAGAAAATATACGCCTAAAAGGAAATTCAAAAAATTTGGAAAATTTACAAAGTTATTAAGCCATTTTTATACTGTAGGATCAAATATCGCTCTGGCCTCCATCGGACTTTAAACACGCGTTTTCTTTCAAGCTGGCCGACATCTCGAGTTTTATTTATCCAATCGACATCAAATTTGGTAGGTAATTTCAGTACAGTTTGTGTTTTGGTAGGGGCTACGGACATTGCAAAATTTTAATTTTAACTATTTTAAAAAAATAAAAAAAACTTTTAAATAGACTTACAATTTTAGAGAATTTTCTTTCATATGAAAATTCAGCTATGATGGTTGTACCGATGAAATGATATCACAATAATTTTTCGATCAAGGGATGGTGGGTCTTAGAGGGACGAGAAAAAGGACTAAATTTTGAATCTCCCTACAATCTACCATCTTGACCATATATTTCGTCATAATGTTCTTGTACTAAGTTAATTGATTCCTTTTTCTAAAAAAATTCGTTGTAGTACGTAGCTCTTAGAGTGACGAATTTTTTTTCGCACTCTTTTTGTAGCTCGAAAGTAAAAATAAGAATATGGTATGCAACATGTTTTCTTGTTGAATAGAACTTTTTCCATCCACTAAAAAACAGTAAAAGTGAATTAAAGTTTTTTTTTCTTCCCTTTTTAATTAAAGCTTTTTAATAATTATATAAAAAGCTCTTTATCTAGAGTTTAAAAAAATGATCTACTTAATTATGAGTTGCATAATAATTTCGTATCAAAAATATTGAAAATTCGGAAATTTCACCGGTTTGGTAACTGTTAATTTTATCGTATCCATACAGGATTTCATTTCAACTTTGACTTTAACATCAATTAAACAAAAAAAAAATGAATTAACGTTTTTTTCCCAATTTATATAAAGCTTTTGAATAATATTATATGAAAGCTCTTTAGATGAAAGTACTAAAATTAATATAAGCTTAATAAGGTTGATTACAAATTTAATTATGTTTTTTTTTTAGAAAAATTATGTGGGTAGTTATTAAAAGCTTTAATAATTTTATTCCCAGAAAAAAAAATTTATTAATGTTTTAGGATTGAAAACGGTAAACATACGTAACCCATTTATCCCTATTTCGTAACGGTATATAATTCCATCGCACATGATGTCCTTTAAAAGTGAGTTGGGAAAAAAAACAGGAACCATTGATTGTTTTTACCTCTATATACGTGTCGAATGTGAGGTATTGTTTTCGATGCTAAAAATCGATATTGAGATTTTATCAAAGCTTTATGTTTTGACTGTCCGTCCTCTGATATCAAAAAATAATACCTTTTTAGCCATTAGTAAAAAGTATTTTATCTAAAAATAAAAATAACATCCAAATTTTATGATTGAATTTTATATTTTTATATAAAAAAGTATAAATCTATTAAATAAATCAAAAATTTTCTTCACATTTTTTGCATTTTTCCAAGGGACACGCTATAATTAAAAAATCGCTATAATTGGAGGAAACTTTTGTTTTAAGCTAATTTGAACCAAGCGAAAACGATGGCGTTGGTTAAAATACGATATGATTAACGGTTTTCAAGGTATCAGACACATAGTTCTACAATTAAAAACAGTATGAATTGACAAGCGGAAATTTTGAAATCTATTGGTCGGCCGTCAAAATGAACCTGATTTTCGTAATTTTTGGGTCAAAATTAGCCTAGAAAATGATTGTTATTAAAATCGATAACAAAAATTTTCTTAACTTTTTTCGCATTTTTTCAAAGGGGTACCCCTTAGAAAAATCGCGAAAATTGGATGAAAATTTTATGTTCCCGATTTTGATAAAAACTTCGTTTTAAGCTAATTTGGACCTAGCGAAAACGATGGCGTTAGTTAAAATACGATACGATTAACGGTTTTCAAGGTATCAGATCCATAGTGCTAAAATTCCAAACAGTATGAATTGAGAAGCGGAAATTTTGAAATCTATTGGTCGGACGTCAAAATAAACCTGATTTTCGTACTTTTTGGGTCAAAATTACTCTAGAAAATGATTATTATTAAAATCGAGAATAAAAATTTTCTTAACTTTTTTCGCATTTTTTCCAAGGGGTACCCCTTAAAAAAATCGCGAAAATTGGAGGAAAATTTTATATTCCTGATTTTGATAAAAACTTCGTTTTAAGCTAATTTGGACCGAGCGAAAACGATGGCGTTGGTTAAAATACGATACGATTAACGGTTTTCCAGATATCAGACCCATAGTGCTAACTGTAAGAATCGAGAAACGAAAAATTTTAATTCTGTTGGTCGGACGTTAAAATAAACTAGATTTTCGTACTTTTTTGGCCAAAATTACCTTAAAAAATTATTTTGTATTATATCGATAGCAAAATTGTATTGTCAATTTTTTTTACGTGGCATCCTTCCATTCTAAAACATATCAAACGACCAGTAGTAATAAATATTATTATTGTACTTAATTATTAAATAATTTTCATCAGTATAATAAAAAACTATTAATCTATATTTGGAGTTTGTAGAAATTTTTGAATATACTATATCTAGTACAAGCACGCTTTTAATATAAATTAGAGAAAACATTATTGAGAGAAAACATAAGAAACATTCAATCCAATTATATGGTAGGTAAAGAAATACCATAAACATATACACGTAGATAATTGTTTCGAGGGTAAATAGTAGAGAAACATTATTCGAGTATTAAACGAATAGTTGAGTTAAACGTGGAGAGATAGGCAATTATTTATATTGCGGTGTAATGATAATTATGCGTCTAATAGCATCATAATAGTTAAATGTAACATCATTGTTGTGTCTGTACTGTATGTATGCATGCCATTGTTGATAGAATTTGTGTAAATATTTGTAAAATAAATATTATATCGATAGAGATACTACCAACCACTCACTGGGTCTATCTCTTGTTTACATGCAAGTTTTATGGTATGTGTTTATCTCATTGTTAATTATTCACTTGTCGGCGTATAGTTAAATGTATCTTGTTTTGTATTCACTTGTAAAAGTTTTCTATCCTCTCGATCCATCACGTTTTTTTATAGTTAAAGATTTACTAAGGAAAAAAATATTTAAAAAAATCATTTTTTGTAAAAAGAATAATTATTACTGGTCGGTTGATATTAACATGCATTGATTAAGCTGACTTGTATGTATGTATGTATGAATGTCATGTAATTTTTTAATTCAGTTTTTACTCAATTCCGGACGTTTCAATAATCTAAAATTTTGTATTGAATAATCGATGACATTACAATAATAATAAATAAAAAAAAACTAAATAAAAAAATGAAAATTTAAGCAGTTGCATCTTGTTTAGCTTCAGTGCATCGAGAGATAGGCTCTTTGTTGCACTCCGAAGCAGTGCCTTCCCGACCTCTTGCCGTGGTACATTTTCCCAGTGATGACGGTGTTTAGCATTTGACCCGCTCGTTGATCACCTGTTTACATGCAGTTCTTGGAATTTCTAAAATAGGCTCTGTGCCTATGAAGGGCATTCCGACTCTCTTCTTTGCTAAGGTGTCTGCTTTTTCGCTTCCTTCGAAACCACTGTAACCCGGTACCCAGATCAATTTAACATTGTTCTATTTTGCCAGTTTCAGAAGTTTTTCCAGACAATCCTTGACTCTACCCTTGAGGTGACCTCAGTTCCAGACAAGGCTTTTAAAGCAGCTTGACTGTCCAAAAGAATACATACGTTCTGGTTTATGTAGCCTCTACTTAGGTTCTCACGGACGCAAGCCAGTATGGCGTAGACTTCTGCTTGAAAGATCGTGGCATATTTCCCCAAATTGAGAGTAGATTCCGGCCCCGGTCCCATCTTCAGTTTTGGATCCATCTGTATACCAGACGATTCTTTTCTTCAGATAGGGTGGTTCTCCTTCCGACCACATGGCGTCTGTATTACATACTCCGTAATCGTTTTCTGTATATGAAGGTAAAAATCCAATGCTTTAGAAATTCGACTCTATAGATTGAACGTGTATTTCTGTGTGTGTGTATTCACCTTAGTTATATCTTTTGGCTCAATTTTACAATTGACATATTTGATTATTGATACGGGTAAAAATTTTATTAGTTTTTCCTTTAGAGCACCGTGTTTTTGTTAAAACGGTATGAGAAGCACATAGCAGCACACAAGCCAACTATTTATTCTCTTAAAAAGAACTACTACCATCACGACACGATTCAACAAAAATATACTATTTAGTAAAGCGACACACATACATGTACCTACAGAATGTGTCAGCAGGGTCTACCCATAAAGTGCGCGGGGTGTGCTATTATGTTATGCAATGTGTACATGGAGAAGGGGAAAAAAGGATAAACGCGGCTCTATGTTACGTAACACAAATAATATCTTAGAAAAATTAATAAAGAAACGGACAAAAATAAAACACTGATGTGATTTTAAAGCCTGACGAAATGTGATTGAATGTAAAATATTTCTGACTGAAAGCACGTTTGGGGCGAAGAAAAGGTTGAAGAGAGATAAAATAAATAAATAAATTTAGTTTTCTTACTCCTCTTCGCTGAAGTGCTGTAAGTCTGCCTGTTAATCTTAGACAATGAAAGAAAAATTTTGATATCGATATTCCGAATAAAAAATCATCCATAATTTAGTTGGAAAATTTAATCCACAATCTCTAGTTTGCCTGACCAGTGCTCTACCTTAGATGTTATGGTAGTGCAATGCATATCATGATCTTTTTGTTGAGATCGTTGTATTATTATTATTTCTTTTGTATAAGACATTTAAGTAATGCCTTAACATTGCACTACCATGACATCTAAGGTAGCTCAGTTGATAGAGTATTGGTTTCGAATGCCAGGAGTCGTGGGTTCGAACCCCGCCCCTTGATATATATGATTTTTCATATCAAGTATTTGATGTTAAAGAATGTTATCAATGTTCAGACACATTACTTAAATGTCAAATTAAGTAAATCATGTTAATCGCTGCCTCTGGTATAATATAACTGAAAGGCAACCATGAGATACAGGTAGATTGTAAAGGCTGCCCTGGACGGGCTACACTTCGACCATAAGGTCCATTGTGTGATGCCTTAGGATGTGAGGATGTGAGTGGAGTGGAAGGAATTTGTGAGTAGACTAGGAATTGGTAGGATATGTGGCTGCAGCCAACCATGATAGGAACTATGCCGATATTCATCTGGAGTTCGTGAAGGAAACTGCAGAAAACCTTCTCAAACATAGCCGGTTAATTCATTCTTGTCCATACGCCGACAGTTTAGTCAATCAACCGCCCTTTTTTTTTTTAATTTTTATAATTGACAAACTGCCGATATCGGGATTCGAACCTATAACCTCCCAGTTTCCAAGTACTGCATACTGCGCTGACATGACGCCTTAGACCGCTCGGCTACTTAGCTGGTGAAAGGCAACCATACTAACCATGGATATAAATCGACGGTAGTTTACAAATACAATTTAAATATAATACACTTCTTTTGTTAAAATATGGAGCAGACCGTATTATCTTAAACACTCTGCCTCAACTATTTAATAGACTTTCTCACATACAACAAACAACACTAACTAAATACGGAGACGAAAAAAGCTGACTCGTAGAAATGTTTTTTTTTTTTTTTTTTGCTCAGTTGCTATCATTTATACACCTTTTAACCACATAAACGAACATAGAAGAAGAAAAAAACAAAAGAAAATCACGTCGTATGATTCGATCTTGTATGAGATGATGATCATCTTTTCATATCACACAAACGCGAAAAACCTTTGATAATTCGTCGTATTCTTCGGTAGGTCTTCTACACAGTTCAGAATGAAATGAGTGAGAGACGAGAGTGAATGAGACAGAAGTTGAAGAATGAGTTTTTTGCTGTACTGTATTAACAAACTAAGTGTACACGGGATAGGTCACGTATTGTTTAAGAGGAGAGCTTGTTGTTATTGTTGTTGTTGTTGTTGTTGTTCTATTACTCATATATCTATCCGTTGTTCGTTGTTCAATTCTTGTGGATAGTGTTGGGATAAAACAGATATAATTCTTCAGGAGTCAGGGTGATTCATATAATTGCATTTATCCTGTAGGAATATAGGAAGTATGTAGTTAATTTAGAGGGAATGTGTGGAGTGTACAGTCAAAGAATAATCAGTCCGAGAAATCGAGCTGTTAAAAGCTTTCCGCTCGGAACTGGGAGGTTGCTGGTTCGATTCCTGACGGTGACAATTTGTCAATGAAATTAATTTGAAAAAAAATTAATGGGACGATTAATAGGGAATATGCATGAAAATTTTTTTTTCA
Source organism: Nineta flava (assembly GCA_963920215.1). Taxonomy (NCBI): domain Eukaryota; kingdom Metazoa; phylum Arthropoda; class Insecta; order Neuroptera; family Chrysopidae; genus Nineta; species Nineta flava. The sequence continues at coordinate 68,456,319 of OY986045.1, forward strand.
CTTGAATTGAAGCATGTTTGTACTTGACAAATATCAAGGTAAAATTACTTTTTAAATAACTTTAAAAATAAGCGAGATATGAATGATTGAAATTCCCGATTAGACAAAGAAGGTGATAGCTCTCTTGATATGTTATGTGACGTCATATTACACTTTCACCATTTAAAATACACGTAAAACTCCGTTTTTAGTATTTTTGCAAGAAAGAGACAGATAATAATCTTTAAAAGATTATAGCTTCCTTGATATTTGTCGGATTTTAATTTCGTTTTTAAATATTATTACAGTATTAACAGTATTTTCATATTCTGAAAATAAATGTGAAAAATAATTTTCATGCATATTCCCTATTGACTGTCGGCATATGAAGACGAACGTATGTAACCGGCTATGCTTGTGAAGGTTTTCTGCAGTTTCCTTTCACAAAATCCAGGTGAATATCGGTATATTTCCTGTCAAAAGTCGGTTGCAGACGCGCAGCCTACCAATTCTTAGTCTACAGACAAATTCCTTATTCTTTAGCAGTCGATAAAAAGGCGTACACAGGACTTGTCAGGATTTGACTACTACAGTCGATGGATTTAGAAATGAAATCGACAGCACAAGCACACTATTTTGGACCTAGGTTTAACTTATTTTAAAAGGTAACGGTTTAAAAGGTAAAGGTTTAAGTAAACGCTAGTAAGTAAACAAATTAATAATACATTGACATCAAGATGGTGGGAGATCGTATGCATTCCACTACCATAACATTTAAGATAGAGGGTTGGTCTAGAATGCCAGAGATCGTGAGTTCAATTCCCGTCCTGGATGTGTATGATTTTTCAAGTCAAGTATCAAATCTGTTTTATGAATCGATGTTTTGCAACCCAACACTACTATTGGTGTACAACAGTTTCCTTACAATTTTTTTTGCATTATTTTCTCAGGTATTTCTAGTTTATTTCCTGATTTTTTGGTACCGTTAGAATATCAATATAAATTCATATATATATATATATATATATATATATATATATATATATATAAATACAAAGTTGTCCAAAAGGCTGGCAACGGTGAGTTATTCCTATCGGGCAAAAACAATTAAGAAGCTCTCTTCCATTTATGACGAAGGAATAATAATATTTTTTCAAATAATGTTTTGTATCGGAGAAATAGGGTCGTAGAGCTTTCAAAAAGGAAAAAAACAGTATTTCCCTGGATTGTTTTTTGTTCGTGATAAAAATAACATCATACCAAACTATTACCATCTCAGACAAATCGAAATCTATGATACACCGATGCCAACTAATTTGTATCTACGCACCTGCCTTTCTGTTTGTTGTTACTTGCTCATAATATGTAAAAATTTTGATTTTATGGTCTCCGTCACGAATAAAACATAGTCGGAGAAATACTGTTTTTCTAATACCTTGACGACACGCCCTATTTTATCGGTGGAAAAAATAGATATTTGAAAAAGTCATTAATGACTTCTCCAATATCATTCCTTCGTAACAAATGGCGGGTTCTAGATAATATTTCAGACTTTGACCTTTATTCCTCTTGAGCCCATAAACCTCTAATCTGATTTACTTTTTATACAATTTCCAGACTTTTGGATAACTCTGTACATATTTCTCTATAATTTTTGTGTTTTGTTTGGTTGATACTTCGCGGTGCTTATTAAATTTAGATTTCTTTTATTTTTTATATTTTTTTCGGAGAAGAATATGAAAAAAAGAAAACCAATTTGTTACGCTTCAGAGCATTCGATTTTTTGTTGTTGTTTTTTTTTGGTTTGTTCGAAATTTTCATTCAATTTCTAAAGTTTATTTTTCTATGTGTGTGTATGTTTTAATTCAAAAAATTTCTTGATTTATGATTCTTTGAAAGTATCTCTCACATATTGAATTATTTCTTGTTCATTTTCTGACTATCTTGTTATCGTAAATCAATTTTGCAAAAATGCTTGTGCTCACAATGTCCCCAAAGTCGTCTTAAAGAATTTGCTTTGAATAAGAACAGGATCATTAACTAATTTGAATGTGCATTTTAGACAAACAATAAATACATAAAAATACAGAAAATCATACATAATATACCCTTGTATACATTAAATATATCGGGTATAAAAACTTAAGAGACCATCCTTACTCAAAATTTGATTTTGAGCTTTTCAGTATTAGTATACTTACTCATGACGTCATATACTAAAATGGCAGCTTTAGTCTACATTTCAACAACTAGTTATATTTTTCATAAAAAAACATGAATTTCATTATTAAAATAATAACTGACGTATACTTAGTAACTATCACAGTTGAGCCTGACTACTCTGTTTCTAATCATTGCCACCAGATGTCATAATCCTGAACGATCAAACACCAATAGTGTATGTACCAGTCCAAGTGGCCGAACGGTCTAAGGCGTTATGTGTGCGCAGTATGCCTCCTTGGAAACTGGGAGGTTATGGGTTCGAATCCTGACATCGGCAGTTTGTCAATTATTAAGAAAAAAGGGGCGGTTAATTGACTAAACTGTCGGCGTATAGACAAGATCGAAGTAACCGGCTATGCTTGAGAAGGTTTTCTACAGTTCCCTTCACGCACTCCAGATGAATATCGGCATAGTTCCCATCATAGTCGGCTGCAGATATAGATACTTGGTAACAATGATATTTTAATCACAATATGTGCCAGATAGATCAAGGTTGTTACGGTCGTTTTGACCCAATGTCTATATAATATCGATTTACAAGATTAGAATCTTAATATATTTGTTTTCCTTCAACCGATAAAAAAAAAACTGTTCTAATGTTTAGCAAATAAAATTCTTGAAACATCATAAAAATGTAAAATTAAAGTTATACACAGTTTTTTTTTTTGAAACAATTTTAACACACAAAAACCGTTTGATAATAGCAGGAATACACGCAGAATACACATATTAATATTTTATTTAATAAGGTCACATCGGAAAATATAACCTTAAATATATGTAGAACTGTTGTTGTTGGTAAGTAGGTAAATACTACGCATTGTATTATTATTAGTACGACTCCCTATCAAAAAGGTTAAACTTTTGAAGTTTTAATTATAAAATATGTATCATTGTAGTAAACACTAAATGAATTTTACTTGTTTCTATGCAAACTTATGTACACTAACTTAACTTGCTTTATTCTTCTGAACTAATTTTCCGCCGAAGTCCGTAGGACAAATACACACTAGAAAAGTAGCCGGGCACCACTTAGAACTAGAAAATAAATTAGGAGTAATATAAGGAAGTAAATGGAGCAATATTAGATGCATATGAATTCAGTTGCGCCATAAGCACAAACAGGGAGCATGATGATGTGCCTTAGTAGAATAACCACTTGACAAGCTTAAGATCCGAGGTGCGCTCTCTTTTTAACAGAGGAAATCACAACGGAGACTGGAAAACCATTCAAGCAACCTTAGCATCTACAAGTAAGGAAAGCTAAACTAGCCAGCTTTAGGAAGTTCTGTGGGAACATAGCTTCTACCCCCGCCAGGCGGCACAAGGCGTTAGACAAAATTGGGATGGAAGTGACAATGCTACTCAAGAGATCGGATGGCAGCGACACTGAAGGAGATGAGCAAAAGGCTTTTCCACTACTCGAAACACACTTCCCAGGGAGCTTGCCATCCGAGGGCAGGGAAATGGCCACTACTATTAGTAGACCAAAAAGGGAAAACTGACAAAAGGCAGCGTGCATATTTTAAGCGGGGACCGTAAAAACGGTGTCTATTTAATTACAGGATTAGACTTCCAGAAACGATAATACATATAGTGACATAAATCAATTGCTTACGCAACCCTTATTTTCTTTTAGTACACGAGCAATTGTTTTTTAAACCCACGATTTTTTTTCTCCAATTTTTAGTGTAGTACTTTTGAATTTAGAGAAACAAGACTTAGAAATTTACCCGAGAAAGGACTATTTAGAATAAGAATACCGTAATTTTCATTGAAGAACAATCATAATTATGTAAATCATTCAGAATCCTAAGCTGATGCGTGTACGTGTACCACACACTTGACGGATTATATAGTTAGTGAATGAAAGTTTTGTCTTTTGTTGTATTGCGTGAGTGTCGGCGTTGTTTGTGCTGAGGTGAAACTACAAAAAGATGCTACATACATGAAATTTATTTTAGTTTAGGGATTTTCTTTGATTTAAGATGTACCATTAAATATACTCTTCTGAGTAGTAAATCGTGTATAATTAACACACTGAATTGTGTTAATTATACACTTTACAATTAACAGTATGTTGGAACAACTTTGCAAAAATTTATGTTCGCCAACAGTCATTGTTGTTCGCAGTAGTATCTGCCAAGTCCTGTCGGAGACATAAACGATTCAAGAACATGGAGACAGAAATTAACGAAAATTTATCATTTTCTCGTATTCTAACAAAATATCTTAGTTAAATGTATTCCACCAAAAACGACCAAATTTTGATATGAGTATTATCAGTTTATCCCCCTCTCTCTTTGTAACGGTTAGAAATATTGATTACAGAAATCAATTATCGGTATAAATGATCATAATCCAATCGAAATAGTCCATTTCCGCATGTCCGTCTGTCTATAGCGTGTACTATTGAAATATTGAAAAATATCATCCGTGGTGTAATGGTAGCATATTTGTCTATATAGTAAGCGCTAGTTCTTTCATACTACGTCTTCGTACTCTTAGTGGAAATTAATAGTATTGTATTGTGATGCTTACATATACACAAATAATAATATTCTAGAATAATAAGCTAAAGTTGACTTCAAATTAATACTGTCAATGATGTGAAAAAATTGACTCATTCATCAGTATCATCCGTGATATGGACCATAAATCTAGAGGTCCAGGGTTTGATGCCTGGAAGATTAGTTCATTTTCTAAGTCAAGTAGAATTTCAACCGATATACTGGAATGATATAATTATATATAAATAGTTTTCAACAAAAAACTCATGTAATAAATAATATATAAAATAATATTTTTTTATTTAAATTTAAACATCTCAATTATAGAATGGAAGAGAGAGAAAAAAGAAGGTTTTCCAAAGCCAAAAAACCTTCACAGAAATGTTTCATGCACATTTTAATAACATAACATCATAAATATACGTATATTTATTGTGTTCATCAACTTATTATTATAATATCTAACCGAAACTATACAGGGTGTCACACTCACTTGAAATATAACTCATTGTATTTTACATAATTTATATATTTGAACAACTTTAAGATCTCTACGGTAAAACACATGTTGAAATTTGAGCCACATTATTAATGATATCATTTTTATGAGCTCGTAAACTTTGTATATTAAATGTATTGATAAACCTGGCCTTTACTTGATAAATTTCACTAACTTTGATTCTAATGTAAGTAGTGGATTCTAATCCGTCTTTCAACTTCTAATTTTAACGTAAGAAGTGACGGTGGTACTGTTCTACCATGATTAAAGGTAGAATCATTGGTTTTTATCACAATATATAATTTTTCTATTGTAGTTTTTCACTACTTAATCATTTTATTAAACTCTTGTGTCTTAATACTAGTATTGACCTTATTTATTATTTAATATTTCTTTAATAATTTTTTAAAAAAGAAGTATAGCTTCTTACGTGTGTACATAAGTACATACACACTTAAAAAAAAAATTAACCGTACGCGTTTCTTTATGAAACCTACCGGGTGAGACTATTTTATTTATAAGGTGCCATTATTACAGTGAAAATAAAATTAATTTATAACAAACTGTGATTTGTGTGCCACTCTATATGCAAGAAAACTATATTTCTAGTTATGTAATATATAGGTTACACACCCTTATTCCCCTCAACCAATATCAACATTCATCCCATTGCAATTCCTTACAATTTCGTAACCAAAGATATCGTATATAGTTATCGTATATCGTACTCAATACTATAAGCGTTGTATGCTGCTCCTGTAAGTGTTCTGTAAGTAAACCAATGTTGTTTGGCTAAAACGAAGCCGTCGTCAATCGTTAACTATATAACTGCAGTATAGTAAGTATAGTAACTGTATACTATGAAACGGGGTACCGAAATATGAGATCCTTATCAGGCAAATCAAAATTAACAAATGATAGGGTGGATTCGTTTACAAGTAAAATGTTTATCTAGAACAATTTAGATTTTCTAGCCCGTTTTTATCCATGAAAGTATTCAATCGCAATAAAAATATTTGATATAACTAAAGTTACATTGCTGTGTATACGATGAAATTCACTTGAAATATATCAATTGCATTTATGTGAACAGCTATAACTCTCATCTTGTTTACCATTTCTTTCTTTGTCAATTACTTCTGTCACATGATCAGAGTATACCAATCACAAGGTAGTATAAACATATTGTACACACTATTCGTAACATACTACGTTACATATAAAATTTTATCCAACTAAAAACACGCATACAAAAAAACTAGTGCGCTTGCTCACTAAATCATTCTCATGACTACTTAAATCTAAAGTTGTAAAAACGGGCCTAGAGATCAAATACAACACTTTCTATTTCAAAATCAAGAACAATTTATATTTCCTGTTTGTATCAGTGTAGAGTTTAGCAGATGTGCGTGAATGGTTACGAATTAGTTTTGCGTAAAGATGTAAATTGGTGTTGTGTGGGATCGTGTTTCCCTAAATCATTGATTCTAATGTCATTCTGAATTGCTTGCAGAGCTAGAGACAAAGTGAGACAATCAAAATATTCGCTGGAAAATAAGGGGAAATCGGTTATGAAAATTCCAAAAAAATTGAAGATTTCGTTTTATGTAACTTGAAAAAATGCTCGAAAATTTTAGAAAACGTATATCAAAGAAGAGCTCACATCGAAAGAAATCCTATTGAGCTTAAAAAGTATAGTGTTGAATGAATGCAAGAGTTATGGCAGCGTCGAAAAGCCTAATCGTTTAATTGACTTTTATTCATGAAACAAGGAATTTGAGCTACTACTTCCTGGAGCTGTATCTCGAAAAGTAAATATTGGAAACGGTGGAAATCCATTTTCATCGACGTTCGATCTCCATCGATATTGCTAACGTTATTCACGTTCGTCAAAGTCATAGGAAGCGTAACACTTTCCTTTATGACTTTCAAAATAATACCACTTTCCTAGAACACACTGTATATTTGTATATACATCAACAATAATATCATGTACAAGTCAACATATATACAGCCAAACATACATACATACATACATACCTACATACATAAAGAAATATATACCAAGTCACCATCTGTTAAACATGTTCTTGAGAATTATAAATCATAACAGAATTATTGTTATTTGGGTTGGCTTTTGGTTTTGTTTGGGAGAGATTTGAGATGATGGTTAGATGGAGTAGAGAGATGTGTAAGGACCCACATTGGAGTATGGGTTAGTTGTCGTAGATGGACGAACGTTATAAACGTATTCGAATGGATAGTTTTTGGTTTAGAGTTATTCACAGCAGTAGTTGGTAGCACAACCAAACAAGTATTTGTAAGTTCTATGGATATAGCTCTCTCTCTCTATCTCTTTGTTTCGCTGTAAGTAAAATGTTTTAAACAGAAAACTGTCTTAACCAATTTCTGTTGTATAAAAAGCAATGAATACGGAACGAAACCATCTACATTTTATACATATTTATGTATAATGTGATTGATGTGATTTGAACAGCCATTTATTATCAGGGCCGCACTGACGGTGTTGGAGGCTTCGGTGCAAAAATTCTCGGGGAGCCTTTCTGTTGTCGAAAATTGTCTTCAACTGAAAATGTTCGACTTTACTACAGAGAATCCAACAACACGTTGTATTTCTACCAAAGAAATCGTCTAAGTTCATATGCTATTTTTTTTGAGAGATCTACCGCCTATTCAATTTTACGGATTAAAATCAGAGACACCAACTGAAGGCTGCAAATCGTATTTTATAGTGAATATATTTTTCCGCCATGTTTAAACATGATGATTACATTCTTAAATGAAATTCAAGGCTTTTAAGGTTTTAATATCAAATCAATTAACAGCTGATGAGTACAATATAAAAAATTCGTAACGCAGGAGCTGCTTCAACTTAGCGAATTTCCTTAGAATACATAAATCACTCTCTAGCAGTCACAATTTGAGTTTAATCAAAATGAAATGTCGTTCTGAAATGATTTTAGTATTTGCATGGCTAATTTTATTAATAAATGACATACGTCACTGGGAAATGGGGGCATAAAGAAAGAAGAAAACACAAAATATAAAATATCTCTCTTAATATTAGAACAATCGAAAAATGCGTAAGGAATAAAGTTGTAGAAAATCATGTTTGCTACAATTGATCACCTTATCATTTTTTCTCAAACTCTAATGTGCACAGAGATATTGATGAATTTAATTTGAAGTCTTAAACCGTTAATATTTCTGTAAATATTAGGGTAACAGAAAAAATGATAAGAAAAAAAATTACAGTAAAACTTAGTACCTACAACTTTACTTCTTATAAATTTTTCGATTTTTCGAATATTAACGAAGATATGTTAAATTTTGAGTTTCCTCCTCCCTCTAAACCCCCCTTTCCCCTTGTTCGATTTTACCCATTAACGAACTTGACCTTTTGAATACCAAAAGAGCTTCAAATACCAAATTACATTCCAATCAGATCAAAATTGTGACCACTAGAGTGATGACAGACACATATATATATATATATATATATATATATATATATATATATATATATATATATATATATATATATATATGTCCATAGATATATATATACAAATTTCACAGATGGTGATTTTCGACATCTACTAGGTAGGATCGATGGACATTTGCAAAAATTTTTGCAAAATTTTGGAGTTGGTACGAGACCAATAGCTCTATTTCCTTTCAGGAAATTCGCTAAAAAGTAGAATATCTATACATAAAATAAAGATGTAGATACAAAAATTTATACAGATCTGGTTCAATGTAGTCTTATCAAAGTATTTCAATCAGTGTATAGAATATATATTTATTAATAAACATAATAATAAAGCCCTCAACATCAACATATCCACAACATTAATAACAACACATAAAATTTTAATATTGTAAATTTGATGTCATCTTGTAAATGTTTTCGACTTGTGTGTCTGTTTCCCCCAGTCATTCATATCATAATTTGAATAGGAGCAAAAAAAAAAAAGAACATTACAAATGACTCCCACAAGAGTTTATTATTATATTAACATAGCCTATCTATTTGTTATACCCAATATATAATATATACCAGAGTATATATTAACTTTAGTCCCGACTTTGTAACGGTTGAAACTATTGATCGCAGAACAAAAATTTGGATATAAGTGTTTAGAAATGACCTAATCAAAAACGAAGAGAGTTAGGGTGTCGATGTTTGAACAAAAGTTTAGGGTGCACTCTACTTACGTCTTAATAATGCCTCTTCTTTAACAAGAGTAAGTAGACTGAGGTAAAACTAGAGACAATATGAAGACGTAAGTAGAGAGCACCCCATGCTTTTGTTTACATTAAAGTTAATTTTGTTGTCAATCTTTTTATTCTTTTCTATTTTAAATTATTTTCCATTTTTTAGTTCATATTGCAATAAAAGCTTGTTTTTTTTTTTAACTCTAAATTTTATTTATAATGTGTTTTTTAATAAAATTTTTTTTTGACCGTGGTATAATTATTTGTGTATACTTAAGCAGCACAATACATTTTACTAATGTCAATTTCCATTAAGGTTACGAAGACATAGTATGAAATATTTAGAGCTCTGGGACTTAGATTTATTTTAATTGTTTATTATACCAAATAATAAACCAAAAACCAAACAATCTTATCTTACAAAAATAAACGTCGTGTATATATATTGTAAAATAATAATAATATAATTTATATATATATATATATATATATATATATATTCTAATATTATATTTTAAAATAATAATATACATTTTTTGTGTATTTTCTTTTTTCTAAGCTATTGAAATTTTGTTTTGTGGTAAATTTTACTTGACACAAATTTAAAGAAAACAGAACGCATTGTCAAAAAAAGATTTTTTTTGTATGTCGCGTCGCGTTTCATGTCAAAACAATTGTTAAATAATTCGGTTATGTGGGTATTCTATAACTTGGCTCCAATTTTTAGCAGATTTCTTCTACAAGGAAGATAAACTAAAGATAAACTGACTCTAGACTCAAGAATCTCGAAATTCATAAACTGAAATGATGATTTGTTTGGACTAAGATGCTAAAATTTCTAACAAAAATAAAAATTTGTTTAATCCAAACAAATGAAACTTTTTAAAGAAGTATTGATATACTTCAATTAAATATATTTCAGTGAATATATATACTTCAGTTAAAGAAGCTGCATAAACTTTCTTTTGTTTTTATAAGAAAAATACTTTTTTTGTACAAAAATTTCATTTTCTTGACTAAAGAATCACAGGAGTATTTGGCCAAGAAAGACACTCTTAGGTCAATAAAAAATTTTAAACTCCTTTTAAGAGTTTCTTCGCTTAATTAAACATATGTTTTTGGTTCGACTGCGTAGTCTTGAATGAAAACACGGGTTTCTTTATTAAAGTAAATATTTTGAAGCAAATATACATTCTTGAGGAAATAAATTTCTTCTATCAGTATATATTTACATATATCGGGGTATACAAATTTTGGTAAGGTACACTTATAATAATATTCCCCCAAAAACACAATTGAATTAAACTCACTGTTCGTCGAACGAACAAGACAAACGAGAGACTATCTCATCGTTATTTTTCAAATTTTTTTCTCATCCAATTTTGTTTCTCGGTATTTATTTTACAATTTTCATAATATTACTTTTTTTTTTGTTGGTAAATTTCTTCTAGTATATCAAAAAATTATACGAAAGAGGCGTACGATACGATGACTGTTCAAAAAAATATAAATAAACAGAACTTCTGTGTGTGTATTTTTCCTGTCGTTTTCCATGTCGATTTTCTTCATTTTCGTATACCGATAATAATAATAATAATAATAGAGTTAGTAGTGTATTATACATGTTATTTTCTTCTCTTCACAATTGGGATGTTTCCTATTCTTCTCCTGTGTGTGTTCACCCTTGAACCATAATGCGAATAACCCCTTGTTTACGTACGCTGTGTGAGTGTGTATGTTGAGTTTGTACCCATTTCTAGATATGTGGTTGGTTATGTCGAAATAATTTCTCAACACATATTTTTCCATTTTCATTTTCGTTTTTCTTTTCTGTTATTTATTTTCTCTTGTTGCCAATTTGATTGGATTAAATGATTTGGTTATACAAAATGTTTAGTAAAAATTTAGAAATATATTAAAGCCTACAGGCTTATATGGCGACAATCCCTCTTGAGGTTGAAGGACGGTGCGATCTGTTTCGATTGTAACGCCTTTCCACCTTCTGGACGAATGTCCCTTCTGAGGTACCTTCGGCTCAATCGTATTGGAGGAATCTGAGGTAAAACAACTAAACTGGATCTATGTCCTGTAATTCGCAAAGAAGACGGATATGTTCGACCACGAAAATAGGACTAGAGGAAACTAATCAGGTGTGATAGATGGTAGAGAAAGTTGAGGGTAGGAGTTTCTAAGAGGTCGGTTAAAAAGACCTAAAAAGGCTTACTGGACAGTATTCGACCTCCCATCCACTACTATTTCTACTACTAAAATCTTTAATGGAGTTCACGAAGACCGTGAAGCCGATTGCCGAACCATTGCGATACCGAAAGTTTCCTTACTCTTATTCTATAAGCTCATGCAATAGTCATGAGGCAATGGCAATCTCAAACGTTCTGCATGTCTGTTGCTGGTACAAAACGGTACAAAACTCCACAGAGTTAGATGCATAAGAAAGTATCTGTATACACAAATTAAGAAAACAGATAATTAATTTAGACAATGGCCCAATTTCAAATTCTGATTTAATAAAATAAAATCATATTCAAAATTTAATACCTGACTATCAAGTTTAGCTTCGATCAACACCCTCACCTTATTGACTATAACAAAGCCGCATGGTCACAAACAAACTGAATCCCTTAATTGGTCAGTCAACTCAAATAATCCATCAGGTACTATCTCAGACTGACCATATAAAAGACCATTTTTTAAATATTATTGTGAGACACGCACCAAATTAGCAACGAGCAACATATCTCTGACTCCATATCCGAGAGAGATAGCTACGATTAGCTTATTCATACTGATGATGACTACTTTGTAGTCGAAATAAGTATTTATAAAATACAAATAATTGTTTTAGGAGTTGAGGCAAAATTTGAAATTTAATATTCTAAACATATACAAAACACACACACAAAATTGTGTTTTGTTTGTAAACATGGTAAGAATCATGAGATCGTCGAAAGAATAAAAAGACCATTTAATTACCGTTATAAAATTTTTATTTTTCTAGATAGGTACCTAATACTTTCAGAATAATAAAAAGAGATAATGTTAAACTATTCAGGTAATTATTTATTCAATTAAGAAATTATACCCATGTTGATGAAATTTGTTTCATGGAATATATAAACATTGAATAGATAGAGAACTTTTCGAGAGTATAGAAGTTTATCTTACATTGCATCAGTATATTATGGTCTGTGCTTTGATATAGACAAATAACATGAGTAGATAGATAGATAGATTGTAGAAGTTGCCCTGGACGGGCTACACTTCGACCATAAGGACCATTGTAATGCCTAAGAATGTGAGGATGTGAGTGGAGTGGAAGGAATTTTTGTGTATAGACTAGGAATTGGTAGGATATGCGGCTGCAGCCGACTATGATAGAAACTATGCCGATATTCATCTGGAGTTCGTGAAGGAAACTGCAGAAAACCTTCTCAAGCATAGCCGGTTACTTCGTTCTTGTCCATACGCCGACAGTTTTGTCAATTAACCGCCACCCCCCTTTTTTTTCTTTCTTAATAATTGACAAACTGCCAATGTTGGGATTCGAATCCAAAATCTCCCAGTTTCCAAGTAGGCATTGACCACTCGGCCTCTTGGACTGGTAACAACATGAGTAACCTATGTATTTAAATTTATTAAAATATATTTTGATAAATCGTCCCTCAAAATATATTTAATTTATTATCATAATTTATATCGGGATTGCTTGATAGTCTTCATTTCTATAAGACTACGCTCCGTTACTGCTCATATCTAGATCGAGAACGTCTCGGTCGAGATCCGTCCTAAGCTATGTTTGTTGATAGAACTACTTTATTATGCAAGTTTCCGATCAGAGTGTATTTTCAGCATGAAATGAATGTCTTTTAATATATTTTTGACTCCCTTATCGTGGCATCTATAGGTGTGTGTCCCTTCCAAAACTGTTTTGCAGGATGTTTACTATTGCCATACCCTAGATTTGATTCCGAGTGTTGTACTCATGTTATTTGTCTATAATATTCACTGTATTATAAAGTCTTGTGTGTGTATGTGTTTTGCTGTTGTTGTTCACTGTTCAACCACCAACAGAACTGACTGTTAGTACCATCACCACCATGACTTCCCTCCCTCCACCCCCACCACTCTTATCCCAGTATTAGAGTTTATTCATTTTGTACTTCATCTTCATCTTCAAAACTGTTACTTTTTGAAGAATGATGAAAACTTTCTTTCGCCGAACGATATTTACTTCGTTTATATTTGTGTTTGTTATTTAATATATCATCTATACCAGAGGTGGGCAAGAGTTGACTCGGCCAAGCTCTGAGTGAGAGGTAGGGAAGAGAGATAGAGTTAATACAGGGTAACCTACTAATTATTAATATTTTCTTTTTTTAATAAAAACATTTTCTGAAAAAACATAATAATACCAAATCTTTTTTATGGTCACTATTATACAAAGTAAATAATACATACAATCATTCAATACATACTCTGGAATTTTGGGTGATAAAATGTACCTTTTTAGTATATATCATATTTGTGTATGAATAAAATAAAAATATATAAAAAATATATATATAAATCTTTTGAACCTTTAAGTTTACCGCTGGACCATTGTAATAAAAGAGGGAAATTTTTGCAAAGGATAATTTAAATAGAATTATAGTTTTGGAAATTCCAAATAATTTGTCTAAATATTTTACTATTCATATCCGAGAACTAATAAAGAATTATTTACCTGATTTAATTATTTTTTCTTCGTATGGAGTATGCTCAGTATAGTGTCATGGGAATTTGATGAATTAAGTTAAATTTTACATAAAGTGGGAATTTGAGTTCTTCGAGTTAGTCTACTTTGAATTGAAAAAGTGAAAAGTACTATTTGTAGTAGTGGAAATTATTTTTCGCATAATTTGTTTTTCAAAAAAAATAAAAGTAATAAATTATTGAATAAATTATTGGGCAATAAACGGTAGGGACAACCTGTATTGAAACATCGTTCCGTCTTGCTTCAAAACATACCTTCTTTACTTACTCTCACCCAGCTTATGGAGAGCCCGTAAGGCTCAGACGAGCTGTCTGTGCCCACCTCTGATCTATACGTGAGTAGGTATGTATTGTGAATTTGGTAGAAGTGGGGGGGGGGGGATGAGAGTTAGAAGGAGTGTAGGTACCTACATAAGGATAAAATACGACAAAGACTGACTGTGATTTGGTGTCGTATTTGTTGATGTTCTTCTGCGTATTCTTTCTTCATGTTGATGATGATGATGAAACTCGGAAAAAGATTTTTTTTCCGTTTGGAAAAGAAAAAAGAAAGAATGAAAAGATTGGAAGATGAATTGAATTGTAAACAAGTTTGAGTTTTTAAAGGATTTATTTCAGATAAAGTTAACAGTTTTCTGTAGTAAGGTACAGTGTGTTTCAATTTCTGTACAATCATGTATGATATTTCCATTTATTGATTGGGCGGGCATTAATTAATATGGGATCTGAAAAAGTGCCTTCTCCTAATTCGATAGTGCCATTAAGCTACCAAATTCGGCAGTTTGTGAATTATTAAGAAAAAAAAGAAAAGGGGCGGTTAATTGACTAAACTGTCGGCGTAAAGTCCATTGTGATGCTTAAGGATGTGAGAATATGAGTGTAAGCAATTTTTGTGTATAGACTAGGAATTGGTAGGATATGCGGCTGCAGCCAACTCTGATAGGAACTATGCCGATATTCATCTGGCGATCGTGAAGGAAACTGCAGAAAACCTTCTCCAGCATAGCCGGTTACTTCGTTCTTGTTCATACGTCGACAGTTTAGTCAATTCACCACCCCGTTTTTATTTCTTAATAATTGACAAACTGCCGATGTCGGGATTCAAACCAATAATCTCCCAGTTTCCAAATAGGCATACTGTGCAGACATAACGCCTTATACCGCTAGGCTACTAGCACCCTAGCCAGAACACACAATATATTCTCCACCATTTGGGAACTTCTATCAATATAGATAGGTACCAATCCAACACAAACACCAACACGAACACAAACACACATTGATGAGTATAATGACGCACAAACCAATTAGTATTCTATATCATGATTATCCATCATTCATGTCTCGTTTTGTTTCCTTCATCTCATATTAACTAACCTTTTTAACTGTCTTGTAGTGCTTTTTTTTTTAGTAATCGTATCATATTGAAACAATACAACAAGATTTCGTTTAACATTCTTTATTTGGTTCTTAGCTATATTTTTAGCTATATTAAAAAAAAAGAAACAAGTGAAAATTACAAGTAACAGAGTTAATTGCTTAAATATCCGGTATATACTGAATTTATGTAAATAAAATTTAGTACAAAAGTTGTACTAAAGTATTTTTAAAAGAGGAACATTTTTTGTATTTACAATTTTGTTGTATCTCCTATGGTTTCAAGGATGGGTAGTTTTGCCCTTCTTGCCCAAATATGGTCTGATTTTGCCCATTAGTTTTTTTTTTCTTCACTTGTTGTTTTTGAGTTTTTGTGTCTACAGGTGGACACACGGACGGGTGGACATATGGAATTCGACGGACAGGCGGAACTATTTATACTCATGTACCAGAAATAAGAGTTCGCATGTCTGCCTGTCTGTTCGTAGATACATATAACTCATAAACGAAAAGAGATAACGCGCTGATATATATATATATATATACATATATATATATATGCATTATATATATATATATATATAAATATGTATATATATTTATATATATATATATATATATATATATATATATATATATATATATATATATATATATATATATATATATATATAATATATGGAAAATATATATATATATATATATAACGAGAATATTTAATAATAGAAATAATATCAGTTTTCAAAAAAGTTTTAATTGGAAAATAATATTGTACTGTAATATGAAACCTTTCATTGGTTACATGAAGTCACTCACTATCTAATGTGTGTATACTTCAATATTCAGTTTTAACTTCCATATACAAAACCAAAAATCATAGTAATTTACAGCATATATAAAAAGATACAACATTGTTTTTAAAAAGTGCACTGCACATGACATTCATGATTTTCAAATGATCGTGATAAAATACGTCAACAATAATAAACCAATACAAACATACTTCTCAGCTTGTCACTCCATTGTACCAACTGTAAATTCGATATGTTGATATTACAACATTGCCAAACTTCATACCATAAAAATTATATTGGTAAAATAAAATAAAATAAAATATCTTTGACTTTTTATTACCAAATAATATATAATTTAATTTTGTAAACTTTGTTATAACTATCATGCTCAAAACATTAACGTGGGCCGTTTTCCTGGGCATCTCAGGCGTCTCTATAAATCTCAATTGCCTTAAGTCCCAATACTGCATTAAGTGCAGTAGTGCGTGTATATAGAGGTTTGTGTGAGTAGTCTGCAGCAGATGTTTCAGTTATGTTTCTGCGGTAAAATGAACTTCATGTGTATAATGCTGGTAAAGATGGTGGTATGTTATTTTTTGATGGATAGATTAACATTGTTATAAGAAATGAAGAAGAATCATCATTCTCTTTGTAAACAGTTCTACGGGAAAAACTCTTTTAATCAGAAAAGTTTTGTTTATAACTTTTTAAATAGGAAAATTATGCGTTAAATCATTAAGCAACTTGTTCATCATCATGCTAAAATTATTAAAAGTTTTTCCTGAATAATAATAATAATAATAATAATCTTTTAACGAAATTATGAATCACGATCACGAAGTTTAGTAATTTATTGTGACGTGTGCATTTTAAAGTTTGAATTTCAATAGTGGGGAAAAATGTTCAATAGTGGGATCGAAAACTTTAGAGAAAGAAGGAATAAACATAATTTCGATAACTAAAAAATAACATAAATAACATACACTCCCTTAACCAGTCCAAGTGGCCGAGCGGTCTAAGGCGTTATGTCTGCGCAGTATGCCTCCTTGGAAACTGGGAGGTTATGGGTTCGAATCCCGACATCAGCAGTTTATCAATTATTAAGAAAAAAAAGGCGGTTGATTGACTAAACTGTCGGCGTATGGACAAGAACGAAGTAACCGGCTAGCTTGAAAAGGTTTTCTGCAGCCTCCTTCACGAAATCCAGATGAATATCGGCATAGTTCCTACCATAGTCGGCTGCAGCCGCATACCTTACCAATTCCTAGTCTATACACAAAAAATCACTCCACTCACATTCTCATATCCTTAGACATCACAATCGACCTTATGGTCGAAGTGTAGCCCGTCCAGGGCAGCCTCTAAAATCTGTCTATCTATCTACACTCTCTTGCAAAAAAATTCTACCTATCTGAATTTGACTTGAAGCAAATTCCCAGATTTTGATAGCAGAAATTAACAAATTAGATCATTTTATGAACACCGATGTACAAAATTTTTTTCTTCGATCAATATTTCCATCCTTACAAAGTCAAGACTAAACTTATAATAGTATATAACTCTTCAGAATACATATACTTCATATTTTTTGTTATTAATACAATAGTGCAAAAACTATGGGCACTTTTTGGGATCAGTTTGGTTCAATTTGATTGCAAGGGATTGTACATCAATACAAAATGAAAAAAAAAACATATATTCCTCATAGCATTTCGTGGCTTATTCTATAAATTCTAGAATGATAACGGTTGGGGGTTTGATTTCCACTCAGATGTGTACTTGATTTTTCATTTCAAGTATAGAGTAAAAGTTTATTAAGTTCTAGAAAATCGATTTTTATTTATTTCTAGTTTGATTTAAGCTTCTAATAATTATAACAATAAATATTACAGTTCTGAATATGATTACGGATTCATTATGATTCCTACTTTTGAGAAAAGCATTGCCTAGTCTCCGTAGCTCGTACATTATTTTTTGAATGACGTGTCGATATCAGAAACGATTACGTATAGAAATGTTTGTTATTCATTAATATAAATTTAATTACTCACACAAAACTTTTTGTTATTTTTAATTAACCTATACATCAAAGTATTGCCGTAAAATCGATAAAAATAATATTCAATAATTAAATAATAATAAACATGGATATTATGTTTCGAATCAACTTGCAAACCCCCCCCCCCCCCCCCCACTTCTCACAAGATATAACTCATTAGTCCTGTTCTATAGTAGACGTACAGAGATGGCCTCAAAAGTAGCGATCTTATTTTAAAATTTAATTTAAATTTGTGCCTTATTTATACGTTTTCGAAAAAATTGCTTCGAATAAAAGTTGTTCATTATAAATATCCTAACAACTTTTGTTCGAAAAATTTTCCCCAATAACCGAATGAATAAGGCAGAAATCAATTATAAAATTTTAAAAGACGATCACTACTTTTGTGGTCCATAGTATCTAACTAATGTAAAAGTTATATAATTCACCCTCTTCTTTATACTTTTATAGACCCTTTTTTTATTTTAGGGTACCTAAATCCAGTACAAAAAGGGATGATGATTATGATAAAATGTATTTAGTATCCCTATGTTAATTTATTGTAACTTTTATTCAAACATAACATATTGTCAAGTATTATAATGAGCTTAAAGCTCAGAGTTATAACTGGTAGTTTGTCTTATCCTAATGTGCTTCAGCAAAATCATGGCACTTTATTTAAATTGCATGCGAAATAAAGGCATTTAGCATTTGTCATGCATAATTACAGTGAAATCTCTGTATATTTCAATAGTTTGATACAGTAGACCATGAGCTAAGCAGTTCATCGTGGTTGCGAGTTCGATTAACTATAGTAGATTGTAGGCAGACTATAGTAGATATTAGTTTGTCAATTAAAAAAAAAAGGGGTGGTTAATTGGCTAAACTGTCGGCATTTGGACAAGAACTAAAGTAACCGGATATGCTTGTGAATATCGGCATAGTTCCTATCAAAATTTTCAGACGCGCAACCTATCAATTCCTACTCTACATACAAATTCCTAATCTTTCAACATTCCTTCTACTACTTCTAGGCCATGAGCTCCTAATGTGAAATCCTCCACCTGTAGGAGTTTCTGACATATATTTTCGTTGGTTTTGCCATGCAGATTAAAATTTTGGTTGTTTGCCACTTACAGTATATCCTGGAAAAAAACCGGAAAATCCAAGAGCTACGGTAAAGTATATTACAATTTCGACAATTTTGGAAACATTGTGAGCGACCTCTATTGTTTTTTCAATCGAATACACGATGTTTCGAGTGGTTTTTCTATAACATAATAAAACAAACTATTTTTCATACGATACTCGAAAAACTAAAAGTGTGGTTATAAACTGGGTCTTTGATACTCAAAAACTTTTAGAATGGTGGAGCTACGGATCAAGTATATAATTTAATCAATAATGGGGTGTTATCCCCATTTCAGAGAATCCACGGTCCTTACCAGAGTCCACCCACATCATTTTTTAACCTTTACTAATTTATAACCATACATTAATGATACGGAGGACAAGAAATTTGTATACAGACTAAAAATTAGTCGGTTGTGCGGCTAAATCCGACTTTGATAGGAACTATGCCGTTATTCATTTGAAGATCGTAAAACTGCAGAAAAGTTTTACAAACATTGCCGATTACTTCGTTTCTGCCAATACGCCGACAGCTTGGTCAATTATTCGCCCCATTAACTATAATTGACAAACTTCCAACGCCGACATTTGAACTCACAACCTCCGAGTTTCAAGCAGAGCGTGCTTCGACAGCACGGTCAACCTGACTGGTCCACGAGTCAAGAAAAAAATGAATTCCAATTAATTTTCACCTCGTATATTTGTCGTATTAGACACGTTTAACTGTATATATATTCAAATACTTCGTTAAAATTATATAAACTCAAACGGTGTACAGAAGTACGATTTGCTATGATTTCCTCTCCTTTTATAATCGTTATCTGTTTTAATAGACACACACGAACTGTTTTTTTTTTTTTTAATGAACCATTTCTGTTCTGTATAAGTTCAGTCAGTATACTACGTGTTCTGGTTTCATAATAATGTATGTTTCATAATTGATATTCAATATTTATTTATTTTTTTCTCTGTAAATTGTTGTTTTGAATAAATTGAAACAGCAAGCAGCCACTCTAATAAATATAATTCAACCAACCACCTTCGCATAAATAAAATGTTTTGATTTAAAAATGTAAAATTTTATCCCATCAATTTCTGACTGTTTGTTTGAATAAAAAATTTACTTTGCATAAATGTTTAAATCAAAATAAATTTTATTTAATTAAATCATTTTACCGCGTTTTGACAAAATTGGAATAATTAAAACTTTATGGAATTGCTTTGATGTCTGTCTTTCTGTTTGTTATCCAAATACGGACATGAGGTTGAAAATTAGATTTTTTTAAATTAAGGACTTAAAATTAAATTAAGTTTTAAATTAAGTTTCGGGGAGAAAATAATATTAACAAAAAATTTCTGTTCCAAGGGCATCGTCCGAGAAAAACTATGAAATACGGTTGTTCTCCATTTTTATCTCCAAAAGCACGGTTGGAAAAAATTTGAATATAACAAATAGAGATAAATAAGGTGCAGATTCAGAAAAATTATTAGAGCTGCGAATTTTAAGTTAAAATGTTAGTTTTGGGTGTGAAAACGGGTAATCAGACTATTCTATCAAGATTATTACATGAAGTATCCAGTAAAACCTTTTTATACACGGTGTATATTATACCAGGGTATTCCCTTCTGAATTCATACGGTTTTGAATTTTAGCTACTATGGGTCAGATATCTTGAAAACCGTTAATCGTAACATATTTTAACTAATGCCATCGTTTTCGCTAGGTCAAAATTAGCTTAAAACGAAGTTTTTATTCCAATCGAGGACATAAAATTTTCCTCCAATTTTCGCGATTTTATTAAGGGGTACCCCTTGGAAAAGATGCGAAAAAAGTGATGAAATTTTTTCTTCTCGATTTTAGTAAGAATCATTTTCTAGACTAATTTTGACCCAAACATTACGAAAATCAGGTTCATTTTAACGTCCGACCAATTGATTTCAAAATTTCCGCTTCTCAATTCATACAGTTTTAAATTTTAGCACTATGGGTCTGATACTTTGAAAACCGTTAATCGTATCATATTTTAACTAATGTCATCGTTTTCGCTAGGTCAAAATTAGCTTAAAACGAAGTTTTTATTCAAATCGGGAACATACAATTTTTCTCCAATTTTATCGATTTTGTTAAGGGGTACCCCTTGGAAAAAATGCGAAAAAAGTGATGAAATTTTTTGTTATCGATTATAGTATGAATCATTTTCTAGGCTAATTTTGACCCAAACATTACGAAAATCAGGTTCATTTTAACGTCCGACCGAATCATTTCAAACATTTGCCTTGTCAATTCATACAGTTTGGAATTTTAGCACTGTCAGTCTGATATCTAGGAAACTGTTAACTGTTCGTCCGCCCGTTCTTTGACACGATAACTCAAAAACGAAACGATATAACGATCCGATATTTTGTTGTGTCAATGTGTGGATCAAATACGTGAATGGAAAAATTCGTCAATTTTGTCAAATACTTCTGTTTCCGATCGATGTTTGTTTCGGAATATATCAAAGTCTTCCTGTAAAAAATAAATATGGGTGTATGAGCTAAATTAACGTGGATTAAATTTGTATATGATTAATTAAACTTTTAAAATATGTAAGTTTGCAAAAATTATTTTTATTTATATCAACAAAACAAAACAAAATGTAAAATTGTTTTTCTAGGTGTAATTAGCAATAATAAATCATTTTAGCGTGCTAATGTTTTCTGCAAAGTACCTATAGAAAAAAAATATTTTTTTAATATTCTACAGAGTGTTTCAGTAAAGACGTGCCATATTTTGAAACTACACCCAATGTACCAATTAATTTTAACTTATTTTCTTTATATACCCGCCTGAGAGAGTCTTTCCTTACTAATTTAAATAAACTTTTTGATTCAATTTACCTTTTTAAAATTATTATTTTTTTTAACTGTAAGTATGGCTGCCTTTCGTTTATATAATACCAACTGAAGTGACTAGCATTTAATTCGTCATTGATAACGTTCTTTGACATCAAATGATTGTTATAATATATCCGAGGAAAACCATACTTTTATTTTAATAAACACGGAAAAATTAACCGTCAATAAGTCCGTCTCTCTCTTTCTAAAGACGTAAAAGTATAAAAACCCGTTTACTACGCAACGCATTACTAATCAAGAGCGATCTTAGAATAGAGTTAAACGTCGGTCAAACATATATAAGCAATGCACAGCCAAGAAACAAACTGTCACCAAATTTGTAACGAATACCATATCCTGAGACAATATAAGAGTAATTTTAATAAGAGTGATGTTAACAAGAGTAAATTGAATGAAAGTAACAAGAGTACTTTCAATAAAATTTATTATATTTTAATTTATTTTGTTTAATTTTTTATTTATCGCCAAAGAGTAAATTACGACTAGCAAATTTATACTGATGATGACCACTTTGTAGTCGAAATACGTATTTATAATACAAAAACTGATCTAGGTATTGGGGCTAATTTGAAATTTTAATTTTATTTTATTTCATTGCTCCTTTTTTGTGAGACACTCTGTATATTTTAACCATATAAACATGATGATAAATAAATAATTGTAAATCAATGATATGGTGTTTTTTTTTTTGTTCATTTATTCAGTTAAAAAATTATTATAAACAATTTATGAAACAAATAACAACCCACGTAACTACAAAATCAAAATAAACCTTTAAAAAAAAAACAAGCTTACAACTTTTGTTGTGTTGTGGTGTTGTGTGGCATTGCACAGCGATATAATGTGTGGTTAGATTATCATTTTAAACAATAAACATAAATGAATTTATTACTATTTTATAGGTATGATGTTGTATTGAAAGTTTGTAGTGAAATCTATTTGTAGTAGCATGAGAAGGAATATTATTTCAATATACGATGTGTTAATTAAATATCCAAGAACAATTAATTCGGTATGCAGGAATAGCGTCAACTTAGCGAATTTCTTCAGATTAAATATACTTCTTGCCTTTTGTAAATTGTTCTTTGTTAGTCTTTAGGTCGGAGTTCGATTCCTGATAGATAAGTTAATTTTGTCATATCAATATTACATTAAAAATTTTGTTGACATATGGTATAAACTAGTTCTTTCATACTTTATCTTACGTAAGCTTAATGGAAATCGACATAAGTATTGTATTGTGACGCCGAAGTATCTATAAATAATATTGTGTAAAAATAATACTGTCAATGATATGACAAAACTTGATTCATTTACCAGAGTCGTCCTTGGTGTAACGATAAGCACACTGGGCTTGAAATTCAGTTAATTTTTTAAGTGTTAATTTTTTCATACCAATATTTAGGTTGATGTTCCCTATATTCAGGTGAAACAGATCTTATGGAAATTATCGAGTATATTTATAATCGAAAAATCACTGATTAACCAATTTGAGAAGACTGCGGATTTTAATAAAAAATAGCAGCAGAAAAAGTTAGTCTCCCATTAGTCTTGAGAAAAAATTCGTATAATTTAAAAGAAAGTTGCACGCTGTTTACGAGATATATATTTGGAATGTATTAATGATTAAAAGTAATTAATTGCGGCATGCTTGTTATCTTATGTGGGTGAGAGCACACTACCAAGAATGAGGACGACTAGGAACGACCCGGAAGATAGATAGATAGATTATAGCGACTGCCCTGGCCGGGCTACACTTCGACCATATGGTCCATTGTGATGCCTAAGGAGTGGAAGGAATTTTTGTGTGTAGACTAGGAATTGGTAGGATGTGCGGCTGAACTATGCCGATATTCACCTGGAGTACGTTGAGGAAACTGCAGAAAACCTTCTCCAGCATAGCCGGTTAATTCATTCTTGTCCATACGCCGACAGTTTAGCCAATTAAGCGCCCCTTTTTTTTCTTTTTAAATAATTGACAAACTGCCTATGTTTCGGAATTCGTACCTTTAACCTCCCAGTTTTAAGTAGACATAACGCCTTAGACCGCTCGGCTACTTGGACGGTGTGCTCGGCAGCGGGGCCGAGTACACGAGTACTAACGATCCGGGAACTTTTATTATTTGATAAATTAGAATGTTAATGATGAGGAAAATAGAGCAAGTTAACACACTATATAGCCCGACGATATATATAATGTTGAAAATAGATTATTATTATACTAGTGGTCTCATTTTGCATGGTTCTGCAACACGCAAACAATCAATTATTGTCCCCTTGTAAATAATAACATTACATTGCAAAAGGTACCACTAAATGTCCATTATTATTGCTATACTAAAACACTAAGCGAAATATATATATATACACATACATACAAGAAAATAATAGCACGGGTTGCCCGTCTATGATGCCACATATCATGTAATATATGTACCAATGGTCAGTACAACCAATAGTCACATTATTGTTGGCCATTCATATACAGGTAGATCCATCCAAAATTAATATGCAATATGACCCAGTCAAATAGTACTTTTCCTTGGATTATCTTGGTTTGGGAATATGAAAACGGCAAAAAGTCCATGGCAAAATCTCGCTTGCCAAAAATAGTTATTTACTTCAAAGTTCGTGATAATCAATTTTTCTCAAATATCTCGTAAACAATTGATTTTACGGTTAACAGAGACCATTGTTAAATTTATTCCTACACTAATTTTACATGTTCTGTACAAATTCATGCGAGGCAAATAGCTTTCGAAATATATGCCTGAGAAGAATCGACTGTTGGCTTTTTTTTGTATCAAGAAATCATTATATATTCGATCCTGATACCTGAAAATTGACATCCAAGATCTTTGTACACAATACACAAAAGATTCTTAGAGATATGCACTTTTATGGAGCATAGTTTTGAGGGTTGAATAAATTCCGAAAATAAACTTTTTTGGAAGAGTGATTGACATAAAGTTAGATTTAGAAAATTATAGAAGGTGCGACAAGAAATTATTAATATGAAAACATTATCCAAAATCAGGTACTCTCTCTGAGATGGTTGAAATTCTCTGAGATATGAATGGTGTGTACACCAAGGTACGAAATATATGTAAAGTAAACACATGTTTCTGTAATCTATGTGAATAAAAAAATGTTTCTATTGAAAAATTAAAAATTTTATACTACGAGAATATTAATATCACTTTATGAATTTTAAGACATATATCATTTTTGGTCTAAGCACATCCTGTATATAGTCTCTATGGTGGTATGATTGTAGATTCTGTCGCTATGGTGGTAGGTAGGTAGTATGGTGATTCATATCATTTGTGTGACGTTCGTCTCTCCTCTGTATTTGTGTGAATGCTCTATTCAAATTATGTGTAAACCGCACTGCGGTTCCCTTTATTACCGGATGGACATTGAAACCACGAAGACCAACCGTGTGTATAAATATCTCTATATACATAATATAAATATGACTGGCTAACTCAAATTCAAGCTTAATTGCTTTCAAATTTAAATACTAATTTTTCTATTTTGCATATCTATAAATTTTCGATTTGGTTTTCGTGGTTATTACCATATTGAAAATAGTGCCAAAATATTTAGAATAGAAAAAACAAAATTTTATCAAAACGGAATTATATGGCAACCTGCTGATTGAATTTGTTAAACCGAAAACAATATTGAAGACTCAACTTCTGAAGTAAAAACAGCGAAATAAAATAACTTGTTCCATATAAACGCAATAGCTTAATGCTGAAAATGTCAAAAGTTGCAAGAGATACAAACGTCCAACTTGTACTGTGGGTTCCATTTCTGAAGAGCTCATTGAAAAAGGAAGGGTTTTTCGAAATTCATTTCCCAAGAGGGTCAAATAAAGGCGACATGAAATAACTCGTCACGTATTAACTTACGCCTAGCGTGATGCTGAAAATATAAAAGTGGCTGGTGATGTAAACGTTAAACTTGTATTGGGGGTTCCTTGTCCTTAGAGCTCGTTCAACAAGGATGGGTATTCCGAAATTCGTTTGCCAAAAGAATGGAAAGAGGCGAAACAATAAGAGTGTGACATTTGAGGATATATTCTTAAAATTAACAAATTAAGACACGCATTTTGGGGATATAAAAATTAAAACTGTCATGTCGGGTTGAGGACATAGATTTTAACGCAGGTTTAAACGTAGGCTTTATTTAGAACAAGTTTTTCAATGACATTGAACCTGTAGAGAAGGAAAACATTCAACACTCATCAAACAAGGAGTTGTTTCCTTGCTATAAATCTTCAACACAATTAACCACACGGTTAAACGTAAATTCTTAATAGAAACTGAGGCTCACTAACATTTACTAAAACTATATCGAATTTCGCCTTCATTATTTTACAAACTCTATGTTCATACTTATCTCGGGAAATGTCAATGCGCTTTATGATTGTAAAAAGAACGTAAGTTAGGGGAACATTTATTTACAAAATAAATAAACAAATCCAAACTGTTTATATGAAAAATTGTTGACATAATTGAATAAAAATATGAAAATTTATTACATATTTTTCGGCTTTCGGAAAAATACGGTATAGAAATATATATAAAATGTATTAATCTTTTTAATACAGTGATTCTTCATGACAGACTAACATATTGTTTAAATCATGTCCAATATTTACTATATATAATCATATATATATTATATATATACAATTATCTGTAATATCCAATGTCCTATGTCTTCTGTTCATATATATCTGATCAATGGAAAATTAAAATTGGTCTTGCAGATAGATATTATCTTAGAGAAATAATATTGAACACGATATTGAAAAAATAGTATTTCTTGTTCGACCTTTTGAGTTTGGTCAAAAATGTGGCAGAAATGTTTTGGACAAAAGTGGCATTAATTCCGGGAGCTAGATGTTCTTCAAAAATGTCTACACTGGAGAATAGTTTTTACCGAAGAGGCGAAGTTTATTATAATCAGGCAAAAAAAGCTTGTGCACCAGGCTATTACCAAGATATGAGAGAACCGAATCTTGTTGGAGTAGAAGGGGATGAATAGACCATAAGGTCAAAGTGCATTACTTTTCATATCTCAAGATATCATCTATCTATCTATTTATCTACGAGAACCATTTCGAAAGACTAGTTCATTACTAGAAAAAAAACTTTTGGTATAGGTGTTCGTAAAATGACCTACTTAGTCTATTTCCAAATATCCGTCCATTTGTCTGCCTGTCTATGAAGACGATAACTCAAAAACGTAAAGAGATAACGAGCTGAAATTTTATGTGTGTATTCTAGAGCTAAAAGTTCATGAATGAGCAAAACGGCACCGTGCATCTCCTCGCCTGTTGAGAAAGTAATCATCTTTAAAACCGTATGAGATTGAACAAAATTTTAATGACAAAAATGTTCCTTTTTTAAAAATGTACAACTTTTGTTTGAAAATTTTCTTTTCATTAACTCAGTATATACCAAGTATTTAAGCAATTAACTTAGTTTGTTGTTATTTTCACTTATTTATATAATAATAATTGTTTTGTTTTCAAATAAAAAATGTTGATATTTTCAAATAAAAGAAACCTTGAGATTATTATATATAGGTTTGTTCTTTTTGTATATTTATTGCATGTAACAAAAACAGTGGTACTAAATTGTACTGTTGATTTTTCAACGCAGTTCATTTGAACTAGTTCATAAAACATATTGTATAAAGTATAAATAAACTATAACCATAAATAAATAAATATATATTTTATCTTTATTTCTCTTTCTTGTTAAAGGGACTGGCGGTGCTACAAAGTTTGACGCAGAAGAGACAACTATGGCGCCGCGGTTTGTCTCGCACAGTCAGACGTTCCGGGCTGTCATTGGGGACACTCTGGTTCTTCCTTGTGAAGTTGAACATTTAGGTATGTACATATTTAATCGCTTTATAGAACGATCATCTTTCATTACAACCATATAACTTACATACAATAATACTCATAAGAATGACTTAGTTCCCGAAAACTTAGTTTTCTTCAATTTTCTCCTGTTTCTCCTGTTCCCTCTTCCTGTCTTCATATATCCACATACATAATATGGAACAAAAAAAAAGAGGTTATTATTATTATATTTGTTTTATTTACTGTCGTCTGTACAGGGTTATTTTTGCAAACTAGACAATATTATGTTGTGGACCAAATTGGTCTGGTCTTCCGTTGAATGTGGTTTTAGGTTGAAAATAATAATTAACAAATGTCCGAATTTATACTTAATATACTTTATATTGAATGTAATGTTGAGTTAGTTGTTTAAGGATGTTCCAGCATGTAACCACTTTTGGACAGATTTTGCTCATTTTTTTTTCACATGCTAAAAATAACGTTTTCTAATAAATCCCGAAGTTCCAGAATTTTTAGAACCGTTTAGAACGCGAGATAATTAATAACAAAGTTATCGATTCTCTCTCACTATCTCTCACTCTTGTAAATAGGTTTACTTCGAATCTGGATAATTTTCTTGCCGAGTAAATTTGTCATTTATGTCATCTCCACACAAGGTGACATAAACCTCTACAGAAGGTGACATAGAAGGGAGTCCTAATACCCTTCACTTGCTCAGAACCTATCATAGGAATTCCAAGGACTGAATGTAAACAGGTGATCCCCGAGTGGTCAAATGCTAAACAACGTGATCACTGGGAAAAAGTACTGCGGAAGGTACTGCTTCAGAGTGCAACAAAGAGGCTATCTCTCGATGCAGTGAAGCTGAATAAGATGCAACTTCGGAGGGTTACCAGATTCATTACCGGACTTTATCCCCTGCGGAAGCATCTACACACAATGGGACTCCATAACGAGTCCAATATGTGCAGATTGTGTGGCGAGGAGGAAGAAACATTCAGTCACATAATCTTTGACTGCGAACCTCTAGGTTACAGCAGATATGGGATATTCGATGCATCTCACCCCGAATATAAGGTCGAAGTGCTATACTTTTTAGACTCCTAAGATGAATCAATCAATCAATCACCTCCTCAGAGGGTTTTAAAACCAATATTTGTTGATTCAATTGTGTTTCTACTATAAGAACATATTTGTTCTTAAAACATTTCATTTTTCACTTTAGAATTTAAATTGTATTTATCTTACGGGCAAATTCGCTTGTACTAAAAAAGATAAACATCCAATGTTAAGCTTTTCATCTAAAACAAAGGAAAAAAAACACGACGACGGATGACGGATGAAACAATAACTCTTATGATTTGTTATTTTTTCAACAACAGTAAATAAATAATATTTTAAGATAAGATAAAATAAAATAAATACAATTTTTTAAAATCATCTTGTAAAGATAAACAAACTAAAACTCTATCTTGACTCGAACGACGAAACAACCATATTTATATATAATATTTATAAATATAAATATACAAAAATTTTTGAAACATGTTTTTTCTTGTCATTGTTTTTCTGAATTTGTTTTGGCAAATATCCACTCACAAAAATACAAACATATATATATATATATATATATATATGTTTTTCTTATATCTATATATATATATATATATATATATATATATATATATATATATATATATAATATTTATTTAGAAATTCAAGTTTCATTGAGTATGAGAGATGGATAGCTTTTATTTTAAAAAGTTTTTGAAAGGTGATCAATTTAATTCAAAAAACAAGGTTCTGTATTTTATATCAGTGAACTTTCTGTCTAAAGTTTTAGGCAGGAAATACTATAAAATAATGATGCACTTCTTACAGTACAAAGAAATTGATACTGAACTTCTCTTCCCTTGCAAAAAACTTATTTCAAAAAGAACTTATTTAATAATTGTAATACTTCGTTTAGACTACGACATCAGTTGCGACACAAATGTCAGACAAAAATTTCTTGACTGTTCACACTTAAACAGATTTTTGGTGTCTGGACACGATCTAGACACAAATGTATAAAAATATACGGGACTTGTTGGGTCCAAGCTGTTCACACACAAAATAAGTTATTGCTGTTTATATTGTAATTAAACAACGACGTAAACGCTATTTTTATTACTATATGTAGATTGAATGTATGGAGAGTATGTAAAAATGTCGAACCTGTTTGAAAACCTGAAGAGACACATGGACACTTGGACACAAGGTGTTTACAAAGCCGCTGATTCGACATTAATTATCGTGTCGCAATTAATGCCACAATTAGATACACCCGTGTGCACACATAGACACTCGGTGTATATACTGAGTGTACGGTGTATAGTCTAAACAAACCTTTAGAGGCATAATGGCAAAACAAGTTGTTGGGAGCAATTTTATAGGACACTAGCTTATATCCGTTTTATTATAATATCTCCGGCTCCCGCCATTTTAAGACTAATAACCTTTTATGTAAATTACCCTCGCTTCTGCTACTTCAATTGTTTATCGTTCCCATCGCTTCCACTAGTTATCGACACTTCCACCAAATTTGTATTTCAGCCAGTAAAATACATTCCAATTTTTAAGTCTAATCATAAGAATTTAAGAATGTGCTTTGTCGGTTTTGTTCTAGTTTTATAAGTAAATTTATGATTTTCCTGGTGCATTGCGCATGCTCAATAACTTAAAGTATTAATTATGAGATTAAACTGTTTTTAAATTCGACTCACTTAATCGGGTCGGCTGTACTACTACTAAAATAATTATGAAATACATTGTACAAAATAAAAGTTCAAATAGTATATTCAAATAGCGTATAAGAAAAATATTTATATTTAAATATTCGGAAGTTTTTAGTATTTCTTTCTTGAAGTACACAAAAAATAGCAGAAGCTTTTCCTCTATACACGTCGTAGAAATATATACACAGAAAAAAAAAACAAAGAAGATTTTCTTTATTTACAAGATATTTTTCGCGTATGTTTACATTTATAATTGTCAATTAATAATCAAAACAAAACAACTTGATAAAGTTGATGAAGTAACTTTTTTTTTTTATTATTTAATTTTTGAAAACATTTTATTAAATAACTTTTTTATTGTGAATTCATATTGCGAAAATATTATAAATAAAAATCACATACTAGGTGAAGAGTATACAAAACCTGGTGAGCATGGCCGGCTGTGTGCGTAGTTGCTTTCAACAGCATCTAATCGAGCAAATATTCTTGAAATGCAGATGGGCTTTAGCTGTTTCTGAGAAATTTGCCTTTTTAAAACTATTTTAATTTTGATTGTTCATGATGTATTAAAAAATATTTTGATCATTCTAAAATAAAACCGAGGAACGGTTTTATGAAACTCATGTGGTTGGAAATCATAGCTGGATTTCGACCCGAACATTTGTAGTTTGTTCGTTATACACCTCACGATTTTATTTGAGTCTAAAGTCTCAGATTAATGATCCACAGACTTTTATCACATTATCGAATTCACAATAAAACCGTTAAATGAAAAACGTTATGTACTCTACCAAATCCTTCCTAAAATTTTGGATGATCCTTTACCAAATTTCTATCATGAGGATTAAATACGTGTGTAAAGTATGATAATAAGTTAAGCAGAATTATACGAAATGCTTGTTGCAAAATTTCAAGCACATATACGCAGCGTGATTTATGTTTGTTAAATTTTAAGCAATACAAAATTTCGATTGGGATGAAATCTACCGGCACTTAAGTTCGAATAAATAGCTTTGTTTTTTGACCATTTTTGACCAAACATTGACCAAGCCCTTCTTAATTTTTATACCCTTCGTAAAAGTCTCAACTTAACTTTTATACCCTTCTTAATTCGTAAAAGTCTCAAAATATGTGTTTATATATATTTTAAATAAGACATTCATCAAATTTCACATCGATAGGAGAGTATATTATATACATAATATATATAGAGTTTACATAAATTTTATTTTTTTAACATCTCGTTTAAAGTTGTATTCTGGGTAAGCACACGTGTTTAATTGTTTAATGCTCAAGAACTTTTAAGTTCAGAGTATCTTTATAAAATGTGCAGTCGATTAGATTGTTGGAAACAAACGATTTCTTCGTAGATCTCTCTCTATAGATAACCCAAAGGAACAAAATGCCCTCATTGTTCTTATTGCATACTCAAAACCGACGAGAGACAACCCCGTCGTATATTATTAGTTATACAAATTCTAAAAATTGTGTATAATCATTTATAATTTTATATAAAATTAAACTTTACATAAAGATAATAATAAACTTTTCTTTTAATCGGTTTTCCAAAACTTCGAATCATATAAAAACAAACGATCGAACATAATTGAATTATGATAATCATTTTTTTATGTTTGTACGTGGGTGTTGGTATGTCTGTGAGTGTTTATGGGTGAGGGGGCAGGCTGGGATGTTTTCATAAATTGAATCGTATTTTCAATTAAAATTTTTAATTGTTTTTTGTTGAACATCAAATAATTATAATTTTGTGTTTAACTTTGTTTATTAAATGAAAAAAATTTCGAAAAAGTTTCGAAAAAAAATAATTGTTTTAAAAATATTTTAAATTTTTTTTAAAAGGGCACTAAATCTTTTCGTAAATTAGAAAAAATTGATTATTGTAAAGTATAACATTTTTATCATATTTCGAACTGTTCATTTTCTGACCCTATACTCGTCCCAGACCAAGAAAATTTGGAGTAAAGAAATTTCGAATACAATGTCGTTTAGCATCTATTTATCTGTCTATCACAAATGTTAACAATTTTAAGGTAGAATTTGAGCCGTGTATTTTAAGGGGAATCAGACAGTTCTATCAATTGAGGAGACTGTGTTTTGGAAATCGTTAAAGGGTGAAATATAATCTCAACGGGTGTGTTCATTATTGTTGACAAGCATTTCCAGCTTGATGTTTTGACGATCGAATAATTAAAACTCGAGTAATTTTACAAGTAACTTTATTTTTTAATACACTGTTTTTGAAAACGATAGCATGCATCTCTGTCCATTGGTTATCATAATTGTATAGTTGATTTGTGCCTCATTTATTCGGTTTATGGGAAATTCTCTCGAATAAAAGTTCTTAGTATATTTATAAGGAACAACTTTCAGCCGAAGCATTTTCCCGAAAACCGAATGAATAAGGCAAAAATTAATTGAACCTCTGATTGTAAGGGAAGATCACAGACCGCATTTTATTACCGATTTTCAAGTTATACTACTTTTGCATTCGTCCGGCTCTATTGCGCATTCCGTTTTTGGGAGATTTGCAGTAAAAAATGTGTGGTATATAGTATATTGACAAAATTTATATATAACACATACATTATCTACTTAAGTGAAATAGACATAAGTCTGCCTGTCACATAAGCAGTGTGACTACATTCTACAGGGGACAATCATTTTGAATGTGTGTGATACGCGAATGTGTATGAAGTTGCGTTAAAACTGTAACTAAAATTGAAAACCTATATGAGCCACCTGTACCATCAACAATTTAATTAATAAGAAACACAATTATGATGGTAAATACCATTCGTACGATCAATAAACTGAAAAAGTGATGTTTAAATAACATTTTAAAAGATCAAACAAACACTATACTATCTTTAGAGAGTACAGTTATATAATAATTTATTAACCTTTTTGTTAGGTTAATTACAGACATTTATAAGTTGAGTGTATAGTAATTAGTAATACGTAATTATTCGCTCTATAAATTATATATAATATCATTAATTTAGTAGTTTAGTATTCAGTGTTCTTCATGCTTCAGAAGGACATGGATGCATATCTGACATATCTGGACTGGATTCTATCTATATGGATTATATAACACCATATCGTTATATATTATTATATAATGTATAATATAATTTAAAAATAAAAAGGATCATATACGAGTAATATGTTAGATAATATTCAATAGTTAAACAGGACGTTGATGTCATAATAAACTTAACATATTATTTAAATCTTAAATTAAGTAAATACTAGGCACCTCCATGAGTATAACTTAATCGAAGGACAACCATATTCACAATAGATGGATGAACACAAAAAGTTTACAATTACAGTTAAATATATGTGACTATGTCAAATGTTAATTGGGTTTTTGAAAAAAAATGCTTCGGCAAACGTTTTTACCAAAAAGAGTAAATCAAACGAAGCGTTTGAATCGTTGGCATCAAAATCTATATTGGTAACAATAATGATGAGACTTTTTTATTTAAACGCTTATGGTTATGACCTAAAAAACTGGTATTTTATGTCACAACGATGACATGAATGAGTCGGGGATACAACAATAAATCTGAGCGAAGCTACGAATATAAGCAGGGGTACTACGGGTTATCTTATAAAATTTCCAAACTTTCTTTACTATATTACTTGTTATTCAGATATCAAAGTCTATATTATTTGTTCTTCAGAGGTTGATTTTTAACAATTCTTTTGATTCTTACACCTTAAGATAAAAAACAAATATAACCCGCGTTTAAAAAAAACAAAACACCCTAATAGTTTTTTCTCTACCAATGATACAAATATTGCGACACCAAAAAGGGAATAAACACAGTTGATTATGTATTATGTAGTTCATACAAAACTCCTTAGTAATAGCAAGATCAAAATATACTTAAAGCCGATTTTACATTACGCTTGTTGAAATCTCTTCTTGTAAGTCCCGGGTATTATAAAGTGGTAGGTAACAAGAAAAAGGAAGTGGAACTAGATTTTAATGGTAGGTTACAAGACACTAACAAGCCGGTAAAGTACAAAAGATGTACCTCTACTCAAAAGTTTCCTTTTATAAATATCAACATGCTGGATAGCCTGGCATAAGATGTAGGTCTAGTGAAGGGGATGTCGAAGCCTGACAAGTAGGCCTTTCTCGTCCTTTTAATCGGTCCCCTAGAGGACAATGATTTTGTGTGTAGACTATGAATTGGCCGATATTCATCTGGAATTCGAGAAGGGAAACTGCAGAAAACCTTCACAAGCATAGCTGATTACTTTCGTTCTTGTCCATACGCCGAAAGTTTAGTCGATTACACCCTTTCCCCACACTTTTATAAATGTAATTGACAAACTGCCACGGTCGGGAATCGAATCCACAACCTCCCATGCTTGTAGTGTTATTTGACAGAGATTCTTGAAAAATGAGTAGAAATCACTTCAAAAAACGTACTGGTACAAGTAGCTGGAACAAGTGACGAATACACCCTCATATAAAACATGCTTTACTGTTGAACGATGATGATGATGATGAGGGAGCTGATTGTAGTACTCTTGTTGTATACGATGTACATAACCAAAGTACATGAAGCAATGTATTTGAAGTTTATCAGAGTGCAAAATTCATTGTTCTTGATTATTCTGAAAATAAAATAGGTACAATTTTAGCAGCAACAGTCTTTCGTTGTGTTTGTTCTGTTATTGTTCGAATATCATGTTGTGTCGTTTTGTACTATGTTTGGCTCTGCTCTGCTACCAAGAGATGATGAGGATGCTATATGGCAGAGGTGGGCACAGACAGCTCGCCTGAGCCTTACGAGCTCTCCATAAGCTGGGTGAGAGTAAGTAAAGAAGGTATGTTTTGAAGCAAGACGGAACGATGTTTCAATACAGGTTGTCCTACCGATTATTGCCCAATAATTTATTCAATCAATTTAGAAATAGTTTTATAAAATATTTATTGTTTAAATAATATCTTTTACAGTATGGAGAGATACACCAAAAAACATAATAATAATAATAATAATAACAATAATGATAATAATAACAATAATAATAATAATCTGAACTTATCCAAGACTGCTTGCGATGTCTTCTCCATTATTAAATTCACTACTTTTATTTTTTTTGAAAAACAAATTATGCGAAAAATAATTTCCACTACTACAAATAGTACTTTTCACTTTTTCAATTCAAAGTAGACTAACTCGAAGAACTCAAATTCCCACTTTATGTAAAATTTAACTTAATTCATCAAATTCCCATGACACTATACTGAGCATACTCCATACGAAGAAAAAATAATTAAATCAGGTAAATAATTCTTTATTAGTTCTCGGATATGAATAGTAAAATATTTAGACAAATCATTTGGAATTTCCAAAACTTTAATTCTATTTAAATTATCTTTTGCAAAAATTTCTCTTTTATTACAATGGTCCAGCGGTAAACTTAAAGGTTCAAAAGATTTATATATATTTTTATATATTTTTATTTTATTCATACACAAATATGATATATACTAAAAAGGTACATTTTATGACCCTAATTACCAGCCCAAAATTCCAGAGTATGTATTGAATGATTGCTTGTATTATTTACTTTGTATAATAGTGACCATAAAAAAGATTTGGTATTATTATATTTTTTTCAGAAAATGTTTTAATTAAAAAAAGAAAATATTAATAATTGGTAGGTTACCCTGTATT
Organism: Nineta flava; assembly: GCA_963920215.1. NCBI lineage: Eukaryota > Metazoa > Arthropoda > Insecta > Neuroptera > Chrysopidae > Nineta > Nineta flava. The sequence continues at coordinate 68,493,164 of OY986045.1, forward strand.
AACTCTATCTCTCTTCCCTACCTCTCACTCAGAGCTTGGCCGAGTCATCTCCTGCCCACCTCTGCTATATGGTTTAAAGATGCTTTCAGTGTGATAGCATAAACAATCGTTTAGCGTTACATTTTGATCTTTGCCCCATGTAATATTATTCTCTTTACACTGTACTACTAATAGTTACAAACAGCGTCATCTACACATAGTGTATGAGAAATTTGTTAAAGTTATAGTCCGTGGGCCCACCGATCAAGATTTAGATATCATTATATATATCAGGGGTAGTCAAGGATTGTCTAGAGGAACTACAGGAGCTGACAAAACGGAATGTTAGATTGATCTGGATTCCAGGTTACAGTGATTTCAGAGGAAACGAAAAGGCTGGAATACCATTCGTAAGTCCAGAGCCTATTTTAGGAATTCCAAAACCCTCATGTAAACAAATGCTCAACGTGATGGGATGAATGCTAAACACCATGATCTCTGGGAAAATATGCCGCAGCAAAAATTTGGGAAAATGCTGTGTGGGAATGCATCCAAGAGGCTATCCCTCAATGTACTCAACCGGAACACAGGATATCACTTCAGAAGGTTACCGGATTCATCACCGGACAATATCACCTACGAAATTATCTGCACACAATACGACTCCACAATGGATCCATTATATGCAGAAATATATTTAGCTGGAAACATTTCTCAAATGAACACATTTAATGTTTGTTTTTTCCCAACATGTCCTATTATTGTTAATAGAAAATAAAAAATCAGGAAACACTATTTTTGCAGAACAAGAAAATTTAATGCAAACCATGAGCTTCACATCATTTGTGCTTTTTGGTTCAATTCAAATAGAACAAAATTAATTTTTAAATTAATTTTGCTACAGTTTCCCACATTGTATACCATATTTTATTAAAAACTAGTGACAGCATTATACAGTCAAACTTGTCTTGTAGCATACGCAAAGAACACGGGAAAATAGAGAGCAAAGTATAATAGTTAATGAAACTAATTAATCCAAAAGAATTACTTTTTGAGGTATAATCTCGGAAAATAGTGGAAAAAAATTCCAATTTTTCGTATAGAAATATTCAATGGGTACCAAATGTCAAACCGATTGGTTTTACTATAAATGTTGTAGTTTTTTCGCTATACTCACATGAATAAATCTATGTTAAGATCACCTTTTCAATTATATTACAAACAAAGATTTTTCATAAATCAACAAATCACAACAGAATAGTCAATATGAGATTAGAAATTTTATCTCGTTTGTTAATAAATTCGAAGCATTGTTTAGCGAAGTTTAACTGTATTGTTTTCGGCATCACATTAAATTAAAAATGTTTTTTACGATTTATTTTATACTGAATAGTTTGTAAGGTCAAAGAAAAATTAAAGTAGTTCACTTCATATAAAATTTTTTTTGTCACGCATCCACATGTAAAATAGAAATTTTATATCCATTGTAACATGAAATGTTCCTGGAAGCAGCACTGGGACCAAGAGAGTGGTAGGTTGTTGGTTGCATCTATTTAAAATGAAATTGCATATTCAATATTCATTCATACATGAATTTAAGTCGTTTTTTTTTCTTTGACCTCTGTACAGAGTGTTCCAAAATTCAGGTACGATTAAATATCTTAAATATCATAAACTGAATAGTTCCGTCACAATTTCAAGTCAAAAACTAAAATAAACAGTCCGCTCATTGATAATGAACACAGTCTACACCAGGTGTTTAAGCAATTACACTCAGTTTGTTGTTATTTTTGCTTGTTTTTAAAAAAAACAATTTCATTTGATAAATTAAATACAATTTGTATAAATTAAAATATTAGAAAATTTTGATTGATATGAAAGTAATTGCAATTTATTGTGCACTTTTTCAATTTTTATTTGTGGTTATATTTTTCAATATTTCAATATATATATATATATATATATATATATATATGAATGTCCTCTGTCCTAGAATATGTTAAAAGCTTTCAAGCTTATCGAGCTTGTTTTAAGTTTCATGCGTGAAATTTGGTATAATCTATTAGTTGTAATGTTTGATATTCGGCAAGTCTATTCACGTTATTATGTCTTTCCAAAAATATAAAATCTATTATCGACAAATTATTAACGTAACGCGTAATAGAAAACCAGAATTTTTATATTTAATCTTGAAACACCTATGTTAATAAATTCGACACTGTGATTCAAATTGTTCTAAAAGATTATTTAAATTAAACACAGTTTAATGCATTTGATTAAAAAGTAATGTTATCGAAAAGTCCGAAAAACTCAATATTTCAGAATTTATTTTAAAATTTCGACCCTAAGTACAAAAAAGAAGATATTGGAAGTTCGCAGAACTGACGACACGGAGTACAATCTGGGTGCCATACGATGGGACAAGGAAAAAGGGTGAAACATCATTGAGATGGCATGACAATTTTAAAAGATTTGCGGGTGGTTACTGGCCAAGGACAGCAAAGAATAGATTCAATTGATACTCTTTGGAGGAGGCTTTTTCCCAGAAAGTGGACTAAGTGGGCGTATTATTATTATTAAAGATATTGGAAATTGAAGTTTTCAATATAGGTAAATAAAATCTCCAATGGATGATTCGACAATGCATTTTTATGGTAAGCATGACAAGAATCAAGAAGGGGAAAGGGGGATTTAGAGGGAGGGGGAAACACAAAAGTTGGTATATCTCTCTTAATATTGAAAAAAAAAAACGAAAAACACATAAGTAGTAAAGTTGTAGAAAATTAGTTTTACTATAAAAAGCTTGTTTTAAAAAATGTTTTTTTAATAGAAACTTATTTCAACGAGTTTCATCTCAGTAATAATACTAACAATACAAAAATAAAAAATGTGGATATGATTTATTGACAGAAATTTCATATATAGCATCATCAAATTATGGTTAAGATTTATAGCTGATTCATGTAGCCGGAAAACTGAAAAAAATATATATAGAAAGAAAATATATCATTAATCACTGATGGTTGGTTTAGTTTTCGCTACTCATATAAGCAGCATTTGAAGAGTTTCAGCGTACGGTAAACTCTTGCTAGCTTTTTCACTGAATTTTCTTTCATTCATTCATTTTTTTTATTTTTTTTGGTTTATTTCGTTATAGAAATATATTTTCAACATCAGAGAATTTTTCCATTTTTTTTCTCTAAACATGTCTATTTAATATTTCGATTGGAATTATCGATTGGTGGTTTTTAAAAAGGTTGGTTTTCTAACAATGCACATAAAAAAAGACGATATATTGTTCAATTATTTATAGGCGGTACATTCGTCAAAGACGGAAGGGGCCTAATAATATTATTCTCATAGTATATTAATATTATTCTAACTAGCAAAGTTTCCATTCATTATTAGAGAAAAAACACATTAGTTCTATAGTAGGATAAGATTATTTGTATACTCATAAAATAGTAGAGAAAATTGTTCTTTTATTTGTGAGAAAAACGTGATATTTCTAATCTTCTAAACGTGGAAGTTTTATTGTAATAATGACTATTTAAAGTGTCGCCAAGGTAACTTTTATTCGTTATTAATCCGTCCTCTGAACAAAATTCGCTTAAGACTCGTATAAAATTTTTGTTAAAGTCATGTTGTTTAATAAAATATAAATCGATTACATAATAATAATAATATTTATAAACATAACAATAATAAAAAATAATAATTATTATTGAACTCTCACAAGCAGTATGGTGAAATACACTGTATAAATATCATAAATTCATACAAGAAGATTATTATTAAAAATTGTTAATTTTGGCTAATAATTCATTACCAAAAATTGCACTTTTTAATAATGTTTAAAAAATCAAAAACATAGTATTTCATTTCATTATTAGCTTAACTTTAGTTAGTTAGCTGATTAAATTAGGATAAATAAATTATATTTGGTTCTCTTTTTTAGTGTATTTTTATTCTTATAAAAATAAAACTATTGCAAAGTGTACAACTGAAAAGTTTTCACAAAATCCATTCGAAGGTCATATATTTATTATTTGCGTATGCTTAAGCATCACAATACAATATTTTTGTCAAATTCCATTTAGGTTACGTATGACCAGATATGAACGAACTGGCGTATGCGGTATAGACAAATGTCATTGAATTTTAATTAAATGTTGATAAGAAAAAATTAACTCGTCAACCAGGAATCGAACCTCAGACCTCTGGATATCTAGTCCAGCGTGGGTCGAAGTACTATACTTTTTAGACCCCAGGATGTACACATCTATCTGTCTATCTATTATCGGTTGGAAATTTTCGTAACAAGTATTCAACACTTAAAGACTTGGAATTACACGATAAATGTTTTTCCGAATACCGTTTCGACACGATTACATCGCTTATTCTATTTTGAAAAGTTTCTTGATATGTAAAATTAAATTACCGCATTTCAAATTAATTAAATCAAATAAAAAATTGTTTTCGGAATACGATTCTTATCGTTTAAGATGATTTTCATTCGATTGTAAGCAGGAAAAGAACGCTATTTATGTGCTGTGATACCAAAATTAATTTTATACAGGGTGTTACAGTTAAATAGAATTAAAACCCACTTATGCTATGAAATCATGATGGTCCTTATACGATATTTTAAAAGTAGATAACAATATTATTCAAATGACAAAACTCATACCACAGAACTCGATACAAATATTTAGTTTTGACTAATATCTCATAAATTATTCAGTCATAATTGAAAATCAATAAAAATTAATTTTATATTATTAATAATTTGATTAATAATTCTGTTTTGCTTTGTATTATTCAAAACTTTTCAGTTTTTTAGGATTTTTATTTCCAGTCGTAAATCTCTTATATAAACGATCCAAAATTAAAAAAATAATAATTCACGTAGGAGCTAAGTACGCTAGCAAATTTCTCAGAAAAAGGAATCCTATAGATTATCATATCAAATTATGGTAAAGTGTATTTTCTACAACTTTACCTGTGATCGATTTTTCATTTAATTAATGTTCAGAAAGATATTCCAAATTTAATGTTTTCCACTGCTTCTAAACCCCTCTTTCAATGATTAATCGTGACCAATTTTCCCCAATAACAAACTAAGCGTTCATCCCAATTGAGTCTCGCATAGAAACATAATGACGAAAATATTTGCCAGAGGTCGTGGGTTCGATCCCCATCCCTAGATGTGTATGATTTTTCATATCAAGCATTTGATGTCAAAAAAAAAAAATGTTATCAATGTTCAGACATATTACTTAAATGTCAAAGTAAGTAAACGCTAGTCGCTTCCGTTGGTATAACATAACCGAAAGGCAACCATACTAACAATGGAAATAAATAGACGCTAGTTTACAAAAAACAATTTGAAAAATATGTTAATAGTAAATAAACAAAATTAATAATACAATGGCATCAAAAATGATAGTGAAAGATCATATGCATAGTACTACCATAACATCTAAGGTAGCTCAGTTGGTAGAGTATTGGTCTAGAATGCCAGAGGTCGTGGGTTCGATCCCCATCCCTAGATGTGTATGATTTTTCATATCAAGCATTTGATGTCAAAAAAAAAAATGTTATCAATGTTCAGACATATTACTTAAATGTCAAAGTAAGTAAACGCTAGTCGCTTCCGTTGGTATAACATAACCGAAAGGCAACCATACTAACAATGGAAATAAATAGACGCTAGTTTACAAAAAACAATTTGAAAATATTTATTCACAACTTTGAAACGGAACCATAAGAACCTCTAAACCAAATATATATATATATATATATATTTATATATATATATATTTATATATATATATATATTTATATATATATATATATATATATATATATATATATATATATATATATATATATATATATAACCCAATCGGAAAGGACCCTTGGGCTTATGTTTTTCACAGGCTAATGACATTAATTCTCGATTAAGATTTGGTGACTCTAAATCGAATTTAGGGTTCAGTTTCAAAGTTGTAAATATACTTTCAAAATTGTTAGTTTACAAATTTGTATTACATTGAGTTCTGGATCATCCTGTAAAATTAACCTAAAGATTACAATTTATACAAAACAAAAACTTCACAATTTATAGAAATAGTCATGTGAAAAATCTTTATACAGTATAGATAGATATATTCGGTCTCATTCCTGTATTAACTAAGTCTTTTACTATTATTTAATTCGCTCTATTAATTTTTATAGATGTCATAATTATTATAATAAATAAAATTATACGTTTAGATCGTTAAATTTAAAAGTTTTTATATGTTGTATACTAAAAAGAAAGTTCGTTTCCTCTAATCTAACTAATCTTTTTTAATTCATAAAAAATTATCTATATTTTAATTAAAAAATACATTCTGCTAGAATGCGATAAAATTTTCTTTGCTCATTAGATATTGAACAAAAAACAAAAACTGTGCTTTATTTTTTTTGGTGAAAAATGTTAAACTTTGCCACAAAAAGACGATACTTTATACTCGACCTGCTAGAATCTGGAATCATATATGACATTAAGTCCAACAAAGAAAACATACCTAACCTAAAACTGAATACTCACTAAATATCTTTCTCCAGAAATTTTCTTCCCGTATAGATAGATTGTAACGGCTACCCTGGACGAGCCAAACTTTGACCATAAGGTCCATTGTGATGCATAAGGATGTGAGTGGAGAGGAAGAAATTTTTGTGTGTAGAGTAGGAAATTGGTAGGATGTGCGGCTGCAGCCGATTCTGATAGGAACTATACCGATATTCATCTGGAGTTAACTGCCTTCTTATTTTTTCTTAATAATTGACAAACTGCCGATTTCGGGATTCGAACCCATAACCTCCCAGTTCCAAGTAGACATAACGCCTTAGACCACCCGGCTACTTGGACGGTCTTCTCGTGTAAGTTTAGTGCAAGCTTGTGATGGTTCGAAATAATGATAATGATCTTTTGATCGAAAGATGATCTCACCTATACTTGACAGATATTTCTACATTAATTTGAAGTTTTTCAACGTCAAGACACCCTGAAGCTTTAGAATAAGTTTAAGCGTATGAGCTTTATTGATTTGATTTATGAAATATTATATATTTTAATATGTAAATTATCAAGGTTGTTAACATTCAAAGCAAGCGTGATAATAGGGGGAAGTTATAGTTGTTATGCAACAACTAAAAATGATGAACAAAATTATAAAAATATGAAGAAGCGATACCGCTACAAGGTTAAGAGAATAGTAGTGCAATTTCGGCGATGCAATGCCGAACACTCGAGATATACAGAAAACAGAACGATAAATTTTCAACCAATAACAATCACAACAAAATAATATCCTTAAATAGATAATGAAGGCATTAGCTATTACAATTAAATATTTCATTGAGATAATTTAACGTGATACGTGTGATAGTTTATTTCTATATCTCTATTTCGACTAGTAGAGTAGTATAAAGTTTATAGTTTCTCTGTGATTAAAATAAATTTTGTAAATGATATTTGTTATTTGCATGCACCATAATAACCATTCACTGTAATAATAAAGACATGTAATATTTATGTAAATGAATACATGAAATCTATATGAATGTGTGTGTGTTTGTTGGAAATGTTTGTTGGAATAGTACTAGTACTTGTTGGTAGGTGGAAGTGTAGTCATGATAGTCGTAGAATGTGGCTATTATTTGTGAGTAAATGCACTTAACTTGCACACAATATGAACATTGTTATACTGGCAAACTAAAAACTATATTCTAGTTGTTGCTCTGCTACCACTAACCATCACCAACCAGCCACCATTCATGTGCAATTCATACCAGGTGTTTCAAAATTACTAATAATAATAATAATAAAGGTCTTTATTTTAATATTACACAAATAAGATACATTTATCAATAATAATTTTTCAGACATACACTATGGCTATTGAAGACCGTCAGAGGAGTTGTCTTTTGGAAAAACAAAAGCGACAAAGAAAAAGCAAAGAAAAAGAAGAAAAAAAACAGAAATGTATATGCAAAATGAGAAAATAAATACATAAAATTAAAATAAAAAGAGAAAGAAAATAATGAGTGAATAAATTAACAGAAAGTTACAAAATTCTGTGAATATCATGATTATATTATTAGGAAAGAGTGAAGACATTGAAAATTTCAATACATGAAGCATGGTCTGCTCCCCATTAGTAGTTAAACTCAGATATTAATTCAAATCTATTTCTCCAGGCACTTGTGCAGTATTGTGCAAGCTTCATCCAATCTTTTCCATTTAAAAATTCCATAAAATCTTCAAAGCAAAGTACAGACTTTTTTAAATATTTGATACGGAATTCTGAGAGAATCGGACATGTTGCCACAAAATAGAAAACGGTTTCTTCTTCTAGAGTGTTCCATAACAAGCTGGTTTTTATGTATTGCCTTTACGAATAGCTATTAAGATATATTAACTCACCTCTGGCCTTGAGTATCCAACTGATCAGATTTGAATTAACATCGAGGTAAACAAAACTATTCCATGAATTCAACTGTTTATAAAAAGAAAGAGGGTGTTTGTTTTGGCACCCTTAATTATAGCAATTGGGCAGTGAGAAAGCTTGCAAAGTTTCTGTTGTTGTTGGTGCGAACATTGCAAATGGTCTCACATTAATCTTCCAGTACTGTGATGTGTTACTTTTTCGAGCGATGTACTCGAGGATTTATAGGACCTATCACTCCTTAAACATCGGAATCGTGATTTTGAGATATACTGTATATGTGAATATTATAGTTGGTTGATATTATTATTGTGTTCAGACACAGGATCGAAGGATCTAGCCGACCTTATCTGCACATATAATATGTATACTATCTACATGCAGATATAAATACAAATAACACATTATGTGTGTCTAGATATAGAGAGATATTTCATTTATGCAGTGTACTCGTATTATTTCCGCCATACGAGAGTGAGAGAGAGAGAGATCTCATTCGAAATGTGTACACTTTAGTGATGATCTAAATTAAAGATATATGGTCGTATTTTGTGCAAAGTTAAAACTTTTAAGCAAAAGAGACTAACAAAGAAACAACTTCAAAGAATCAAAAATTGCGCTAAAAAAGCAACTTATTATTTATTAACAACATTTTTTCGCAGGTAATGAGTGAACAATGTTACTTCAATGCTTCAACTTTAAATAATCATCCTAATAAATTTACGAGTTACGGAATCTACTTTGCCGCACTCTGTACTAAGCAATATAACTGACGATACGAAAAATATTCGTAAATTTTTGTGAAGAAAATTTTATCACATTCTTTGACATCAAGTGCTTGTGAAATGAACAAGCATATAGGATGGGAATCAAACCCACGATCTCAGGCATTCTCGATCAACGATCTGCTCTATCTTATGAGCTACCTGAAATGTTATGGTAGTGGAATGCATATGATCTCTGTATCTTGAAGTCAATATATTATTTATTTGTTTAGTTACTATTTACTTATTTTAAGCGTCTATTTATTCATTGATAGTATGGTTGCCTTTCGGTTATATTATACCAATGGAAGTGACTAGTGTTTACTTAATTTTACATACTCTAAAACCGTTTTGGCAAAATTTTTAATAAATATACATTATTTACCAAAAACTTTGCTGTTTTTAGCGTTAAAAAAAATATTTTACACCGTATTTTCTTCGGTTGGATAAAAGTACGAGAGTTCTTCAGCACCATCTTTCTTCCCAAACTATTTATTCTCAATGGAAACATTTTCTTGAGTAGATGATGTTCAGTCCCCTTGCCCAACTATAAACAAAACTATATTGACTAAAACAATTCAATAGTATGTTAAGTGTTTTGCCTAGTTAACTATACTCCTAACATTATGCTAAAGTATGATAATAGCTGATATTATTGTATTTTATGCTGATGTACATCTATTATCATGAATTGATAACTATACTATTTTATTTGGTTGGTAGCAATATAGGTAGCAATTCTATTGCTACCAACCAAGTCAAGTCAAGTTCTATAAAACATTTTGTTTTGTATTATTTGAATTTTAATATATCTAAAACGATTCTTCACTACTATACAAATATATGTACAGAGTGTTTCGGAACTGCTCGGCATTATTTTGAGGATAAATTATTTAGCGCAAAATTTATAAAAGGAATTTCGGTACAAGTATATTATTACCAAGAAATGTCAAGAAATTTATCTAAAAATAAAATATTATGTTCCAAGAAGACTCCGGTTGGTTATTGAATGTATTGTTCAGTAGGGCGAATCTACGTTTCTTTGGCAAATTTTAGAGTGTAGCGAAAGGGTGCGTGTGAGAAAGAAAATACTTGAAATGTATATTTTTGTATATTTTATTTCACTACTTTTTGGATAACAATTACAACTTTTAGATTATACTTCTGAATTGTTTTCACTTTTTGATTTCAACGAATGTTCCTGTGCAAATGTTATATTGTTACTATACCAAAGCTTAGTTGTTACTGTGCTGGTACAGTACAGTAGTATATCTGAAATGCATGCGTTTTAAGAAGGTGAGAGAATCACATCGAATATTCTTTACACTACCAAAACATACCTATAAAATTGATCTACTTCCATACGTGCATATATGTAATACTGCTACATATATGCATACGTAAGCATATAAAAAGCTGCCGTCCAGGATAGATAGATTGCCTCTGCAATCTATCTATCTAAATTGTAGCAAAATTAAAATTCTATAAATTTACATCATATACATAATTCGATTTAGTAAGAGAGATGTATCGAATTTTGTATTTATCAATCCATCTACCCCCCCCCCGTTTCCCGAAATAGTGCACTGCAGTTCCGAAACACTCTGTATGCATATATAAATTTATTCAAATGAGTGGCCAATGTTCTGAACAAACATTATGGATAATACATAGATGGATATTCCACTTTTCACATTCATGATACCGTCGGTTTCCCAAATAATATATGTAACTGTTAATTTTACAATGTTTTGTGTATACGAACGAACTAGTACTATTTCTTTGTATCAAAGTTTAAACAACAGTTTTATTTATTGTCTTATGTTGGTTTTAAATATTAAAATAATAAACATTGTTTTTACCATTGTGTTCAGACTACAAAGTAGTCTGCAATATATTATGTCTATAAATTAGTTCTATACACATAATCTGAGATTATATTATATACACCAGTGGTGGCCAACAATCGCGATCGATCTTGGGAGGTTTCGATATGGAGAGATACCAGCCTACAAAAAGGACAAATCTCGTAACTTTTTAGTAAGACAAATGAAAATAACAAATAATTGAGTTAATTGCTTAAATACCCGAAATGTACTGAATTTATGGAAAAAAAGTTTTTGATAAAAGTTATTTATTTAAATAAAAAAGGTACATTTTATGTCTTAAAATATTTATTCTATCTCTTATGGTTTCAAAGATAGGCAATTTTGCCCAAACATGGTCTGATTTTGCCCATTCACGAACTTGGTCTTAATTTTTAGACCTAGAACACACATACAAAATTTCAGCTCGCATTTTTTTTCGTTTTTGAGCTATCGTGTTCACAGACGGACAACCGTTACAAAGTCAGAACTAAACTTAATGTACCCTGGTATATATTATATAACGGAAGAACTTTAATTTCTACTCGGAGAAACTATCGACGGTATTTTAATGACAGATATGACGCTCATTCTAACCATACGATATTGCAGATTTTTTTTTTTGGGGTTTTCTGAAAGAAATGGTTTGTGTAAACAAGCCACAATACTTGGAACAACTTAGAATATTTGTCTAGAAGGCGATTAATGATATCTCTTGAAACTTGAAGAAAGGTCATGGAAGATGTGCTGAAAAGAGTCTATTCTTAGATAGATAGATCGATTGTAGCGGCTGTCCATAAGGTCCATTGTGATGTCTAAGGATGTGAGTGGAGTGGAAGGAATTTTGTGTGTAGACTAGGAATTGGTAGGTTGTACGGCTGCAGCCGACTCTGATAGGACCTATGCGGATATTCATCTGGAATTCGTGAAGGAGACTGCAGAAAACCTTCACAAGCATAGCCGGTTACTTCGTTCTTGTCCATAAGCTGACAGTTTAGTCAATTAACCACCCACCCCTTTTTTTTCTCCCTAATAATTGACAAACTGCCGATGTCGGGATTTGATCCCATAATCTCCCAGATCCAAGTAGACATACCACCTTAGACCGCTCGGCCGCTTTGACGGTTGGTATATCCTTAAGTACACACCTAATTATTTAACAAACTCCCTGTACACATGATGTTGTTTATATGTGATTTCACAATGCACAGTGAATGATTTTTGAAAACAACAACGTCATGAATCATGATCATGATGACGACGATGATAATTTGAATTTAAACAAAATAATATATGTCAAATCAACCAAATCAAACCGCACATCAATAATATTAGTAACATATCGATTCATTGGATTTGTCATCATCGATTAGTGATAGACAATTGGAGAGTTATACCATATTTTTGTATATATTCATTCTTCCATTGTTCAGTGATGATGGCTCAGTCCGTCACTGGTGGCGGGCGTTGTGGCTGATAGCCAACGATAAATGAATATTTTATGTAAATATTCTTTCTGACATATGATGTGATGCTTCATGAATGTCATTAACATTTTATAGATAAAAAAAGTAGTTTTATTATTTACAAAATAAAATATAAAAAAAATGTGTAATAAAGTTTATCTCATTTATTTTGATTCGTTTATCTCATACGACTGACAGTTTTAGTCAATTATAATTGCTACGATTTTACCTCCATATACAGACGACTATATATATTCACATTTTTAGCGAATTTCCTGAAAGGAAATAGAGCTATTGGTCCCGTACCAAAGTCAAAATTTCGCAAAAATTTCTTCAAATGTCCATCGATCCTACCTAGTAGATGTCAAAAATCACCATCTGTAAAATTTATATATATATATATCTATGGACATATATATATATATATATATATATATATATATATATATGTGTCTGTAATCACTCTAGCGGTCACAGTTTTCATTTTATCGGGATGAGATTTGGTATTTGAGGCGCTTTTGATATTCAAAAAGTCAAGTTCGTTAATGGGTAAAATCGGACCAGGGGAAAGGGGGGGTTTAGAGGGAGGGGGAAACACAAAATTTGAGATATCTCCCTTAAAATTTGAAAAATCGAAAAATTTATAAGAAGTAAAGTTGTAGGTACTAAGTTTTACTGTAATTTTGTTTCTTATCATTTTTTCTGTAACAATAATATTTACAGAAATATTGACGGTTTAATATTGAAAATTAAATTCCTTAATATCTCTGTACAGATTAGAGTTTGAGCAAAAATGATAAGGTGATGAATTGTAGCAAATTTGATTTTATACATTTTTATTCCTTACGCATTTTTCGATTGTTCTAATATTAAGAGAGATATTTTATATTTTGTGTTTTCTTCTTTTTTTATACCTCCCCCCATTCTCCTCGACGTATGTCATTTATTAAGAAAATTGGACTTGCAAATGCTAAAATCATATATGACATTTCATTTTGATCAGACTAAAATTGTGACCACTAGAGAGTGATTTATTCTAAGGAAATTCGCTAAGTTGAAGCTGCTCCTGCGTAACGAATTTTTTAATGTGAAACATCTAATAGCACGCTGTTGGTTGAGTAGTGAAAACATCAAGTGTTGGTAATTTCTGTTTCGTTGTAAAATAAAACAAATATTTGAGATTTTTGTTTTGCTTAAGCATATACAGTCAGTTTTCAAAAACATTTCTAATAGGGAATCAATGTTAAATAAATAAATAAAATATTTACTATAAAACCATACATACATACACATACTTATAAACATCTGGTTGCTTGTGGTATGATGTTGGTTTGATGTCATTTAAGAGTGGGGATTTAGTGATGCCCACTTAATTTATAATATTATTATTCATTACATATGCGCACACACACACTCCTGACTACAGAGTACCCCCACTATTTTTATTTCTTTATGACGCATTGTGTATTTACTAAAGTAAATAATATTTAATATTGATTGTCTATTAGCAAAGCTTTCCAAAACAGATGGCGATTTTTCCTCCATATACAGACGATAGTATATTATCACATTTTTAATATGAAGCAACTAATAGCACGCTGTTGGTTGAATAGTGAAAACATCAAGTGTTGGTAATTTCTGTTTCGTTATAAAATAAAACAAATATTTGAGATTTTTGTTTTGCTTAAGCATATACAGTCTGTTTTCAAAAGCATTTCTAATAGGGAATCAATGTTAAATAAATAAATAAAATATTTACTATAAAACCATACATACATACACATACTTATAAACATCTGGTTGCTTGTGGTATGATGTTTGATTGATGTTATTTAATAGTGGGGATTTAGTGATGCCCACTTAATTTATAATATTATTATTCATTACATATGCACACACACACACACACACTACTGACTACAGAGTACCCCCACTATTTTTTATTTCTTTATGAAGCATTTTGTAGTTACTAATAAGTAAATAATATTTAACATTGATTCTCAATTAGCAAAGCTTTCCAAAACAGATGGTATACATACATTATTTGCTTAAGCGAAACAGACAGAAGTATGTCTGTCACGTAAGCACTGTGACTACACTCTTGCAGTGGGCAATAATTTTTGTGTGTTTTATGACAAGACAATATTATTCATTATCGAAAGATGAATGATCGTTATAATTTTGGGTAAATAGCTACACCGCCAGCTTCTACATTAGAACATTTCAATTTGACTATACAATTGAAATTAGGTACAGGAATATGTTCATCATTATTACTCTATGTTTCTGATAAAATAATAATATTCGAATTAAAAGCTACTTTATCTTATATAAACTATAAACTTTGTGTGTCATTTATCTGTAAATTTTAATTTGTCCGGAGTATTTTTAAAGACATTCCTTAGATTTGGACAAAACTAATTCTGCATGTCTAATTTTTCAACACATATAGATATCCCAATATTAATTTCTTAATTAATGGAACAGTTGCACCAATATTATGACAGGTGTAGCAATAACTATGATTGATGCAATTATTTATAGATGATCACTCTGATACATCCCGAAGGACATTATAATCATCAATTGTATTAATTCATCCAAAGATCAAATGTATTGTATTATAATGGACCCTTCGGCTACGATTAATATTAATCTATATCTATGAGTAAACATAATAAGCTATAACTTTTTTTATCGATTTTCGTATCGAATGTTTCTAAAATATGTATTCAAAAACAATTTTCCCAAATTCTTGACATGTAATCCCAAAATAATGTCCGATGTAAAACATTTTTATTTCATAGAACAAACTATAAATGATTTCATAGAACATTTTATAAAATAGTTTAAGTGCCTTCTCAAAACATTCCAAGCATGTCATGCTTTTAGAACTCATTATTTAATTATTTTGGACTTTTAGTGCGTTACCTATCCATTAAACCTTTTGCAGAATGCTGATTTAAAAAAATTCACCTGAATTCTACAAGGAAACGTTTTAGGAAAAAATAACCAAAAAAAAAGCTGCCATCTCCCCCTCCACCGAATAAAACAACTTTCATCCAGATGATTTTTTCCAAAAATGCTACCTTAAAGACATTTTTAGATGCACTGCCTGTATATTTTATGTAGTTTTGAAGAAAAATTTTTTTTTGGAGAAAATTTCTGAAATAAACAGAAATGAATATGAATCAAAATGAGGTCATTATTTGGAAACATCGATACTTATAACTTTTCGCTGCGTAAACAATTCAAAGAAAAATATTTTTTCATGAATTTACTGTTTCAAAATAATAATCGTATACAGAGTGATTCGTAATATTCGTCGGGATTTGGTATTCCATATGTAGTAAAACGTATTATACAAAAATAGGTCCTGTTTTGTTCAAGGAGAATTTTTTTATTCCATCTATCACAAGTGACTTTTGCTACAAATATCCGATGTGATAGAAAGTTGAATATTGATTCCCAGGATAAATACTAGATACCGTATGTTGCTACTGAAAGAGTCATATTCCAAAATGGTGGCTTTAGTCAGGCTACATTTAAACAATGAAGTTTATTTTTAACTTAAAAATAAAATGAATATCATTAACGCTAGTATCAGTATAATCCTGCCTACTCTGTTTCTAATTATTGTCACCAGATGCCGTAGCCATGGATTAAACACCAATAGGGAAATAATATAAATAGGGAAAATGTTTAATACATGAATGTGATTGCAAATTTTCGAGGAATATTTTAAAGGTTAAATTTGTGGATTGAATAGCTTTTACTCCATTTGATTGTCTTCACAGCCCCGAAGTAGTTTACACTTCGCAATCAATCACCTTGTACATTCGAATATTTATATTTAACTTGTACTAAAGTAAATATTTATTTATATTAAATAATTCATAATAAAATATTTAAAATGTGGTTGTTTGTAAATAATTTGAAGATAATATTAAGTAGATATTTATAAATGATAAAGAGATGTATCCTTGTATGTATGCATGCATGTATGTATGTATGTATGTATTAATTAGTATGAATAAATATTATGTACAATAATTATGTTATTAAACAAATAAAATGTGAGATAATTTACTTACTCAGAGTTTAGTACACCTTTAAATGAATATATTATTCATAATAGTAAACCATATTCTAATATATACATACATAACCACCATATGCTTACAACATACACATATATATATATATATATATATATATATATATATATATATATATATATATATATATATATATATATATATATATATATATATATATATATATATATATATGCATACATCTGCATAATAATAATACTCAAAATAAAATGAGTATTCTCAAATTTGTACAGGTTAAATTTATATGTATATAATGTCTCATAAAAAGTTGTCTAAATAGTTTAATATATGAAACACAATTATTTATGGAAATCTTAGCTTAAAACAGCATAAATTCAAGAGCTGCGTCAACTTAACGAACTTAGAATAAATACATCACATTACTGTTCACGGCGGACCGTTAGATACCTTCATAAAAAAAGTTTTGATCCTGGGACTTTTGATCCTGGGTTTCAACTGATGATGGGATAACATATCTTATATACAAGGATATATACTTAAAAATACACTTATACTTATTAGTATACATCATTGCTTATATATGTTGCGGTTGAAGTTATGAAAGAAAATTTTAGATTGAAACCAAACTTTATTTTGCCTGATAAATAATCTCATAATAGTTTATTGATGGTTACTGTACTAACAACATATAGTTAACGAAATAACAAAGGGCATATACAATAGTAATGAATATTAATTAATTCAATGTTCAGTTCTCATTAAAAATACGAATGCCGATGATTGCCAACTGTTTCGTAACCGATTGTTACCAAAAAAAAAGTGACAGTTTATGCTGAGTTTAAGAAGTTTGCTAAAATTACAAACCAGATAATTTTCAAATGATGATAGAATTGTTTTATAATACTTTATAGTCAAAGAGCTTTAGGTCAGTAACGTAAAGATCGTCAATAAAAACAACGTACAAGGATGGTGCACTGTAAACACTTTTAATAAACATTTTATATACTCCGCCCCATATATATTCAGCACAAAACAACGCCAAATAAACAGTACAATAATATTTCAAAGGAAAGATTTAATAATACGTATAATTTAGTGGTGTACTCAAAATATTTAACTAAGTTCGTGGTTTACTTAAATATAAAGCATATGCGAGCGAGTTGCTATATGCTGCAGGATGCTGTGCTCTTGCTATACCAAAATAATAACAACGCAAAGTTGTTATACAGCTCGCTCGCATGCTGTGAGCTATATATTTTAAGTAAACATTTATTAAAATCTAAACATATTGTATATATAAATATATATGGTATCTAGGTACACTTGGTTGGTTCTATATGTTTGCATGAATCTGTCTTGATATTATGTTCCTTAATTTTGTACCCTTGGTACAATATATTAGATGAAATTAAGGTATTAATATACAATTTAAATGTTAGGGTATGTAATAATAATAATATGTTGACGAAGGACAAAACCAGCTCTAATTTATTAGTACATGTGTTACTGTTTACTGTAAAAGTCCGCATATAGGACACTAGCTGCCTGAACAGGCTTCACACTGAACTTGGGCCTGTCTCAGTATTTGCAATAATGAACAATAACTAAACAAAAACACTCATTCGCGTAAATAATATAAAAATATAAATACAATCTCTTTGAATCGCTTGTTATTTTAATCAAATCAGTATCACATGTAAAATACAACTTGTCTTTACACAGCATCCAGTATATATCTATAGATCTCTTTCTAGAGCAAGCAATGGCGAACCATTATTAATCTACGTGTAATTTTTTGTAAAAAAAAATTAATGAGGGCATGACATATCTTCAGAGAATCTTGATTAAGTGATTAATGTGGAAAAAAAAATTTGCAACCCGAAATATACATTTTTTCTTTAATAAATACTCCTGACTATAGAAAAAGGCCTCTAGCCCACAAAATGATTGTTTACGAATTATTTAGAATGAAATATGATGTTTTTTGTTACATAATTTAATTATTTTAGCTCCGTGATCAATCAAAACTTACGCTCACTTGAAAACTGAATTAATACATTAGCTGTTAAAGCTTTAAATTACGAATGTATATATGTCGTGAGTATTCCGTGCTTTTATCAAATAATTGTATATATTCGGGTTTTTACAGTGACATTTATTATACTCAATTTATGTGTATACGGAAATGAGTCACGAACATATGGAAATCGGTCATTTCTTTAAATGTCTGGTTAAGAATTCAGATCACAAGAGAATACAAGTCATTTTATAATTAAGGTTGAAGAAATTATATCCATCTTCTCTTTAAAAACATTTATAATCTAGGCTTTTTAATTGATTGTTTAACAAACAGTTTTAGGTATTTTCCAAAACACTTTCTTCTCAAAAAGGTACTATATATAGAATTATATATTTTATTTTTAGAAATATGAAATATTATATCCAACTTTTTTTCCAATTTGGAAAAATTATATCCAAATTTTTATACTTAAAAGGGAAAAATAACACTTAACATGTGAAATACACCGAATGTTTTGTATCTGAATGTTTTGGATGTTTCATGGTCCTCGCCGCACCGTCTGCGCATAATGGATCTTTTATGGAGTCTGTAGCGGTATAGCATTTTCATTAAATTATTATTATAATTTTATTTATCATTTTTATCTATTGCTTAACAACTATAACTTCTCTCTATTATCACGGTTGCTTTGAATGTTAACAACTTTGATAATTTACATATAAATATATATAATATGTCATAATTCAATTTAATAAAGATCAATTATATATATTTATATGTAAATTATCAAAGTTGTTAACATTCAAAGCAACCGTGATAATAGAGAGAAGTTATAGTTGTTAAGCAACAGATAAAAATGATAAATAAAATTATAATAATAATTTAATGAAAATGCTATACCGCTACAAGTCCTATTGTGTGCAGATGATGCTTTCGTAGGTGATAATGTATCCTTTTCATGTTAGTTATATCTAATATCAAGTCTTAAGCATAAAAATCCTTAAATAATTTTAAATAGTAGCTAGCCATAAAACTAAATAACATATTTGACAATGAACTTTCCACATTATAATAATATACCACATGTACATATTTATATATATATATGGTAGTTATTCAAACGACATATTACGACAATTCTACGCTAAACTAAAGCTTATTTTCAACATCAAGATTGTCAACATACAACATATGATGCATTACTTTGCTGCGTTGTTGTACATAACTTCCTGTTTCCGGCACAATGATACCTATCTCTTGTTAATGTTCTAATAATTTTATATGTGGCCCCAAATATATATTACATTACATTATTATTTTACTTTGAGTTACAAGTCAACTGTGTTCTATCAACAAAATAAAAAAACTGTTTTTTTAAGTGTTTTTAATTAGTTTTCCAAATAAATGATTTGTTTTTTTTTTCAGAAAGAAAAAAAGAGCACAAATAAAAAAAGCAGAACATGTTGTCAGAAAATGTTTTGTTATATTTATAAATATATTAATTGTAGTTTCGTGATATTTTTGTTCGTTTTTCCCTGTTTTTTTTTTTTTCGGATGTGATTTGATTGTGATAAATGTGTAACTGGTTTGGTTTTTGTGTGATAAAAAATTGTTTAATATTTTTTTGTTCGTTCATTTATTCATTTTGTGATTATCGGCTAAAGGAAATTGTTCCTTTCCGAACACTTTGACGGACACAATTATTAATGAATAAACAAATTGGTTTAAAAAAGTAATTTAACAAGAATTGTGTAACAACTGACTGTGTAAATTGTTTAAATACTCTGTGTTTTTTATTTGTGGACTTTTTTCACAGTCATAAGGGAACAAATTATTATTTGTGGTCCATCAAGATGCTTCTGTAATCCGCAGTAATTACAATTGTTCGGACCGGAATTGTTGCTTATGTTATTTGAAACCGTTTTGCATTGCTAATGAGTAGAAACGGTAAACGGGATATTGGGGGCTTATAAAAAGTTTGTAAACACAAAATAAAGAATATCTCTCTTAATATTAGAAAAATCGAAAAATGTATGCGTAGTAAAGTTGTAGAAATTCAAGTTAAGATACTAAATTGTAGTAAAATTTATTATCCACAAGTTTATTTATTACTAGCATATATCCGTGGCTTGGCTCGCGTTTTTCGGGCATATTCCCGACTCCTGTCATTGTAAGACCAAAAACCTGAATACAGTTTTCCACCGCCTTCACTATTTCAAAGATTTATCGTTCCCACCGCTTCCACTATTTCAAGTATTTATCGACACTTCCACCAAAATTTTCATTTCAGCGAATATTTTTGAATTCTATCTCTCGCAGCGAGATTAAAATACATACAAGTTTTTTAAGTTTAATCATAAGATTTTAAACAAAAACAATTTCTCCAAAATCGGTTGAAGAGTTTTTGAGTGATGCTCGAACAAACAAATAAAGAAACAGACATTTTCAATTTTATCATAGTAGAGATACATTTTTCGATTTCTCCGATATTCAAAGAGATGTACCAAATTTTATGTTTCGTCCTACGTCTCCTTGTCCAATCGTATATCAATGTTCTTTACCATCAGACTCGAATTGTGGCTTCTAGAGCACGTAAATATGTTCATTTTAAATTTTATTAACTTAATGCAACAAAATTTTGTGAACAAAACAAAACAATTCAAACCCAAAATTGAATCTTGACGATAAATAAAACTTTAGATAGATAGATTCTAAAGGCTGCCCTGGACGGGCAACACTTCGACCAAAATGTCCATTGTGATGTCTGAGGATGGGGGGATGTGAGTGGAGTGGAAGGAATTTTTGTGTATAGACTAGGAATTGGTAGGATATGCGGCTGCAGCCGACTATGATAGGAACTATACCGATATTCATCTGGAGTTTGTGAAGGAAACTTCAAAAAACCTTCTCAAGCATAGCCGGTTATCTCATTCTTGTCCATATGCCGATAGTTTAATCAATTAACCGCTTCTTTTTTTTCTTAATAATTAACAAACTGCCAATGTAAGGATTCGAACCCATAACCTCCCAGTTTCCAAGTAAACATACTGCGCAGACATAAAGCGACCGCTCGGCCACTTGAACTGAAACACTAAATTGAATGTCATAATAATTTATTAGATTAGAAACATTTGTATGCGCCTATCAAACATTTACATTAGAAGGTTTAATAATAAAGTAAAATAGTTTCATAAATAATAAGTGAGCATTCAGCGGCAATATAGTACCTTTCTAGATTTGAATTATGTAAATTTCTCCACCAAAATGAGTGTACTATTGTGTGTGTGTGGGTGTGTGTGTGTGTGAGTGTATTTATCATTCCAAACGATAGATAGACAAACGGACAGACAGATAGACACAAATATAGGTATAGGTAAGAGTAAAATCGTAGGTTTGTTTAATTATATACAATTGAAATTGTAACTAGATATTCGTATAGTAGCGAATAAATTTATAATGAAGAGGTTTATAATAGTTTGTTACATTTGTGTATAGTTAATAATAATCATTCCGAATGACTAATAGTTACGTTTTGGGTGTACAAATACAGTGTGTGTTAGAGTATGTGAATCGTGTACATATTATGTATTGAAAAAAGGGGAAAAAGGTCATACTTTAAATAAGGTGTTTTCACTAAAACCTAATGGTTTTTTTAGGTCTACCTCGGCCATATTTTATCAGATTTTAATGAAATGTGTTTCCAGACCGACTAAATTAAGAGAACTTAGATAGATAGATACATCTTGGGGTCTAAAAAGTATTATACTTCGACCTTATGGCCCATTGTTCTCCCCCTAATACTTTAGTCCGACGAGATTCACTTCTCCGATATGTTGGCAATAGCCAGGAGCTTGCTTATCAGGTTTTCCTGAAGGTTCATATATTCGGGGTGAGATGCATCGAATATCCTGTATTTGCTGTAACCTAGAGTTTCGCAGTCAAAGATAATGTGTCAGGATGTTTCTTTCTACTCGCCACACACAATCTGCACACAATGGACCCGTTATGGAGACCCATTGTGTGCAGATGCTACCGCAGGGGATCATGCCTTTTATCCTAGGCTTTTATCGCATTTCTGATCTTTTAATAACCCTTTTTTTTCATGTTTGACTGAACTTTTCTAATCAAAATCATTGCATAATTCGTCCTCCAGAAATAATAAGATTTTATCATGAAGCACCCTGTGTACCATGATATGTCTCTTTTAATAATACTTGTTGGAACATAAAATAATATACCATCTATATATATATATATATATATATATATATATATATATATATACTATACTATACTATAGTATTTACTATTTGTAATAATTCAACTGGACGCGTAGCGTATTCTAAAGATCGGCTCTTCAGATAGTAAACTAATTACACGAACAAACACTCACGATCGAATGATTCTCATAACAACCCACCACCCGTGCGAGTGAGTTGTGATGTATGGTATGGTATAGGTATGCATGTGAGTACTCACTGACTGTACTTTACATGGACTTCCAAACCATCGACCAATTCGAATAACTATATATATATATATATATATATTTATATATGTGTATATGTGAAAACACTTTGAATCATCTATGACTTTACTCCCGATATCATTCCCGTAATATATTCATATAGTCCCAGTCAGAATGATTACAACAAACAGTACCACAAACTGTTCAATTTATTTTATAAACCAATACACAACTGCTAACCAAAAATCAGTATTGGGGAATTGGGAAATATTGGGTTAGGGACAATTCGTTCAAGAAGCCGTAGTCTCTATTGAACGAAATCCCTTGACGACTCTGATTTTTGCACGGTAAGACAATTCATACTGCATGTGATTCGCCATCTAGACACCTACGAGTTTAACTCACTCTCTCAATAAAGGGGACAGTTATGAGTTTCCCGCAAGAGTCATTAAAAACAGAATCGAATGAAATGGGGAGTATAATTTCGTAAACTTCAGAAATAACGTTGTGCTAATGGATCATACTTTTTGTGGTTTACAATCAACTGACCTACCTACCAAAAGACTGATTGTCTCAATAAAGGGTGGAAATAATGATATTTCCGCAAAAGTCTTTCAAAAATGAGTCAATCGAAATGGTAAGTTACATCGACATCAAAAACAGTGAAAGATCATATGCAGTACACTACCATAACATTTTAGGTAGATCAGAGGCTGATCGTTGGTCTAGAATGTTAGAGCTCGTGGTTTTGATTCCCACTTCCCAGATGTGTATGCGTTTTAATATCAAACATTAGATGTCAAGGAATGGAATGAGAAGTATTTTCCTTTATGTAAAATATTGGTTTATATTTAACTTACAAGAGTTCCTTTGTAACCTGAGTGTAAGTGTTTTGTGAATACATTTGTGTATGTACTCACGAAAAGTAGCGCGCATGTGTAGTTTGTTACGTTGGATGATGTTTATGTTGGTCAAGTATATGCTTATATTTTCAATACTGTATTGTAAAAAAATTTATAGTCACCTGACGAAAAATTTTCGAAAACCGGAGATTTTCCTAAACTCCGGTTTTGAGATTGTTTTAGAAGTGGCAACCCTGTAATCTGTTTGTATATAAAGCCCCTATAAATGAATAAACTAGGAACATACTTTTGTAGATCACTGTACATACACTATAGAATGACTAGAATAATAAAGGTACATGACTACTATAACCTGACGTCAGTATTATTGAAGGCAATATCATCCCATAATCATCATTGACTGTGTGTACATATAATACACACATGTATATGTACTTCATTTCATTTGTTACATATTCACAGAGCCAGTATATATGTGTAGAGAGTACCACCATCTACCTCGTATGTAGATACAACAAGGTTTTTGTTCGCCGAAGGATATCTGATATTAGTGAGAGTAGTACATCGCAAATATCCCAGCACACAGGTACTTTTTTTTTATACAAATAACGTATATTGGTGTATACAGTGTGACAATAACGATGCGTATTAAGGACGTTCATGTGCTAGATATAGTACATTCATAAAACAATAGAAAACCACATACAGTAGAATCATAAAATCCACATAATTTTTTCTTGTAAATTAAATTTCAGTATATTTGGTACGAGCGTTGTTTTTAAAATAATTTCAATTATGCTGATTAAAATAATAAATAAGTAATTATAACATTCGATAACATTAATGTTTTAGTTCAATTAAATAAATTGTATAATTCAAAGTATATTTAAAACAATATTTATCACAATGTCTAATTTATTAACATAGTTGTTACAAGTTTAAATATAAACAAATCGAAATTTGTCGTAAGGCTTTATGTTAAATATTTGATTTTATAATAATTAATGACTTTTTTTTAAATGATCGAGAAGTGGCTTTGAATTTCTGAGGAATCATAAGTATACGATTAAACTTTTCAAATATCAAAGATTTCCTCTTTTATCTAAGATCAAATCTCACACATGATCGTCCTTAAATGTCTTATACAAAAACGTAAACTAGGCACTGTTTACCTTTTTGGATGTGAAAACTTCTATAGCGAGACTATACAAGATTTGATATGGAAAGTAAAATGAATTTTCAGATTATACAATGTCACGTTTTTTTGTAACGATCGGCTATGTGATGAGTCGGCAATCATCGGCAGTGTTAAGATAGGAGATATCTATTCATGTTTGGTTCTGTAGGAGATAGAATGAATATAATTGAATCCAATAACTAAAAACCTACAGATAAATATATAAGAAGAGAAAATAAAGATTTTAATGAAATCGTTATTGAGAAGATATATAAAATGGCATTATGTATTTGTTGATAGTTACTAAGGTAATAAACATATATAATTACCTTAATAACAGGGAGAGTAGGCAGTGAATATGCAAAAGTATCTAATACAGTAAAGTATATTGAGATTTAGTAGCGATCCGCTACATGTCATCCAATCATATTGCCCACATTTGAGTCACAGACTCAAAGCTTTTTTTATTTTGATGAGTAAATACTCAATTGATTAACAGCTATCCTTTGTGATTTCTTTTGAAATATTTCACTTCTAATATTTCGCTAGTAATTTTTGAAATTGAATTTTACACAAAATAACATTGGAAGTTATCGTGTGACTTGTGTGCTGTGCGATGCAATGAATTTAACACACTGTATACATAAATTTAAATATAAAATCAAAACCAATTTATCCATATCCTTTTTAAATCATGGTATTTTAATCTTTCGCAGTGATTAACCTTTGTATATTATTCCAATTTAAAATATCCAAAAAAAAAATATTGTTTTTTTATTTGTATTTTTGTATTCTAATCAATTCTTTTCATTTACATTTTTCATTTTACATTTCTCTGTAAAAATATATATATATATATATATATATATATATATATATATATATATATATATATATATATATATATATATATATATATATTGTTTGTTATTAATTTTCTACTTTGTCTCATATGATTTATGTGTCTGTATGTATTTTCTGATTAATCGAATATTAAATTATTTAAATAAAAAAATAAATTGATATTTTAAATTAAAAAATTTACACAAAGAAATAAATCATTTAGATGATCACTTGTCTTGTAATTTGAGTAATTAATGGCTAATGTATACGGGGACAGTAGTAGAAAATGAAATGAAAGGCCAGACAGTAGGATTACATACCAGAACAGTATTGGCTTCCATTACTTGTTTGGTCGTGGTGAGATGTTGCACTCACCACGAAAAGAAAGGTCCGAACCTTTTACGACATGTTCAATAATGGCTGCCATTAGGTCACATGATCTTCTGGCGTCCATTGAACTCAAAATTGTTTGTGAATTTGACGTCAAAGAATGCGTATAGACCACAACATTCACGCATTAAATAATACAGACAGTGGTCAAAATGATATTTTTGGGATTCAGAGTAACCTACTTCTAATAAAACATCAATCCATCCATGTTGGGCATCAAACACATTATCTCTACAGTTACGTTGTTGTCTGTGTATATGCAGGTTAAAAGAAATGAACAAATAAATAATCTGTAACATTATTCTAATGCATTGATGATGTCAGGATTTTTCCGGAGAACAACAAGAAGTTTAAATAACGTTGACACCAAACAATTGTAGAAGCCTCAATCTTGTGGTTTTAAACACCAGAAGTACCATATCAGTTCGTTCAGAATAAACTGGTATTGAGATAGTTTACAAAGTAGATATTTAATATACAGGATGTCGCAGATTTTAATCCGAAAAATTGCATTTGCGATAAATCTCCAAAATATACGAAGAAAGCTTATACAGGTTGTTAAAATTAATATAAAATATTTTAATTAAACGTGTTGTTCTCAAATGTGTGGCAAAATACTTGACTACCAGTCCAAGTGGCCTAGCGGTCTAAGGCGTTATGTCTACGCAGTATGCTTACTTGGAAACTGGGTGGTTACTGGTTCGAATACTGACATCGGCAATTTGTCAATTATTAAGAAAAAAAAAAGGAGGCGGTTAATTGACTAAACTGTCGGCGTATGGACAAGAACGAAGTAACCGGCTATGCGTGAGAAGGTTTTCAGTAGTTTCCTTCACGAACTCCAGATGAATATCGGCATAGTTCCTATCATAGTCGCTTGCAACCGCATAACCTACCAATGTGAGGTGAGTATTAATAATTACTCAAATATAGCGTTTCCATTGGCGTATCTCGAAAACGAAGATTGAAAACATCCCAGTTCATATGCATATTTCTTCTTATTTTGGAGGGGTCTATCGCTTAATCAATTTTCCGGATTAAAATCTGAGACATCCTGTATGTGTTTATTTAAGACAAATCTACTTTACAGTAAA
Source organism: Nineta flava (assembly GCA_963920215.1). Classification (NCBI taxonomy): domain Eukaryota; kingdom Metazoa; phylum Arthropoda; class Insecta; order Neuroptera; family Chrysopidae; genus Nineta; species Nineta flava. The sequence goes on from OY986045.1 coordinate 68,520,670, forward strand.
ATAGTAAATAAAAGCTTCTATATTTGTCAATAAAATTTACGAGATAATCTCGTATAACGAAGAAGATACCGATGATATTGTTTTGAATTTTATATACACATATGAAATTACTATTACTGATTTGTTTCTATTTCGAATGGTGATTTCCCACGGTAATATTTTGATTGGTTAACTTTATTGTTAGCAAAAACTAGCACAGTTTTTTTGATTTTTTATCGCAATTTAGTTGTGCAGTATTATTTAGTCAGCAACGGATTTTAGAAAGTTTTTTATGCTTTGAATTCGTGAATGCTTTTGAAAATAAATTTTAATTTTTCTAAAAAATATATAACCAACGATTAAGACGGTGCCCGTTTTACAAATGTTAGCATTTGTTTTCCGTCAAATGCATATTGTTTTTGAAAAACTTTTTGGGACAAAATTATTTCAGTCACTTATTTACAGGATAGGTTGTTGCAATCAAAATTTATTGAAAATAAACAAATAAAAAATTTTTAATAAAAAATTACAATTGGTTGCAAATTATATCCCTTTGACCGTTATCAGTCAGGGATATTGTTTTTATACAGGACAGTGTTTTTTATCTGTAAATAAAGGAGAAAAAACAATGGAAGAAAACAAAAAACACGCTTATAATTAGCGTGTTTTTTTGTTTGTTTAATAGAATATCCTTTATTAAAATAAAAAATATATATTTTTAAAGCTTAACCATATTATCATCAATTATTTTCCTCGTACTATATACATATATACTATTTATATATACATATATACTATTTATATATACATATATATATAAATATATATATATATATATATATATAAATATATATATATATATATATATATATATATATATATATATATATATATATATTTATATATATATATATATATATATATATATATATATATATATATATATATAAATTCATTTCACAACAATAATATAATATTTAAGCATCACAAATTGTTTAAAAATTTAATTAATTTTCATTATTTTATTTACTCATACACATACAGAGTGTCCTACTTAAAATCAAACAGATAGGATCATAGCAAACAAAAATTCATGGAATCATTGTTATTAAGTATAAAGTTATAAACCAGAGACAATGGATGATGATTCGGAAGCCAGCAATCGTCGCGATATTACCCATATACAACCCAAGCTGCTTGAAACAGTGAACAATAATTTGACATTTAGATTCTCCGAGCCAGCCCAGGTGCCCATATTAGAAAATATTTTGGATTATGCATAAATAAGTGTAATTGTTTAATAGAGGGACACCCTGTAAATATTGTATATTGCAACTAACTATACTATGTATTGTGATGGTATGAGGGCACAATATATCCATGAGAATTATAACAAATGGTTAGTTATTATTAATTATTAACAAATATTTATTTTCCAAAATAATACCAAAAAAAAAATTAATACTATTTACAATGAATATTTGTCTAACATTTTTTAATATGGGATATGCGTTATTATTATTATTATGTTTTGGGCATCATAATCGGGGAGCTCTGTTTTTTTTTAATCTTAAATGAAATGCCTCAGAAGTTCGTAGATGGACAAAATCGGAAGAAGGGGAAAAACAGTTTTGGGGGGTAAACACAAAATTTGATATACATCTTTTAATAATGCAAAAATTGAGTATTTTATAAAACATAGAGTTATACTTCAATTGAATTTCTAATCATTTTTTCTGTTCGTCTAATATTTACGATTTAAGATCGAAAAATTAAAATCCTAACTATCTCTCTATGTATTAGAGTTTAAGCCACAATGATTAGGAAATAATCAGATTGGCATGGCATTATCCATGACATAGAATCCAAAAATGATTAGTTAGACATAAAAAGTAATGCGCGCTGTGTACATTTGATCGGCATTTGCTTTCTAAATTAATTAGAAACGTATTAATTAGAGATAATAAAAGTATTTCATAGCATATACATGAAAACACACTCTGGTATAGTATACTATAAGGTATAGTAGACAATTAGATTAGACCAGGCACTCAAGGAGCTTCATATGGCATAATCCGATATTTGGTAAATTCACAAAATATTTTGGAATGGAACATAAACGATTTCCGCAGAACAGAGAAAAATAGTTCAAGGGAAAAGTTCGATGTATTATTTTTCGATGCTGAAAATCGATATTAAGATTTAACGTTTCGAGGTCCCTTGGTAACAAATTTTGGACATAGGTATGAAATTCTACATATTAGTTGACGTCTCAAGCGATTACATTGGAGGATTATGTGTTTAGCAGTCCATGACTGTTCGGATTTTAGGATGACATCTGTTCCCGGGTAGCGCCTAAGCCACTAATCATATTTTGATAAATTAGGTATCATTCGTCTTAGATTTCCGCATGTCATAAGCTATATGACGTCGTATTAAATCCAACAGGGCAGATTTGACTTGAAAATACGCCAACAAAAATCTTTGATGTAACGGTAAGCATACTGTTGCTAGAAATCCAGAGGTCCGAAGTTCAATTTCTGATGGATGAACTCATTTTTCATATCAATATTTAATTCAATAATATGTTTGTCTATATAGAATACGCTAGTTCTTGCAAACTATGTCTTACGAAACCTTAATGGAAATTGATATTAGTGTTGTATTGTGACTTGTTATACACAAATAATAATGAATGGTTTAAATTCACATAGTCTTCATAAAATGCCCTAAATCCTTAGTTTAAAAAATTAAAAACACGACTACGAAAACGGGACGAAATAATTTTGAAGATCCTTGTAAATATTTCTCGTAGTCGAAGGCAGCGATTTGTTACAGTTTTGCTTTATGCATCGCAGTTGGATGGACCTTCGAGTACGATAAGTATTTACAAGACTTCTTTCGTGCTTTCTTTCATAGTCCGGTTTTAGTTTCTTAAACGTATTTATTAACTTAAATGACTGGTCTAGAGAGATAGATGTTCGTGTACAATAGTAGAACCACAAATACCACACGATGAAGTAAATATTCAATTACACAATCTCTGCCCCCCCACCTTCCCTACAAATAGAAACATCGTGACCGTGTTGTACGACGTAATATGAATTATTGCATATAAATCATTTTTATCATTCAATATCATTTGATTCAATTACATTAATTAAAACACGTCTTTGGCACATTTATCAATATTTATGTAGTCGATTTGTACTATTATACTGCCTGTTTCTGCTTGCCTTCCATATCGGTTCATATTTTCAGACGGTATATATTATTATTTATCGGTTCAGTTTTACAGAAATTATATGGCTAATATCCGACACCGAATTTTAACGTTTGGAACGAATAACTATATTGATCAAAGCACAATGTAAACATTAGATAGATTAGATTGTAGAGGCTGCCTTGGACGGGCTACACTTCGACCATATGGTCCATTGTGATGCCTAAGGATGTGAGAATGTGAGTGGAGTTGAAGGAATCGCCAGTTTGTCAATTATTTAGAAAAAAAAGGGACGGTTAATTGACTAAACTATCGACGTATGGAGAAGAACGAAGTAACCGGCTATGCTAAGAGAGGGTTTTCTGCAGTTTCCTTCACAAACTCCAGATGAATATCGGCATAGTTCATATCATAGTCGGCTGCAGCCGCATATCCTACCAATTCTTAGTCTATACACAAAAATACCTTTCACTCCACTCACATCCTCACATCCTTAGGCATCACAATGGACCTTATGGTCGAAGTGTTGCCCGTCCAGCCCGTACCCAAGAAAAGGTTGGGCTGTTGTCACGCCTATTCTTCTATTTTACGGTTCTGTATCGTTTAGTGGATCATTAGTACCCATTCTGGCTAAAACATCAGCCTTCTCATTTCCATCGATTCATGAATGTCCAGGCAACTATCTAATAGTGCCCTTGTTATGTTATCCTAGTTTTTTCAGTGAGTCGATACCTTGATAAAAACAAATAGATAAAGCGTTCTGTTATAAGTCAGATTTATGGACGATCGGACTTTTTCAGTAAGATGTAATATACACTATGTTTAATTTACATCTTCGTATCATAGATCTCACGAATATGAGAGAGTACATATGTACATATACATACAAGCAATGTGTATGAGAAGGGTGGTCTTATAGGTTTGATAAACAAGCATATTTTTCATGACTGTTCGTGTGGTCACCAACCACTCAAACCCCTAAGACCTCCTTCTCATACACATTGCTTAATGTATACATATGTAATTTAAATACTGATATGAAAAAATAAATTCGTCAACCAGGAATCGAACCTCGGACCTCTGGATATCTAGTCCAGTATGCTTCCGCTACACCAAAGACGATCCAAAGACGACTGTGACTTGACAGCCAACTTTTTCATATCATTCTTTTTTATTTATTTAGACAGTATTACTTCTGTCGAAGTTATTATTCTTATATATATTTATTTGCGTATACATAGCGTCAACAATACGATGTTTGTCCAAATTCCTTTCGGTTACGTAAGGCAAACTGTAGAAGACTGGCGTCTATAAGTATACGCGTCTATAAGTATATAGAAGACTGATATTTGTCTATAAGGATACGCCAGTCTTCTACAGTTTGCCTCACGTAACCGAAAGGAATTTGGACAAACATCGTATTGTTGACGCTAAGTATACACAAATAAATATATATAAAATAAGGTCTCTTAAGCTAGCGGACTAAAAATGTACGCTACAAATGGGACCTAGTTGGGCATTTGTAGCCTATTTGTAGCCAATTTGTTACGCTATTAAAAAATTTGTAGCCTTAGCCAAAATTAAAAAAATTAGGTATCCGCTAGCTTAATATGAAGCTAGCGGATACCACAATAATCAATGTTTGGAAGCTTCGAATTACAATTGTAAGTGCATAAAAATTTGTAGCCGGCCAAGATCTATAGGATAGAAACAATTAAAATGTATTTCACATGCAAAAATGTATTTTACAGTAAAAATAGTGTAATTTAACATGCAGCGGCTAGGGATAAAAATTTCAAAAGTATTTTTTTGCTATCAGAATCGTTTTTTTAGACTAAAAACAGGTAACCACTATGGCTACAAGTATCGAAAGAATTGTTTTACAGAAAAAAAGGTTTGCTTAAACTAAAAACGGGTAGCTGCTATGGCTACAAATTTCAAATTGACTAAACAAGAGTAGCTACAATGACATAAAATTTCAAAGTAATTTTTTTCAATAAAAATAAATTTTTTTAAATAAGAAAGCAGCTATGGCACAAAATGTCAAAAGTATCGTTTTACAACTAAACAGTTTCTCTTAACTAAAACCGGGAAGCGGTTATGGGTACAAAAACCAGCATTATCGAATAATATTTTTTTCTAAACAAGAGTTTTTTTTTCGATATAAACCGGCAGCCGCTACGGCAACATATTTCAGGAGTATTATTAAACAGTGACAATTATGTTTTTTCACTCTAAGTGAGTAGCCGCTACGGCAACAAATTTCAAATTGACTTTTATTGAGAGTAGACACATGGTTACAAACTTCAAAAAAATTATTTTCTAAAAAAAAGTTTTATTCGATATAAACCGGCAGCCGCTACGGCAACAAATTTCAGGAGTATTATTTAACAGTGACAATTATGTTTTTTCACTCTAAGTGTGCTACGGCAACAAATTTCAAATTGACTTTGAACGAGAGTAGACGCATGGCTACAAATTTCAAAATATTATTATTCGAAATATAATTTTTTTTTCGGTATAAACCGGCAACCGCTACGGCAACCAATTTCAAAAGTAATATTAAACAGTGATAATTATGTTTTTTCACCCTAAGTGTGTAGCCGCTACGGCAACAAATTTCAAATTGACTTTTATTGAGAGTAGACACATGGCTACAAATTTCAAATTATTATTTTTCTAAAAAGGAGTTTTTTTCGATATAAACCGGCAGCCGCTACGGCAACAAATTTCAGAAGTATTATAAAACAGTGATAATTATGTTTTTTCACCCTAAGTGTGTAGCCGCTACGGCAACAAATTTCAAATTGACTTTGAACGAGAGTAGACACATGGCTACAAATTTCAAATTATTATTTTTCTAAATATGAGTTTTTTTCGATATAAACCGGCAACCGCTACGGCAACGAATTTCAGAAGTATTATAAAGCAGTGACAATTATGTTTTTTCACCCTAAGTGTGTAGCCGCTACGGCAACAAATTTCAAATTGACGTTTATTGATAGTAGACACATGGCTACAAATTTCAAATTATTATTTTTCTAAAAAGGAGTTTTTTTCGATATAAACCGGCAGCCGCTACGGCAACACATTTCAGAAGTATTATTAAACAGTGATAAATATGTTTTTTCACCCTAAGTGTGTAGCCGCTACGGCAACAAATTTCAAATTGACTTTTATTGAGAGTAGAAACATGGCTACAAATTTCAAATTATTATTTTTCTAAAAATTAGTTTTTTTCGATATAAACCGGCAGCCGCTACGGCAACACATTTCAGAAGTATTATTAAACAGTGACAATTATGTTTTTTCACCCTAAGTGTATAGCCGCTACGGCAACAAATTTCAAATTGACTTTGAACGAGAGTAGACACATGGCTACAATTTTCAAATTATTATTTTTCTAAATATGAGTTTTTTTCGATATAAACCGGCAACCGCTACGGCAACAAATTTCAGAAGTATTATAAAACAGTGACAATTATGTTTTTTCACCCTAAGTGTGTAGCCGCTACGGCAACAAATTTCAAATTGACTTTGAACGAGAGTAGACACATGGCTACAAATTTCAAATTATTATTTTTCTAAATATGAGTTTTTTTCGATATAAACCGGCAACCGCTACGGCAACGAATTTCAGAAGTATTATAAAGCAGTGACAATTATGTTTTTTCACCCTAAGTGTGTAGCCGCTACGGCAACAAATTTCAAATTGACTTTTATTGAGAGTAGACACATGGCTACAAATTTCAAATTATTATTTTTCTAAAAAGGAGTTTTTTTCGATATAAACCGGCAGCCGCTACGGCAACACATTTCAGAAGTATTATTAAACAGTGACAATTATGTTTTTTCACCCTAAGTGTGTAGCCGCTACGGCCACAAATTTCAAATTGACTTTGAACGAGAGTAGACACATGGCTACAAATTTCAAATTATTATTTTTCACAAAAAGAGTTTTTTTCGGTATAATCCAACAGCCGCTACGGCAACAAATTTCAAAAGTATCATTAAACAGTTTTTTCACTCTTAGTGTGAAGCCGCTACGGCAACAAATTTCAAATTGACTATGAACGAGAGTAGACACATGCCTACAAATTTCAAATTATTATTTTTCTAAAAAAGAGTTATTTTCGATATAATCAGGCAGCCGCTACGGCAACAAATTTCAGGAGTGTTATTAATTAGTGACAATTATGTTTTTTCACCCTTAGTGTGTAGCCGCTACGGCAACAAATTTCAAATTGACTTTTATTTAGAGTAGACACATGGCTACAAATTTCAAATTATTATTTTTCTGAAAATGAGTTTTTTTCGATATAAACCGGCAGCCGCTACGGCAACAAATTTCAGGAGTATTATTAAACAATGACAATTATGTTTTTTCACTCTAAGTGTGTAGCCGCTACGGAAACAAATTTCAAATTGACTTTTATTGACAGTAGACATATGGCTACAAATTTCAAATTATTATTTTTCTAAAAAGGAGTTTTTTTCGATATAAACCGGCAGCCGCTACGGCAACACATTTCAGAAGTATTATTAAACAGTGACAATTATGTTTTTTCACCCTAAGTGTGTAGCCGCTACGGCAACAAATTTCAAATTGACTTTTATTGAGAGTAGACACATGGCTACAAATTTCAAATTATTATTTTTCTAAAAAGGAGTTTTTTTCGATATAAACCGGCAGCCGCTACGGCAACAAATTTCAGAAGTATTATAAAACAGTGATAATTATGTTTTTTCACCCTAAGTGTGTAGCCGCTACGGCAACAAATTTCAAATTGACTTTGAACGAGAGTAGACACATGGCTACAAATTTCAAATTATTATTTTTCTAAATATGAGTTTTTTTCGATATAAACCGGTAACCGCTACGGCAACAAATTTCAGAAGTATTATAAAACAGTGACAATTATGTTTTTTCACCCTAAGTGTGTAGCCGCTACGGCAACAAATTTCAAATTGACGTTTATTGATAGTAGACACATGGCTACAAATTTCAAATTATTATTTTTCTAAAAAGGAGTTTTTTTCGATATAAACCGGCAGCCGCTACGGCAACACATTTCAGAAGTATTATTAAACAGTGATAAATATGTTTTTTCACCCTAAGTGTGTAGCCGCTACGGCAACAAATTTCAAATTGACTTTTATTGAGAGTAGACACATGGCTACAAATTTCAAATTATTATTTTTCTAAAAATTAGTTTTTTTCGATATAAACCGGCAGCCGCTACGGCAAGACATTTCAGAAGTATAAATAAACAGTGACAATTATGTTTTTTCACCCTAAGTGTATAGCCGCTACGGCAACAAATTTCAAATTGACTTTGAACGAGAGTAGACACATGGCTACAATTTTCAAATTATTATTTTTCTAAATATGAGTTTTTTTCGATATAAACCGGCAACCGCTACGGCAACAAATTGCAGAAGTATTATAAAACAGTGACAATTATGTTTTTTCACCCTAAGTGTGTAGCCGCTACGGCAACAAATTTCAAATTGACTTTGAACGAGAGTAGACACATGGCTACAATTTTCAAATTATTATTTTTCTAAATATGAGTTTTTTTCGATATAAACCGGCAACCGCTACGGCAACAAATTTCAGAAGTATTATAAAACAGTGACAATTATGTTTTTTCACCTTAAGTGTGTAGCCGCTACGGCAACAAATTTCAAATTGACTTTGAACGAGAGTAGACACATGGCTACAAATTTCAAATTATTATTTTTCTAAATATGAGTTTTTTTCGATATAAACCGGTAACCGCTACGGCAACAAATTTCAGAAGTATTATAAAACAGTGACAATTATGTTTTTTCAACCTAAGTGTGTAGCCGCTACGGCAACAAATTTCAAATTGACGTTTATTGATAGTAGACACATGGCTACAAATTTCAAATTATTATTTTTCTAAAAAGGAGTTTTTTTCGATATAAACCGGCAGCCGCTACGGCAACACATTTCAGAAGTATTATTAAACAGTGATAAATATGTTTTTTCACCCTAAGTGTGTAGCCGCTACGGCAACAAATTTCAAATTGACTTTTATTGAGAGTAGACACATGGCTACAAATTTCAAATTATTATTTTTCTAAAAAGGAGTTTTTTTCGATATAAACCGGCAGCCGCTACGGCAACACATTTCAGAAGTATTATTAAACAGTGACAATTATGTTTTTTCACCCTAAGTGTGTAGCCGCTACGGCCACAAATTTCAAATTGACTTTGAACGAGAGTAGACACATGGCTACAAATTTCAAATTATTATTTTTCAAAAAAAGAGTTTTTTTCGGTATAATCCAACAGCCGCTACGGCAACAAATTTCAAAAGTATCATTAAACAGTTTTTTCACTCTTAGTGTGAAGCCGCTACGGCAACAAATTTCAAATTGACTATGAACGAGAGTAGACACATGCCTACAAATTTCAAATTATTATTTTTCTAAAAAAGAGTTATTTTCGATATAATCAGGCAGCCGCTACGGCAACAAATTTCAGGAGTGTTATTAATTAGTGACAATTATGTTTTTTCACCCTTAGTGTGTAGCCGCTACGGCAACAAATTTCAAATTGACTTTTATTGAGAGTAGACACATGGCTACAAATTTCAAATTATTATTTTTCTGAAAATGAGTTTTTTTCGATATAAACCGGCAGCCGCTACGGCAACAAATTTCAGGAGTATTATTAAACAATGACAATTATGTTTTTTCACTCTAAGTGTGTAGTTGCTACGGAAACAAATTTCAAATTGACCATTATTGACAGTAGACATATGGCTACAAATTTCAAATTATTATTTTTCTAAAAAAGAGTTATTTTCGATATAAACCGGCAGCCGCTACGGCAACAAATTTCAGGAGTGTTACTTAACAGTGACAATTATGTTTTGTACTCTAAGTGAGTAGCCGCTACGGCAACAAATTTCAAATTGACTTTTGTTGAGAGTAGACACATGGTTACAAATTTCAAAATCAGTTTCTTTCTAAAAAAGAGTTTTTTTCGATATGAACTGGCAGCCGCTACGGCAACAAATTTCAGGAATGTTAAATGACAATTTTTTTAAACTGTAAATGGGTAGCTGCTACTGTAACTAACTGTAAATCGAAAAAAAAAATTTATAGAAAAAATAATAATGTGAATTTTGTAGCCATGTGTCTACTCTCGTTCAAAGTCAATTTGAAATTTGTTGCCGTAGCGGCTACACACTAAGAGTGAAAAAACATGATTGTCACTGTTGAATAATACTCCTGAAATTTGTTGCCGAAACGGTTGCCGGTTTATATAAAAAAAAAAATCATATTTCGAAAAATAATAATTTGAAATTTGTAGCCATGCGTTTACTCTCGTTCAAAGTCAATTTGAAATTTGTTGCCGTAGCGGCTACACACTTAGAGTGAAAAAACATGATTGTCACTGTTAAATAATACTCCTGAAATTTGTTGCCGTAGCGGCTGCCGGTTTATATCGAATAAAACTTTTTTTTTAGAAAAATATTAATTTGAAATTTGTAGCCATATGTCTACTCTCAATAAAAGTCAATTTGAAATTTGTTGCCGTAGCGGCTACACACTTAGGGTGAAAAAACATAATTGTCACTGTTTAATAATACTCCTGAAATTTGTTGCCGTAGCGGTTGCCGGTTTATATCGAAGAAAACCCATTTTCAGAAAAATAATAATTTGAAATTTGTAGCCATGTGTCTACTCTCGTTCAAAGTCAATTTGAAATTTGTTGCCGTAGCGGCTACACACTTAGGGTGAAAAAACATAATTCTCACTGTTTAATAATACTCCTGAAATTTGTTGCCGTAGCGGTTGCCGGTTTATATCGAAGAAAACCCATTTTCAGAAAAATAATAATTTGAAATTTGTGGCCATGTGTCTACTCTCGTTCAAAGTCAATTTGAAATTTGTTGCCGTAGCGGTTGCCGGTTTATTTAAAAAAAAAATCATTTTTAGAAAAATAATAATTTGAAATTTGTAGCCATGTGTCTACTCTCGTTCAAAGTCAATTTGAAATTTGTTGCCGTAGCCGCTACACACTTAAGGTGAAAAAACATAATTGTCACTGTTTTATAATACTCCTGAAATTTGTTGCCGTAGCGGTTGCTGGTATATATAAAAAAAATCATTTTTAGAAAAATAATAATTTGAAGTTTGTAACCATGTGTCTACTCTCGTTCAAAGTCAATTTGAAATTTGTTGCCGTAGCGGCTACACACTTAGGTAAAAAAAACACATATCTCACTGTTTAATAATACTCCTGAAATTTGTTGCCGTAGCGGTTGCCGGTTTATATCGAAGAAAACCCATTTTCAGAAAAATAATAATTTGAAATTTGTGGCCATGTGTCTACTCTCGTTCAAAGTCAATTTGAAATTTGTTGCCGTAGTGGCTACACACTAAGTGTGAAAAAACATAATTGTCACTGTTAAATGATACTTTTCAAATTTGTTGCCGTAGCGGTTGCTGGTTTATATAAAAAAAAATCATTTTTAGAAAAATAATAATTTGAAATTTGTAACCAAGTGTCTACTCTCGTTCAAAGTCAATTTGAAATTTGTTGCCGTAGCGGCTACACACTTAGGGTGGATAAACATAATTGTCACTGTTAAATAATACTTCTGAAATTTGTTGCCGTAGCGGTTGCCGGTTTATATCGAAAAAAACTCATATTTAGAAAAATAATAATTTGAAATTTGTAGCCATGTGTCTACTCTCAATAAAAGTCAATTTGAAATTTGTTGCCGTAGCGGCTCCACACTTAGGGTGAAAAAACATAATTGTCACTGTTTTATAATACTTCTGAAATTTGTTGCCGTAGCGGTTGCCGGTTTATATCGAAAAAAACTCATATTTAGAAAAATAATAATTTGAAATTTGTAGGCATGTGTCTACTCTCGTTCAAAGTCAATTTGAAATTTGTTGCCGTAGCGGCTACACACTTAGGGTGAAAAAACATAATTATCACTATTTTATAATACTTCTGAAATTTGTTGCCGTAGCGGTTGCCGGTTTATATCGAAAAAAACTCATATTTAGAAAAATAATAATTTGAAATTTGTAGCCATGTGTCTACTCTCGTTCAAAGTCAATTTGAAATTTGTTGCCGTAGCGGCTACACACTTAGGGTGAAAAAACATAATTGTCACTGTTTTATAATACTTCTGAAATTTGTTGCCGTAGCGGTTGCCGGTTTATATCGAAAAAAACTCATATTTAGAAAAATAATAATTTGAAATTTGTAGCCATGTGTCTACTCTCGTTCAAAGTCAATTTGAAATTTGTTGCCGTAGCGGCTACACACTTAGGGTGAAAAAACATAATTATCACTATTTTATAATACTTCTGAAATTTGTTGCCGTAGCGGTTGCCGGTTTATATCGAAAAAAACTCATATTTAGAAAAATAATAATTTGAAATTTGTAGCCATGTGTCTACTCTCGTTCAAAGTCAATTTGAAATTTGTTGCCGTAGCGGCTACACACTTAGGGTGAAAAAACATAATTGTCACTGTTTTATAATACTTCTGAAATTTGTTGCCGTAGCGGTTGCCGGTTTATATCGAAAAAAACTCCTTTTTAGAAAAATAATAATTTGAAATTTGTAGCCATGTGTCTACTCTCAATAAAAGTCAATTTGAAATTTGTTGCCGTAGCGGCTCCACACTTGGGGTGAAAAAACATAATTGTCACTGTTTTATAATACTTCTGAAATTTGTTGCCGTAGCGGTGGTTTATATCGAAAAAAAACTCATATTTAGAAAAATAATAATTTGAAATTTGTTGCCATGTGTCTACTCTCGTTCAAAGTCAATTTGAAATTTGTTGCCGTAGCGGCTACACACTTAGGGTGAAAAAACATAATTGTCACTGTTTTATAATACTTCTGCAATTTGTTGCCGTAGCGGTTGCCGGTTTATATCGAAAAAAACTCATATTTAGAAAAATAATAATTTGAAAATTGTAGCCATGTGTCTACTCTCGTTCAAAGTCAATTTGAAATTTGTTGCCGTAGCGGCTATACACTTAGGGTGAAAAAACATAATTGTCACTGTTTATTTATACTTCTGAAATGTCTTGCCGTAGCGGCTGCCGGTTTATATCGAAAAAAACTAATTTTTAGAAAAATAATAATTTGAAATTTGTAGCCATGTGTCTACTCTCAATAAAAGTCAATTTGAAATTTGTTGCCGTAGCGGCTACACACTTAGGGTGAAAAAACATATTTATCACTGTTTAATAATACTTCTGAAATGTGTTGCCGTAGCGGCTGCCGGTTTATATCGAAAAAAACTCCTTTTTAGAAAAATAATAATTTGAAATTTGTAGCCATGTGTCTACTATCAATAAACGTCAATTTGAAATTTGTTGCCGTAGCGGCTACACACTTAGGGTGAAAAAACATAATTGTCACTGTTTTATAATACTTCTGAAATTTGTTGCCGTAGCGGTTACCGGTTTATATCGAAAAAAACTCATATTTAGAAAAATAATAATTTGAAATTTGTAGCCATGTGTCTACTCTCGTTCAAAGTCAATTTGAAATTTGTTGCCGTAGCGGCTACACACTTAGGGTGAAAAAACATAATTATCACTGTTTTATAATACTTCTGAAATTTGTTGCCGTAGCGGCTGCCGGTTTATATCGAAAAAAACTCCTTTTTAGAAAAATAATAATTTGAAATTTGTAGCCATGTGTCTACTCTCAATAAAAGTCAATTTGAAATTTGTTGCCGTAGCGGCTACACACTTAGGGTGAAAAAACATAATTGTCACTGCTTTATAATACTTCTGAAATTCGTTGCCGTAGCGGTTGCCGGTTTATATCGAAAAAAACTCATATTTAGAAAAATAATGATTTGAAATTTGTAGCCATGTGTCTACTCTCGTTCAAAGTCAATTTGAAATTTGTTGCCGTAGCGGCTACACACTTAGGGTGAAAAAACATAATTATCACTGTTTTATAATACTTCTGAAATTTGTTGCCGTAGCGGCTGCCGGTTTATATCGAAAAAAACTCCTTTTTAGAAAAATAATAATTTGAAATTTGTAGCCATGTGTCTACTCTCAATAAAAGTCAATTTGAAATTTGTTGCCGTAGCGACTACACACTTAGGGTGAAAAAACATAATTATCACTGTTTAATATTACTTTTGAAATTGGTTGCCGTAGCGGTTGCCGGTTTATATCGAAAAAAAAATTATATTTCGAATAATAATATTTTGAAATTTGTAGCCATGCGTCTACTCTCGTTCAAAGTCAATTTGAAATTTGTTGCCGTAGCACACTTAGAGTGAAAAAACATAATTGTCACTGTAAATAATACTCCTGAAATTTGTTGCCGTAGCGGCTGCCGGTTTATATCGAATAAAACTTTTTTTTAGAAAATAATTTTTTTGAAGTTTGTAACCATGTGTCTACTCTCAATAAAAGTCAATTTGAAATTTGTTGCCGTAGCGGCTACTCACTTAGAGTGAAAAAACATAATTGTCACTGTTTAATAATACTCCTGAAATATGTTGCCGTAGCGGCTGCCGGTTTATATCGAAAAAAAAACTCTTGTTTAGAAAAAAAAATTATTCGATAATGCTGGTTTTTGTACCCATAACCGCTTCCCGGTTTTAGTTAAGAGAAACTGTTTAGTTGTAAAACGATACTTTTGACATTTTGTGCCATAGCTGCTTTCTTATTTAAAAAAATTTATTTTTATTGAAAAAAATTACTTTGAAATTTTATGTCATTGTAGCTACTCTTGTTTAGTCAATTTGAAATTTGTAGCCATAGCAGCTACCCGTTTTTAGTTTAAGCAAACCTTTTTTTCTGTAAAACAATTCTTTCGATACTTGTAGCCATAGTGGTTACCTGTTTTTAGTCTAAAAAAACGATTCTGATAGCAAAAAAATACTTTTGAAATTTTTATCCCTAGCCGCTGCATGTTAAATTACACTATTTTTACTGTAAAATACATTTTTGCATGTGAAATACATTTTAATTGTTTCTATCCCATAGATCTTGGCCGGCTACAAATTTTTATGCACTTACAATTGTAATTCGAAGCTTCCAAACATTGATTATTGTGGTATCCGCTAGCTTCATATTAAGCTAGCGGATACCTAATTTTTTTAATTTTGGCTAAGGCTACAAATTTTTTAATAGCGTAACAAATTGGCTACAAATAGGCTACAAATGCCCAACTAGGTCCCATTTGTAGCCTACATTTTTAGTCCGCTAGCTTAAGAGACCTTATAAAATATACATATGTACTCTCTCATACTCGTTATGAATATTATTCCTTATTTTGAAAAATATGCTTGTTTATCAAACCTATAAGACCTCCTTCTCATACACATTGCTTAATGTATATGTACATATGTACTCTCTCATACTCGTGGGATCTATGATACGAAGATGTAAATTAAACAGACGGTATATTACGGTATCATGCAGTAGTTGTTAATGTGTATCATTGAGATGTGATACTTATTACATCCAATATACTACATCCAAACATCATTCATTCTGACTATCAAATAATATAATAATTGGAAGACATGATATGTGTTAAATTGAAATAGTTATTACTCTCATATTATTATTATTATTATTATTTCTTGTCAAATAATCAATGAGATAGATATTTTAGTAATGTGATGTTTTGGGAATCATTTTGAAGTAGGAATTTATATTATGATTATGATTATATGATACTTCATTTTATGGAAAGGATATAATATATGTTTATATCATCATCATGGCAGGTAGTTTAATTATATAACATATATATATATATAGTTATAAGGATAATATAGGTACATACGTTATCAATGAATTATGACATTGTTTTATAAATTGAATTTAAGTCATTCCGTATGCATATCATGATGTCATATCAAAGTGTTTTTGTACAGGGTGTATCATTAGAAATATGCAGTGAGTAGTTTTTTAGCAATAGTACACAATAAAATTGAATCTATCTGAATTTGATTCTCAATAAAATCAAAGATTTTAATAATGTATGTAGAAAGTTTAATATATTTATTCGATACACTTAATATATTACTTATTATTCTTTCTATTATATGAGTATACAAACTAATAGATTTCTTTAGTTTTTATACCCAGTATATTTGTAAATATACAAGGTATATTAAGTTTAGTCCCGACTTTGTAACGTTTGAAAATATTAACCCTTGACAAAAATGCTTCAGAAAGGTATTCATAAAATGGCCTAATTCGGCCAGTTCCGCATGTCCATCCGTCTATCCGTCTGCTTGCCTGTGAACCCGATAGCAAAAAGAGATAACGAGCTGAAATTTTTTTGTGTATTCTAGAGTGTTTCCTCCCGCCCGGGGGGGAGGGGGAATTTATATCTTTGAAACCGTAAGAGATAGAAAAAAAATTTGTTAATAAAAAATCTTCTTCATTTTAAAACAAACAACTTTTGTTTGAATATTTTTTTCATAAACTCAAAAGTTTTCTCATAATTTTTTATTAAATGATCCTCGGAAAGCAAATTGTTAACAATTCATCAAATTCTTGATTTACAACTCAGTATACTGGGTATTCAATTTATATATATATATATATATATATATATATATATATATATATATATATATATATATATACTGATACACCTTGTACATCTATCAAAATATTCAACGTGAAAATAATATATCGATGTCAATATTACTCGATTAGATTCCTTACCTTACAACGAAAAAACAATTGGCCGGAAATTACTAATGAATTAATTTATATTAAGTGACGAAATATAATATATTAAATGTTATATATGTTAAAGAACATATAGATACTTTTTGAGTGTTTAATACCATAAAATAAATATTTATCTTTATATAGTCCAATACATAGTGAACGAATTGCTAAACTCCAGTGTAGACGTGTTTGAAGCAAAGATGTAAAGAAAACGCAGAAGTCTCCGAAGGTTTTTCGCATATACCTGGAAAACGGCCAATCATAAGGTGTTATGTCTGCGCAGTATGTCTACTTATAAACTGGGAGAATATGAGTTCGAATCCCGACATCGCCAGTTTTTCAATTATTAAGAAAAAAAGTGACGGTTAATTGACTAAACTGTCAGCGTATGGACAAGCACGAAGTAACCGGCTATGCTTGAGAAGGTTTTCTGCAGTTTCCTTCACGAACTCCAGATGAATATCGGCATAGTTCCAATCATATTCGGTTGCAGCCGCATATCCTTCCAATTCCTAGTCTATACATAAAAATTCCTCCCACTCCACTCACATCCTCACATCCTTAAGCATCACAATGGACCTTATAGTCGAAGTGTTGCCCGTCCAGGGCAGTCTCTACAATCGATCTATCTATCTACCATAACAATTATTGAACGACTAATAATTTGTTACATGACTTCATGAAAAGTCATTGAAGTATGATTTTAGATCACAATTAATTAAAATGTGATTTACTGCTTTTATACTCATGAATTACTGCTTTTATTCATTGTTTTTATTATTTATATGTATTAGTTTATCAACAGGTAAAACGCAGTAATGCAGAATAAAAATAAGTGAGGTTAGAAATATGTAAATATGTTAAAGTTTACAAAGTATACAAACTATGTCCACCCTTTGTACTGGATCGATTTTTACCATCATATATCCAAGAACTTCAACGTAGTTTATCTCCTTACTTGAATCCAACATAAATTCTTTCAATATTTTGATCTCTTTTGACTGGACTAATACATAGACAAGACCACTTCACAGTGTATTCTAACACAAAATAAATATTTATCTTAATAACAAACAAACACCACTAACACTTGATGATAAAAATAAAGTCAATATTATGTGCAGCCAGCAGCATTGGTAGTGTGTGCAACTCGCTTATGAAACTAAATTGCTAGACATTATCAAAATAAATGTTTATATACTTTATTTAGATCATGAAAGGGGTTGTTGGTTGTTGCAGTGTATGGTTTTAGTGTGGTTAGAATATTGTGGTTTGGTTTTTCGATCGTTTATGTGTCGACGACAAAAGTGGGGGGGTGGTGGGTGGCTAGTAAACGAATTTATTTGTGCTCTAGAAATAGTATAGTTAATGATACAAATAAAACTTTTTCATAATTTATTAGTCGTTACTTACGACTTTATTATGTGTCTTTTTTTTTATTACTTTTTACAATGTGTGGTGTAATCTTTAGAAACAGAATGTGACAAACTTTGAAAAAGCCAAAAATTTGATTTCTTGTGGCAAAACGTACAAATGAATGCCGTATAGGAAAAATGTACTTTAAATATTTAAAAAAAAAAATACTACTATAGAAAATCTATAATTTTAAATATATACTAAACGTTTCATAATTAATGCCAAACTATTGAGTGTATGTAAAAATGTTTCAAACAAAAGTTGTTTGTTTTTATGAATTACACTTTTTTTGTCTTTGAAAATTTTTTCCATATTTTACAGTTTAAAAGATATCATGGATGCATGAAACTAAAAATTTGTATACGCTTATATATTACCAATAAAAGCTTTGCACCATTTTGTGAAAGCTGTATGAAAATTGGTTAGACTGTTTTAACACGAAGCGAAAATATACTGACCACAATTGGTGAATGGGATTAATAATTGTCATAGAAATACGTTGAATCATGGGAAGAGATTGAATCCTAATCGTTGCACTGGAAAAATTTTCTCAAATCCCTTTCATGCCACATTTTTAAATGAGGATGAAAAATATTTCTTCGATATATTTTCTATGAAGAAGATATATCGGGAAAACTTAAAGAAGCTATTATAGAATCCAAAGTATTCTCTACTTATAGAATCAATTCAAGTTTAATACGATTGCAAAATATAAAAATATTAAAATCTACACTATGAAACAGACAAACTTACAAATAGATATTCGGGTGGATTTCTTCTAGTTCGATGCATCAATCGACCTAATACAGTTACGAAGCTTTGAAAACGATTTAAAAACATTTTGCGGTTTGTGAATGCATTGAAGTAATGTTTTATTAAAAAACTTTTTATAATAGTTGAGTCAAAATAAACTGTTTTTATAAAATACTCCAAATAGAAAGATGTATACCCAATGTCGAAAATTGGAGAAAAACTGTTCTTACGATTTGTAGGTTTCTAAATTGGTCCATCTTTAATGCAATACTTTCCCCAACACGAATGGTACTCAACTTCGTCATTTTAAAGTATCGAGAAAATTTAATAGAAAGGCAATTTATATCGATAACAATTTATCGCCAAATATTTAAAAATTATTCCAAAGCACAATACATAAACAAGACCCGAAAACTATTTCCCAATGACTGCTTAAAACATTAGCGGTATTTTGAAGCTAAATCCACTCGTCTAATATAGGTAGTGTATACATACACTATATATATATATATATATATATATATATATATATATATATATATATATATATATATATATATATATATTGTATTCTATAAAATAAATGCTTGAATGAAGCTCAATTCAACCGAATTGCATTCAAAAGTGTGTTTCTTTTATGATACACATATTTTCCAATAGTAAGGTAATATTTGCTCATGTACAGCATGTATCAGTGATTAAACACATTTTATACATGCTAAGATATCCATACCATGAAATGAAATTAAGAATTGATTTCTACAATATTAGTAATGATGCTCAGTGGATCACAAAATACATATTCTTGAAATTAAAAGGAAAAAATCCAATCGATGTATGAATCATCGTTTTATTTCATGTGCATCCTTTGTACCGAATTATTAACAAACTCCCTAATCCTTTCAATTGTGACTTGAATTAGTCACTGATCTCTATACTATCATCTATTTCAGTCTATAGTGTTCAGTTCCAGTATTAACTTTGAATACATAATGTTCGCATAAACACTCACTAAATATATTTACAATTAGACCATAACTAATTGCTTTGGAAATTGCCTATCTTTCAAACCGTAAGAGATATAACAAAAATGTTAGGACAAAAAATGAACCTTTTGTTTAAAACTTTTTTACATAAACTCAGGATACATCGGGTATTTAAGCAATTGGCTCAGTTAGTTGTTATTTTTACTTGCTAACAGTGTGATATTTTATACATGTAATTTTTCATGCAATTGTTCATAACGCATACTTTGGTGCGCAAGCGCAGTAGTATTTTTTTTGAAGAAACTATGATGTGTATAACACTATAGTACTGGTGTCTATTTCAATGCAATCTCATATGTAACTTTAAATGTAAGAATAGGGTGATTAGTTTACTTCCTTGTGATTGGTTTAGTATGATCATGGGACTGAAGTGATTGACAAAGAGAGAAATATTTAGCAAGACGAGAGTAATAAGCTATTAACAAAACATGCGATTGATATACTTTTGCATGTACAAAGAGATAATAATACAAATACAAAGAGATAAAAATGAACCGGTATCTTCATTTTACATGTTGGTATTACTGGATCATTCTATATAAATATGTAATATAAGTAATGATTATTGGCCCACATTTATACACCTTATATCAGAGGTGGGCAGGAGTTGACTCGGCCAAGCTCTGAGTGAGAGGTAGGGAAGAGAGATAGAGTTAATACAGGGTAACCTACCAATTATTAATATTTTCTTTTTTTAATTAAAACATTTTCTGAAAAAAATATAATAACACCAAATCTTTTTTATGGTCACTATTATACAAAGTAAATAAAACATACAATCATTCAATACATACTCTGGAATTTTGGGCTGGTAATTTGGGTCATAAAATGTACCTTTTTAGTATATATCATATTTGTGTATGAATAAAATAAAAAAATATAAAAAATATATATAAATCTTTGGAACCTTTAAGTTTACCGCTGGACCATTGTAATAAAAGAGGGAAATTTTTGAAAAGGATAATTTAAATAGAATTATAATTTTTGGAAATTCCAAATAGTTTGTTTAAATATTTTACTATTCATATCCGAGAACTAATAAAGAATTATTTACCTGATTTAATTATCTTTTCTTCGTATGGAGTATGCTCAGTATAATGTCATGGGAATTTGATGAATTAAGTTAAATTTTACATAAAGTGGGAATTTGAGTTCTTCGAGTTAGTCTACTTTGAATTGAAAAAGTGAAAAGTACTTTTTGTAGTAGTGGAAATTATTTTTCGCATAATTTGTTTTTCAAAAAAAATAAAATATTGACTATACTATAGACTATACTATATAATTATTGGGTAATAATCGGTAGGACAACCTGTATTGAAACATCGTTCCATCTTGCTTCAAAACATACCTTCTTTACTTACTCTCATCCAGCTTATGGAGAGCCCGTAAGGCTCAGACGAGCTGTCTGTGCCCACCTCTGCCTTATATGGACGGATGTGTGCAGGTTAGTACTCCAACTTCAAGAGAATTATATACCTATACACATACACCCATATAGAGAAAATGCTCTTTATTTATTTTTTCAATATATCTACGTTTCAATGAGTTTATAAATTTAATACCTGAATAGATTTTCTATAAATTTACTTTTTTTTACAAGTTTTATTTGTTATAATATTTTCAGTTTTAATACAATTTTTTTCATAATTGTTCAGAATTCGTTTATTTCTGCATTTATATAGACCAAAGAAGTGTGAAGATATTTGTTAAAATAGGTTAAAATGATGTCAGATATAAAAAAAAAAATAGAATTCGCAAATATTCCACAGTTATTTTTTAAATAAATAAAACGAAATGTTTTTAAATTTCGAAAAACATATTTATTAAAAATCTAGTCGGTTTGACGATTTGACGGATAGTTTCTAACATATGTCCTGTTTTTAGACGATATCTCAGAAACCGCTGACCAAATCCTTAAATGAATGTGATTTTTATGATTTTTGGGTCAATTTGCCCTTATACAGTGAATTTTATTCAAATCGGGCACACAAATTTTTTGCCGATTTTTTGCGATTTTTTTAAGGTATACCCCTTAGAAAAAATCGAAAAAATGAATAAAAATTATTGGTCTTCGATTTGAATGAAAATTCGTTTATAAAGTAAAATGGCCCCCAAAAATACAAAAATCTACTTCGTTTGACGATTTGACGGATAGTTTTTAAGATATGTCCTTTTTTTAGGATTTTATACCCAATTTCTGACGATATCTCAGAAACCGCTGACTCAATCCTTAAATGAATGCGATTTTTATGATTTTTGGGTAAATTTGACCTTATACAGTGAATTTTATTCAAATCGGGCACACAAATTTTTTGCCGAATTTTTGCGATTTTTTTAAGGTATAACCCTTAGAAAAAATCGAAAAAATGACGAAAAATTATTGGTCTTCGATTTGAATGAAAATTTGTTTATAAGGTAAAATGGCCCCAAAAAATACAAAAATTTACTTCGTTTGACGATTTGACGGATAGTTTCTAAGATACGTTCTTTTTTTAAGAAATGCCGTTTCTAAGAAATAAGTCCTAAATCCTAAGTTTTATAAAAAAGAATATACTAACATTTTGTATCAACTTTATTGATTTACTTTTCTTTCATTGTAAATAACGTATTATCTCTCGTTTTATATTGTGTATTCAATAATATTAAATATATTGATATGACAATTCAATATCTCCCAGATAAATATTATTCCCTATGAACAATTTGGGAATACACACATTGCGTAAATATATTATTCCATTCTAACAATAAACAACAATGTTCTTCTTAACGCATGAGGAAAAAATATATATATATAAAATAAATTTATTATGTTAAAATAACGAGCTGTAACAAGCTGCGGGCTCTTTGAATCGAATAACTTCCATTTTTTAAATAAAAAAATGACAATCGACCAAATATTGAACCTGAACTTACTATCGAATATATTTGGTATATTTTTCGAAATTTTTCTTCAACAACTCAGTTTTTACCAAAATGAAGCCAATCTCGAAAAAAGACACCAAAAGAACATACACTCTCGTTCACAAAAAAATGAACCAACCTGAACCGAATCAGTCTCTCACAGTTAGTAGCAGATACAACATTTAATTTAATTATTAACACTACATATATTCTTTAAATTCTCACTCTGTCACTGAGACACCGTATATACAAATAAAAAAATATAAATTCAGTTTATACTTCCATTTCTTTTTTACACACTTAAAAAATAGACTACTTATCTTTGTTTATAAATATATAAAATTATACATTATACAGAGAGTTACAAAAGTGAGGAGTTTTATGAAATGTAAGATAATTAACATTTCAGGTCTGTTCATTTTTTTTTTGAATGGGAGTGTGCATAGATAATTTCTTCAGAAAATCTAGCAAAGAAGCCGCATTCAAATTTCTAGTAAAAAGGATATTACTTTAATAAAAGGTCATTTTTTATTGAAGTAAAACTTGTTAGCTTCGATGGACTTCCCTTATATTTTGTGGTATATCAGTGCAACGAAAAGTGTAACGTTTTGGAGTGGGGGGAAAACTGTGTCTTATATACAGCATATAAAACTCTTATAGGCCAATAGAAGTGTGGCAGAAATAGTGATATTTGCTTACTGTTTCGAGCTTTATTTTGTGGAATTCCATTGTAAAAATCTGGGATTGATAAATATAAATTTCCAAAATTTTTTTTGATTTGAAGATTGACTTTATTTAATATCTATCGAGACATGTTTCGATCTTTGTGATCATTTTCAAACTGTGAAGTAGTAGTATTAAAATATATCAATGTATTGGGTACAAGCTCAGATATATAATACTTTCTAGTATTCTGTTAATTTGGACCAATTAACATTGTTGTTCATATTTTCGGAAAATCAAGTGAATTCAGTGCAAATGTTTACCGCATTTATTTGTAAAAGCCAATACTTTATGAGTTTCGATAGCTATTGATAGAAAAATATTCCATTTTTGATGGAAGTAAAATAGATATATGAAATATTTGAAAGTTTTTTTTTATTCAATTTTTCTTAATATCACCTATCTGACACATACACACACACAAACACACAAACACACATATGAACTTAATATATAATATATCATTAAAATATGTGACATTGGCTCCATTGGCACAATTCAAAAAGCATAAAAAAAGTATTCAATTTTCATATCACCTTCAGGTTTGAAGTATGGCAAATATATATATATATAGCTTATCTACTAAAAGATCCCAGATGCTATCGTTTCTATTCAGATATTTTCATATAGTATCTAAAGAAAATATAACACATATGCAGTTAGAAAGATAATTTAATGTCAACGCCGCACAACCTCCATATACAGTCACTTAAGATCACTGACAAATCTCTCAAGTATCAGCCAAGATTAAGATTGAGAAAATTGCCCTTTGACTATCTCGATGAGAGGAACTCATTCTACAACGTACAGATAATTCGAAAATGTCAAAAGCTGCCAGTTGCCTCAAATCAGCCGGCTGCCTTTGGCGTAATAGATTTAAGAGTCGGTTTTGCACTGAGAGAGAGTGGAAATTTAACAGGCGTTCAACAAAGACTGTCAAATGAGTTTATTAGCTTGCTAAACTGTCGTTTCAGTTGCGTCATGTTCACCAAAGTTTATATCAAGTCATTCCAAAATAATCCAGGATGAAGGATCTTATATTTGCATGGGACACTGTCTCGTTAACGGTCTGGGAAGGTACACTCAAATGATACACCGCATAAACTGTAATTCACGACAGGCTGGTTCGTTCACCAAAATTGTGAAAACTTATGGGTAAGAACTTGACCGAACAGATGACGTATTCAAACTAGGAAACCTAGGAAAGGCTACCTAGGAAACCAAATTCCCTAGGTAGCCTTATAGGGTATTATAGCTCTTAAAGAAAGCAAACTTCAAACGAGGCAAAGGAAAGAATCTTTATAGTTCATTCGAAATATTCCTTCCCGTTTAATTTTTGAGTAACTGTAAAAATATAAAGATTAATAAAGTAATGGCCTTCATGCGGTGACTTCGGCTACTCAATCAAGAACCTTAATCAGCCCAAGTAGCCGAGTGGTCTAAGACGTTATGTCTGCGCAGTATGCATACTTGGAAACTGGGAGGTTATGGGTTCGAATCTCGACTTCAGCAGGCTAATTGACTAAACTGTCAGCGTATAGACAAGAACGAAGTAACCGGCTATGCTTGAGAAGGTTTTCTGCAGTTTCCTTCACGAACTCCAGATGAATATCGGCATAGTTCCTATCAGAGTTGGCTGCAGCGGCATATCCTATCAATTCCAAGTCTACACACAAATTCCTTCCACTCCACTCACATCCTCACATCCTTTGGCATCACAATGGACCTTATGGTCGAATTGTAGTCCATCCAGGGCAGCCTCTACTATCTATCTATCTTAACCAAGAACCTTCAATTTACATACTGCGTTGTATACAGACGTAAAAGTAGAAAATATTGACAGTTGATTTTCTCGCATATCTAACGTTTCGTAACGATTGACGAATATATTAGATGAACAAGAAGAACGAACCTTCATTCGATGAATGCATGAAAATGAATGCAAAGAATCAAAAAAAAAAAAACTGTATCTCTTGCTTCTTTCTTTCTCTGTAATGATGATGTTTTGTCGATTTAATACATTTTCTAGGTAACAACATTGGCTTTTTTCTTTCTTCTGCTCTACGAGATCGGTTCACAGTAAAAGGTGACACACACACAAATTCAAATTTATCTTAAATATATTCAATAGTTTGACCTGGAGCATTTTTTATTATGTGCTTATCGACGTCTTCTTCAAACCAACGTGTGTAATTTTCTTGGACTGAATGAATTCTCATTCGACTGCCTTTCTTTTATCTTCTCACTTTAGGCATTCAAATGAATTGAGAATTCCAATTATGATGTGTGTTTTTTTTTTGTCTTCTGTTTGTTTATCTGAGCTTGTATTGTATTGTGCAGGATAAACGGAATCTCAAGAGGTAGCTTCATTTGAGAAGTATTCTTAAGAAATTTGATTATTTTGTTTTTCTTTGAATATATTTGAAGACTCTTCTTTGTTATAAAAAGACGAGGGCGAAATTGATGGTGACCTAAGATAAATGGCGTAACAGACTTATCAATTTGGATTGAGTTGAATAAAAGAGTTCGATCAGAGTCCTACAATGGACTTAGAATACATACCTACCGATATAAGTACCGGATTCATTACCGGGCATTATCCCCTACGGAAGCATCTGCACACAGTGGGAGTCCATAACAGGTCCATTATGTGCAGATTGTGTGGCGACGAGGAAGAAATATTCAGCCACATAATCTTTGACTGCGAACCTCTAGGTTACAGCAGATACAGGATATTCGGTGCATCTCACCCCGAATATATGAACCTTCGGGAGGACCTGATAAGCAAGCTCCAGGCTATTGCCAACATATAGGAGAAGCGAGTCTCGTCGGACTGAGGTAGAAGGGGAAGCATAATGGACTATAAGGTCGAAGTGCAACAGTTTTTACCCCGATATTAACCAATCAATCAATCAACCGAGAAAAGTTCTGGGAACGAGAAGAAATTAATAGAACTGTACTTTGTAGATCCCTTCCGGGACTGAGATAACCGAAACTTTCAACCGGAGATGATCCAAAATCTACGTCAGCCTGAACAAAAAAAGGTGCAATCTTCTGACGAGTTTCCTCTCAGATCTAGAAAATATTCCGGAACAATTGCGGCCAGATATCTATCAGATGCCTTCAGAGAACAAATAATCTCTAGATCTGTTCCTGAATTGATTAGCAGAGACCGATCTGGAAAGGGTAGATAAATTTCGAGGAGAATATTAGTGTAGGCTTTTCAATCATGAAATAAATATCCAATTATCAATATCCTAAGCGCCTTATGTACATAAATTTAAGAAAATGTTTTACGTGTATTGCAAGTTGTAATTGATAAAACGAATTATATTTTGACGATGGAAATAAAGTTTTTTTTTTATAATGAAGACGGGAGAAGCTTTTTAATCGGATTTATTTAAATTGAAAAAATATATATATTGAGATAATCTATTTTGATTGGATAAATTATTGTAATCAATCTAGAGTTAATGATTCAATTAAATCAATTAAAAATAATTTAAATAATCAAAGCTTTAAATTATTTTTAATTGATTTGAAAATACTGGGGGGAATCTATAAAGCTGTTGTAAAACAGGGATCAATTCTGAACAGAATGGAAAATATTTTCAAAATAATTTGATATTTCAATAATAAAACATCTGACACGTCATAAATGAATTACACTTTAAAATTTTATTGAAAGTGAATCAAAAAGTATATAATTCCAATTGTATAGACTTCCGTTTAGAACGAGCCAATAGTTTTCTGTGAGCATACGATTTTTATGTAGTTTGTATAAAAATATATATAAAAAAAAAACCTATAAGTATTTTACTCGACGTGCATTTTCAATCAGATATTTTTTTATTATGTTCGGTAGAAACAAACAGAAAAAGAACATATTCAGTTCTTTGTTCTTGTTCTGCGAAGATAAGAAAGAATGTGTTCCTCAAATACATATTTGTGATACATTCATTTTATATGAATATCTTTTGAATTGACATCGGGTTAGGCAATTTCATAATTTTGTAATTATTTTTCTTTAACATATTATTATTTGTGTGTATACTATATATACGCCCGTAAGAAGTTATACTTCTTTTTAAATAATTTATTAAAATAAGCTTTAATCAAGTCAACACTAGTATCAAGACACAAAAGTTTAATAAAAAATGATACAGTTGGAAAAACTTCAATAGAAAAATTATATATTGTATCTTAAACCAATGATTCTACATTTTATCATGGCAGAACCAGAACCAGCGACACTTCCTCCGTTCAAATTAGAAAAACAATAAATTCATTATTTACATTAGAATCATAGTTAGTGAAATTTATCAAGACCAGTTTATCAATATATACATTTAATATACAAAGTTTACGAGGTTATCAAAATGATATCATTGTTAACAATGTGGCTCGTAATTCAAATACTCTTCTTTTAGCAGAAACATGACGGAATTATGAAGACATTCATGTATCTAATTTCAACTGTGTACTCAAATTTAAACGTTTTAATGTGGCGGTGAAGCTTTTTATTATTCTTTATCATTTTTTTATTAATAATATTGTTTTTTAATATCCAAAAATCATATCACACACAAACAAAATTACTGTCTACTATTGAGTGACGTCACACTGCCTATGTGGCAGACAGACTTGTCGGGTCTGTTTCGCTAAAGCATATAATGTATGTATACTTTTTTATTAATATATACATTTTCTTTGTGTACTTTCTGATACAAATTTCTAACTGAATGTCTCTCAAATAAGGGCAATAGACTAGGATAGAAAGTCGAGTGTTACATCAGCGCTTCGTTACATGCTTTGTTACAATTTATTTCCGTCGTAAAGCACGTCAGAATGAAAGCACGTCGTACAGCGCGTCGTAGAGCACGTCAAACGGATAGGCAGACAGGAAGACTAATAAAGTCATTTTATGCTTTTTTCCGCGATCAATATTTTCAACCATTACAAAATCAGGACTAACACTAACGAGTACAACTAGTAAACCAGTCCAAGTGGCCGAGCGGTCTAAGGCGTTATGCCTGCGCAGTATACCTACATGGAAACTGGGAGGTTATGGGTTCGAATCCCGACATCGGCAGTTTGTCAATTATAAAAAAAAGGGGCGTTGATTGACTGAACTGTCGGCGTATGGACAAGAACGAAGTAACCGACTATGCTTTGAACCGGCTATGAAGGTTTTCTGCAGTTTCCTTCACGAACTCCAGATGAATATCGGCATATTTCCTATCATAGTCGGCTTCAGCCGCATATCCTCCCAATTACTAGTCTACTCACAAATTCCTTCCACTTCAATTACATCCTCACATCCTAAGGCATCACAATGGACCCTATGGTCGAAGTGTAGCCCGTCCAGGGCAGCCTTTACAATCTACCTCTATCTACCTCTCTACGTCAGTATGAATGTCAGTTTTAGTATATATAATACTTCCAATTTGTCACGACAAATTAATTGATACATTCACTAATGAAAAGGTCATAAAAAATTACATTTTACTATGGATAAAATCCCGTAGATACTTTTTAACTACTATGCAATTTGAATAAATATAATAAATATTTACAATATAAAATGTATTAAAAAACAAAAAAAAAAACGATTGAATTAATTAAAATGAATAAAATATATTAAAAATAATAGGACTTATATAAACATTCATAAAATGTATATTTATATTCAATTTTAAATCATTTTTATTATTTGTACTTTTACTAAATCCATTTTGTACATACAAGAAGGTTCAAATAACAACACCACTTGAGAAGTATTTATATACAGTGTGCGTTAAAAACATTAGTCACACTTTTGACAGACTACCGTTATAGAAGACAAGAAGTTTGTAAATTTATGAAAGCTTCAGATAGATTGTAGAGGCTACCCTCGACGGGCTACGTTTCGACCATAAGGTCCATTGTGATGCCTATGTTTCAAAATATTGAAACTCAAGTTGGACTCAAGTAAGGAGATAAACTACGTCGAAGTTCTTGGATATATGATGGTAAAAATCGGTCCAGTACAAGGATGGACATAGTTTGTATACTATGTAAACTTTAACATATTTACATATTTCTAACCTCACTTATTTTTATCCTGCATTACTGCTATTTACCTGTTGACAAAATAATACATATAAATAATAAAAACAATGAAGAAAAGCAGTAATTCATGAGTATAAAAGCAGTAAATCACATTTTAATTAATTGTGATCTAAAATCACACTTCAATGACTTTTCATGAAGTCATGTAACAAAGTATTAGTCGTTCAATAATTGTTATGGTAGGTAGACAGATCGATTGTAGAGACTGCCCTGTACGGGCAACACTTCGACTATAAGGTCCATTGTGAGGCTTTAGGATGTGAGGATGTGAGTGGAGTGGGAGGAATTTTTGTGTGTAGACTAGGAATTGGTAGGATATGCGGCTGAAACCAACTATGATAGAAACTATGCCGATATTCATCTAGACTTCGTGAAGGAAACTGCAGAAAACCTTTTCAAGCATAGCCGGTTTCTTCTTTCTTGTCCATAACCCGACAGTTTAGTCAATTAACCGCCCATTTTTTTCTAATAATTGACAAACTGTCGATGTCGGGATTCGAACCCATAACCTCCCAGTTTCCAAGTAGGACTGGTTACAGTGTATAATACTAAAATACATACGTATACAATACTCATGCCAACAATGATTTCGTAGTTTCAAGGACATAATTCCATTTAAAACTTCCTGTAAAAACATTCAAATATATACACGTATACTAATATTTAAATAATATATACAATTGAATATTTATAAATATTTCCATCTTATAGCCTGTGACGTATAAGGAATAAGATGATTCGGTTTATTTTACGAGTGTTGTGTATATGGTAGCGTGGGAGTATATTATCTCGAGTTGAACTCATCGGTAATTCAAATCGATCAACAGTCAGTCAGTCTATCCGTCTGTCGGTTGGTGGACTCTGTGTTTTTAAAATGTAAATGAATAAGTATAAAATTTTTAACACAAATCCATTACAATCGTTGTAGGCCATAAAAGTGTGAAAGGCGAAGGAAAGCACGTAAAATACTCTTGAAATAAATTGTTACAAATCTTTAAGTTCCGTTGAATTAAATCAAGGACCATTATATAGAAAGAGATGCCCAAAATGACTGGTAGTGCAAATAGGCGTCAAAAGTTGATGTTAGTTTTTAAAATTTTACAATAGCTTCGTGTCTTACGGATTCGGTTTTCGAAGAAATGCTTCGGATAAAAGTTGTTCAGTAGAAATATAGTCAAAACTTTAATAAGAAAAATTTTGT
Organism: Nineta flava; assembly: GCA_963920215.1. Lineage (NCBI taxonomy): Eukaryota > Metazoa > Arthropoda > Insecta > Neuroptera > Chrysopidae > Nineta > Nineta flava. The sequence goes on from OY986045.1 coordinate 68,551,765, forward strand.
CTAAAACCGAATGAATAACGCACAAATTAATTATAAAATTTTAAAAACTAATACTTTTGACGCTTATCGTACAAAACAGCTTATACACCAGTATCGTGTTACATATTTGTATATTTTACATTTTTTGCTTATAAACTAGTCCTACCTGTCACTCATTTTTTACAAGACACTCAACCTTTACACGACACGATTCTCTCTCTCTAGGCGTTGATATAGACAAAACTATATAATATATAATATATATATATATATATATATATATATATATATATATATATATATATATATATATATATATATATATATATATCAATGTTAGAAAAGAGAATCAATGTTAAATATTATTTATTACTGCCTGGCCGGGTGGTACTGTATCAAGTCAGTCAGTACACAAGCGATGTACTTTAGTAGTTAAGTATGTGCATTGCACAAAACCCCACTCTTAAATGACAAACAAATAACCATACGCATACAGTTTAGCTGCTATGAGATGACTGACTGACTTTATTTACATGTGTACTGACTGACTTGATACAGTATATATATATATATATATATATATAATTGAATTATATTTTATCTGGTAATTATCAACTGATATCTCTTAGACCATTAGAACCTCATACAATGTGGTTTTCTTAATCACTTGACTGTAGATTTTTTTCTTTTCATTTTATGTACCTACTTGCTGCTCCCTCTCAATGCTTGATAGAAGAGTTACAACAAACAGATGATTGCTTTGCATTGTTTCGTTATAAATAATTGTATTTCAAATGCGATGATGTTACGAATACACGGAAGCTCTAAAAGCTGTACAGATCTGAGTATACACGAACTCTTCAATTCAATTATTACATGACTACTATATATATATATATATATATATATATATATATATATATATATATATATATATATATATATAATAATATTACCATTGTATCCAACCAACAAACGTACGTAGTACCAATACCAGTGACGGTTGATGCGTTTCATTTCATTTTACTTTTATTTCTACAATGCAAATTTTTGAGATGCAGATTTGATGCAATATGGTTAAATTTTTATTTGTCGATTTTAACAAATTTATTTTAATTCGATAACTTAGTTTTTATGCTTTTGTTTTGTTGATGATCACAGATAAAAAATAATTCAGAGTTGAAATAATTAAATCTATGTTTACGAAGTGTAGATAAAAAAATAGTTTTGAGCCCAGAACTCATAAGTGAGGATTGAAAACACATCCTGTCGAAAATAGCAATGAATATTTATATACAATGTTAAATTCCCATTTAAAACACGAATGACGATGATTGCCGACTGTTACATAGTCGATAGTCACAAAACAAATGGGTCGATCTAATCTGAAATTTCATTTCACTCTACATATAAAATCTTACTTGTATAGTCTCGCTTTAGATATTTTCACATCAAAACCTATTCGACATGTCAGTATTATGCCCGATTTAACATCCACTTTACAATACAAATTCAATGTACATCAGTTATAGTCTAATAGTTACTCTATTGAGTCGTGTTAAGACCAACACTGCGGCTTCGATCTCGAAAATTATAATTATAAGGACCTCATAACTGAGTAACATGATATTTATACCCGTCAAGAACTTGTGCAGCCCACTTTGATAGGAACTATGCCGATATTTATCTGGAGTTTGTAACAGGAAACTGCAGAAAACCCTCACAAACATATGGCCGGTTACTTTACAGTTTAATCAATTAACTGCCCCATTAATTAAAAAAAAAATTACTATAATTAAAAAGCTGCCGCCATTGTGATCGAACCAGCAACCTCCCAGTTCCGAGCCGAGTGCCTTTAACAGTTCAACCACTCGGACGGATAAAATGAACAGTCAATAAACATACTTCAAACAAAAATAATGATTTTTGAAAGTTGCCTAACTTAAATTCTCATCAATATATTTGTCCATATATTGTTAATATGTAAGTAGCATCCGCCACTGTTTTTAAATACACATTTTGAGTAAAATTACCCGGTATCATTCACTCGTTTTATTTTACAAGCAATAGAAACACACAACTCATCACACTACGTAAGTAACTAAGTAAGTAAAGAAGGAGGAGAGAATCCAAAGATGCGATAAATTTATTCTCTTACATTTTTCATTTTTCTTTAAGATATTTTATTTCAATTGGTAGATTGTACGTAGTACTTACTAATGGTGTAGTTACTAGTTAGTAAAGAAGAACGAAAGACGAAGAAGAAGACGAACAGAAACCTGAAGGCAGATTGAGGACACTTTTAAATGTTTTATTCATTTCAATGAAATTAACTAACGGATTTAATAAAATATAAGTATAAATGTTATGTACAAAATAAGAAAAAAAATTAAAACAACGAGAATACGACGAAAAACAAAAAGAGATGACAAAGAATGCTGCAAAAAAAAAAAGGATAAAATATTTAAGAAAAAATAAATCCTATCATAACGTATACAAGTATTAAACGGGACAAAGTTCTTGCATATTTGTCCAGACCAAAAAATAGTCATATCTACATGAGAGTGCCAATTTAAAACTATTTAAAACTTTTACTTTGCAAGTTTGTATACAACATGTTGTAAGAATATCCTGAAACTTTTTAAGAAAAATAATAAGCACGTACTAAAGAAAACCATGCAATGGCTGGAGAATATATGAGAAGTTTGTCGTTACGTTTATGTTTTTCATGGGTTATTACTAGTTGTACTCGGTGTATAAATAATATACAATATGTCTATTAACATAGACCAAATAGGAACATTGTGTAGTGCATCTATCACTGTCCATATGCAGCGCACCATGATACGGTTCACTCTTTTACTCCCAAATTCACAGACATTTTTAGAGTGCAGTTTCGGTGGAACAAGGCTGTCCACATCATCGCTCACTGTTGCACAGACAGAGATGTACATATCACTGTCTGTATACATATCAATAAATACATATTCTACATTCGGCATTCTACAGATGTCTGTGAGTAACAGAGTACACCGTATCATGGTGCGCTGTATATGGACAGTGATAGATAAATACATTGTTTCCAGATTGGGTGTAGTTTAAAAATCACACGGTTTACAACTTTGGTATTTTAACTTTAGTCGTGACTTTGTAATGGTTGAAAATATTGATCGCGGAAAAAAGCCTAAAATGACCTTATTAGTCTTTCCGTCTGCCTATCCGTCTGTCTGCCTGTCCTTCCGTAAATACGATACCAAAATAACCGACGAGCTGGAATTATGCTAATGCAGTACATCCTGGACAACCCGACTAGCCGAGCTGTTAAAGGCACTCTGCTCGGTAATGGGAGGTTGGTTGTTCGATCCCAAAGGCGTCAGTTTAAAAAAATAAATTAATTTAAAAAAAAAACATAATGGGGTGGCTAATTGACTAAACTGTCAGTACTCTAGATGTATATCGGAATAGTCCCTATCAAAGTCGACTGTAGTTGTACAACCAACCAATTCCTAGTCCACATACAAATTCTTTGTATGTATCGGCAAAAGAGGCCTAAAAAGACCAAGACCTTGCCAGACTTTGGCGTCCACTCCGCTACTACTGTGAGGCTGAGATTAGGAGAATCCAAATAGCTGTGAAGAAATTCGCACAAACACTAGTGGTGTGACTTGGAACTTGGTGTTGTACGTCCGTGCTCTCACATTATTAAAATAAACTTTATTGGATTAAGCACAACATACAGACAAGATGTGTTGTAATTAACACTAACTACAAGAAATGTACTACTTGATTAAAATAACTATTTTATAAATTAAATCTTTCAATCTCCAGACTCTTCTTTCAATCGTCTACATCAATTTGTTGTTGCAGAGTAATACAATCTTTATTTTTAATCAAATATATTAACAAGTCTGAAAATGATTGCTTTCCTTCCAAATTTACGATAACAAAACGTAGTATCAAACAAAAGATTAAAAGAAATGCGGGGAAATTAGATCGACGACGGCTATATAAAAACAAAAAGAGAAAAAAAAAACAATGAAAAATGGGATAAAGTATTTAAGAAAAAATAAATTCTATTGAATTTGTCGTCGAACAACGTGGACAAGATGTTCTGTAATTAACTCAAAATAGCAAAAAACAAATTGTTTGGAATAATTATTTTATGAAGTGATTCCTCCCAACCCTCTGAGTAAACTTGTTGCCTAGTATAGCATAGATAAGAACTCAATCTTTTCCGGGAAGTTATACTGTCTATAATTTTATCATTCGGGTAAAACTGGAATACATAATTGGAATACTTAAAAATGCTGAAAATACTGAATAAATAATCTATTTACGGATGTCATTGACCTGACTTACATAAGATAGGTCTGAGGTAAGACCTAACGTCACTGTGACCCAAAATATCTACGGTGAATTCCGCCCGTCTCTGGGAGGTTGCTCGGAGCTGGTTAATTGAGTAAACTGTCGCCGAATGGATAAGATCGACAGAAACCGGCGTTGTTTGTGAAGGTTTCCTGCCGTTTACTATCACGAACTCTAGATTGATATCGGCAGAGTTCTTATCAAAGTTGGCGACAGTCATAAAACCTATCCAGTGCCTAGCCTGCATACAAATTCCCTATCCTTTAGGGGTTGGTTAAAAAGACCTAGAAAGGCCTACTAGCCAAGATTCGGTTTCCTTTATTTTAGTTTTTGAATTGACATCGAGGCAATACTATCAGAGAAACTTGAACTTTACACGCAATCAGCCAACTGTGATGGAAGTTCTCAACTTCAGGGTTACTTTGCTTGCAAAAAAACGAAATGTACCGGGGCAATAACTTCCCAGTCAAAGTAGATTTTCTCCACTATTAGGGTACGGTTTTTTTTTACTGAGAGCACTTAGTAACAATATTGAAATAGTTTAGTTACTAACGATATCGAAGATCATACTTTAATATGCATTTAAAGTGTCGATACAAAATAAGAAACATGACAAAAAGCACGTTTAAAATCAATAAAACATTATGTATTTACCTAATGATATTTATCTTCATAGTTCAGTTCACGCTATTATAGAGCGGATGGTCACTGTATCAAATATATACATCATTTTCTACCAGTATATTCTTAGTAGTACATTCTTTACTTCGTTTTATCAGTCGTTCAAAGTGAGACTGAAACTTTTATTAGCTTTTCAGTTAATATATTTTCAATACTTTCTACATTTTATCATGGTAGAACCAGCGTTACTTCTCACATTACAATTATAGTTTGAAAGACTACTATTAAATCCATTATTTACATTAGAATCCTGGTTTGTGAAATTTATCAAGACCAGTTTATCAATATATACATTTAATATACAAAGTTTACGAGGTTATCAAAATGATATTATTGTTAACAATGTGGCTCGCAATTATTCTTTTAGCAGAAACATGGTGTAATTATGAAGACTATCCTGTACCTAATTTCAACTGTGTACTCAAATCAGTTTTATCAATATATTTAATATACAAAGTTTACGAACCCATAACAATGTTATCATTGATAATGTGGCTCATTATTCTAATATTCTTCTATTATCAGAAACAAGGAGTAATAATGATGAAGACATTCTTGTACCTAATTTCAACTGTATAGTCCAATTGTAATGTTGTAATGTTCTAGCTGGCGACATAGCTATTTACCAAAATAATAAATCATTCATCTTTCGTTCTATAATATATACCAAATTTCTCAGTTCAAGCGGTTTATTTAATTTCATACATGATACAACAAAGTTTACATATAATATAGAGCAACAATAACTGATATATAAATTTTTGTACGATAACCTTCGGATCTATTAGTTAAACAACATTGTTTTATTATACCAAAAAAAAAAAAGATCAGTAAATCTTGTTAAAGAGATAAGAACTTTGAAGAACTTTTACGTTTTTAATAGGATTTAAATATACCAGTTTGTTAAACTATTTATTGGTTTAACTTTTCATTCTTCATTTAAATTTATATGTATAAGAAGTTTTTAAATCTTGATCTTTAATAAAATCTATCAAATTTCTGAACTAATTCCACAAAAACTAACCACAAGGATTTTGGATTTCATTTTAAATGATAAGATACGTATTTATCGTATTGAAAAACAAGTTAAAATAACAACTAACTGAGTTAATTACTTAAATATCTGATATATACTGAGTTTATTTAGGAAAAAAGAAAAAAAAATTTATTTAGGAAATGAAAGAGTTGTCGGGATTCGAACCCATAACCTCCCAGTTTCCAAGTAGACATACTGCGTAGACTTTTGTATAATATCTATAATAATACATCAAATGGTGAAGCATTATATACATTCCACCTTTAAAGCATCTCGGTAGCTTAGATCACTGACCTGGTAAAGCAGATGTCGTGTACTTTCTTTGACACATCTAGAATGGAAATCAAACCCATGACCTCCGACATTCATATCACCACCATTTCACTATCATAGCATCTCTGGTCTGACATATTACTTAGATATGAAATTAATTAAACGCTAGTCACTGCCATTGGTATAATATAACCGAAAAGCAGCTATACTAGCAAGTATACAAACCAAATTAAAAAATCCAGATATACCAGGTGTTTGAGAGTGTAGTTTCCGTTTGGGAACCCTGATCGTTTACGTTTTTTTTTATATCGCTTCGCTGACGCTATGCATCGAGCAAATAGAAGTTACGATGTTCAATTTGTTTCTTGAATAATTAATTTTAATTACTCGAAATAAATTGTGTGATATTACTTATGGAATGCAGCAGTGGTTTTTGAACTTAAACATCAAACAAAGTAATACATATTGTAAATACGAAGGAACACCACCAGTTAGTTACATTGCTATAAGTAAGTAGTATATACATACATACGTTAACTAATTAAATAAACCCTCAGTAATTAATAAACATTCCAATTCAGTTTATATTCCGAATATAATTACAAAATATTCTCTACCATGTAGATGTAGATTGTAAAGGCTGCCCTGGACGGACTACACTTCGACCATAAGGTCCATTGTGATGCCTTAGGATGTAAGGATGTGTGGAGTGGAGTGGAAGGAATTTGTGAGTAGACTAGGAATTGGTTGGATATGCGGCTGCAGCCGACTATGATAGGAACTATACCGATATTCATCTGGAGTTTGTGAAGGAAACTGCAGAAAACCTTTTCAAGCATAGCCGGTTACTTCGTTCTTGTCCATACGCCGACAGTTTAGTCAATTAACCGCCCCTTTCTATTTTTATAATTGACAAACTGCCGATGTCGGGATTCGAACCCATAACCTCCCAGTTTCCAAGTACTGCATACTGCACAGACATAACGCCTTAGACCGCTTGGCTACTTGGACTGGTAACATAATACAATTCTCTACCATAATACAATTTATTAAAAGTGAGTGAAACATAAAAGGGAGACTGAAGTCTGGTTAGTAGCCTTTTGTAGGCTTTTTTTACCGACCCTCATGGAACCCATCCTCTCAACCTCTTCTATCGTTTACTACATCTGGCCCGTTTTCAGTAGCCCCGTATTCATTGTCGAACCCGTTCTCTTTGCGCAATGCTGAGAAGAGTTCTATTTGAGATGATTTGCCTCAGATTCTCCCATTTTGGTGTAGTCGCTTGAGACAAGGCTAGGTATCTCATTTTGGCTCTATAAGGACATTCTACCAGAAGGTGAAAGGGCGTATAATTGGTTCTGTTACAGTCCGGACCGATCACACCTCAGACTTAAACCTTATAATGCATATAGATAGATTACTTTTGAGCCAGCAGTGAGTAATGAGCATCCCCCAACCCAGAAGGTAATTTTCTAATTAACAGCAAACCAAGAGTTTTGTGGCACAGAAGAAACACACTGTAGATTATTTCAATTAGAAAGTCTTCAGAATATATTATTTAAATAATATTCTCATATTAAACAACTTGGAATAAATAAAATGTAAATAACAAACCAAAAACCGCATGATCTACGGTTGGTCAAATTCATTATTCTACAAAATTAGTATTGTTATATATATATATATATATATATATATATATATATATATATATATATATATATACGTTTATACCGAATCAAGTATATAGTAACTAACTTTTCCTTTAAATTTAATCATTATATATGTATTATATTTTACATAATCAAACAATTATATACACATTTAATATATATTATATGTGTTTGTGTGTGTGTTGTTGCATAGTGGGGTACCGGATTCTGGGGCAAAATATTAGCAATGCAGAATATTTCCGGTGCTAACCACTGACTTTTTGGTGTTTTGTCTATACGAAGTACATAATATATAAGTGTTTTATTATTTGTATACAGTTTTGTAAATTAAAATATTATATATGCAAATGTCTCGAAAGTACACTCCCGTTCAAAAAAAATGAACAGACCGGAACCGAATCAGTCTCTCACAATTTTGATTATCCTTGTAGTAAATGTTTTGTTTACATAAATAAAAAATATAAAACTTCCATTGCTTTTTTCACATTTAAATTATATACAACTTATCTTTGTTTATAAATAAATAATATACAGAAAGTTACAAAAGTCAGGAGTTTTTTGAAATGTAAGAAAATTTACATTTTAGGTCTGTTCATTTTTTTTGAACGGAAGTGTACGTATTCATTCCAACAAGTGAATTATTAATAAAATGCATTTTTCATTGAACTTTAAGTTGAGGCATAGTTATTCGAATAATAAAACCACAATACTCGAAACAAAATCACAAAACTAATTTCAAAAAAATCGAATTAAACAAGTGAAAATAACAGCTAACTGAGTAAATTGCTTAAATACCCGGTATAAACTGAGTTTATGAAAAAACGACTCGAACAAAAGTTGTTTATTTCTAAAACATTTTTTATCACTAAAATATTTATTTCTTACCGTTTCAAAGATGAATATTTCCCTTCCTAGTGGGGAGAAACCTGGTCCATTTTGCCCTTTGACTTGACTTTTTAGCTCTAGAACACATAATTTCAGTTCGTTATCACTTTTCGTGTTTAAAAATTTGTTTTTTCTCAGGGCTTAATTTTATTTCTATAATGTGATACACGGAATTTGCCTACTGACGATGATTGCGTAGCAATTGAAGTATGTCGACAACAGTCGTCTTCATAACTAGTTTTCATATACATTTGCATGCCCTCTTTGAGAAAATCCTGCGTGGATCCTGCGGTAATGAATTTGCATTCATGTTGATATTTCAAGTCAATGATTTAAAATTTATACGAATTTTCGTCGCATCACTACTAGAGACTTAAAAGATTATAATCCTTATTATTTTACCATTTAACACACTTAGACTTTTTGATGTTTAAATGGGAAATAATTTGAAAACAATCTACAATGAAAATATACATTGACAAACGGAAACCCGTTAAATAGACGACCATACACATGATCTTTGCTTGATTTAAACTTTTTGCACAATAGTTGTGAAAAAAGTAACTGTACAGTTCCATCAATTATTCAATTTCTTTATCTGGAATCCATAAGATTCACTTTTGCAAATTTATAGAAAAAGATTTTCAATGGAATTTCATTTTCAACATCTAGATAACAGCCAAAGAATATATTTTCTATCTCTTGTGAACTTTTTCGAGATATATATTGATTGAGAACATCGGACGTTGGATATTCAAGAAAATTTATATAAATTATAAACAATTTGGCTTTATATTCAGAGGCTTAGGTACTATGTTCATTTATGTGGACGGGTTTCGTTCGAACATAACCTTTAATAATATATACGGTTTGAAAATTACTTATTTGCCGAATTAATGAAAACGTGAAAATTTAAATAATTAAATACGTTTAAATTACCTAAACTATATTTTTATTTTAGGAGTGGTTAAAATGGTAATTAATTAGAAGTTAATTTTATTTACAATATACATTCAAACAGTTTAACATTATCTTAGAAAACCTATTATTAAATGTGACATTAGTGATTATATTAAAATTTTTAATTTACCAACAAAAATATGTCTTTTTGAAGTTTCACTTTTTGTTGGTGGCATTTAATTATCAACATATTTTCAAAGAAAGTTTTGAAAACAAAGCTACTTTACACATTTACAATTATTTACGGATTTTTAGTCCCTCAACATAACAATTATAATTCCTATTTTTGTAATATATTTTTGAATTATATCATGAGTTTATTTAGATTTTTCTAGGGATTTTCGGTCATTATATGCAAAAAAAATCGTGCTTCTCCAGGAGAAGAACTTCAAAAAGGACCAGAAATTTCTTAAGCAAATTTATCGAGTTCAAATATACTCTAGACCAAAATATTCCAAAGATCGAATTAAACTGATCCTCAACAAATATATCCTCAACAAAGACATGGCCAAGATTATGGCCAAAGAACTAGTAATTATAACCATAATTTAATGTTGCCGACTACCAAAATCTCAGATTTTCAACTTGACTAACCTTCCTTTGCCAGGGATTTTTTGAATAGGATTTTCTTGTGAATAAAATAAAGTTGCTAAAATTTTTATATAGTATTCTAGTTCTTTTTTTCTTGTTTCGGATATTCTGATCGAATATCAATTCTAATTACTGTATTTCCATTATAATTGTGTCTATATACGAAAATTCAGCTCTGTAGCCCTTTTAGTTCACAAGTTACTAGGTGTCAAGAATGACGTAATATTTGCTGTATATACAGTCTACCGAAAGTGCACATAGTCATCATGCCCCTTAAATTTGGACATGTCCACTACCGTAGACATAATAATAGATTTGTAAATTTATGGATGGATAAGTTCAATGGGAGTAAGAATCGGCTTCCAAGATTTTTGGTACAAACTTATTTGGATTATATAAACAACGAGTTAATTAAGTTGTTATAATAAATTTTCTTCTAAAGTCATCAAATGTAAGTTATTTAGGTTAAATAATTCAATAAAAAAGCTATGTCGAATAAGTTACCTTTTTATCAAAAGATAAAATAACTAATGGCATAAATTTCGATGTCATCAATTTTCTATTTAACAGAAATAAAATGGTGTAAATAGTCATATAATGTTTCATTGTAAAACATTTTTAAAATATCACCCAAAGGTATATTTATCATATTTTGTTTGAGGAGTTTGCTTTATATATATATATAATATGTATGCATTGTAATCTTTTATATGTTCATATATACCGATTGTTTTATATATATGACAAACCGGCAAGTGGTCGAGCTTGTAAGGGCGCTTTGCTCGGTTCTGGGAGGTTGCTGAATCGATTCCCATCGGTAACAGTTTGTGAATTAGATAAATTTAAAAAAAATAGGATGGTAAATTGACTAAACTGGCAGCGTTTGGACAAGTAGTAGCCGGCTATGCTTGTGAAGGTTTTTGGCACTTTCCTTTCACAATGATAATGAATATTCTTGTTTCAGATCTTTTTTAATTTAAAAGTATCTCGACAGAACTTCTTATACTCCATTTCTGGTAGACCAACAACCATCAGCATGGTTAACCAGTTCATCAATGTGAAATCAATGATAACGAAATTGATGATGCAGACCGATCGCATTTTACAGTGAACATAATATACACATGCTCTATAAAAGAGGGTGAAAAAAATTCAATTTATATAACATTAGCAAAATCATTTGTTATATACGCGACAACAAAGGATACTAATAATGCATAATACAGAATCGCTAAGCATGCAGTAACAAATGTTGTCTCGAAAGTTCTACTTTATGACTGTAAAGAAAATGTATAGAAAGGCACACAATTTCTGTTTTTTATTTTATTTACTATAGTTCTAGGTAGGTACTATACTAGTATATATATATATATATATATATATATATATATATATATATATATATATATATATATATATATGAATAAAATACAATTCCTTTTTAAACAAACACGTTGTTTGAATCAATGAAATGTAAAACTTGAAATTTTCTTATGCTGAATTTTTCCTATTAATTTATATATTTTTTATTATTTGACTTCCGTTGGAAACACTTATGATTATTATAACGAGATACGATTAGGTTTAATAATCAGCTAAACACATAGTTAAACGATTGATGGCAACTGTAAATGAATTATGATACCTTTTTTTAATTATGCTTCTTTTAAGGACGTTAAAAGAACGTTAGGTTCTAATATATATAATTTAAAATTTTTTGATCGTCTAGAATGTCAAACGTCGTGGGTTCGATACTCAGCCCAGATGTGTATACTTTTTCATATTAAGCATTTGATGTCAAAGAATGTTATCAATATTCAGACATATTACTTAAATGTCAAATTAAGTAAATGCTTGTCACTTCCGTTGGTATAATATAACCAAAAGGCAACCATACTAAGAAAGGGTAGATAGATAGATCGATAAATAGATAGATAGATTGTAGCGGCTGCCCTGGACGGGCTACACTTCGACCATAAGATCCATTGTGATGCCTAAGGATGTGAGTGAAGTGGAAGGAATTTTTGTGTATCGACTAGGAATCGGTAGGATATGCGGCTGCAGCCGACTATGATAGGAACTATGCTGATATTCATCTGGAGTTCGTGAAGGAAACTGCGGAAAACCTTCTCAAGCATAGCCGGTTACTTTGTTCTTGTCCATACGCCAAAAGTTTAGTCAATCAACAGCCCCTTTTTTTAAATAATTGGCAAACTGTCGATGTCGGGATTCGAACTCTTAACCTCCCAGTTTACAAGAATGCATACTGCGCAGACATAACGCTTTAAACCGCTCGGCTACTTGGACTGGTACACTATATAGACAAACATATCAGTCACCTCTTTTTTTTCATTAATAATTGACAATCTGTCGATGTCGGGATTCGAACCCATAACCTCCCATTTTCCAAGTAGGCATACTGCGCACACATAACGCCATAGATCGCTCGGCCACTTGGACTGGTAACAGAGGGTAAACAGACAGTAGTTTACAAAAAAATTAAATAATATACTAGAATTTATTAACTTGGGTTTGTAGTAAAAATCATCCCCAAAGGTTCTCTAAGTATAATTGAGAGACAAAGCGACACAGACAATTGACAGACAATAACGGAAGTCAATTTATGATGTGTTTACACACACACACACACACACACCTCCTCTTTTCAATTTATTTTCTCTTTTATATTATAACATTTTTCTGTCTGTATATTTTATGAATTCGTGACAATCAAGTGTAGGATGATTTATTAAAATCAATTACAAACAGAGACGACGGCGAAGGAACGACGAATAAAATTAAGTCTTTTTTTCTGGTTGGTTGATTGACTTATATACTTAATAACGTAACGTTTTTTTTTTCTTCTTTTTATTCACAAAATATAATGGAAAAATTATTCATACGATAAAAAAAAAATTTTATATAAATGTATCTACAACTCTCTACCTAAGTATATACGGTGTATAATAAGTAATGCATCAACCACGTGCTTTAACCCCCACCCTCCACCCCTCCTTGCCGCTACTCTGTACCCGTTTTCTATGTTTTTTTTTTATGTTGAATGAAAATGTAGGGAGAGCGGTTTTTATTTTTTATGTTTTCATTTCATCTTTACAATATAAATTTATATTTCAAATTCAAAGTGACTGAAAAATTTAATTAGATTTTTTTTTTTTAAATATAGATTATTTCAGATTATAATAAATGTTTTAACATGAAAAAAAAAGGAGCTAGGTTTATTAAAACGAGTGTGAGATACAGATAAAGCTCATTTCAGCTGAATAGTTCTGAGCTTATTTCATTAGCTTTGAACAAATTATACAATTAAATGAGGTTAAGAAATTTTGTATTTATGTAACATGATTAAGGATGAAATTTAAAAGAAAATTATTATCAACGACTAAGCTCTCTCTCATCTAGGATGGGAATCGAACTCACGACCTCTGGCACTCTAGACCAATGGTCTATCTCTGAGCTACCAAATTCCCATTCTAGCTGTGAATGATTTTTCATATCAAGTCAAAAAATGTTATCAATATTCAAACATATAACTTAAATGTCAAATTAGGTACAAGCTAGTCATTTCCGTTGGTTTAATATAACCGAAAGGCAACCATACTAACAATTAATAAATAGACGCTAGGTTAAAAAAATATAATTAAAAAAAAAGACTTACGTCACTACTAAACAGCACTTTTTATAATCTGAAATCGGAAAACTACGCATTGCAGCCAAAACGCCTTGCAAAACTACGCTAGATCGCTCACAATGTGGTCTTGTCTTTAATGGGTCGTTGATGCCGAGACCACGTTTTTTCAGGTTAGTTTCTCCTGCATATGGTACTTCAGCTGCGCCAGATTCAAATTTTTCCATTGTATAATGTTGTCCAGCCAGGAAGTTCTTCGCTGGTGACCTGGAGAAGATATCAAATTTCAAATCTGGAGATTACTAACGAAATAAAATATACAAAAATTTACTATGAATTGCACGTGGCTGTCGGCTTGGAAGAAAGAGACTGTAATAGTAGTAGTAGTTGAGGGGAGGCTTAAAGGCATTTTTTACCGACTCCTAATCCTCATGTAGCTCCGTGTTCGTTGTCGAATCTATCCGTATTCTTTGCCAATGAGAGGACAGAGCTCCACTTTAGTTGCTTTACTTATAATTTCCCCAATTCGGTTAACCCGAAGGCTAGATACCTTGTTCTGGCTCTGTAAAGATATTCTACCAGAAGGTTTGTCTCTTTCCGGTTGTTTACCAATTAGTCAAGTTAACCTCGCGGTAATTAGCTATCATTTGTTTAGCTTGTAGTGGAGTCGCAACTAAATTTCAATATAATTTAGTTTATTAGACATCTTTGCATTTTCAATTACATTCTCCCTGAGTTACCACAGTAATTATTATTTTTATTACTTTGGTAACTATCAACAAATACAATATGACATATTCTACGAATTCATTTTAATAAAGCTAATTTATATCTTTCTTCGTTTTTTTTGAAATATTGTTGCGACTCACTCCGCTACAAGCTCCTAGCTATTCGTAGGTATGGATTCGGTTCCTAACATGGAAATGTGGCTCCTGAGGAGTTCGTCAACCGTTACCAATGCCCTCAACCCTGCAGTGACCTGGTACGCACATCAAAGAGACCATTTTATTAACAGCAGAAAATCTTCAAAGCCTTCGAATTCTGAAATGATTGAAATACCTAAATAAAACAGAAAATATATTTTGATCAAATAAAAAATCTATGTGAAAAAAGAAACATACGATTTAAAAGAAACATACTATCCATCAATTAACATTCAATTTACAAATATTAAATTTTTTTGTAAAAACCTAATCAATTGCATTCAGTAAAGATAATTAAAATGTTTAATATTTCAATGAAAATTATTATTGAATTTTATATTGTAATAACCAAGTGATGTAAAATTTAATGTTTAATTAAGCAATGTACCTACCTACCTACCAGGATGGTTAGTACCTACGTAGTACATAGCTGCTATTCACATGCGAAAGTATATCAATTTTATATTGATTGATTTTATTATTAAAAAAAGTTTAGAGTGTGTTTAATATAAAAATAAAATCATGTTGTTAAATTCAGCAGAAGATATCATTATATCGTATAATTTATGTGAAAATTACTTTCAAATCATCTTTTTAGGGCTTTGTACTATAGGTCACAAAATGAGAGCTCATTTTTGGAAAAATTTTATATAGTATTTTGCACAGTGTCTAATTTATCACAATAGTTGTTTCAAGTTTAAAAATAAAAAAATATATTTTCTTGTAAGGCTCTACGTTAAACATATGATTCTTCATATCAATGGTAACTTTTCAAATGATCAATAAGAGGTATTGAATTTTTGAGGAAACATAATAGTATAGGAGCTAGCAACGTTTTCGAGAGAGAATTTTAGGTCAGCTGATATTTTGATATGGTGTCCTTCTTACTCTTTTGGATAGAGTCTGAGCGAACTGGCTGCCGGTAGCGGTTGAGTTAATTTACTGCGCATCCTACCTGTACAGGTAAGAATTTTGAATTTTTAAACAATATCTGAAGACGTAATTTTACAATTTATGCCTTCAGATAGGTCTACCAGATATTAATTTTTTATTGCCAGACATTTTTAGGATTGTTAATCATATGCCATACCTTAATTTTTTATTTTTTTAAATAAAAAATTCAAAGTATTTTTTTATGTCTGTAATTTTTATATTGTGTTCTTTGAAGATTAAAAAAATGTTAAATTAATTTGCCAAACGTTAATTCGGTTGTTAAGTATTAAATAAAAATTAAAAACTCATGGAAAGTATTGCCGTATGATTCTGGTAGTCAGAGAGAGAAAGTTAAAAGTGCGAGAAAGATAGACAGAAAATGATGGTATAAGTACACTGCTTATACTCATCTTAGTAAGGATGAGTTTAAATAGAAAGATTGTAACAGAAAAATGAAAATATATTTGGAATAAACCTAAGTTAGAGAGAATGGAATTAAAAATGCTTCATTAAGTTTCAAAAAGAAAATTTATTATTTAAAATGCCTTGATTATTTTACGCGAATTACAAATATTTAATATAAAGTGTTGAAGGTCTGTTATTAATTTATTAAAAACTTTTCAGTCTATAATAGTGTCACAGTAAAAGGCGGCATCTTCATAATCATCATCGTCATCACTGTATTAGAGCTGTAAAACTACTATAACATTGTCTATGATATCCATCTGTATTGTTTATTTTTGTCGGCAGCTCGATGTCACTGAACTTTAATTTATATTTAACACGAATACTCAAAACTTCCTGGCATTTTTTTAATTTGTCATCTACAAAAAGGATTAATTTATCTTTATTATCTTTACAAAAAACACACGTAATTTTTTTACTAGCCATTGTTACACAGTTAATAAATAAACATTGAAAATAACACAAACACGAACATGTGACTTTAGACTGACGCCATATTGTACATTTGTCGATGCGCCACCGTCACTGTCTATCTTTCTCGCACTTTTAACTTTCTCTCTCTGACTACCAGAATCATACGGCAATACTTTCCATGAGTTTTTAATTTTTATTTAATACTTAACAACCGAATTAACGTTTGGCAAATTAATTTAACATTTTTTTAATCTTCAAAGAACACAATATAAAAATTACAGACATAAAAAAATACTTTGAATTTTTTATTTAAAAAAATAAAAAATTAAGGTATGGCATATGATTAACAATCCTAAAAATGTCTGGCAATAAAAAATTAATATCTGGTAGACCTATCTGAAGGCATAAATTGTAAAATTACGTCTTCAGATATTGTTTAAAAATTCAAAATTCTTACCTGTACAGGTAGGATGCGCAGTAAATTAACTCAACCGCTACCGGCAGCCAGTTCGCTCAGACTCTATCCGAAAGAGTAAGAAGGACACCATATCAAAATATCAGCTGACCTAAAATTGTTGTTTTTTAAACGTTGCTAGCTCCCATACTATAATTACGAGGTTAAATTTAGGCCAGATACCAAAGTTTTACCCAATAGCAGGTCTCACGTATGAACGACCTTTTATACTTTATATGCGTACGCGTGGTAAACAGATATTTATTAAATTTGTGGTACCTCCGCGAGAGATTCTCTTTCAATATGAAACTAGTTTTAAAGTGAACTTGTCTCAAAGAGATAGGAGGAGGGATGGATTCTTATGTCAGATTGTAAATTTGATTGACGTATATTGGATTTAGATTTGTATTTTACATACTAAACACTCTATATAAAAAAATAATAATATTACAATATTAAATGAGAAAGATATATTTTATAGGCAATTTTCTATCAAAAAACAAAAACAAAAAAAACATCAATATAATATGTTGCCATAATAAAAATATTTACGATCAGGAAACATTCATAGGTCGTAAATTTTAATATTACGAGGCCTCCAATACTCACCAATATATTATAATGCAGCAAAAAAATATTTTCTGCTTATGTTATAAATATTGTTATACATATTTTTATTTTTAATAGGTTCCGGTTTTTTTTTTTGTATATTATAAAAAATAAAATCTGTGTTTCTTTGTGAACCTGCCACACAACCTCTATATATAGACTAATTATAATGTCTACGCGAAATCTTCTTTTCCGAAGATCCCGAACACATCATAAAACGTCGGCATATTTTGTAGGCTAACATAATCTACCGTAGATTGAATGATGCTTCGTTAAGTGCCCAAAGGCAAAAAGCATTTTGTGTGACGTGAAATGTCTAAGAAGGAAGGCATATTGTCTATTTGTTTGAAATTAAAAATTATATCAAAGAAAACGTTTGCCAATAATTACTGAGGAATTAAATAAGGTAACATATTCCAATCGAGTAGTACAATATTTCACTTCATTGGTCGTATCAAAGTTTTGATGGGACTTTGATACATAAATGACCAAAAACCGTGTCTCTCCCGAAGTAGGGGACTTTCGAAACGTATAATAACGTAAACATATAACTTCTTTATTACTAATCTCGGTAGTATTCTATATATAGAGGTAAAATACAAATCTCTGCAATATTAAACGAAGAATACAATAAATTGTTGTCCAAGCTTTGTGTTGAAGAAATAAAAATTGTTTATTTTATCGGAAGTTAATATACATAAATATATATATATATATATTATATATATATATATATATATATATATATATATATATATATATATATATATATATATATATATGCGCATTCATAATATATAATGCTATATTTATTGCGTTGTTGGTGACTATCTAAAGATATTTGATAACAATTGATAAAATTTTTGCATTTAAAAATATAAAATCATATCAATAAATAATAGTCTTGTATGTTCGATGTTCCCCACCTGCTGGGACTCTACGCTCAGTCCGATCTGCATTCTATAGATATAAAAGAAAAGTCAACTTAGAAATTTTACATACAAGTAGATCTAATCTGAAAAAGAAAGCTCGATCGTTTAAAAATTGGAACTATACTTGTGAACTTTCAACAGGTTTTACCTGGTATACAAAAATTTATTTAAACTAAAATTATTTGATAAATATAATCATTTTAAAATCATATGATATAAATCATTTTATATAATTTAATGGAAAATATTTAATTTTTCATTATAATATATCAAATCATATTTTATCATATCTGATACAAAATATAAATTGTATTCGGTTTATGGTTTCCAATTTTACAGTTATCCAAAATGAATCAGTAGACCAAATGAACTTTTGCGGGCCAATGATTTTAGACATAGCATATGCTGGTTATCAATTATATTTAATTTAATTTTATTGTGATGCATGAAGTTTCCGTATTTCCTTTTATAAAGTTTAGCTCAAGATCATTTTTGACGTGGTTTCATCATGGTGAAAATTATTTGAAAAATCAACTCTAACAAAAGTATAAGAGTTCGTAGCAGACGGAAAGTTCGTATTGCGTTACTCTATTAGACTAACTTATTAGACTGAATCAGGCTGGGTGGAGGCTTATAGGTTCGATTCCTGATAGTATAAGCTTTTTTTATTATTATTTTGGTATGTGTCATAATTAGTTTGAAGAACATAGTTCCCTTTTCACTTTTTCCTTTAAGGTGTACATTTACTGCATCCCCTACAAAACCTTTATGTCTTAAAGGAACTAGCGACCGAGATTCAGAACCCCCATTCTAATAGAAAGATAATTGATACTTGATCTTAAATAATTTGTTCTTCTGGCAAATACCAAATGACCGGTTTATTCTTTCATAACCCAAATGCAGCCATTTTAGATCAAAATTAATAGATTTTCCAAAAGATTCTTGAATTTAAAAAAAAAACACTGTTGATTTTCTAAATAGTTATCCATCTGTTTTGTAAATAAGTCGTCAATAAAATTTACAACGACAAGCAATCAATTGAATCACAATTTACAAAATGTTTTACTAAAATAAATATACATCTATCCCTATACTGACTGGGCTCACTGATAGTGAAGCACCACACATATAAATAGTAAATATTATTATTTTCAGTTAAATAATTTACATATCTAATGTTTAAATCAAACACAAATAATTAGTTATATCTATAAATATAAATGTGTGTATATGTGTGTGTATATATATGTAAGTATGTATATATGTATACAACTTCATATGTGGTTTAACATTGAGTTTTGTAGATGGTAGTTAGTTGTAGTAACTCAATGGGATATAATGCTATTTATTTTAAATGACATAACACACAAATATAAATGTCATTCATGTTTGTGTTCACTGTATGATTTAATGTAATTATGGTGGAAAGCTCAAGTTAGATCTAATGTTGTAAAATTAACAGTAGAGATCGAGTATAAGATTCTGAATATTGGCCTAGTTTTAAAGCACTTTGACTTATTTTACCTATTTTCGTTAATTTTTTTTCCTATAAGCACAACTGACGATAATGGTACGTTTTTTTAAATATTCTAGATTGTTAAATTAGGCAAACATGCTATTTGTTGTATAGTAACTTATTTATGTTGGAATGAATTAACTAAATAAATTGTGTTACACGGTACTTTAATGATTTACTATACTACACAGAAATTTTATAGGATATACGTGAACTTAGACATAAATAATGCAAAAAAGCCGTCAGCTCGTCTATTATAATTCGAAAATAGTTGGTTTCTGTCAATTCTAAGCTCCTTTGGATAAACTTCGAATGGAAATGTACGAAACTTAGACCATAGATTTTAAATTTAATGATAAATTTAATGAGAACGATCCTATTCAAATCCTATTCTCAATATACAGTTATCAATTGAATTGAATTACACTGTACCCAAAATAATACACATATGTAAAATATATGTGCAAAATATTACATTGTTAAGTTGATTTCTAATCCAAACCAAAACATGACACCAGTTATTAATGGTGTAGAATTATTAATAATTTGTCTCGAATGTCTATTTCGAAAATTGCAATAGTTGATATATAAATACAATTAATATACACATTTGTTAAATAATGTATTTATGTGTATATAGAGAGCAGACTGTTATTGTGATTGCGTATGCAGAAACCAGTGAGTAGTTACCGCTTAAGGGTATTTCCAATACCTTAATATTAAATTTCAAGCTTTCTCCAATTTCCTGAATAATAATTCGTATTTTATAAATACGTATTTTGACTACTAAGTAGTTCCCATCAGTATTAATTAGCTTATCGTAACTACCTCCGGTTACTTGTTGCTAATTTGGAGCGTGCCATATCACACCCCTATTATTTTCATTTTAGTTAATTAAATTGACAAACTGCTACCATTGGTATTCGAATCAGCCATTTCCCAGTTTCGAGCAGAGTGCCAACCAATCGGACCGGTAAGGAAACTGCGAATAAATATGTGAAGAAAACACTACACACTACAAACAGTACAAGCCATAACTTTTTTTCTCCCCAATCATCGGGTTTACCATACTCAATTGCGACTAGTATCTGCTCTAATACTATATTTATAGTATTGTATGTATTGTTTTGTGAAAATTAATTTCTACCTATTATAAATTATTATTCTGTGATCATAATATTATTAAGCACTAAAATTTATTATTTGAATACGGAATATTTTAATCTCATATGTTTGAGTTCTTTATACTCTAAATTCATTATTCATTATCATGATATTTCATTTAATTATCTCTAGATATTGTTATTTCATATGTTATTTAATCTAATTAAGATACATGTTAAAATAATTTTACTTATTATGTAAATATCTTCTCAAATATGAGTGGTTATACACCAATCTGTCATAGATATATACAGGTTGTCCCAGAACAACCTGGAACCCTTCGGTGAAGTTGTTCCTTAGGTCAAGACGAACTCATTTTACCATATAACATAGGTCCGGAAATGATTTGTTTATCCGCTAGCCGCCATTTTGTGTTTTTTGCTTTATAATTTATATCTACACAACGCGTTGTTCGATTGAATTGAAAATTGGGACGATTGTTGCTTTAGCATAGACCAATAATAGAAAAAAATTTGAATTTTCAAAAATGTATTTTTACAAAATGGCGGCTTTTAGAAAAATTCAAACTTACGTAAGTCAAAAACAAGCAGATTTATGAATTTTTTGAATTTTTTTAAAAGCAAACAGAAAAATTCAAACTTACGTAAGTCAAAAACAAGCAGATTTATGAATTTTTTGAATTTTTCTAAAAGCCGCCATTTTGTGAAAATACATTTTTGAAAATTCATATTTTTTTCTATTATTGGTCTATGCTAAAGCAACAATCGTCCCAATTTTCAATTCAATCGAACAACGCGTTGTGTAGATATAAATTATAAAGCAAAAAACACAAAATGGCGGCTAGCGGATAAACAAATCATTTCCGGACCTATGTTATATGGTAAAACGAGTTCGTCTTGACCTAAGGAACAACTTCACCGAAGGGTTCCAGGTTGTTCTGGGACAACCTGTATATAAAGATTGAGGTATACCAAGTGTCATGGTTTTTCATGAATATCAATTAAAATTTTCATTAAATTGTTCGTAAGTAAATATTTAAAAAGTAATTACGAAAATGACTTTGATGATCGCCCAATTACACTCTGAACTTAAATATTAATCTCAACTTTCACAATTTAACAGTTCCTTATTTTGTAAATAATAAAATCCCATCTTCCATTTTGGTAAACTACATTATTAAATTTACATATATGTCATGTAAATTTATTCCGAGGTTAGGTTTTTTTTGTTAGTTATAAGCATTTTACCACCAGAGGCGTAACGTTTAGCAAGTTTCGCGTATACCACCAGAAAAATGAGTGAATTTTATTCTGCCTCGACAAATATATTTCTCTCAATTTAAGTTTCAAAATCAAAATTAAATATACCATATCAATATTAAATAACCGGTTGCAGAATGCATCATGGCATTATATCGAAATAAAGTTGGTGCTTGAACAAATCACAGACGTTGGTTGCTATCTACAAAAGTAAAAAAATATAGAAATGGCCATCGATCAATTGGTCAGAAATTGATTTATACAGTATGTAAATAAAGTTTTCATTTTCCAAATCCTATTTGTGTGATGAATGGACTAACATTTTTTCAATATATTTCAACACAAATCTTTCGAAAAGTTTTCGACAATATTTACATGTTCTTTCATGACATATAGAAAATTTTATCGCGTGTATGTGTATTAGAGTTTCCTTTTCTGTTGTTGAGAAAAAAACTACTCAATTTGAATAATACAATCCTTCTAAATAACGTTAGAATCGTATTTATACCTTCATTGAAAATTTATAGTTAGAAGAATAAAAAAAATAAAAAAAAACCATACATATATCTTCTACTAGGAATATAGATTGTTCAAGAAAACGAAAGTTTGTGATGTTTTTTTTTTATATCCTTTTCGAATGTATTATACTTTAAATCTGAAGGATCAAAATGCTTCGTATGTAAGGATTTTAAAACGTAAATCAATATTTGGTACGGACAGACGGGAAATATACTAAGAGTTTCAGATTATTCTACGTAATTAGAATACGTTTTGAAGGTATTTAATCGAGATTAAGCGCTATTAATTTGTCCTATGCGTCTGATAAAAAAACGGTAAAGGACTTTTCGTTTCAGAATTCAATTTTCTATCCATGCCTTTAGTTGTGTCCGTGACTTAAGTATATATGACCCAGTATATATGTATATATATATATATATATATATATATATATATATATATATATATATATATATATAGATAAAGATTATAACTAGGCCAACCAATATAATATTTGTTCACTATATTTTTTATTAGTTCATTTGTATTCAAAACTGGTTGAGAAATCCCCAATAGTGTTAAATTCACAACATTATATGTACAATCTTACTGTTCGTCTCGTACTAGAACTCGTTCTCAACTGTGTCAGATGAGAGGTATGCAATCTCTCTTCGTCCAATTTATCATGAAAGCTTGCTGCTAGCTAGTAGGTTGACTGTGCTGTTAGTCTATTCAACCAACTCAACCTAACAACATCACAACAATCTACAGAAGAATATAGTGTTGACGAATAATGACTGTCACGTAAAAATATCAACAACAATATAATATATAGTCTACCATTTTTCAAAAAACTTCAGTTTGTATGCAAATTATTCGTACGTAAATATAGCACGATTAAATCCCGTTTATATTGTTTTTTGTGGTAAGAAACTTAGAACATTTGTAAGAAAAATAAATCCACAAATTCGAAATATTAATCCGTATAACGACTTTAGTAAACAAGTTAAATTAGCGCAGTATGCCTACGCAGAATGCCTACTTGGAAAATGAAGGTTATGGGTTCGAATCCGGACATCGGCAGTTTGTCAAATATAAAGAGAAAAAAGGGGGAGGTTAATTGACTAAACTGTCAGCGTATGGACAAGAACGAAGGAACCGGCTATGCTTGAGAATTTTTTTGCAATTTCCTTCACGAACTCCAGATGAATATCGGCATAGTTCCTATCATAAGTCGGCTGCAGCCGCATAACCTACCAATTCCTAGTATATACACAAAAATTCCTTCAACTCCACTCACTCCCTCACATCCTTAGGCATCACAATGGACCTTATGGTCGAAGTGTAGCCCGTTCAGGGCATCCTCTACAATCTATCTATCTATCCGTCTAAACTAGCACCCGTCCTTGAAATAATATGAATATACTTTATTAAAACATATTATTATCCTCAATTTATTAAAATATAGAACGTAAAAAAAAATGCCACCATGAATGTGGTATAATTTATCCCAATAGCATATCATGAAATATTCTATGAATTTCCCCCAATTAGGTTTAACCTTCAAATTTATATTATTACATACAACTCTATCAAATATTCATATACAGAAAAATATGGATCATAAAAGAAAATTTATTTTTCACATTCATTTTGCGTGATGATGATAATGAAATAAACGTTACCTACCGATCTAATTTTATACATTTTATAAATCAGTTAATGTACGCTCCCGTTCATAAAAAATGAACCATTTGAAACATTCTAAGTATCGCCCTATGCTATAAATATTTAGTTATATATATTTACGCTTAGGATGTGACTTACTGGTTCAACTTTTATGAACCGAGAGTGTATGTAGAATGACAAAAAACAACTGTATTCTCAAGTGTGAACTGGCGTAATAATAATATTATCTACTAGCTTATACCCGCGGCTTCACTTGCGTTTTATTGTTATGACTAAAACCCGCAGTATAATTTCCCACTGCATTCACTATTTCAAATATTTGTCGTTCCCATCGCTTCCACTGCTTTAAATATTTCTCGACACCTCCACCAAATTTCTATATTAGCGAATATTTTCGATTTCTGTCTCTCGTAGCGAAATATCAGTTTTTCAGTCTAATTATAAGCTTTTAAACTGAATATACCTTGTATATTTACATATACTGGGCATAAAAACGAAAATGTTTTTAAAAAAAAACATACAAAGTTTAAAATTGATTTAGTTGTTGTTAAACACAGGAAATTAAATATGTTTACATACATTTTTCAGAAATTATAAAATTATTGTATATCATCGTAAAAAAACAATTTGTTTTTTCATATTTTTTTTTTTTTAGTTAATTTTCAAATGATAAAAAAAAGCACAAATTCTTTTAATGCATATTTAAAATTGCATTTAAAAAATTTGTTACAATGTTGTATAATAGAATTTAATACAGGTTGTGTCATGAAAAGATTGGAACTACGAGTTCTGTAAATTCATTTCAACTTTCTAAGATGTGTAGGGTTTTGCATATCAAGCATTTTATGTCAAAAGAATATTATCAATGTTCAGACATATTACTTATGTGTCAAATTAAGTAAACGCTAGGCACTTCTGTTGGTATAGTATAACCGAAAGGCAATCTTAGAGGGCTGGGTAGTGATTCCGTAACTGAAATCTGGTAAAAATACTAAATGTGAGCAGTTCTCTCGATTCCGTAACTTTCACCATAGTGAAAATGTAAACCATCACACGGGAGTTTGTTCGACAAGGAACTTCTTAACGTATACGTGGATTCAAGAGAGAAAGGAAAGAAGTAGAGAGAGAGAGAGAAATAATCGATGGCTTAAAACGACGCATGGTAATGTGTTTTGAAGTAGTTTAATTTCATAAAATTTATAATCATTTGCTTTTCTTTTTCAGTCACATGCATGGTGACTGAAAAATTAATATATATCTATGAAAGTTAAACAATCAAAGCACAGCTGTTTATTTTTACTCAGATGTCAATGTCAAACACTACTATATTCATAGAGATAACTACTATATTTTTTAGCGACTTTCCTGAAAGGAAATAGAGCTATTGGTCCCGTACCGAAGTCAAAATTTCGCAAAAATTTCTTCAAATGTCCATCGATCCTACCTAGTAGATGTCAAAAATCACCATCTGTAAAATTTATATATATATATCTATGGACATATATATATATATATATATATATATATGTGTGTCTGTAATCACTCTAGCGGTCACAGTTTTCATTTTATCGGAATGAAATTTGGTATTTGAGGCGCTTTTGGTATTCAAAAGGTCAAGTTCGTTAATGGGTAAAATCGGACGAGGGGAAAGGGGGGGTTTAAAGGGAGGGGGAAACACAAAATTTGACATATCTCCCTTAATATTCGAAAAATCGAAAAATTTATAAGAAGTAAAATTTTAGGTATTAAATTTTACTGTAGTTTTGTTTCTTATCATTTCTCTGTTACACTAATATTTACAGAAATATTGACGTTATATTATCGAATGATAATTAGTGAGAACTCTAGGTTTTTGAAATAAAATTTCAAATTCGTCCCCTTTACCTAGATCAGGTTTTTGTATTATAAATACGTATTTCGACTACAATGTAGTCATCATCAGTATAAATTAGCTAGTCGTACTTTACTCTTTGACAATTAGAGATAGTTATAAAGTCGAGATCAACAGACAAAAAATAAATAGAAAATTAACTAGATTAAAATATATACTAGATTTAAAATATAATAAATTTTAAATTATATTGAAATTGCTCTTGTTAAAATTTCTTCATTCACATTTGTTCCTGTTAATTTTACTCTTATTAAAATTACTCTTATATTGTCCCAGGATATGTTACTTGTTACTAATTTGGTGACGGTATCACCGTATTTTCACTACAACCTAACATAATCAGTCGAACAAACTCACGTAAGATGAAAATGCGCGCAATCTCACTTAAAATACAGAATCGACAGCCAGGTCGAAGCCTTGAAAGTAGGCCGTTCTTGGCCTTTTTACCGCCACCAATAGGACAAACATTTTTTCTTACCAATACATTATGCATGATTGACATAGTGTTTTTTTTTTTTGATTTACAGAAAAGATAATAAGCTGTCAATGATTTCCCATGCAGTTAAATGACACATTGATTCTTGAACTTTATCGATCCAAATAAATTTTTAATGCAAAATTTTTAAAATGTGCACACCCTGTTATCAGTGTGTCGACAGTGTCGTTGTCGGTCGTTTTGAATGAGGTCATGTTTAATATATATGAATATCAGTTACAGTCTAGGGAATTATACTGACATCGGAAATGTTACAGTCAGTTTTTTTTTCTCCGTTTATATATATATATATATATATATATATATATATATATATATATATATATATATATATATATATATATAACTTTAATGTATTATATCTCTGTCACATCAAATAAGTAAAAATTGGTTCGTCTGAGGGGCATCACAACCATCACCAGGAGTAGCAGGAGCTTCAGAGGCATCACTATGATCATCTATTCGTTTATATGTTCTATTTATTATTATCATTCTTTTTATAATCATTTAACATCGTTTCAAATGTGATAACTATGTGTATGTATCCTTTATACATACATATTATCTTTGAAGGTACGATGTACCCTGTTCTTTGTCCAACCAAAACTATCAGACTGGTTGAAGAAGTTATTAACATTTGTATTTCTTTTATAAGCATCCAAAAATAGTAGCATGTATAGTTTTTTTTTCTTCGGAACTGCTGTCCATAAAAAATCATGACCTGACTAACAGCTCCATTTCAAATCATCTCGATCTTTCTTCTCTTACCTCTAGATCTTCAAAAACTCTGTTTGCTCATCTGTCCTTTGGACGTCCTCGTGTTTTTCTACCAACCGTTACATACCAATTAAAACTTCATATCAAGTATTTTTCTGCACCAATTTTGGTCATCTGTTTATTTTCCTTATTTTGAATATCTGAGGCTCACTGCACACAAACCTGACAATCGTATAAACAACATTTAGCCGATCACGACAACATTTAGCCGATTACTTCATTCTTGTCTATACGCCGACAGTTTTGTCAATTAACCGCCCCTTTTTTTTCTTAATAATTGACAAACTGCCGATGTTGGGATGCGAACCCATAACCTCCCAGTTTCCAAGTAGACATACTGCGTAGACATTAACGGCTTAAACCGCTTGGCCACTTGGTATAATTATTAATTAAATTAAATACTTATATGAAAAAATTAACTCGTCAACCAGGAATCGAACCTCGGGCCTCTGGATAACTAGTCCAGTGTGCTTCCTCTACACCAAAGACGATTGTGATGTGACAGCCAACCTTTTCATATTATTCTAATTTATTATTTATATTAGATAGTATTTACTTCTTTCTGAAGTGATTTGTTTATTAATATTTGTTTGTTTGTTTGTACAAACTGCCGATATTAGGATGCGAACCCATAACCTCCCAGTTTCCAAGTAGACATACTGCGTAGACATTAACGGCTTAAACCGTTTGGCCACTTGGTATAATGAAACATTCTGTATATTTTGTTCTCCTTTTGAAAAGTTGAATGAACAGTAAAATCGAACGAAAATTAGTGTTGAAAAGATTACTGATTACCGTAGTTCCTTTTGATTAAGGATTGTATATAGAATACAAATGATAAATCAAAATATAAACTTAAACATACAAGTTTTTTTTTTTGCACGTTAAATACCTTTTACGCAATGTCGATGCAACATAAAAAGTATCATTTGTCTTCTTTGGATAGTAAAAAAGAAAACAAACTAGAACACATTTAAAGTATCTCTATAATCCATTAACCTGAAACGAACAATTAATAAATATCATTCATTATAGTTGGTACTGTGGACCACAAAAGTGACGCTCATTATTCAAAATTTTGTTAGTTGATTTGAGCCGTATTAATGTGGTTTACGCAAAAACGTTTCAAGTACAAGTTGTTCATTATAAATGGACTAACAACTTTTGTTAGAAACACTTTCCAAGAAACCGAATGAATGAGGTGCAATTCAACTGCAAAATTTTGAACGCTTATTTTGTGGCCATGTGTACTATCCATGTAAAATGGATGATATATTTTCTTATCATTAATTTTCAATGTTTCAAATATAATTTTTATTGTGTACATTTGAGTACATTTGAAAACACTTAAAGATGTGGATATTGATTTGTCAAAGAAAAAATGACACAAAAAATAGAAAAGTATTTTAGTTCATTATCTGGTTTTCAGCCAAGAGGCCCAGTTTGGATCCTGGGTATTGGTACCAAATATAGGAATATACCACGATTTCCTGGTGTATTCCACCTCAAATGTAAGTTAAAAAGAATTAAGTAAAAAGACAGTTTGTGGATTTTAAACCAATGATTGTTTTTGGCTGAATATTTAATAATGAGTGAACAAGTTTGTTGGTGGTTATGCATGGTTGCACTAAAGACGTCAGGATGTTGTAGTCCAAGAGGTAGACCCGAGTATACTTTTATTTCGTACAATTTGTTTAGTACTTGCAATTTGGGTAGGATTCGCGAAGGGTCCTAGCCTTATCCAAGGCTATGTCCCTACTAACCGATAATTGATGCGGAATCCAAAACAAAACCGTAAAAAAGTAAATATCTATATATAAAAGTATATATGCAATGCACTTACTTGACTATTTTTTCATGGAATTTTTAATGTCCCTGATAAAAGCTGTTTTGTACGGAAAGAGGCAACATTTGTTGATCTAGAATTTCACTATAACCATGGCCTTCATGATTAACTAGCGTTTTCCAAATGTCATCCCATATTTTGCGGAAAAAAGAACATTAAAACTAGATAATAAAATCTGTAAAAAGTAAAACAAAAAATTAATCAAGAGTGAGTTTTATTGATGGTCAATAAATACGAATTGATGTGTTTATTGATTCCAATTTATGGACCACCAATAAATCTTTTTACTCTTTTCTAAAAAAGACCTAATATTTCTCAAAAATAGGCATTTGCTTTCTATAAAATGATTATATATTAACCAAAACAGAGTTTATTACCCATTTTGTATGATATTTTTTCCACGGCTATCCGATTCTGTCAAAAGAAAATTTCTTCAAATAACCATGGAAGTCACCAGTAAAAGTCAAATCAAGATCACCACATGATATCTCGTTCCGAATAAAACATCTGCTATCCGGGTGATTTTTTCCAAATCGATTTCTTTGAAGAAATATTTAGATGCATTGTTTAAAAGGAAAGACACCCTGTATGTATATATATACATATGTTATTTATATTATTATATTCGGAAGTGAATGTATTTTCTGTGTATCGTATAATAAAACAAAAAGGAATAAATAAATGGACTATGAAGACGAAACAAGATGAAAAGAATGAGTAGGAAGGGTTCGTGTTGGATTGGCTACAAGGAACAAAATTCTCACATCAACAAAAAGTAAAAGAAAAGAAAATTAATGGTTAGTTGTTGTGTGTTTGTTTGTTTCCTTGTTTCATTTTAGTCCATGGATTAAAATGCTGATGCCATCTTAATGAAAATAATATCTTTTTAGTATTTAACTAATTGAAACAAAATAATAATATCTATTCTATTCTGTTCTTCTTTTATACGGATGGATACCAACCGAAGAATTACCCGAAATAAAAAGAGAAAGAAACTTTTGCGAGAAAATATATATACACAAACAAACTTCCTTACTTACTTAGTTTACTGAAATGTTTTAATTTAATTTATACCGTAAAATAATTATATTTTTGTTGTTGAACTGACATTTGAACATTTATTCAATTAGCGAAGGTTATGTTTAATCAATGAGTGAGTTCTGAACTAACCACAGTAGCGGATTAAAAGTTTTATTTATTGTTGTTAAATACGTGAAAAATTATCTGTTAAAAATGTAACCGAATACTAAAACAAGTGAAAATACCAACCAACTGTGTATTAATTGCTTAAATGCCAGGTATATGTTGAGTTTTTGAACAAAAATTTAAATACAAAAGCGATTTATATTTAAAAAAGGAACATGTATTGTCTGAAATTTTTTTGTTCTATCTCTTACGGATTCAAAGATGTATATTTACACCCCTGACGTGGGGGAAGAGGCACGATCTAATTTTGTCCATTTACGACCTTAATTTTTAGCACTAGAACACGTACACAAAATTTCAGCTCGTTATATCATTTCGTTATTTAGTTAACATGTTAACGGACAGATGAACGGTATCACTCTTTGAATCGGCGAGATATATACTTCGAGGGACCTTGTTTCAAAGACGGTAAATCAAACATCACCAGTCAGGATGCTATGAAGGTGTTTATGAAGGATCCCATTCCATTTAAATTACTTGGAACATGTACACTCCCGTTCATAATAATTGAACCAATTGAAACACTCTTGAAATGTTACTGTATTAATCTTTAGTAATATGTACGCTAAGAATGTGTCCTAATGGTTCAATTTTCATGAACAGGAGCTTACAAAAACCTATTTTTTTTACTAAACATGTTTTTCTATTTGTTTACAGGTTCATTTGTGCTGTTATGGCGTCGAGGTAGCTCAGTATTAACAGCTGGTGCACTAATGGTGACACGTGATAAACGTTTTAAATTATTAAATGGTTATAATTTGGAAGTAAGTGAAGTTGGTCCACAAGATGCTGGTGATTATGTCTGTCAAATAGGTGATCGTGATAATCGTGATCAAATTCATACTGTTGAAATTATGGGTAAGTTTATTTTTCTCACTTTTTTTTTTTTAAGTGAAAATAATTTTTCCACTATGTTACGTAGTTTTAAAAAGGAAAAAAATGAAAAACTTTTTTTAAATTAAGTTTAGTAAATGTGTGATGGAAATGTTTAATTATTTTTTAAGTAAATATGTTTGGAAAATTTAATGTTTATTGTTCTACCTTGGACCTCAAAAGTTACCTTATTGATTCGGTTTTCGAAAAAATGCTTCGTATAAAAGTTGTTCATTAGAAATATAGTAAAAACTTTTGGTCGAAAATTTTTTTCGATAACCGAATGAATAACTATAATATAAAAAAAAATGACATTAACTTTTGTGGCCAAGTGTACCAAGTGAAAATCACAGTATTGCATCCGATAAGGCAGCGTCAGCCTTAATTGAAAAGGTAAAGTGTGGTGCTATAAGTTAAAGCTACATTAGGATGCTGTAGCTAAATGAGTTTTGAAATATTGTAAATCCTTAACAAATTGTAAATCTTATCTATTTGGAAAACAAGCTATTTCAGACCCAAGGTCATAGAACCATTTTTGATAGATTTCATCATATATCAATATCATTAGTATGAACTTTATTGAAAGATAAAAAATGGTTAATATGGGTTATTCTATGGGAAGATAGACATATTCAATTATCAACATTCACGTATTTAAGATGATAACATGTTTACCAATGAAAGTATCGTAAAATCCTCTCACTTTCGAATGCACCGTTTTTCGGGCAGTTTAAATTAACTTGAGTTTTAAAAATGAGTTGATCTTGCAATTAGATACTTATTTATGCCACCAATCTACTAAACATCCATCGAAATATTGCTAACAGATGAATAAAAATGTATTTAGTTCTAAAAATATAAAAAAATATACACTTTCATAATATATTTATTATTTTTTTCATATTTATGTAGGCAGGCTGTTATTATTATGATTATTACATTCATAATAATAATAATAATGTTATGAAATATTTAAAACATCGAGATCGCGATGCTTCTATTTCAAAATTGTCTGCCTGTGTGCATCAAATATTAAAAATGTTTGGCACACACAAACATATTTATACATATAAAAAAAAATAGGTATTATAATACTAGTTATATTGTATATACCGTGTGTTCATTTGAAAAGTTACCACCTAACATAATTTTTTATAATATGTATTTTAAAGAAAACTGTTTCAAATATTTCAAAACTGTTTCAATAAGCTACCGTTTAAACGTTTACATGTATAGAAAATAGTGTATGTGTAATTATGTACGCACATAAGAAGCTATACTTCTTTAATTTAATAAAATAATATTAAATAAAACCTACTGCGAAAAATAATATATTGTATTTAAAAATGACCAAAAAATAAATTATCGCATAATAGTTCAGCCCTTTTAACTAGTGTTACTTTTGTTTGAAACATATTTTTTCTAAAATGCATATATCAAAAAAATATTTAAGTAGTAACTTTTAAAAGTACCACACGGCATGTATAGTAATATCGATATCTTTTTCCAATATGGTCATGAATAATAAATAATAGTCCTTTCATGCAAGAGAGTACTAGACCCAGATATCTATATATACATGGATGTTATAATATTGGTAGTTATATGAAACAGCGAACTAGATCGATACCCTCGATAATATGTATGAGAGATAATATTGGATATTAAATGTATGATATAAATAATTTTAATATTTTTTTTTTTACGAAATAAACAACTAAAAAATCTCCAGCTTTTTCATTTTAATATGTTTTTGGAGTAAATTTTTTGATACAAGGACTGCATGAAACCAAAGGCTATCTCTCGATGCACTGAGGCTGTACAGGATGCAACTGCGGATTACCGGATTCACTACCGGGCATTATCCCCTGCGGAAGAATCTGCATTCAATAGAACTCTCTAAAATTGTAGTAAATCAATTTTACTACACTTCATTGCCACTGACCATATGTTTTTTATTATAATATTTACTTGATCACCATAGTCATTTGTTTTTTTTTATTATGTATTTAAATGAATAATCTGGAAGGCATGTCGTAAATTTGGAAATACTGTATCCAAATTGCATAAATTTAAAAAAGAATGTTTAAAGATACTATTTATCAAGTGATAGTTTGATTCCGTATTTCTGAGAAAATTCGCTTAATTTATGCATCATCTGCGTGACGAATTCTTTTAAATTTCAAATCAATCATTTTCACATGACATGATGGTAATTAAAATAAAAAAAACATCGTATTGAGTTTATTTATTAATACCATGTCAAATAACTCGGCTTACCTAACTTACACAACATTTATGAATAATTTATTATATTGCATTTAAACACACACACACACACACACACCTACTCACCCAATCACCCACACCCACAGAGAGGTCCATTCAATTATTTATTATAATAAACAATTCACAAATTAGGTTTTCCAATTGATGTGTATGTTTGTTGTGTGATAAATTGGATAAAATTATTTTATAATACATATTCACATCAATGGCGCAGTCGGCACAAACATACATAGGTACATTTATGAAACAAACATCAAATGGCTTACATGCGATATTATGTGGTTTTATATCAAAATTTGTTCATAATAATTTAGTTTATTTTATACTGTTGTATTTGTTATTACCCATTATCATTATTATTATTATTATGTTACTTTGATGATATATGGTTTATTGATTCAAAAATTTTAATATTTGATTATTATTATTATTTCTCTTTATATTGGTTTGGATGTTGTAATGTTTACGTATAGAAAATGTTATTCAACCAACGTTGTTAGTTGATGAGTATTAAATTCTTTATATTATCATCAGATATTAAAACATAGACATATTAATAATTTTAATTAAAGGAAATAAACCACAGAGCTATAAAATATCAGTAAGAAAATTAACCGTTAATGAGCTATATTTGAATTCTCATTTTATATTATTATTTTAATAAAAGCATGTATTTCTATGAACGGTTAAGACAAAATATTTTTCTTATGTTTAACATATAAAAATTATAAATTTGTTTGTCGTATTTACTTTATTTCGAAGATTTTCCTTCGAGTTTCCGATATCTTGAAACATATCTCCAAAACTAAGACACAAAAAAAGCTATCACTTTGTATATAGATAGGTATCATTTGACAGAGATGCATACAATTAATGGTTTGACTTTTCAATATTTTTTTCACCTGACTTTTAGTGGGTATTTTCTCTCTTCCTGTTTTATATAACGGACTAAGAAATATGTCATGATTCTATTTGTGATATTGTATATGTTGTGAGCAAAATTTTGAAAAATCTTTTACAAAACAGGGTTAAAAAACAATTATATAATATAAATTTTATGAATTTCTTTTGAGAACGATAAATTTAAAATCTATTTCATATTCACGTATATATATATATATATATATATATATATATATATATATATATATATATATATATATATATACAGTCAAAAATAGTTTATAAAGTTGTTAAAATTATCTCCATTTTCGATTGTAATATGTAGTCAATAAAATATTATAATTAAAAACCATTTTAATATTAAATTTATTATATAGAAACATGTATAATGACATACGAGTTTATATATATATATATATATATATATATATATATATATATATATATACATATATATATATATATATATATATATCTTATATACAACCATAGTATAGTATACATAAAATAGTTTTAGGTTAAGTTAAGTTATTTAGGTGAACATACATCTTTTTACAACTATGATTTTTACAGTAAGAGAGATATATAAAGTTATTATCCTTTTAGAATAAAAAAACAAGAGTGTGTACGCACGTAAGAAGTTGTACTTTTTTTTAAATAATGTATTAAAATAATATTAAATTAGATCTACACAACTAATAAGACACAAAAGTTTAATAAAATAATATAGAAGTGAAAAACTGCAAAAAAATTGTGACTCTGGGTAGATTTGAACTCGGGTACCTTTGTATGCGAGTCTAACACT
This sequence comes from Nineta flava, assembly GCA_963920215.1. Taxonomy (NCBI): domain Eukaryota; kingdom Metazoa; phylum Arthropoda; class Insecta; order Neuroptera; family Chrysopidae; genus Nineta; species Nineta flava. The sequence goes on from OY986045.1 coordinate 68,587,757, forward strand.
TTAGTCATGGACCCAACTAACAAGAAATTGTATATATAAATGAAAATTTATGACTCGTACTTTAGAGATGACTTTAACTGTACCTATTCATATTTTTACAACACAATTTTTATTTGACTATAATAATTACTTTGAATAAAATTATTATATTTCTTTGTAATTAAATCGTTAAATATTTATATGTTGTACTACTTCATAATAATTATATTATTATTTTAATGGTTTTTTAGACTTGTTAAAACTTCTTCTTATAATTATTATTATTACTATTATTGTCTTGAAGAATAATAATTTAACTTTAATAATCTCACATAACCTTATATCCCTTCATTACTAAACTGTTAACATAATAACCTTACATACATTGTTTTCATATTGAATGTGTTTACATAGTGTGATAATATTGTTGAATGTTACTTAATCATATAATATGAACACTATACAACAATTTTAATAATTTATTTCTCACTGGGTACATAGTATGTAAAAATTAGTACACTTTGCTGACAACTCAATTAAGCTTTATAAATAAAATGGTCAACAAAATAATCTTTAAACAAATGCATGAAGTCCTCTCTAGTTACTCTTGTAAATGTGGAACCATTAAGAAGATGTAAGTAGGCAGCACCGCATACTTTTGTTTATGTCAAAGTTAATTTTGTTAGATAGATAGATTGTGGCGGCTGCCCTCCATTGTGTCCATTGTCCATTGTCCATTGTGATACCTAAGGATATCACAATGAAGGTGAGTCCATTGTGAAGTCCATTGTGAAGGACTCTGGTAGGAATTTTGCCGATACTCATCTGGATTTAGTGAAGGAAACTGCAGAAAACCTTCACAGCACAATCGGTTATTTCGTTCTTGTCCATACGCCGACAGTTAATTCAAATAAGCGCCCCCTTTTTTTTAATAATTGACATACTGCCGATGTCGGGATTCGAACTCATAACCTTCCAGTTCCAAGTACACACAACGCCTTAGAAGCGCGGCTACTTGGCTGGTCAATTTTCTTGTTAATCTCTTTATTCTATAATAATTGAAATTATCTTGCATTTTTTACATCATATTATGTAACATTAAATCATTTTCTCACACATACAATAATAAAGAAGTAACTTCTCTTTAAAATTCTCCCAAATTGTATATTGTTATATTATGTTTTGTGTTCAAATGATATTACTTTTTAGTTGTATAAACTATATAATAAAAATTTCCTTCTTGTATAATATTGTAAAACGACTGATTTAAAAGATTATCCTTAAACTCTTGTACGAATCTAAACTAGGAACATCCAACTCAACAACACTCATTTTCTTTTTGAAGTTTTATTGTAGAAGAAACGAGAGCTATTTATAAACGAAAAACTAGATCTTCCCGAAAACAATTCTTCTATAAATAAAACTCATTTGTTCGAAAGAGATGCACATAATTTGGAACTAAATCATGGTAGAGACTTTTTATCATTTTAATAAATTTAATTATGGTCTTGCGCCTCAAAAATGCATTCTTATGAAAATAAGGGTCGCACCAGCATCACGTTATACCGCTAAATCGATTTGGATGTGGTTTTAATTGATACAATTTCAACTTATTATTTTTTAATACATTTATAGATTCAATGACGTCTAGATTGTATACGCATGTTCTTTCATACTTGTGTCTTCGGAACCGTACTGTAGATTGACATTGAGATAGTATTTAAGCATAGAGAAACAAGGATATGTTGGCATAATTAGTTAGTAATTAACTTCAAAGTAATACTGTAAATGCTATGAGTAAATCGACTGATGAAGCTTTTCATCCGTGGTGTAATGGTTCGCTCACTGGGCATAATATCTAAAGGGCAAGGGTTCCTTCCATTCCTGGTAGGTGAGGTAATTTTTTTATATTAATAATATTAATTGATACAATTTCAATTGATACAACTTTTTGTTTCATGCATTCATATTTGCGTGACAAAAACTGAACTTTTAAGCGATCATCAGTATGAATTAGCTAATCGTAACTATCTCTGGGAAATGGATTCAGAGATATGTTGCTTATACGATTTGACTGAGGGTATAATCAGACCTGAGGTTTATTTGAGTTAACTGACTAACAGATTAGGTGTGTGAAAAGCCCCACCAATTTATTGTCGGTATCCTTTTGTGACGATGCGGCGTTGTTTTTGTCACTAGAGTGAGGGTATCGAAGCTAACCTTGATATTCAGGTATTAGATTTTATTTTCTGAAAATGGATTAATTTTATTAAATCAGAATTTGGAATTGGGCCATTGTCTAAATTCATTATCTAGTTTTCTCAATTTGTATATGTAGATACTTTCATATGCATCTAATTCTGTGGGGTTTTGTACCAATTTCAGTAGTTTTAGATTCGATTTGTCAATTTTGTGGTTGTTTTCAATAACGTGCGCAAAAAATTTGTTTATATACCCAATAGTTTTGACAAAAATTAACTAAGTCGACTAGCACTCAATATGCATATCAAACTCTATAAATTTTCAAATGCTTAAAAAGGAGATGGAACATTTGAATATAACACACTCAAAGATATTTATTTTCAAATGCAATACATTTTATATTGGCACGATTTATTTCTGTTAACGATTCACAAAGGTGGATGTTATATATATAACACATGTATATGCAGACGGAGCAGTAGTTTAATGTATGAAATCAAGTCAATTTAGATTTTATTTATTGGTCTAAAAATATATATGTTTACTAGTAGTGCTCTACTAAACTAAACCTTTCTTATCATGACTGTTGACACAGAACTATTATATTGGTACACAGTTAAAATAAATTTACATACATTATTACCTGGAATATACCGGCTGTGCCATGTTAAGAATTCCAACCTTTAGGGTAATAGATCTATATCAAACTTAATTTTTTAATTCTGGTAGTTTTAGATGAGAGGATAAGAAGTCATTATGGATACTAAGTCCTTAAACGTCGTGATTTTAAGATATAGCTGTTTGAAATTGAATTTATGTTAGTTTGAAATTCTGCATGTATGTATAGAAGACTAAGATTGCATAATTTTTATCGATATGTCAACGATTCTTTAAACTTTTCCTGGATCGTCAGCTTCAAGGATATTCGAAGCTCAAATTTGATAACACATTTTAATGATAGACACAGGCCATGGTAACTCTCGGCAAGTGTAACTAAATTAAGGATCCAACTGACTCAGTCCATCTAGATAGACATCCAGGCATCTCCTTTATTGCATGTCCTTCCATCTCATGTTTTTATCGGCGCTAAAGTTCCATGAAAATATTTTTATTTAGTATTTTGGAGTAATAATTCAGAATATATTCGGTCCCATAAGTTTATGAAATTTTCTATAAAAACCAGTATGCGACAATCCAAAGACATTAATTATGTCGAAATTTCGACATAAACCCTTACACACTGGTCTCTGGATAATTTTTTCTTTGGAAGCTTTGATCATTTTTTAATAAAATTTTTGATGGTATAGAAGAAACAATTTTCAATTATAGTAAAGTGTAATTTTCAATTTAAGAAAAATTTTTGTAAATGAAAAATAATTAAATTTTCCCACGAAGACAATGAAAACAAATTCTGACATACACGAAAATGTCACTAACCAATTATTATCCTAGCAGTTAGAATAATAGTAATAATAATATTTCTTGAAAAACATTGTAAAAATCCGCTGTCTTTTTATTTTACAATTTTTATAGAAAATCTTATGTTTGTTTTGAGAAAACAAGATGAAAACTTCACATATTGTCTTTCAAAATGAATATATGAAGGAAAAATATTGTAGACAACAGTAGTTCGTTCTTCTCATAACATTTTTATTATTATTCTTGTATGTTGTTAGGATAATAATAATTATACTTATGGAACGGATAACCTGTTGAAAAATCAAAGGTATCTCAGGTATCTCATCTTTATGTATTCTTAAAATGAAAGAAGCGTACTGTTTTCCTAGGAATAACCTAAAGCAAGAGGAATACACCTGATACTTTTGACATAAATTAGTTTGGTTTCAGTGAATAGTACAATATATATATATATATATATATATATATATATATATATATATATATATATATATGTATATAGATATCTTTCTTCCTAAACACGCATCCGATAAACAAAATCTTCAAACATATTTTATATGTGGAGGCGCCGAGAAGTTATTTTATACTACAATTTTGCATAGTATTTTAATACTACCCACCTCTTCTTGTTCAGTGAAAAGTACAATACATATATATATATATATATATATATATATCTTTCTTCCTAAAAACGCATCCGGTAAACAAAATCTTCAAATATATTTTTTATGTGGCGGCGCCGAGAAGTTATTTTATACTATAATTTTGCATAGTATTTTAATACTACCCATCTCTTCCACTTTTTAGAGATATCTAAAACAACTGGAACAAAGATGATGAATCCGTTTGATACGACATACAAAAGTTTCAAACTTGTAACATCCCTTCTTTTGGTCAAGTGTGAAAAAAAAATGAAAAGGGCTTTGTCATAATTTGAGGCATGTTTTGGCTACGGACATCTTACATGACACATCAGATATTCAAATACATTATCTACACGATGTTTGTGTATGTACTAGAAGGCTGAATATACCTTTCATCTGAGTATGTGAAGAAAGATTGTTGTCATGATAAACTATATGTAGAGAAAATATCCTTTTTTTTCCCCAGTAAAGAGTATTATAGTCCTTTCTATACCACTTGCAGCAAGTCTTTTTATATTGTGTTTTGTTCGAAAAGAAAATATGATTTGTTCATTTTTGCAAAAAGGATTTTCTTTTTAAAAAGATGCTGAAGATTTGAAGATAATTTTTTTTAATTGTTTTGTTTGGCCATTAAAAATGTTTGTTTCTTAATAATGAGGTTATTTCGAATAGCAAGCAATGCAATGTTTTTAAATCATTTCGATTTGCAGGTCTAAGAGGACTGTTCCAATATCCAAAAATTTGTTACATTTGTCAGGAAAGTTTCCTTCTGAAATTTATAGTTTTTGAGTTATTTAGCTTTGATTTTTTCTACCAGAAAAGTGAATTTCAAATCTAGATTACTCTTGAGAATAATCAAAAATTCGTCCATCTACATGGTTCTTAGCGGAATTATCCGTAGTTTTCATTTCAGTACTAAAAAAATAGGATGTCTCATTTCAAAAAACCATAGCTTTATCATAGACCCGGAAATAGCTTTGTAGGTGAAGGTTCACTTCGAGAAGGTTAGTGTTCATTTCTTCTTTATCATTCCGCGAGCAAAAAGGTTTGTATTTCGGGGTCACCAGTTCATATTTCGGGGTCACCAGAAACTATTCATATATTCTACGAATATAAAATTGTTTATTTGTTTATTTGAAATCTAAATTTGGTGGAAGTACCGATAAATATTTGAAGTAGTGGAACCGGTGGGAATTGAGCTGGAGATATAAAAATAAAACGCAAGCAAAGCCACCTGTATAAACTAGATAAAACTATTCTTGACTGTTTTGACTTTGTCCAATTTTAGAACTTTATTGATTTTCGTTTTAAAATTGCCGCTACAAAGCAATCTTAAATGTTGTTCTGTCAACAATAAAAATCGATTTTTTGAATTTTCAAAGTGGTCTTATCGTTTACAGAAAAACACTACCCCTCTGCCTAGATAAATTTTGCACATATATTTCCAAAAAAGAAATTAAAATAGTGTAATTTATATACAATAACGAATAAAAAAATTTAGTAGACCATTAAATTAAATAAGATACTTGAAATTATTAAAAAAAAAAAAAAAAACTGAATTTTATACAGAAAATAGGTTTTTATTTTTTAATATTCCGGTTTAGTAATTTCATTCTTTTATTATAGACAGTTTTTTTGTTAAAAATATATATAGGTTGTTCCATTGAGGAACTTATTTATGAAATGACTTCATCATTTTCAAAATGCACACCTGTAGGTAGATAAATCATAATGGATCTATTGTGAAGTCCAGTTATGTATCCAAGTGCTTGCGTAGGTGATATACGTTTTTATTTGAGTAAATACATCTAAACTCGAAGTCAACAAAAGTTCATGGCAGTCTGGAAAATAATTTGTACAACAATTTTATATTATTTTTCCAATTTCATCTGTTCTACATTTTTAGGAGAAAAAAAAAGAAACTTTTGTAAATTACCTCGTCCATAATTTACAATGCATAGCCTGTACATTTATATTATACTTCGCATATACATATAATAATTATCATTCTATTTTTCTGTATAGTAAATTTTAATAATTTTAATTGCTTAACTTTGAAGTTTTTTGTATTTTTTTGTCATCACTGATGATGCAATTTTTTTCCATTGACACAAGAGATATATAATAACATTATATATATATATATATATATATATATATATATATATAGTAAGTTTTTTTATTTTATACTAAAATTATATAGCATGGGCCATCGTTCGACATTCTCTGAAGTCGATGTCGAAAAAGACCATAATACAAATTTAAATACACAAATGTGAGTGTATAAAAGTTCAATAAACAATACTTGCTGATAAAGAACTCAGTATAGAAAGTGAATTTAATCAATTAAGTCTTTGAGTTGTTTTTTTTTCATGTTGAATATTTGTTACAGTAAAAAACTACATTGTAGAAAATTTTAAAGTATTTCATTAAGTCTTTATGTACTGAGTTCGGTATCCGAGGGTGTGTACTGCTTATTTTACTTCTACATACGCATATATTTATAAAATATATGATTTGTGATGTATATACCAAAGTACTAAATTCACAGGCACGATTCTATTATCTTAAGTAAATAGAAACGTTTGAGCTGATACTGAAGAAAAACTATTCATTACATGACAAATCGTTTTCAAACAATAGTTGATTAGTTTTGTATTTTTACATTTTTTATATCTCTTACCGTTTAAATACTCACTGCTAGTGAGAGGATTCATGGGTATATATATATATATATATATATATATATATATATACACCCGATTTTACCTATACCTATGCCAAAATTTTTCTACAATCATTATTTCGAACCCACTTTGGGAATAAAAGAGACCTGACTCACGCTATATATGGTAAAATTTTTGTAATGCATGTATTTAAAAAAAAAGCTTTTCATGCATACATAGGCAAAAAAGTTCGTTTTCTCTATTTGAAATGCATATAATAATATCTCGCATATCGCGTACACATGCATATAATATGTGAATCGTACAAAAAAAAAGAATCAGGACTTTCATAAGCTTCCTTTAGGATCTACAAAAAACAAAAACCTATATATATATATATATATATATATATGTATATATATATGTATATTATTTTTTGTTCTAGTATATGGAAAGCTTTTATGCTAATCTTATTTTTTCCTTTTTATTTAAAAAATAAAAATAATTTACTGCATTTGTTTTAATCCTCTTGTAGTGTAGATTAGCTAATGTAACGTTTAAAAGTACTATGCGTTAGAAATTAACAGGCAATTAACGGACAAGCAAGACGGAGAAGAAGAGACAGAAAAAAAATGTAATTAGACTTGTGAGAAAAATAATCTAACCATTTGTAGGCAATTCACTTTGGTGTAAATAATCTCTACTAATATTATACAGATTATTATTCGAACCCATAACCCAGTTTCCAAGTAGGCATACTACGCAGACATAACGCCTTAGACCGCTCGGCCAAATTGTTCTATTTACCCAGACTGTTAATTTTGACTAGACATTCGCATACCATCTTTAAGCTGATGACGTGCGATCTCAGTTTAATATTTAGATTAAACTGGGCGCATCTTTTAATTGCCGTTTGACCCATGGCCCATACACATCTGCCAAAGTTCCTTCGAGAGTCTTGCAGTTCCTGTGACATCTTAGTAATTGGCAATCTCATTATCAATCCAACCAAAGCATCCTGGATTTCTAAGAGCAGAAATTTGTTCGAGTGAAAGACTCTAATTTGTTCTGATGTTATGAATACAGTGAAAAAAAAAAAACCTAATTTCATGTAGAATTTATATATTTTTTTATATAGTTTCGATATAAGATGGTTTTGTGGTATAATTTTTCTATATAATTATCATCTTTGCACATAAAATAAAAAATAAATGTATGAACATATTATTTGGATGTTAACGCACAGCCAGCCAGACAGACGGATGGGTACAACATATGTTCAGGTAATTTTTATATGTATATTAGCAAAAGAAAAATACTGTCTAGTTTAGTCAGTTTATATACCAACTTCCATTAAAATAAAACTACCTAAATTGGATATGATGTAACATGGAGGAACGGATGTTTTACTTTTATTATTAAATAAAACAAATATTATAGAGATTTTCGTAAAACTTATTTTATTTTGACTATCGTTTCGAAAACACAGTGTTTCTTCTTCAGAAAATATATGATAATGTCGACCTAAATGATCTGAAATACATGTTAATGAAATATATATGATCATTATCATGTATGTCCTGAAGAAGGAACTTTGTTCCCGAAACTATAGTAAATAGGTTTCTATTAAAAAAAATATTTTTAAAAACATGCTTTTTATAGTAAAACTAATTTTCTACAACTTTACTTTTTATGTATTTTTCGATTTTGTTCAATATTAAGAGTGATATACCAAATTTTGTGTTTTCCCCTCCCTCTAAACCCCCTCTTCCCCTTGTCGATGCCGAGGTCGAAGTCAGGCAAGTAAGCCTTTCTAGGCTTTCTTTTAAGACTGATTATCCTTACGTTCTACTGAATGTTCAACGATATCAACACGGATATTAGAATCTTACATCAATACAGTTGAATTATTTTAGAGCAAGATGAGTTTTGCCTGCTATTATTTATACTGACTTTTTAATGCTAGTTCAAATCAAAATTTACAACTCTGTTTGAAACCACTATTTGAATTCTAATTGAGCTTATTAATGATCATGATCAACGATCCTACCATATATCCTACCATACGGTTGATAAAGTTATGGTTGGAATTCGTAAACGTTTCCCAAACTTTGCTAGTGAAGGGGAAGATTACACGTAACTAGTAACCTTTGCTTTGAAGGGTCGATTACAAGTAAATTATGGGAAACAGTTCGAGTTTAATGGAAGTTTTCTAACTCTATTGTTACAAAACTGTTGGTTATACATTTTGTTAATGTAAAAATATCATGTAAAATATACGAGACACATACGACTATGTTTGGAAATGATAAAAAAGTCCGTGTAACTAACTTCTGCCTCCTCCCCCATGTACATACACTTCTCATAAATAAATACACACACACACACACATATATATATATATAATATATATATATATATATATATATATATATATATATATATATTATATATATATATTTGTATTATTATATTTAATACATTCTTGTTAAAATTATGTATCTAACAGACCACAATGGATGTTTTCATCATTCACATAGTTGTTGAAATTATTATAAATATAAAATAAAATGTGAACCTCAAAAAAAAAAAACAACAATAACTAAATAACTAGAAGCGTTACCAACCAAATCTATTAACTACCTGGTGCATATTGGGAAGAGAGTTCTATTATTAAATTTATACAAACATACAGGGTATTTACCAGGCAAGAAGTCGAGTGGTCTAACGCGCTTTGTCTACTTCAGATAAATATCGGCATAGTTCCTATCAAAGTTGGCTGCAGCCGCATAACCTACAAATTCCTCTGTCTATACACAAACATTCCTTTCACTCCACTCACATCCTAACATCCTTAGGCATCACAATGGACCTTATGGTCAAAGTGTGTCCCATCCAGAACAGCCGCTACAATCTATCTATCTACAGGTAGTTGGTGGAATAATGATAAAGGCTCTAGTCGGTATTTGAATCGTGGTAGGTACCTAAAAATTTAACGGATCTATATTCGAAGACATAGCATTGCATTTTGTATCTAATTTTTTATAAGCTTTTGTTTAGTTTCACCTGTCCCGGTGTCTGTAATGAAATCTTGCAAGTTAAATTTGACCCACTTCCTCTTATCCTACGGATTTGATTTTTTATATGTTGGTTCATTTCTAATGACAATGCATTTTTATGGTAAGCATCGACAAGGAGAAAGGAGAGTTTAAAGAGAGAGATAAACACAAAATTTGGTATATCTCTCTTAATATTGAAAAAAATCGAAAAACACATAAGAAGTAAAGTTGTAGAAAATCAGTTTTACTATAATTAAGTTTCTTATAATTTTTAGAGATATTGACAGTCGACCGCCGCAAAATGATGATTTATAATTGCCACATTAACCCCTATGATATGGGTATCAAATGAAAGGCCTTGATGAGCAAAACACAGTTAGTAAAGTGGCGTCATGCTAAATCCAATATGGCGACTACCGCAAACTTATATAAGTTTTTTTTTTTAAATTTATGTTTCATTTATCCGGAATCGACAAAGGGAAAGGAAAGTTTAAAGAGAGAGTCGATAAGGGGAAAGAACAGTTTAAAGAGAGAGGTAAACACAAAATTTGGTATATCTCTCTTAATATTGAAAAAATCGAAAAACACATAAGAAGTAAAGTTGTAGAAAATTAGTTTTACTATAATTAAGTTTCTTATAATTTTTAGAGATATTGACAGTCGACCGCCGCAAAATGGTGATTTATAATTGCCACATTAACCCCTATGATATGGGTATCAAATGAAAGGCCTTGATGAGCAAAACACAGTTAGTAAAGTGACGTCATGCTAAATCCAATATGGCGACTACCGCAAACTAATATAAGTTTATTTTTTTAATTTATGTTTCATTTATCTTGTTTATAAGTAATTGTATATTTTCAGCCTTAATTATCCAACATCCTATATATTCTATAATTCTATCTCTTTTTCAGTAATTCACATATAAACAAAATATGTAGTGTTGTTGTCTACCTAAAAAAATGAAATAACTTTTACTGTGTTTGCGGTTTGTAACATTATTATTGTGCTGATGATGTTTGTAAAATATACACCAACCAACATATCTACCTACCTACCTACCTACTGAACAACCAACCACTAGCACCATCAGAGAGCTAATTATTACAATTTGTTTTGTAATACCAAAACATAACAAGGAAACAACTTTATGGTTGTAACTCTAGCATGGACTGGTGGCAAATAATTTATTAAAACTTTTTTGTAGTTTGATTATTATTAATAATTTTAATTAAATTAAATTTAAAAAAAAAAATTTATTAATAAAAAAAATGGGTCATGATAAAATTTTGAATCGAAAAATATAATTCATGCCACAAAATATCTGATTGAAAAGGCGTTCGAAGAATCAAAACTTTGGTAACTCGTTTAATTTTTTTTTTTTTTTAATGATTACCTTTGTTGATATTTTTTTCCCACCGCTTCCACCATTTGATTAAGAGATAGAAAAACGACAAGAATAGTGAATCAAAAAAAATGTTCCATTTTTTAAAAATAAACAACTTTTGTTATACACTTGTTTTTCATAAACTCAGTATATACCGGGTATTTTAGCTTAGTTAGTTGCTGTTTTCATTTGTTTTTATATTAATTTTGAAGAAAATTTATTATAAAAACATGTGAAAATAACAACTGACTTAGTTAATTGTTTCGATATCCGATGTTCCAAACCAAATTTGTTTATTATTAAAACTTTTCTCTATGACCACTATTTTCAACCGTTTCAACAAAATCAGGACTTAACTTAATATACACTTGTATATATCGTATATTCTGGGTTTAGCATTAGTATGGGTTTATTGGATAAATCGCTATACAAATTTGTAAGCTTTCATTTTGATGGAGAACAAATCAATTTAAAAAAAAACATTAAAATTCTACCCAGCCCAATGGACGGAGGTTTCAGGTTGAGGTATGACCAAAATTGGTCCATGCAGTCTTAGAGAGAGAGAGCGAATTATGTTACATATAAAAAATGATTTTAAATATAAATAACTCTCGTTTCAAAATTACTTTTTCATCAATTGAATAGGTTTGCCACAATTTCCGCTCAAACATCAGTAATTTATGTAGATTACAAAAGCACGTATATAAGTATATAACATATGCGTCGAGCACCATTGTATATTACATTCTGTTGGTCATATGTTTATAATTTTTTACTTGTTTTAAATAATTTTCCTGCTGTAATTAAGTAATTTGAATAATGAAAAAAATTACATAACACATTTTTTTGGTACGACAAAAATTCATTAAAATATAAAATTTATGAAATCTATTTTAACGATTACATATTTATAAACATAGCAAACCAGACGCGTTTGGTATGTTCTATAACCACTCTAACATTTATATGAAATTTTTATTAAAACTAAAGCATTTTCCACATTCTATCTAATCAAACCATTAAAAAAAAAACATAGATGTGAAAATTATTAAATTTGTCCACAATATAGAAAATAAAAAATTCGTACAAAGTATTAATAATGTTCCATTCCGTGTATGTTTAAAGCAAGTCTACACATTCATAAATTATTTTATATATTAAAATAAAACTATAAATTAGATTAACTTAACTTTATTAAAACAATAATAAATGTTACCGACTTTACCGACAAACCACATCACTAGTAGTAGTAGTATAATATCTATTATATTATGTAGTATTACAATCCCAGCAAACTGTGTACAACCACCTTTACAATTTACAACAAAAATATATAATTTTATAATATTTATATTTATACCATTTTCTTGAATATACAATGTTCGCTGTTCGATGTTCTGTGTTCGATATCCACTGGTCATAAGTATCTTAAAAACTTACAATACAAGATTTCATTATTGGGTGCACTAATAAGAAATTTAGTTTTAACAACGTAGTTTAATTGTAAATTATTGAGCTGCTTTGCGTTGGAATTAAGTCTTTGCCAGAAGATAATTTACAATAGAAACCACCCCCAGTTTACTAATTATTTCATTACTTTTTGCTTTTTAGTGCGATAATTACTAATAACAGCTTGTGAATCAGTTTTTTGAAAAAATAAATTATTTTTCAAATAAACAACGTCGGTGGTTGTAGCGTTTTATCTAGTTATTTTATGTGTTTGCATTAAAAAGTAATTAATTAATAAATAGTTCAATGACAATGGTTATCTAATAATTTTATATGTATGCAATAAATAGCACTAAACGCACTAAAAAGAAATAAATAATTAAATAATTCAATGTAAAAGGTTGATTACTAGTAATTTTGCATGTACGCACTAAATAGCACAAAACGCACTAAAAAGAAATAATTAATTCAATAGTTCAATGTACAAGGCTAGTTAACTAGTAATTTTATATGTTCGCACTAAATAGCACTAAAAAGAAATAATTAATTAAATAATTCAATGTAAAAGGTTGATTACTAGTAATTTTGCATGTACGCACTAAATAGCACAAAACGCACTAAAAAGAAATAATTAATTCAATAGTTCAATGTACAAGGCTAGTTAACTAGTAATTTTTTATGTTCGCACTAAATAGCACTAAAAGAAATAATTAATTAAATAATTCAATGTAAAAGGCTGGGTAACTAGTAATTTTGTATGCACTACGCACAATACAGCACTAGACGCACTAAAAAGAAAAAAATAATTAAATAGTTCCTTGTAAAAGAATGATTATCTAATAATTTTGTATGTGCGCATTAAACAGCACTAAACGCACTAAACATTTTAGAAAATGTGAATGTTTTTTTTTTAAGTTAGTTGACGTTTGTATCCTTTACTTATCATCGTACATAAAAAATTTGTCTGTTAGGGAAATCACTAAAAAGCCTAAAATAAATAAATACTTGGAAAAAGCGTGAGGGTCTGTCATTGAAATTACATGTTTCTTTTTACATTTTAGTTTGAAACTTACTAATAAAAGCGTGTATTTGAGTTTTTTTCGAAAACATTAATAATATAAACTTTTCAACGTGATTTTCATCTAGTTATGTTTTGTCATATTTTGTGTTTTATTCAGAGCACACCAGAGCCAGCATCAGAAGGAAAGTTGCCTAGTATTTATTTATATCCGGTTTGTATTATATATGTTGTATTTGTTTAATGTTTTTTATTATTTTTATCCATTTTTTTTTTTGGTTGTTTATTTTTTACTTATTTAAAATTATGTATTTTATATTTTTGTTGTTTATATTTTATTATTTTTATGTTATTATTTCTTTGTTTGTGGATATATATATATATATATATATATATATATATATATATATATATATATATATATATATGGTTGTTTCCTTGTTACAACACCGATAAATAGTATACTTTTCCATAAACATTTTTTTTTCTTTTTTGTAAATTACCGTAAATTTATTATTTTTTGTTTTGGTATATTTTATACATAAATGAACATCTGTGAACATATTCGGATTATCATGATCATTTATTATTTTATCTATAAATTGCTTTTATAAAAGATATCTCTGTTTTATAAATTAGGCTTTTTTAGACGCGGTGTGTTGGGAATGTTGTTAACAGTATGACCCGTATGATCTTTTATACAGAGTGTTTGAGAAGGTACTTCAGGGTAACTCATTTTTAACAATACACATGCATATTGGTTGGAGAAAGCGATTTAGACAAGAAGATAAAAAAACAAAAGCTGCTGTGTTCGCAGGCAGGAATCATATGATGATCTTAACTTTAATCATAAGCCTAGGTTGCATGTTTATTTGAAGGACAACTTGTGTTTTTCAAATAGGAACCAATATGTTTTGACACAGTCAGAAAACGATATAAAAACTGAGTAACTTAATCTAAACCCGCCAAGTAGCCGCGCTTGTAAAGGCGTTGCGTGTACTTGGAACTGGGAGGTTATGGGTTCGAATCCCGACATCGGCAGTTTGTCAATTATTAGGAAAAAAAAGGGGCGGTTAATTGACTAAACTGTCGGCGTATGGACAAGAACGAAGTAACCAGCTATGCTTGAGAAGGTTTTCTGCAGTCTCCTTCACGAACTCCAGATGAATATCCGCATAGTTCCTATGAAAGTCTATTCCTAGTCTACACACAAAATTCTTTGTCCTCCACTCACATCCTCGCATCCTTCACAATGGACCTTATGGTCGAAGTGTGTTCCGTCCAGAATATCCTCTACATTCTATCTGTATAACTTAATCTATGTTGGTTAAAAATTAACCACTTTATGGGCGTTTTAAAACATAGATTTTGAAAGATTCAGATTGTATATTTGGAAAGCTTATTGAAGCATGAAAAATTTAACTCTTTTTTTTAGTCCAGTTAAATAGGTTTTTAAAAAAAACAACATTAATGTAATGCGGATTGCCCTTTTTAATAAAATGTATGCGTTATGTAATCTTAACAATTTTTTTTAAAAATCTATTTGTTTTTATTGAACACTTATTCTGTAGATAAAGCTTGTACTTGACGGATTATTTAAAAGGTCGTTAAGACAACAATGTTACATTGGTTTGAAAGAATTTTCATCAAGTTGTTACGAAGTGACCCTTTTCAACACGGTATTTTATGAAATATTACCTGATTTAACACGCTAAAAATAGTTATATTTGTAAAACTTTAAAAATATCACACAATTTCAATGACAATTTATATTTAAAGAAAACATAAAAAACATCACAGGGTTTGCGTGTTTCATGCATTTTCTTTCAGGTAATTTATAACTAAACAACTGTAGTGCAATTATAAATCAAAGTTTTGTAGATGTTATCAAAATTGTTCAGTGATTAGCAAAGTTTTTTACATACATATATACATACATACATACATACATACAGGTACGTTTAAAAAAAAATACAAACAGTGCTTTTAATTTATTAATGCTTTTAAGACAGGATACACAAAATGAAAAACTAAAATATAAAGCTTGGTGGGTTGTCTGTGACATGCCCTTTAATGAAACATTAATTAGAGTAATAAACCATTACATGTCGAGATAATAATAAAACTTGTTTTGTGATCATTTAGAAAAAGTACTTTACTGAAAATATCGAAAACATTTTTTTTATTGTTATTTTTATGCTACTTATTGAAAAATATTGGCAATATATGTAACTACTCCAATAGGATAGTTACCTTCCACTGGGTCCCAGGACGTGTGGGAATGGAAGGGACGTTTATACGATACTTCAATGAACTTGAGATGTCAAACGAAAGACATAGAGAAAAGATCAGAGAACATTTAAGAAAATTGCATATTAAATAAATGGTTTGAAATATTTACTATTTTATTTATCTCATTGATAACGATTGTAAATCATTACAAATCGATCAGAGCGAAAATCGGAGGAAAATTTTATGTTCCCGATTTTGATAAAAACTTCATTTTAAGCTAATTTGGACCTAGCGAAAACGATGGCGTTGGTTAAAATACGATACGATATACTGTTTTCAAAATATCAGACCCATAGTGCTAAAATTCCAAACTGCATGAATTGACAAGCGAAAATTTCGAAATCTGTTGATCGGACGTTAAAATGAACCTGATTTTCGTACTTTTGGGGTCAAAATTTACCTAGAAAATGTTTATTATTAAAATCGAGAACAAAAATTTTCTTCACTTTTTTCGCATTTTTTCCAAGGGGTACCCCTTAACAAAATCGCAAAAATTGGAAGAAAATTTTATATCCCCGATTTTGATAAAAACTTCATTTTAAGCTAATTTGGACCTAGCGAAAACGATGGCGTTGGTTAAAATACGATACGATTGACGGTTTTCATAGTATCAGACCCATGGTGCTAAAATTCAAAACTGTATGAATTGAGAAGCGAAAATTTTGAAATGTGTTGGTGGGACGTTAAAATAAAGCTGATTTTCGGCCTTTTGAGGTCAAAATTATGTTAGAAAATGATTATTATTAAAATCGAGAACAAAAATTTTCTTCACTTTTTTCGCATTTTTTCCAAGGGGTACCCCTGAACAAAATTGCTAAAATTGGAAGAAAATTTTATGTTCCCGATTTTGATAAAAACTTGGTTTTAAGCTAATTTGAACCTAGAAAAAACGATGGTGTTGGTTAAAATACAATACGATTAGCTGTTTTGAAAATATCAGACCCGTAGTGCTAAAATTCCAAACTGCATGATTTGTTAAATTCTACAAATTTATGTTCGTGATCAATATTTTGAATCGTTACAAAGTCGGGACTAAACTTAATACACCCTGGTATATTTACATATACCGGGTATAAAAACAAATTCGAACTTAAAGAACATTATAGTTAATTGGATTGTTAAAGTAATTAATTAAAATAATTTATATGTCTACCATTAATAAATTATAAATAACAGAAAAATATGTAAAAAAAGGAGTTTTTTTTTTCTACACTTTTACTGCTGTAACAATAACCATAAATTATGTTTTTAATACCCAACGCACCAAGTTTCTTTCTCGTGTACGTCGGCGCGCGTGGCGTTGCACACAGCAGTTGGTCACCTCTGTCAGAAGTATGTACATATAGTAGTCACTACTATAGTGATAGTCTATACTATACATACTACATGTGAGAGAATTATTGTATAATAAATATTATTATTTCATGTGTTTATTTCATTTTTTATTATAATTATTTATAAAATAATAAATTCATTCGTAATATACCACACAGTTAGTTCTCTGTAAATATTAATAAAGGTGGAAATTACTTATTCATTATAATTAAGCGTTGGAAAAATATTGTCGGAAAAATTATATTTTGACCAGACCAAAGAACGATTCAATTTAGAATGATATTCAGAAAGCGAAATGTTTGTAAAACCGTCTTTTAGCGCATTTCCTGAAAGCGATTTTCAAAATTTTGAAAATCTAGTAGATGTCGAAAATCACCATCTGTAAAATTTATATATATATATATATATATATATATAAACATATATATATATAAATATATATATATATATATATATATATATATATATAAACATATATATATATAAATATATATATATATATATATATATATATATATATATATGTCTGTAATCGCTCTTCACAATTTTAATCTGATTGGAATGAAATTTGGTATTTTCAGCGCTTTTGGTAAAATCGGACAAGGGAAAGGGTTGTTTAGAAGACGGCGGAATACAAAATTTGACACATCTTCCTTGAAAAATCGAAAAATTTATCAGAAGTAAAGTTGATGGGCTACACTTCGACCTTAAGGTCCATTGTGATGCCTAAGGAAGTGAGGATTTGAGTGGACTGGAAGGAATTTTGTGTATAGACTAGGAATTGGTAGGATATGCGGTTGCAGCCGACTCTAATAGGAACTATGCTGATATTCATCTGGAGTTCGTGAAGGAAACTGCTGACAACCTTCTCAAGCATAGCCGGTTACTTCGTTATTGTCCATACGCCGACAGTTTAGTCAATAACCGCCCCTTTTTTCCCTAATAATTGACAAACTGCCGATGTCGGGACTCGAACCCATAACCTCCCAGTTTCCAAGTAGACATATAGCCATAGACCGCTCGACCACTTGGACTGGTATTCAAGGTCAAAACTTATATGGTCACATTCTTTTGGGTTTATTTGCAGTAAACACTATCAAATAAAATATAAATTGTTCGGCCTCCAATGTTTTCGATAAAAATCTATATCCTTTACGGTGGTGACCTTATTAACTTGCAAAACAAGAAATCGAATAAGAAAATTATATTTGAGTGAAATAAAAGTATTACCTTTTGTATAATATTCAATATAATCAAACATTTGAATAATTATTATTCAAATAAGTAAACATTTTGAGAATATAAAACGCGAAAAAACCAAATTACAAGATTGATTAATTTGAATTTGAAATATAAAAAAAAAAAAAAACAGGCATTGGAATAGGCAGCCAGCAATGTATTGAATTATTTGAATTATTTATTTTATTTTTTTATACTTAATAAAAAATGTAAAATAATCAATTCATTCATCGCATGGATATTTATTATTCGTGTTTGGTATCAACCCTTATTTAAATTACTATCAACATATGTATGACAAAGTTTTTTATTTATTTTTTATATTTGCTGTAAATATATAACGTACATCTATATACAACCCTGTTTCTAATATAAAAAACCGTCAAACCGTCCTTTAATGAAGTTCCTGAAAGGAATAGAGCTCTTGGTCTCGTACCGACTTAAAAATTTCTTCAAATTTCTTCTAATTTCCATCGATCCTACCTAGTAGATGTCGAAAATCAGCATCTGTAAAATTTATGTATATCCCGAAGGATCGAGCTACTGAAACAGCCCTCTACGCCGACGATACGGCAATCTATTGCCCTTTTTGGCAACCGGAAGCTATTTCGAGTTGTTTCCAATCCCGACTATCCAGGCTTGAAAACTATTTCAAGTTATAGAATATCAAGATCAATCCCATGAAGACTCAATCCGTCTTGTTTACTAGGAACAATAAGTTCTCCTTCTACCCACTTGAATTGAAGATCTTTAACACTGAAATCCGGCAAACTCAAAGCGTTGAGTATCTGGGAATAACTCTTCAAAGGCAATTGAATTGGGAACAAACCAATGAAAGGCGTCTTGCCCTTGGAAACGCATCCTTTGCAGGTACCCGTGACTCAATACCCAGAGTAACCTGGACGAACGTTTGTAACATCGACTTTACAAGTCATGTATCCGACCCGTACTTACGTACGCAGCCCCAATATGGTCAAACGTTGCTCCTTCGCACTTTGCAAAAATGCAACAATTTCAAAATCGTTGTCTTAAAGTACAAAAAAAATCTACATTACGACCTCTATATGCAGTCCTGGTTGTGTGTAGTATATAGAGGTTGTGTGGCTAGTAGTAATACCATAATTTTTTATATTTTAAATTAATTTCTGGTATGTAAACATTACATGAGTTATGTTTTACATATCAATAATCAAAAAAATAATATAATCAAAATAAATATTTGTACACGAAATAATTTATATATATATATATATATATATATATATATATATATATATATATATATATATATATATATATATATAACTGATATTTATCAGTGGTACCAAATGTTTTTTAAAAGTTTTAGTAACACAAACAGTTTTTTATTATTTACAAATCATTATCTGACCTTCAAAGACAGACACAACTTTTTACATTTTTTAACCCGACTTCAAAAAGGAGGATGGTTCTCAATTGTCTGTATTTTATTTTTATTTTTTTAATGTGTGTCTCCTAAACGGTTTGGTTTCCCCCATTGTTCCCATTGTCACCAAATCCCATTCTGATGAGGGGATCCCCGGTAAATCGTGAAAAATCCTCATTTTCCTCGATCATATAGATAACCGATTTTTGCGAAATTTTTTTTTTTTTAAGGCTATACTCATTCATAATGGGAAAATATTATTTTATGACTTTAATTATTTTTTTACTTTTTAGTGCATTTTTGTTATAGAATATTTGATTTTTGAAGTCGGGTTTCCATTTTGTCAAAATAGGTTTTATATAATAATAATAACAATAATAATAGGCTTTTACCAGTCCAAGTGGTAGAGCGGTCTAAGGCGTTATGTCTGCGCAGTACGCCTACTTGGAAACTGGGAGATTACGGGTTCGAATCGCGACATCGGCAGTTTGTCAATTATTAAGAAAAAAAAATGGCGGTTAATTGACTAAATTGTCGGCGTATGGACAAGAACGAAGTATCCGGCTATGCTTGAGAGGGTTTTCTGCAGTTTGCTTCACGAACTCCAGATGAATATCGGCATAGTCCCTATATAGTCGGCTGCAGCCACATATCCTGCCAATTCCTAGTCTATTCACAAAAATCCCTTCTACTCCACTCACATCCTCACATCTTTAGGCATCACAATGGTCCTTACGGTCGAAGTGTAGCCCGTCCAGGACAGCCTCTACAATCTATCTATCTATCTAGAGTTTTATTTTGTTTTCTGAGATTCCACGGTCAATACAGGGGCCACCGACATTTGAATTTGAATGCTGGAATCGGTAGGTTGTGCGGCTACATTTTTATAAAGGACAGGAATTTTAATCGAATCGGAATAAAATTTTGTGTGTGTATGTATTTTAAAGTTGAAGATCGTAAATGGGCACAACCTAGCTAAGTGGATATGGGAGCTTTTTGAAAAGGAATACCCATAATTATTAGAAGTAAGATTCATAATTATAGTTGTAGAATATAAATTTTTCACTTGAGCATATTTTTGTAACTCTAATATTTATTATATTTATTATATTGATGTTTTGTTATTTTATTGTTTTAATAAGTTTAAAACTTTCGTAAAATGTGGTGTCAAAAATCAATGTTCCATAGAAATAAAATTAATTTGGTGTAGTAACCCAAAGCAAACACATATTTCGAGAATAATTTATGAACAAAAACGTGTGTTATTTTTTATCCACAATTTATTCAAGTGGGTAATGAATATTTATTTAGGTATAGATTTGTTCAGAGCTCAGGAAAACCGAAACAAAACGGTATAAAACACATATGAGAATACTTTTAATAGAAATAACTAAATAATTGTTTATCGTGTCAAGTAAAACATAAAAAAAAACCATATACTACCCATATGAGAATACCCATAGTCAGAATTGTTATTTATTTCAATCCGCTTCTATTTTTTATGAGTTGTTTAATTAAAAATTTGAAAAAAACAACAAAACAAAGCCTTAAGAAGTCAATTGGAAAAAAAATACTTATTGAAATCGATCCACCTGTTTGGTGGCTACGATATCACAGGCAGAAAGGAATAAGCTTCTTGACGCCGCTTTATTTGGCCGGAGAATAAAGCTACATAACTCGCCTCCAAATTTTTCATCAACCGATTTTGGTAAAAAACATTGGAAAAATGAGGAAAAAAGTAGGTGTGTGAATTTATGTATATGCGTTAATAGTTAAATTTCTTTGGCGTGATGCATTCTTTGAAAGAAATATATTTAAATACGGTCATTAAATTATATATATATATATTTATATATATATATATATATATATATATATATATATATATATATATATAAATATATATATGTATGTAAATATATATTGAAACAAAGACAAATATTTATCAAATAATTATAATAAAGTTAGTTTTGTGTACGATCAGAAATTTACGATCATTAATAATTTATTATTTAGCCCTCAAATTTATTTATGTTGAACAATCATAACACAAACACACAAACACACACACACAACCTTAAACAAACTGACGACCTTTTGATTACTTTTGGTCGTTTATTTATTTATTTTTGGTCATCAAACTAATAATTCTAAATCATTATTGAAATACAAACAAAAATATTATTTTACTCATTCTTAACCCAAATTATACCGAAATTGATTGTTTTTATATTTACGTGTTTATTATTTAGTACGAGGAGTAATTTAAATCATTTATCAATAAAGGAAACTTTTTATGTTGGTTATTGTAACAATTTTGTTGTCTGTACTCAAAGAATTCATAGAGCCATCATACAGGGTGTCTCTTTTAAAACAATGTACATGGCGTAAAAGTCGAGCTATCATTCCAATATCATAATTGATTTGTGCCTTATTTATTTGGTTTTCAAAAAAATGCCTCGAATAAAGCTTGTACCTTATAACTATTCTAACAACTTTTATTCGAAACATTTTTTTGAATAACGAACTAATAAGGCACAAATCAATTTTGAAGCTTCCTATTAAGAGTTTATGGAAATATTAATCGAACTTAGAAACGCTAGTTTTGTTTGATTTGAATAGCTGCTTTGATTTTTAAGAGCTTGAAAGAGTACATAAACAAATTATCATCTTTTGTTTGTTCCAAAAACGTTGGGACAGTTTTATTTGTTCGATTTAAAATAGATAAAATTTCACAATATCCAATTAGGATGTAGCCTTAAGTAACAATTTATTAAAAATTATTTATTAATAACCATTTAGTATTATTATTAGATAAAACCTGTTGAAAAACGGAACAACCACAGAGCGTATCTATTTCAAATTATATCTATCTACCTGAAAAATTTATTGTATTACTTTTAGCCATTTTTTGATCCTCTTTTGTTCCTCTTTTTCTGCAATATCTCGTAAACTATGGGTTTAAGGTTAATAAAAGTGATTATTTCAAATTTATTAAAAGCTAATTCTACCAAGTCTAAAGACCAAATTCTCATAGATATATGGCTCTCGAGAAAAGTTGGGCGCACGATGTATTAAACTTCTAAACTAAAAGCGACAAAATGTGTCAGCAAATACGTTCAGTTTTATGTCGACCCGTAAATTATAATAGAATGCTAGATAGCTGTTTTTTTTTCTTTTCGAATGCTATTAAACCGAATTTTATCTCAACCGTATATTTCGAGAACTATTGGTCTTGCATACATTCATTAAAGGACCATTTTTGCATATAATTTACGCGATTCCGTTATGGATATTTTTTATGTTTTCATTGTGCCAAAACGAAGAGGATCCCGTTGAAAAATCTCTACTTGGATTTTTCAGAGTTAAGTGTGCCTGAATTACACCACTTTTGATGTTCTAAAAATTATTTTAGAAATAAAGTTTCTATCCCTACAGGATATGCCGTTTTGAAAAATCTCCTTCAATCAACAACTACCACTATTTAACATTTGTATATTAGTTTTGACTGGACATTAAACAAGGGACATAAACATTCATGAAAATCTATATTATTAAAAATTAAATTACAATAACAATTTTTTAAACATTTAGTATAAAATATTATTTTTATCTAAAAAAAAAAGAACAAAAAAATTAAAACAAACTAATATTTGTTTTATTAAAAATTTAAAATTAATTTCCAATATTATTTATGTATAATATAAATATTTAAAATACGATCGATATGGATATATGTTCTCGCTTCCGGGCAAAATTATTATGATGGTAATTCAAAATAAATTGTGTTAAAAATAAAAAAAATAAACATTTTAATGACAACATTAATAGTACAAAATGATCGATTACAGTTATAGCACTGCAAATGAAAACATCATCCGTGGTGTAACGGTTAGCACACTGGGCATGAAATCCAAAGGTCTAGGGTTCAATACCTAGCGGATGAGTTAATTTTTCCATGTCAACATTAATATTCATAAAAATTCACTGACATGTTTGCCTATATAGTGTCCGCGGATTCTTTCATACTATGTCTTCGCAACCTTAATGGAAATTGACACTTAAGTATACACAAATAAAAATATGTGGAAAATTAAGTGGAATTCAAATTAATACTGTCAATGTTATGAAAAAATTGACTCATGCATCTATATCTTTCGCTGTGTAACGGTTGAACACTGAGCATGAAATCCCACAGTCCAGAGTTTGATACCTTGTTGATGCAAAACATAAAGGTTTATCATTTCTGTTCAAGAATAGTTTGAAAAAGTTTGGTTTTAAGAAATCTTTGTTACATTAATTTGCAAAATTTACAAAATGTACAAAATATATATTTAAAAAAAAAATCAGAATTGGTGTTGTCAAATGCTAAATGCAAAATGCAATAAATTCAGCAAAACTTTTTATTTGATTTTCAAATTTCAGAATCATTAAAAATTTAAAGAAAATTAAATGTAGGATGAAATAAGGAGCGCTTTCAATATGATTTCCACATCATCAAAAAAAAAAACAGAATAACTTTTAAAAAAAAGTTTGTTCAAAATTTTATAAAATTTAATTTCAAAAGAATTTACTTGATTTATGTTTGTTTATGATGTTTTAGGTACAGTTAAGTGCATAAAATTAGAAACAGTTAAGTTTATAAAATTAGAACTGATTGGAAATGATATAATCAACAATGTAAATAGATAGATTTTAGAGGCTGCCCTGGACGGACTACACTTCGACCATAAGGTCTATTGTGATGCCTAAAGATGTGAGGATGTAAGTGGAGTGGAAGGAATTTTTGGAACCATGATAGGAACTATGTCGATATTTATCTGGAGTTCGTGAAGGAAACTGCAGAAAACCTTCTCAAGCATAACCGGTTACTTTATTCTTGTCCATACGCCGACAATTTAGTCAATTATCAGCCCCTTTTTTTTCTTAATAATTGACAAACTGCCGATGTCCGCAATTCGAACCCATAACCTCCCAGTTTCCAAATAAGCATACTGCGCAGACATAACGCCTTAGACCGCTCGGCCACGTGGACTGGTTAGCTAATTAGTAACCATTCCCACGCATGCGCCTGCATTGGTAAGATGACAACACAGGCAAAACAAATACAACGTGCCAGATATGTAACGACATGATCCATCTGTTCTGTGGATTCAACCATTGTTATCGCATTATTAGTTTCGGTATTCGGTATTATAATAAGAAAGTTCCACCTACCACCAGGGTAACGAGCGAATAGTCCTTTTCACGTTAATATTGTTCCTTACAGTGGGTTCATTTTTTGTTGATGTAAACAGTATAAATGAAATATGTTAACTGATATGAAAATTTGCATACGTGTCAATAACTTTAACGCTTTCATAAATACAAACAACATGCCACCATCATCATGCAACATCAATTTTATATTATTTATGAGCGTACAAATATATGGTGGTGCATCCTACATTATTTAAAACTATTTACCCGAATAATATTTTTGTTTATTGATAAAATACATTCAGACCCAACTGTGCAACCAACGTACATTGTTTTCGAACGTTTAAAACGTCATACGTTGACTTGATCATATAACCAGAATATATATATATATTATTATAAATCAATCATTAGCACTGCATTGAGAGGTAATTCTCATTGAAAGTTGTATGTATCAGTGGTTATAACATTTTGGTGTATTAAAGGAATCTTATTACAAATTATCTTGCTGCGTATATAAAAATCCAATTTTATATTAGCAAGATCCTCGTATGACTAAAAGCTGGAAAATAATATTCTGGATTAACTGTGAGGCGTCATTAAGTGGAAATCATGTCCGATTTTTGGCTGTTCCTTAGCTTTTAGTGCATTGTCACCAGTGTAAGTGGCCGAGCAGTCTAAGACGGTCTAAGGCATGTCTGCGCAGTATGCCTACTTGGAACTGGGAGGTTATGGGTTCGAATCCAGACATCGGCAGTTTGTTAATTATTAAGAAAAAAAAATGGGCGGTTAATTCCCAGAATATTGCACGACGCTTCCACCAAAATTCTCGACGATATACATGACCGCAAAAGTCATTTTTCAAAATCTAGTAATTGAAGTAATTGTACGTTCGTCATTCATTGGGTTTTCGAAAAAATGCTTCGGCATAAAAGTTGTTCACTAGAAATGTACTAACAACTTTTATTTGAAATATTTTCCCAAAAACCGAATGAATTTTGTATTGGATGTCAACTTAAAAATCGTAGAAAATACATAATAATTTGAAATGAAGAACAAAATTTTGTCTGCAATAGTAGTTATTGATAGCAGTTAATAGAACCCTTTGGTTATTACAAGATTTAGAACTGGTATTCTAGAACTCTATTAAAATGTATAACCTGCATCCAATTATTTTCTGAACATTTTCTTTTTGTTAATTTTTCTTTATTTATTGCGGCAAATAATCATACTATACAGGGTGATACAAAATTGTGTTGTCTAACTTTGTAAAATAATTGTTGCAACATCATCAACATGATAATTTTACTTTTATGTGAACATTGATCGAAAAATACACCTTTTATGGAAAATACTCAGTCAATAGTTGATGGTATTAATCAAAGTATGAATTTTAATGCTAGAGTTACATTATTTTAACTTTAGATATTGAAAAATTAGAGGAGGTAAAGTGCTTGGACATTTTTGCACCTGACCCACCGTTAATTAGATATTAATTAAATAAAGTAACCAATTAGAGAAGCGCGTTAACGGAATAAGAAATGGTGGGGAATGAACGCAGTGATGAATTCAATGAAAGTAAATTGATTGATATATATATATATATATATATATATATATATATATATATATATATATATATATATATATATATATATGAATTACATCAATTTTGAAGCACCCTGTACTTCAAATAAAAAAATATCACATATGGTAACTATTCCGATATTTCACAAAGTTTCCCTCGTAAATTTATTCGTTTTTTTTTTTTGCGTCATCAAATTATTTTCTAGTAATTATACTATACTGCTTTACCGGTTACTACTATAAAACTTTATCAAAAAGTTGCATCTCAAAGTCATAAAAAACCGAACTTTCGGCTTTTTTCCTATTCTGTATCCATAAAAAAAAAAATTATAACTTTAATTAAAATGACAAATCACTATATAAAAAAATAAGAGATGTAAAAATATATGTAGTAGGCTGTTTGTTCTTAAAGGAAATTGGCCGTCTGCTTCTTTCGTATTTTTGTTATTCCCAGTAATAATATTTAGGGACTTACTTCACTAGTAACTTAATCTCTAAAAATGTTTTACAGTATAATAAAAAATTATCTCTTATGATTTTTTTTTATTACGTTTTCTTAGAAAGAATTGTTTTTTTTTTTTACGTTTCTCAGAATTTTTTTTGTAGTAGAATTAGTTCATATTTCAAAGAACGGTATTTACTTATCGACTTAATTAATTTATGAAGAAAATCAATGACCTTAGGCAAGATACGGGGGCATTTTAAGAAGAAAAAAAGGCACATTTCGGGTCCGTAGATTTTTTCGTGAAAAAGTTCGGTACAAGATTCGTAGACTTTTGGACTGTAATGGCCACTGTATGCCCGATGGGCTAGATACGTAATCACTTTGGACTGTTTGTTTTATTTTGAACGCTGCCTCAACTCACGCACTCATTTGTTTGGCACTAGACTTTTTAGGTTTGTTGGATTTTTTTGTGCGAGCTTTCTTCTGATATACGTTGCCTATAACTCCGAGCATATTTAGAGGTCATATGAGACATAATCTATTTTGAATTTTGGGACGAATATTTTCATTGTATCATTGTGTCTCCACTAGTGCCGTACCTTTAAAGGAAAATATAATATCGTTCGGGTGTCCGCCTATCCGTCTGACAAGGTTTTTCTCGAAAACAATGTAACATAGGAATTTGAACATTTGCAAAATGGTAGGTCTTTGATAGATAGATTGTAGAGGTTGCCCTGAGCGGGCTACACGTCGACCATAAGGTCCATTGTGAGTACTAAGGATGTGAGAATGTGAGTGGAATGGAAGAAATTTTTGTCTATAGCAAGGAGTCGGTAGAATTTGCGGCGTAGCCGACTATAATAGGAACTATGCCGATATTCATCTGGAGTTCGTGAAGGAAACTGCAGAAAATGCTAGGTCTTGATGACGGGCGCACCTATCGCAGACAATTGTCCGCAAAAAAAATGTTTTTCAGTCAGGGACTCACCCATGATTTGGAGAAATAAGTGTTAATGCTGTATCTATTTGAAGGAATGTGATTGGTTGACAAACACAAATAGATATTCCTATCTAAGAAAGCCGATGATTCCCGAATATCAGAGCCGATCGTTACAACAAATACGTGACACTATATAATCTGAAATTTCATTGCATTTCCCATATAAAATCTTGTACAGTCTCGCTATAGATGTTTTCACATCAAATACAAGTTTAAATTAATATATCGTGTGAGGTATTTTTTTGAAAAAGCCATCTTTAAGGTTTCTAAACATTTTTTAAGAATAATATTGCTCAAAACTTTCTAGAAATGACCGTTACAGTCAAAATTTTCACAAATCCCTTGAGTGAATCCCACAGTCTCAGTTTTTTTTTTACAAAATACAAATAAAAAATTTATGAAATCTATGAAAACAACTAACTAACGTTGACATCATAAATCTAATGCTATCGAAAAATTGAGGTCACTTATTAAGTTTGCACGGATTTGCCAAAACGAATGAATTAATTTAAAAACAATATTATTATAGCTCATACACGATAGCATGAAAATTATCATACATAAATTGTATCTCAAGCATAACATATTTGTGTGTGCACAAATATCACATGACCTCCATATGTATAGATAATAATACAATAGAAAATAAAAATCGCTAAATCCTAGTATTTGCCGCAAACATTTGGAATCGCAGCATGGAGTGTAAACCATTTGGCAATTAATCTAATAATGATCGATTAAATTTTTCTTTTCGAATATGTGATTGATTAAAATGCTGTTTAAAATGTTTCCTTCGAAGTTTTCTCATTTTTATCTACTTAATAAAAATCAACAAACTGATTGGCAGACACGCCTAAAACGGGGGATTAAGATGCATGCAATTTTGGACGGGCTACACTTCGATCATAAGATCCATTGTGATGCCTAAGGATGTGAGGATGTGAGTGGAGTGGAAGGAATTTTTGTGTACAGGCTAGGAATCGGTAGGATATGCGGCTGCAGCCGACTATGATAGGAACTATGCCGATATTCATCTGGGGTTCGTGAAGGAAACTGCAGAAAACCATCTTAAGCATAACCGGTTACTTCGTTCTTGTCCATACGCCGACAGTTTAGTCAATTAATCGACCCATTTTTTTATCTTAATAATTGACAAACTGCCGATGTCGGGATTCGAACTGATAACCTCCCAGTTTCCAAGTAGACATACTGCGCAGACATAACACCTTATACCGTTCGGCCAGTTGTACTGGCTTGCATAGGAGTTACTTATATAACGTAGGTGAGCACTAAGAAAGGATTTTTGAAAATTCATCCGCTTAGGGGATTACAAAGTTTGTATGGAAGATCGTCATTTTTGAAGTTAGAAATATGGAAATTAGTATTTAGGCTCTGTTTATAAATAAATGTCAGTTTTACCAGCGTTTTTGGAAATTCATTCCCTAAGGAGTTAAAATAAGGAACGAAAGTTTTTATGGTAAGTGAGTGCATCATTTATGAAGTTACGGATGGTTCCTGAGATGGGAAAATTCATCGGGTACACGGCTAGTGATTAGATAGATACCTTTGGCATCAAATGAACGATGCGACACTTACCTAGTAATTGTGACCCTCGAAAAAAGAACCACCTCATAAGATTGTGTCCTGTCCGTACTATGGACCACACAAGTTGATGTCAGTTTATAAAATTATATGATTGATTTGTGCCTTATTGATTCAGTTTTCGAAAAAATACTTCCGATAAAAGTTTTTCATTACAAATAGCAACAACTTTTTTTCGAAAATCGTATGAATCGAAATTGTACATGGACGTCAAACATTAGAATACTAACATCGTTTCTTGACAATAAATATAGAAACAAAGCAATTTTTCATAAACATATCGTACACCGTCGTCAAATTCGATTGTGTAAAATAAAACAAGAAAATAGTAGTTGAAATAATAACCAATTTATAAAAATGGCACACTATTTTCTTTTCTGATTCTGCTTTTCAGGGCAAAAATAAACAAAACTTGATTATCCGAAAGTAATAACTTTTAAAGTAGAACATCAGCGGCATTTTATTTACTCGATTTGTGTAGTTTATTATTCTATTTTCTGGCATTTATATCGAATATTTTTCCTTCTATTTTGTTACTTTGTTACGGGATATTCCGTACTTGAGTTTTCTTTTTTTTTTTGAAATTTTAATATTCTACTTGGCAGACGTCCCACTTAATATAAATTGTCGTATAAATTTTCAAGACATATTCGAAAATTTTACGTTGATGTTGTTCTAAATTGTAAATATTATGCATATCATTGATGGTAGTTTTATACCCGGTATATGTAATATATACCAGGCTATATTAAGTTTAGTCCCGACTACGGTTGAAAAAATTGATCGTAGAAAAAAAAGTGTGCGTGTGCATATAAAGTGTAACTTCGTTTTAAGCTAATTGGACCTAGCGAAAACTAGCGACCTAGCGTTGGTTAAAATACGATACGATTAACGGTTTTCAAATTATCAGACCCATAGTGCTAAAATTCAAAACTGTATTAATTGAAAAGGGGTACCCCTTAATAAAATCGTTAAAACTGAAGGAAAATTTTATGTTCCCGATTTTGATAAAAACTTCGTTTTTAGCTAATTTGGACCTAGCGAAAACGATGGCGTTGGTTAAAATACGATACGATTAACGGTTTTCCAAATATCAGACCCATATTGCTAAAATTCAAAACTGTATTCTTTGAGAAGCGGAAATTTTGAAATCTACTGGTCGGACGTCAAAATGAACCAGATTTTCGTACTTTTTGGGTCAAAATTACTCTAGAAAATGATTATTATTAAACTCGAGAACATAAATTTTCTTCACTTTTTTAGCATTTTTTCCAAGGGGTACCCCTTATAAAATCGTTAAAATTGAAGGAAAATTTTATGTTCCCGATTTTGATAAAAACTTCGTTTTTAGCTAATTTGAACCTTGCGAAAACGATGGCGTTGGTTAAAATACGATACGATTAACGGTTTTCCAAATATCAGACCCATATTGCTAAAATTCAAAACTGTATTCTTTGAGAAGCGGAAATTTTGAAATCTATTGGTCGGATGTCAAAATGAACCAGATTTTCGTACTTTTTGGGTCAAAATTACTCAAGAAAATAATTTTTATTAAAATCGAGAACATAAATTTTCTTCACTTTTTTCGCATTTTTTCCAAGGGGTACCCCTTAATAAAATCGTTAAAATTGAAAGAAAACTTTTTGTTTCCGATTTTGATAAAAACTTCGTTTTTAGCTAATTTGAACCTTGCAAAAACGATGGCGTTGGTTAAAGTACGATACGATTAACGGTTTTCAAATTATCAGACCCACAGTGCTAAAATTCAAAACTGTATGAATTGAGAAGCGGAAATTTTGAAATCTATTGACTGGACGTGAAAACGAACCTAAGTTTATGAAAAGAAGTTTGAAAGAAAACTTCTTTATTTTTGAAAAACGAACATTTTATGTCTTTTAATTTTTTTTCTATTTCTTACGGTTTCAAAGATGGACGGTTCTGCCCATTTTGCCCAAACATGGTCTGATTTTGCCCACTCACGAACTTGACCTTCCTTTTTAGCTCTAGAACACAAACAAAAAATTTCAGCTAGTTATCTCATCTCGTTTTTGAGTGATCGAGTCCACAGACGGTCGGGAATGCGATCCAAACATTTATGTCTGCGATTTTCATGTCGGAACTAAACTCGACTCTGGTACATTTACATATCCCGGGTATAAAAACAAACAGACAAAATTCGTGTTGAGATTCAAATAAATTTTGTTATCTAAGATTTAACCTCGAAAATAAAATTTCCATTTATATTTAAATAAATGCGAATCATTACGACAGTGTTAATCTCAAACCAAATTCTAATTACCTTAGATTTGTTTCGGTCGATATGTTAACAAACTTTAAATTACTTACCAAACCTTTTTATTAAAAGTTTGACAGTTCATGTAACAAAAATTTTTTGGTAAACAATTTTTATAATTTTATGAAAGGTTAATTCCGGAAGATATTTCTATAACTCGGATTTGTAAATTATTAAAAGTTTTTCTGTCTTGTTTTTTCCAAATAAGCTCATACACATCATGTGTACATGAAGGTTTGTGAGAAGTGGTTGTTAACGTGAAGGTTTTTTTTTTAGGAAAATAAAAATACAACATCACATGTAATTAGCTGAATGACCTGTAATACATCGTATGTACAACCAACCAACAACCATTCTCCTTCCTAACCAACAAATGTAATTTTCTATTGCATTGAACTAAACGAATTGAGTAGATTTTTTTCAAAGAATTTACAGAATGTCTCAACATATTATTTTGTATATTATGTGCTAGTAGTAGTAAGAAGGGACGGCCGAAGACTAGCGTGTCTAGACCATCTAGACCTTTTTTAACACCTGGCCCGTTTCCTCTAACTACCCGTACTTTATGAGAATGGCAGAGTACAGATCCACGTTAGTTGTTTTACCTCAGATTCCCATATTTAAGCTACCTCATTCTAGGCTAGGTATCTCATTCTGGCTCTGTCAGGACATTTTGTCAGTCCTGACCCTGTTACAGTCCAGATAGATCAGATGATAGGACATAGTTGCGCTTGAGTTGTTTAATCTCAGCTTGCCCCATTTCAGTTGAGCCATAGATAGATAGATAGATTGTAGAGGTTGCCTATTGTGATGCCTAAGGATGTGAGGATGTGAGTGGAGTGGAAGGAATTTGTGAGCTGACTAGGAATTGGTAGGATATGCGGCTGCAGCCGACTATGATAGGAACTATGCTGATATTCATCTGGAGTTCGTGCAGGAAACTGCAGAAAACCTTCTCAAGCATAGCCGTTAACTTCGTTCTTGTCCATACGCCGACAGTTTAGACAATTAACCGCCCCTTTTTATTTATAATTGAAAAACTGCCGATGTCTGGATTCGAACCCATAACCTCCCAGTTTCCAAGTAGGCATAATGCGCAGACATAACGCATTAGACCGCTCGGGATTGTTTCATCACAGTTACTTATAGAATGGAACATTAGTTAACGGTTTGTTTTCAGTGTACACACGGTATAAATAAAATATACTTTTTATTTTTCATCATTTCAACATTTTTACTGAAAAACGTACATTTATACAAACATACAGACATTTTTCAAATGTCAGTTACAGAAGTTAAGAGGAAATGTATAACCATATATATATATATATATAATATTATAATGTTAAAATGCTCTTTACCTTACGAACCATAGAGAAAACTCTAAGCAACATCGAAGTCGACATTGCGGACGATGTTATTGTAAATGTTACGCGGTTTGGTTAAACTTCTTTTATAATACTTTATATATTTTTTTTCTCATTTTTTTAAATATTTTTACTCTTCTCGTTTTTTATTTTGTTAATTTTCCCTGAAGAAATACATACATACATATTTTTAGAAAAAAAAAAAAAATATATATATATATATATATGATTTAAATAATAATAATATTCTAATAATATTAAATATATTATAACTTTTGTAAATACTAAAATTAAAAAAGTTTTTTTCTTGATGCTATATGTGATATTAAAAATGTTGTTTGAGAGAAGCTCCACACAACCTCCAAATACAGAGTACAATGTCAAAATTGACAGAGCGCAATATTTTTATTTCGATTATTTTAATAAAAACAAGTTTCTAGAATTTACAAAGATTATATTCGGGTGCGACTAAGGTTCGCTAGACCCCAGATATTCTTATTTAAATAATGAAAATACTTTTTTATCAATGAATAATATCAAGTTTATCAGCAAAAATGCCAAACAGTATTGATAATAATTTGTAGTTTTCCATGTTGTTATTTGCTCATAATATGTTCAAATTTTTCTGTTAATATCTTCATCAAAAATCAAAGTCGTGGGAAAAATATTGTTTTGGGCACCTCTACGAGCCTATATCTTCAATACAAAGTGTTCTTTGAAAAATACTAAGGGATCCTGTCTTCATAAAATGACTTCTTCGGATACTTTTATCTTATCTCTCTATTTATACTATATTGTGGTTTGTATATAGAGGTTAACAAAAAAAAACCCTAAAATGATGGAATATAAAACTAGAAATATTTATTAATAGGGGGAACAAAATTTTGTGTTTTCTGTTTTATAGAATCGCATATTGATGTCACAAAATATGATATGGCAAGAATATTTTGATATTAAATTTGGCATCACAGAAAGTTTAAAATGTATTTGGGAAAATTTATTATGTCTTAATGTACTGCATGATTCAATACTTCATTTTCCGAACTTGATGATGGGTTATGAAAGACTTTTTTCATGGTACAGAATATTGAAAATTTATATTTTATAACTTAAGTTAAGCTTACCAGATCCCCATTTCTAATTGTGTTTATAAAACAACATTATAATCTATTAGGCTTTGACCTAGGGATCTCTATATGGTAAAAATAATCCCTGGTCACACGTTCTAGCTAAGATGACGCTAAATATATTTACTTTAAATTTTCAGTTTCTGACAATGAGCGGTTAGTAGGACCGGACATCAATGAATATACTTATTCTCCGGGAAGGTACAATCATTTGTAGACGACTTAAATACCTAGCAGGGTGTTGTATTTGGTAGAGTAGTCACCACTCTGCGATCAGTTAAGACTCAGCCCTTTTTGCTTTGAGATTCGTTGTATATGTGCAAAATTTATGCTGAATGCCATTTATTGATCTATATATAGTAAATAGTTGTTTGTTTTTATTAGATAAATAAAATTTTTTATATTTAAAGACTTTCTCTATCTCGCAACGTTTTAGAGCTTGGTTTTTAGCATTGCTGCCACGTGGCACAGAAGCATTAATTTTTCATAATCTTCCTGAATCCAACGCAAAAAGACACTTTACATCCACGCATTGTTTCGGCTAACTTGAAACACATTGTATGAATAATGTATTTTGTTTTCTGGGCTACACATTAAAATGAATAACGATAATTGACAGATAAAAATATGGGCGGGTTTTTTTGTCCCTCATAAAAATTGGACGCATAACGATCTTTGCCATCAATATCATTATTACCAGAACCTCACACAGAAAAGAATTCAGTTATACTAAATTACAACAGTTCAATATAATTGACTTTCTTTATTGAGAGATATTGAAAATACTATTAAATTTAATATTAAAATAATCATATATTATTGTTATAAATAAATCTCTTTTTTATAAATATTATTATTTAATATATATATATATATATATATATATATATATATATATATATATATATATATATATATATATATATATATATATATTGATTTATTCCGATTGTAATTATGATAATAGCATTTTTATTTCTTGTTCCTTTTTCAATCCTTACTTGTTTGAATTCTATTAATTAAAATTAATTCAATGATATTAAAATAAAATATTGGATTAAAAAACATTATATATATATATATATATATATATATATATATATTGGGGGACCAAGAAAGCACTTATGTTCGGCTAATTTATTACAAATTTAACATCTTCAATCAGGAGTTGGTACCGACTGGATTTGGAAATTTTTAGCATAATACTTTTTGAAGGAACTTATTTGATACAATACACTGTTAAAAAAATTCATTAAAGTTATTTTCTATAAATTCATTAGAATTTTTTTGCACATTGAGTACATGTTTATAAGCTTGCATGAAATTTGCATTAATTTATAACTATAAAAAAAGTTTTTATTTCGTTTTTAGAAGGAAATAAATAAATTTTTAACTGTTGAAATTACGTCCTCTTGTAATAATGATTGCCTCAAGACTTCTAGGCATGTTTTTAATAAAGTTCGATATCTTGGGTTATTATCTCCCTTTCCTGCACAATAACTAGAATGAGCTCTCAGAAGGTATCAGAAGGGTTAATTCATCTTCATATATGTCGGATAAGTTCATTCTATTTGAT
Organism: Nineta flava; assembly: GCA_963920215.1. NCBI lineage: Eukaryota > Metazoa > Arthropoda > Insecta > Neuroptera > Chrysopidae > Nineta > Nineta flava. The sequence goes on from OY986045.1 coordinate 68,624,047, forward strand.
TTTACGCTGGGCTACGCGGTGGTCATGTCAAAATTTGAATATCGATTGTTTTATTATAATCTACACCCTTTCAAAATCGTTTTTCTACTGTTCAAAGGCTCCGTAGAGATCTTAGTGTAAAAACTATTAGAAGAATGCTAAAGGACAGGAAAATAAGGCCCAGATAGCAAGCTGTAGCATCAGAAGCGTGACTGCTGTGCCCTATTTCTGATAATCACAGCAATGAAGCCTCAAATATATGCATATATTTTTCAATTAATTTAAAAAACAAATACAAAACCATCATTGCAATGTTTGTTGATTGAATTAATAAAATTTAATAATAAATATTTAATTAATTTCTATTGACTATAATAATGTGGTTACGATATTACGCTTTGTATACGTGAGTGATGATTCTCGGCTAAATACGATTTTTCATGCCCATTGCTGTATTTTTCAAATTTCACATAAATTTTTCTCGTGAATAATTCGATATTAATATTATAAATAATATACTGTTTGCCATTTGAGATCGTGAGATTAATCACGTTCATGAGATCGTGAATCAAAATAGAATTTATTAAATTACTAACTTCATCACACATTTTACATTTTACAAGGATAGAAATAGTATAAAATATCATTATAAATCTCAAAATTTGAAATTCCATACTGCTGTATTGCGGTACAGCATCGCCTGAATGTAATTTCAATCTTTAAGCTAATGCACTGTTAACAATATCATATTATCTTTCAGACTTTTTAGAAATATTTTACTTTATGAAAATAAGAAAAAATTCCAATGATACTCGGTATATATAATACATACCTACATGGATACATTAAGTTCAGTCCTGACTTTGTAACGGTTGAAAATAGAGATCCCAGAAAAAAATTTGGTATAGGTGTTCATAAAATGACTTAATTAGTCCATTTCGGCAAATTTGTCTGTATGTCCACATGTCCGTCTGTCCGTAAACACATTAACTAAAAAAATTAAAACATATTAACGGGCAAAAATTTTGTGTGTATGTCTTAAACCTAAAAAGTACATTAAAGGTTTATCGTTTTTTTGTATATTTTTTCCAATGTGGGGTGCCCAAAACCACCATTCTCTTTGAAATTTCACTTTTGAGTTTAGCTTTTGAATATTGACATGAAAAAATTAATTCATCCATCAGGTATCGAACCCTGGACCTCTGGTTGTCTAGCCCAGTGTGCTACGATTACACCACGGATGATACTAATGAATGAGTCAGTTTTATTATATCATTGATAGTATTAATTTGAAGTCAACATACAGTTATTATTCCACATATTATTATCCTAAGCAAGCCTCACACGGGCTAAAACCACACGTAATCCTAAAACCACACGTAATTTATAGATACAATAAACAAAACCCCCCACCTTGTGTTTTTGTACTTTGTTTATTGAACCAATAAAATTTAATAATAAATAATTAATTTCATTCAATTGAAAATTGATAATAAAACATTAAATAGAAGTCAGTAAGTATACATAGAAGGTATATAATATCGTGATTGTAGTATTGCATCGTGTACTGTGTGTTGCATAGAATGGATCATTAAATTAAATGCAAATTGTTAAACAATTCACAATAGATCGAAATAAAATATTTATATGCTGAAAATAATAATAATATTCATGCAACCAACTATACTATACAATGTTCTACTAGCATGTTTGTGCATGCATGCTAATGCTGGTGCTGCTGCTATTCTTTAATATAGTATTCGTAGTAGAATAGAATGACGGTACTATATATACTATGTAGTAGAACATGCTTCTACTATTATTGTGTAAATCGGTATGTACTATATACGGATGACGAGGTTAGATGATAGTATTGGTAGTACTAATAAAACCAATAGTCTTTTATACTATTACTACTAACATATAGCACATACAAATATAAGATTGTATATAGCTAGTACTCAATAAAGTTGATCGGTTGGTTCGGAGTCCGTTCTTCCCTTGTTACGTTTGAGATAGGAACCTACCAACAAATACTAACACGTTGCTACCAATATACAAGGTGTTTGTTTAACACGAGGAAGAAAATTTCTGGAAAATTTCGTTATAAAATTTTTAAACATACCTAATAGACGTTGAAAATGACCATTCCTTATTATTGACCAAGAATAAAATGGGAAAGATGCAGTTCACGTGCACTCCGTAGATATTTCGTTAAAATGTCCTGCACATCAGCTGTAGACTTTTGGACTCGACAGGTACGTAATAGTTTTGCGCCGTTTTTTCATTCTCTTTTCAACGTTGTCGAAGTTCTGGCATTTATTCGGCACTGCACTTTTTAAGCTCGTTGGGCTCCTTTTGATGTGAAGTTTCTCTGAAATACGAGGAAGTGATTTCTATAATTCCGAACATATTTGCGAGTCACATGAGATAAAATCGTCAATTTTTTTGTAAAATTCAATTTAATACCTATTTTTATTTTGGTCAGCGAATATTTCTATTGTCTCTTTGCCTCCGAATAAGGCTCTCTACTAGCTCTTTACAAAGAGACTCGATTCAATGTTCTAGCTAAACGCGTTAACACGCTAGACCAATTTATAACTTAACACAAAGCTAATTCAAAACCATGTGCCTATACTGGTAAGATGACGTCACAAGTAAAGCAAATACAGCGCGACAGATACATAAAGACATTATCCATCTGTTCACTCAATTCATCGGAAGTAGAAGTCACCAAGGTAACCTCGTTAATTATTATTCCAGCTTCTAATAAATTTCTGTTCACTCTATAAATTGTTTTATCAGTCCAAGTAGCCGAGCGATCTAAGGCGTTACGTCTGCGGAGTACGCATACTTGGAAACAGGGAGGTTATGGATTCGAATCCCGACATCGGCAGTTTGTAAATTATTTAAAAAAAAGGGCGGTTAATTGACCAAACTGTCTGCGTATGGACAAGAACGAAGTAACCGGCTATGCTTGAGAAGGTTTTCTGCAGTTTCCTTCACGAAGTCTAGATGAATATCGGCATAGTTCCTATCAGAGTCGGCTGCAGCCGCATATCCTACTGATTTCTAGTCTACTCACAAATTCCTTCCACTCCACTCACATCCTCACATCCTAAGGCATTACAATGGACCTTATGATCGAAGCGATATCCCGTCCTGGGCAGCCTTTACAATCTATCTATCTATAAACTGTTTTGAAACACTTTGTATAGAGAGCAAATTTTTAAAGAATAGAGAATGGTTTAAAGAAAATCTCATAATACCTAAGCAATGTCTTTTATATAAATCGGTCCGATTTTTCTTTTACTTCCATGATATTAATACTTTTATTAGATAACTCCCAATAAAATTATTGTTAGGGAAATATCGTAGTGCAGTTTATAAGCACCCATTCCTATGAAACGTGTATCTATAAAAAATATAAATATTCTCTTATCGATGTAAGATGTGGTAGAGACACGTCAGTACAGATATGTTCTCTAAAAATAATTTATTGGACATGGATGTAGGAAACTATTTTATACTTTTCTTGGATGTCCTACAATTCTAGAATTACACCCGAAACTACTAACCAAGTCCCTTAAAGATCCATATTCCAAAACTGGTTATCTCTTACGGGTTTTCAGTTCTTAATTTTGTCGACTTTACACACGGAAAATATTAGCGAAAAGTAAAATATGATAATGGAAGTTAAGCGTGATGCTATGCGAATACATTTTTTCTTTGCTCTGATCCTATTCGAGTTGAATTGCACGATATATAAGATTTTCTTTCTTTATCACGGGGCGAGAACAATAATAAAAAGTCAACTTCGAACAAATTAAAATCGATTCTTCGACGAACTGACATATTAAATGAAGTATTTTACGTGAAGAAACGCGCCTCTCGCGTTATTCCTTACGTCTCTACACACTTGCCACCTAATATTTATTTATAGTCCCAATACTATTGTTAGTAAGCCTTTGTAAGTCAGTAGTTTATACCTTTTTCACTTTGGAATAAAAATTCTTATAGTTTTTTTTTTTTTTTCTTTATGGGATATTATTTCAGTGTTCCGTATTGCTCCAATCCAGAGTGAATTTTTCATTGATTTTATGGCAACAGGTCAAATGAAAAATTTATCGTCAAATTACAGCTAACAATTTTGTATTTTTTTACAATAGTTTTGTTTGAGCCTTACCTGATTGATTGATTTAACTTACTATGATTGAAGGTTGTTAAGGTCTGATTTCATTTACCGTTCGTTTTGAGTTTAACAGGCTGATCATCAGGGCTTCTCCACCAATCTAAAATTATGCGAAATCAAAATATTTTTTCTTAGAATTTGTGACATCTTATGACCAAATTTCCGACAAAGTTGTTGGATGAAATTCTATCAAGGATACCACTCTGGAGAGATGTATCTAGAAATCGAAGTAGATATTAAGATTTAACCTTTATCTTAAATTGATCCTTAAAACCTGCCATTGTATTACATATCTCAGACTTAATCGATTTATATTTTCTATTCTACAAAGGAATAGTTTAGGAAAGCCATTTCATATTCGAGATCATCACAGATGTATAAATTGTATACCATGAATGCAAATCGTTGAATCATGAATGTTAGCTTCGATGAGATCTCAATATTTATAAAGGTAAGAAGATGGACATGCAAGTAGGATATGTTAGGGCATAAATAATATCTGCCTTACATTTCCTATCAGAGTCGGCTGCAGCCGCATATCCTACCAATTCCTAGCCTACACACAGAAATTCCTTGGAATCCATCGGCATCACAATGGACCTTATGGTCGAAGTGTAGCCCGTCCAAGGCAACCGCTACAATCCATCTTTCTAGCTGTAAGAATTAGAGAGCAAAAGCTTGAATTGCAAAATAAAAAAATCGTCTTTCATCAAAACAATGCAACCATCCACAAAGGCGCTGTGGCAATAAGAAAATTGAGAGAGATTTGAAAAATGAATTGTAGCATATAAAAGCCATTCTCGATCTTGTCTGACCATATCTTTGCGTATATCCGTTAGAGAAACTAATTTGATTCAAACTCTCTCTCTCTCTAGAGTGGTTTGGCTGATAAATGATAGAAACAAATTTTGATCTTTAATTCAAACACAATAAATTATATTTTAATGAATTGAAAATATATACACACGCCTTTTTTTTGTCCATTCGATAAATTATACCACAACATAAACTGGATACATTTAATTAATTTTAATTGGATGTACAATGTGTTTCAGTAAACCATTTGTTTTTTTTCTTTTTTTTTTTCGATTTATTCTATTCCGATATGTTTGCGAATGTTTGCTATGTTTATTACTTATACAATGTATACGAGGGTATATTAAGTTTAGTCCCGGCTGTGTAACAGTTGAAATAAAATTTTAATATAGGTGTTCATAAATTGATCAAATTAGTACATTTCTTTTTGCCCGTAGACACGATAACTCAAAATCGAAAAGAGATAACAAGCTAAAATTGTGTGTGTGTATTCTAGAGCCAAAAAGTAAGCTCAAGTTCGTGACTAGACAAAATTGAACTTTGGTACCCTCTGTCGCGGGGGGAAGAGGTAGTTATAAATATTTAAAACGGTAAGAGATAGAAAAAAAAATATTAAGTAAAAAATAGTTCATTTTTATTAAATAAACAACTTTTGTTTAGAATTTTTGTACATAAACTCAGTATATACTGGATATTTATGCAATTTACTCAGTTTGTTGTTATTTTAACTTGTTTTTTTTTATGTAAACTTGTCGTAAACTTGTCTTAAATGATATTCAAGAAAATTACATAAAAGTTTTACGCGAATGACACAATACATATTTACGACGGAAGCAAACCATTTATCACAATTGAGAATTCAGAGAATGAGAAAGGGGAATGAAACGTCATGAATGTTACCTAAAAAAAAATTTTTTTTTCGCTTTTGTTTTATATTTTTGTTGACATTTAATTAAATTTTTCTAAAAAATACATAAAAGATAACACACACAGATACATTTAATGCAAAGATGGACAAAGATAGCGAAGGCTGAGCTCGAAAAGGATAATAATTATTGTGGTGGGATATGAAAAAAAAAAAAACAACAAACAAACAGACAAACAATTTTATACAAGGATATAAACAACAAAAATAACAAGGATATTCAATTTAAAAATACATTTATGAATCCTCCACGTTCATAAATAAATGTCTGATTATATTTTTTCGTTATGATCAAAAGTTACGGTATTGTATTCGTGGGTATATTTTAAAAGACTTCACAAATTTTGGGGAAAATTTCGTTGTGATACTCGCTTCAGAACTCTGAAGGTTCTGAAGAAAGTAGTATGGGACTAATTGATTTGGTTTTTGACAAAATGATTCGAATAAAAGTTCTTAGTATTTTTGCCAGCTTTTATTCGAGAAAAAAGGAATAAGGCACAAATAAACTGTACTTATTTAAGTTTTTGTGGTAATTAGAAATTGTGGATATCTGAATAAACTTGTTAACATATTTTGTTTAAAATAATTATTTTTGAAAGTCTTGATTTTTTGCAGCGTTTATAATCACTGGGGTTGTAGATTATTAGCAAGAATCGATATGTCGCCAAATATTTATCTATGAAAAAAATTCAGTTAAAGCGTTTTTATAAGTCTGTCCAACGATTTGTCACAGTATGGAAATGGGGGGAAATTAAATTGTGTATCTTAATGAAGGCAGATTATTTTCTCGTAATTTCGCGGCATAATTCTGTGGCGGTTTATACATATCTGTGAAATTTAATCAGAAATCATTTAAAGATTGTGATATTATCAAACTGGGGAATCAACTTGATATGTTTGGAAGGCTTCGTAACTTTTATAATCTGTTCTTAAAAACATTTTACACCATTTCTCAATATCTGAGGGAAATTCTCCAGCGGACTTACAGGAATAATTTGTGCGATTTTCTACTTTTTTCAATCTTAGTTTAACTTTATTTCTAAAATTAATTATCTCAAAAACTGTTCATTTCATGAAGAAAAAATTATAAGAGTTTTTTTAAGGAGTTCATCAAGAGTTTATGTCAACTTTGAAAGGAAACTGTTTATAAATAAACTGTCTGAACATATTTCTTACTTTGCCGTATATTTTCTTGAAGTGAGTGAGTGTCCTTTTTTCTCGATAAAGTAATCCATCTTGTTAGATCATATAATATAAATGTGTTTGCGTGAGTAAACTGACTTTACTAGAATTTATGGGATGAAAAAAAATGTAATATATGTTTTCGTATTTTTGTTACACAACACTCAACAGACAAATATTTACCAGACCAATAATTGCCTGTTATACAAAAATGACGACTAAGTATATATATATACATATATTTGTATTGAATGTTCTTTTTTTTTTGTACGGAATTTTCTTGGTGTATATAGAGACCATGCTTGGAAATTTTCGGGAAAACTTACGTTTTTTCTTTTTATTCAAATTCAAATTAAAAACCAACATAAGCTTAATTATCTCACGTGACACTTTTAATTTGAGCTTCATAACTTTTTTGGTTTCTGACAAACAAAGAGACCTAAAACTTCATCAAGTCAAGTAAAACTCAGTCCAAGTGGCCGAACGGTCTAAGGCATTATGTCTTCGCACTATGCCTACTTGGAAAACTGGGACGTTATGGATTCAAATCCCGACATCGGTAGTTTGTCAATTATTAAGAAAAAAAAGGGGCGCTTAATTGAGGGTTTTCTGCAGTTTCCTGCACGAACTCCTGATGAATATTGGCATAGTTCCTATCATAGTCAGCTGTAGCAGCATATCCTACCAATACCTAGTCTATACACAAAAATTCCTTCCACATCACTCACATCCTTAGGCATCACAATGGACCTTATGGTCGAAGTGTAGCCTGGCTAGGGCAGTCTCTACAATCTATCTATATAACCAAGTTTGTATTTAAACGGGAAGAAATTACGAGCAATTCAGATGGAAAAGTAGTACGATAGTGATTAAGCCAAATGTTTTTTTCGCAGTAGAAAAACTACACTTGTAGTAAATATTATAAAAGTTTAAAAGTGCATTTAAAATATTTTTACGATAAACTAAAATTGGATTGCTTTACTTTTATTAATGAGAATTTTGTGTGAGTAAATTTTATTTAAAAAAAATTATAATAACTTTTTAATGGGTAAAACATTTTAATCTGCTCCATATTCTCAGAGCCCCAACAGAAAGAGACCAATTGAACTATGATCCACACAAGTTGATTTATTCAGTTTTTTTAATTTTAAAATTAATTTATGCCTTATTGGTTCGGTTTTCGAAAAAATACTTCGGCTAAAAGTTATAAATGTAGCAACTACTCCGAATTTTTTTTCGAAAATCGAATAAATAAGGCTCAAATAAACAAAAATTAAAATGTGGTCATCAACTTATGTGGCCAAGTATAGAATGACAATTTTTAGATAATTCGTAACAATTTAATTATATTTACAATATAAAAAATAAAATCCCTTTATACATTTATCTCATTGGCAGAATATTCCTATATGATTTTTTAACCGGGAATTACTTTTTTTTAATGTCATCTACGCGTAATGTCGTGTAATCTTTGACACCGATAAAAGTTCTCCTGAATGTTTGTTTTTGTCAATTAAATATTTTCTATAATCTCGAATACATTTATTTTCCTATATAAATACAAATAAAAAAGTCACTTGAATTTTATTTATTTATTTCAATATATCTGCTCTAATCGAATAAATTAAATAAGTCATTGATTTAAAATTGTCAGGCTCAAAAATATTCTTACATTAAAAATATTGGTGGTAATTTTCAACAAGATGATGTACAAGATGCCTCAGAAACATGTTCTTAAATGTATATATATATATATATATATATATATATATATACATATATATATATATATATATATATATATATATATATATATATATATACATGTAGTAGTGGTAATTAGTCGCAGTAAAGGGGGGCCTCAAACTGGCAAGTAGGTCTTTCTATGTCTTTTTTACCGAACTCTAAGGAACCCATCCCCATAACCTGTTATAACCTTTACCACATCCGGTTCGTTTCCTCTAGCTCTGCGTTCGTAATCGAATCTACCTGTCCTCTTTACGGATGAGTGGGCAAAGCTGCACTTAAGTTGTTTTACCCCAGATTTCCACATTTGGTGAAGCCGACGGCGAGGTACCTCATTCTGGCTCTGTAAAGAAAAAAACTGAAAACATATTCCTTTATGTTTTTATCCACTACTGAAGCAAAAAATAATTAAACAGGTAAAAGTAAAGGCTTGCTATGTGCTACATGAAAGTCCCATGGAGAAGTTTAGGGGGATGCTCCTCCGTCCTTGAACATACGTTTAAAATTATTTACTGGTTGTATGCTTTTTTGAGCATTACTCTCTAATAAAAACACTGATACTAGTTATGTTGTTGTTTTTTTTTTCAAATACAATTTTTTGTTTAAGACATAAAAATTAATAATTTATCATCTTTGCCCAACGCTGCCACCAAATTTCTAATTTCTGAGATCATCTGTATATTAACTTTCATCAAATCGATATCATCAAGGATCGATCTCCTGAATACCGATATCAACTTTGTATACAAACTCAGTAGGTTTAAAAAATACGTTTTTATTACGGTGTGGGACATCCTGTATATATTACCTTTGCGTGTGATGATATATACATATTTTTGTTGCTGGTTTTCCCAGGCACTCACTCATAATAATAATAATAATCATCGTTTATTTCTATTTACATTTTTTACTTTTCCCGTGTTTCTGTATGTGTTTTGTATAAAAAGTACTCACCAACCTATATCTCTCTCTCTCTCTTTCTCTCTCTGATGTTGATGATAATGACGATGTCTGTATATAATCGTTGTCGACAGATTGTTGTTTACATAATTCCTAAGAGAAATTCTTATTTCCATTTTCGCAATAATACATACAGATCTCTCCTGGTTTATATAAATGTCATACAAATATATATATATGTAGGTGGTACCGTGTGTTTAATTAAAAATGTAGGTTGAATCTGTGTGTTACTATTTAACTACCTACCGTGTAAACACCACTATAGTAATGATTAACTTCCTAGAACTCAAGAAATGAGTGATAAAGGCGAGAAGTTGATTTCTCGAATGATAAACAAGTTTTATTAGTTCCAAACGGTCCTTCGGAAAATGTTCTTTTTTTTTTGTTCAGCCTCTACCCAGTTATAATGTACAGTCAACGTCAAAAGTCGAGGCAAAATTAAAAAAATTTTTGCCTTATTTTTATAAGGCACAAATCAAATATAAAATTTTTAAATTTAAGCTCTACTTTTGGCGTTCACTGTACTACACATGACCACAAAAGTAGCACTCAATTTTCTAACTTTATTAATTGATTTGTTTCCTTCAATTTTTGGGGAAAATATTTCGAAAAAAAGTTGTTTATAGTGCATATTTATAGTGATCAACTTTGATTCCAAAGCGGGGGTATCTTGAAAGAAACACCACCCGTTGGCAATCTGTCACGAGTTAACTAAAAACTTCTAGTCAGATATTTTTTTGGTCAAATTGGCACTGATAAGGCTGTTTTCGTGTTCAATCATTCAATTTCTGTGCCCAGCAATGCACATAAGGTCAATTGTGATGCCTAAGGATGTAAGAATGTGAGTGAAGTGGAAAGAACTATGCCGATATTCATCTGGAGTTCGTGAAGGAAACTGCAGAAAACCTTCTCAAGCATAGCCGGTTACTTCGTTCTTGTCCATACGCCGACAGTTTAGTCAATTAACCGCCCCCTTTTTTTTATAATGGACAAAATGCCGATGTTGAGATTCGAACCCATAACCTCCCAGTTTCCAAGAATGCATACTGCGCAGACATAACGCCTTTAATGAGAGCTCGCCATGTTAACTTACCATCATGCCAAGACCAAAATATCTCACGTCTCATTTAATAGTAATGGAAGTAAAATATGATGTTTTCAAATGTATTTATTTTAAATAAATACATTTTTTCTTATAAAGAAAAATAATAATTTCTAGCGCCTACTTCCTCAACAACATCAAATCCTCAAGTAGTTGCAACACAATCACAGAAAGAAGGAAGATGATATAAAAAATAGAAAATAAAAACCGTAAAATAAATAATTCATAACTGTTGCTGCTTTTGAATAAAAAAACATTTAATTTTGAATTTAAGTTTGAAATAAATATCTTTTATATGATGATAATATAAAGCTTCACATCAAATCGTGTTGTTCTTCCCTAACAATTATAGAGGGGGAAAGATTTGATGTAATATATAGGTACTTAATGGTAATCAGTGCAAAAAAAATTGATATATTTTAGGGTAGTACTAAAAGTGGATATATTATAAAGTATATACGAGTAAGTGTATCTCTTCTCGAATATTACCGATCCGATGTCTATAATATTAGTTTTTATGTAAATAAACTATTGGTGTCTCTTCCTTAGGGCTATGAATTTTGGAATATGACGTCATGAGTCGTTTAACCAATTGAAAATAAAAATAAAATTTGCAGGTTACACACCCTACAGGTATCAATCTAGTCCCATTAAAATCTTTAGAAAAATTATTGGAGAAGGAACGAGAAATTGAGTCAGAATAAATTTCGAATTTTTTATCCATGGTCAATCGATTATCGCGTTTATCGCGTTAAATCGTGTAAATCTGTATATAGATAGATAGATAGATTGTAGAGGTTGCCCTGGGCGGGCTACACTTCGACCATAAGGTACATCGTGATGCCTAAGGATGTGAAGATGTGAGTAGAGTGGAAGGAATTTTTTTTTATATAGATTAGGAATTGGTAAGATGTGCGGCTGCAGCCGACTATGATAGGAACTATAGCGATAGTCATCTGGAGTTCGTGAAGGAAACTTCAGAAAACTTTCTCAAGCTAGCCGGTTACTTCGTTCTTGTCCATACGCCGACAGCTTGGTCATTTAACCGCCCCTTTTTTTTTCTTAATAATTGACAAACTGCCAATGCCGGGATTCAAACCCATAACCTCCCAGTTTCCAAGTAGGGATTCTGCGCAGACATAACGCCTTAGACTGCTCGGTCACTTGGACTGGTATATGACCCTCAACTTAGTTATTCGTAAGTATCAACGTTTTGGCAAAAAACCAGGCTTGTACCGTTGAATTTCCAACAGGTTTCATCTTATATATATATATATATATATATATATATATAAATTTTTTTATCATATCCAATTTACATTAAATCATGCAGAACAATTGTGTTAGAGAGAATGTTATGTTTTTTTTTCTTCTAGGTAATATATCACTTTTTCTATACAATTTGTGACTCTTGTTTTTGAGTCATCTTGCCTCGGTTTTCTTCGTTAGAGAACATATGTGTTTCCGTAAACTGAGAAAGGAAATTTTCAACTATGGTTTTTTAGTTTAGTAATTTGATTTATGTATGGTATTCTGTGAAAACGATAAATTTTACCCAATTTCATAGGTCATTGAAGGGCTTATTATTAATTAATGAAAAATTGTTGAAACATAATTTACCGAAAATTTTGGAGCATACTTTGAAATATTATTTATTTCCTGATAATTTCATTTACCAGATATTTCACAGAAAACCAAGGAAAACTTTGGAAAAAATTTATGCAGGCAATGAGCAGGAATTCAAGGAAGACATTTTTTTTGGCCATTCTGTGGACTGGGTGATCTCACATATCGAGAGGGGATCAGAAAGGAAGAAAACACTTAGAGAGCCATACTCTGGAGTAATCTTCCAGGGCTCAGGCAGGGCTAGAATCTTCTCGGGAACTTTAACCGCAAAGGATATAAAACCTACATTGGTGTGAGTAAAAATAGACTGCTACTACGGGGAAGGTTTCTTACGGGGCATTGTAGACTCAGGGGACATCTTACGAAGCTAAGCTTGGGAAATAAGGTAAACTGCAGGTTGGTGGAGAAATGAAGGAAACTCCGGATCCCCTCTCCTAACAGACTGTGATGCCCTCGTACTCAAAAGAATATAATGTCTGGGAGTCTGTCATGTTCAGGGGAGCTACTACCCCTACCATCCCAGATTCTGTACTTCTAAACAAAACACGGTTGGATTAGGTGTTTAAGATGAGACGATTCCTCGTCAGCCTCCAGATGGGGGAGCACAATAGATGTAGCACTTATAGATCGCAGTACCAGTCCCAGTAGCCGAGCGGTCTAAGGCGTTATATCTGCGTTGTATGACGTTTGAGTGACGATATCGGCAGTTTGATTTTGTTAATTGACTAACCCGTCGCCTTATGGACAAGAACGAAATAACCGGCTATGCTAGAGAAGGTTTTCTGCAGTTTCCTTCACGAACTCCAGGTGAATATCGGCATAGTTCCTATTAGAGTCGGCTGCAGTGGCATATTCTACTAATTCCTAGTCTACACACAAATTCCTTCCACTCCACTCACATCCTCACATCCTTAGGCATGACAATAGACCTTATGGTCGAAGTGTAACCCGTCCAGAGCAGCCTCTACACTCTATAGATCGTAGTGCACCAAATTCCCAATAACTGTGGAGAAGTTTTTCGATTTGTTCGAATTAACACATCGAATCAAATTTTGTGTTTCCGGTTTCTAAAATTACTTTTTCAGATCTTTTTTTATCTGAACATAGAAAATAAAATTCAGAATCGTACACTACATGGTTAAGTTTTTTCTCTAAAATGTGTTGGGAACAGATGCGCTTGAAGGCATAATACTTAGTGTGTAAACTATAACTACACTCACTCCCAGATACATACACATCTATCCCAATCCTGAATGTCTATGTATGTATAACCTCGTCATGTAATAGCAGGAACAGCCAGAGAGATGTGATGGAGTAGTGTTATTTTGCCGTAGGTTTAAAAGAAAATGAATTTGTATGTGATATTACTTTGCACCAGTACACAATATATACGAAGTAGATCACTCTCCTTGAGAGAGCTTTAAAGCACATACAACCAAGCATAGACATATATATATATATATATATATATATATATATACAATCTTACGTTTTGTTTCTTGTTTGCTAAAACAAGACTTAAGTATAGATAAAATACTAGGGGATTTATTGCTACCAGTAGGTGTTAGCATCGGAGGAGGTCTGTTTTACGTTAAGTGCATACAAATCTATTGATTGTATTTCTTTTACCTTCCTATAGCGATTGCTGTATGGCTTTTAATAGTAAAGAAAATTGCTTGTAAAACGGACTAAGTCCGTTTTGTTCGCTTACATGCTTGATGGTAATATTTGGCTGCAATTTCAACAGGGTATTTACTATATTCATTAGGATACGCACTGTCTATTCAATGAGTTTTTGTTTTGGAGGAATTCTTCTTTTGGCCCGATATGAGAATCCGATCAAAGTGTACACTCAGCATGTTTCGAATTGCTGATATAACACTCGACTGACCAATGGAACACCATCTTCTATCCTTTTCTATTGCTCTAGTGTTTGGCAGATATTAATGTACACTCCCGTTGAAAAAAATGAACAGACCTGAAATGTGAATTTACTTACATTTCAAAAAACTCCACACTTTTGTATCTCTCTGTGAATTATTTATTTATAAACAAAGATAAGTAGTATATTTTTTAAATGTGAAAAAAGAAATGGAAGATATTTTATTTATGTAAACAATTTATGTAAACAAATCATTACACTACAAGAATAATCAAAATTGTGAGAGACTGTTTTGGTTCAGATCTGTTCAATTTTATTGAACGGGAGTGTATATCATATACAGTATACAAATAAAATGTGTATATACATACATTACATGTATCAGTGAAACGGACAAAAGTATGTGTGTCACATAAGTAGCGTGATTTCAGTGGACTATGTAGATTTTTAGATATATAGTGGTTGTTTCGAAGTGAAAACGGTACTTAAAATTGTTAGGATAAATATATTGAAGATAGATGTTTATAAAATACAATCTCTCAGATATACATACAGATAGACATTCATCTCACATACATACATACATACATACATACATACATACATACATATAAAGATTTGTGCTATCGTAAATATGTCTTCTTATATATCAGAAATAATTTTAAACTCGTATCAAACTCGAATACACACGTACCTACGTGTACAACACGTCTCATTGTAGAATATACACGTAGATATGTGTGTGTGTGTGTGTGTGTGTATATGGAAGTACAACATTTCATTGTATTGCTTATAACTTTCCAAGTAAACTTTATCTCAATTTTCAATTAAGAAAATGATTAGGATTTGACATGTTGTTGTTGGGAAAAAAATGGTATTTATTTTTTTGTAACACGATTGAAAAGAAAATTGTATTAATTTAAATTTTTATAAAATACTTTATTTCATCTAATTTTTTTTTTTGTATTTATCTAAGAAGAAAATTATCTCATTTTTTACTATCTTTTATTGAGCAACAGTCGTTAGTAGTTATATCGCGAGACGTGACGAAAATAAGTCAACGTGACAAGAGACCAAAATTTGAAGCCAATAGCTTTCGATAAATAGTCGAGGGACAGACGATAGTACTTTTTTTTCATCTCTATAGATTTTAGATGTACTGACTACAAAACAGTACACCATTTTGGAAGGGTATTAAACATATCAAATCAGTCCAAGTGGTCTAAGGCGTTATGTTTGCCTACTTGGAAACTGGAAGGTTATGGATTCGAATCCCCGTATCGACAGTTTATCAATTAAGAAAAAAAAGGGGGCTGCTAATTGACTAAACTGTCGGCGTATGGACAAGAACGAATTAACCGGCTATGTTTGAGAAGGTTTTCTGCAGTTTCCTTCATGAACTTCAGATGAATATCGGCATAATTCCTACCATAGTCCTAAGGCATCACAATGGACCTTATGGTCGAAGTTTAGCCAGGGTAACCTCTACAATCGATCTATCTATCTAGTATGGATACGAATGCGATCAACTTTTGACGCCCTATTGTACTAAACTTGTAGAATCACCGTAAATCAAATATGATAGTCAAACTTTTCGCATCCTAATTTTTATTTCTTGGCAAACGATAGAATATCTATTGCACATAGGTATCTATATTCTATACCAAACAAGGTATAGATAGAGAAATTCCATGAAAAGAATATATTGTAATATTATTAAAGTTCAAAAACTTTCATTTCCATATACCTAAACTATTATAATTTATATGCAAATTAGTTTTTTGTCCAGTTTTCGTCGGTAAAGTAGAGAACAGTATGTTGGTTGTATGTGTATAGATAGATAGATAGGATAGATAGATAGATATATCTATATCACCCACCATACATACAAAAATAAATAGAATAATAAAATATGTGAACATATAAGAACCGTTACCCGAAGAATTGTTCATATATTGTGAAGGAAAGAACAATGAATGAGCACCCACATATGAGACACAAATATCTTACATCAAAGTGTATTCTATTTACACGATAACTTATAAATATAAAAATTATTTACACGTTAACATTTTGATATATAATTTTTACTCAAATATAATTGGCGTTCCTTTTACAAAAGTTTACAGTTCCTTTATACCTAATCCATTAGGTTTTATGAAAAAATGTTTTAAACAAAAGTTGTTTGCATTTCCTGAATGGACAACTTGAAAGTTGTTTGAAACATTTTTTCGAAATTCAAATAGATTTGGCACAATTTTGATTGGAAACAATTTTGAAAAAGGACTGCCATATGAACAAGAATATCCTGGCCAAGTTGACCTGACCAATCTGATATTGGAATTTTTAAATGAAAAGAATATTAATTATGTATATACGCCATAATTTATATTCTATAATGTGTAATAATAGAATCGGCGGCCGTAAAGAACGGTGCCCATTTAATTAGGGGATGAAACTTTCCAGAAAAGATAGTACTTTTAATGAGCACCATATCCGAAAGCAGAGAACCTCTCCTCAAATGTTTTATCCCGCATACGTATTTTTCTATAATAATTACGAAAAAAAAATGAATACTTTTTTTCATGAAATTTTATCTGCAACAACTTTTGTATCCAATTTTTTTCATATATATTACAGTTTCTGGGAAACGAAATATATAAAGATATAGAGATATATAGATATTAGAGACTATAATTAACAAAAAGTTGCCACAAAATTTTTTTGAAAATAATATTTTATGAATACAAGTATTGGCGTGTTTTTTATGTGTAAGGGCTCTGCTTGGAAGTTGGAAGGTGCTAGTTCGATTCCCAACAGGGACATCTTTTTAATTTAATTAATTTAAAAAAAATTAAAGGGGCAGTTAATTGACTTAATTGTTGGTTTATGAAAATGAACGAAAGTAACCGGCTATATTTGTGGAGGTTTTCTGCAGTTTCCTTTCACAAATTCAGATGAATATCGGCACAGTTCCTATTTAAGTCGGACATCCTACCAATTTCTAGTTAACATACATATTCCTTGTCTTTTAGGGGTCGGGTCGGTGCCCCGTTATGAATTAGGACACTACATTTCTGAATGTTTAACCCCTTATTAAATAGACATCGTTTTTTACGGCCATCACCTGGACTATAAATATTTTATGAAATTATTTCGACGTAAGCGTACAACATAATAAAACCAAGAATCTTCTAAGACGGCCTTCCCGCCTCCTCCCTCCACCTCCATACATATAATAATATGTTCCAATTAATTTACGATCAAACATTATTATATTATTATACCCTCAAACAAACAATTCACCGAACGAATAATAATAACTATCGATAATAATATTTTGCTATAGTAGAAGCCACCCAACATCAACCAACCACCAGTCATTATTAAAACGAACACAATATAAATGTTCTCGAAAATTTATTAGAGGACACTGAAATAATTTTATGGTTAACAGAGAATTAAATTCTGTATGGCATTTTCGTCCTTTTTTCATGCATTCATTCATCCACCAAAAACATTTCTCTAGTATTTTTTTTTTTTTGCTTCTCTGTGTCCCAACAACTGTGTGATTTATTTTAACTCATTATTATATTAGTTAGAAAGACCGTTTTTTTTCTTCATCGAAAGAAAATAGTTTTTGAAATATGCTTTTCAAAGAGTTTTCCTACTTTAACATAAAGAAATATTATTACTTTGCAACACAAATTTAATAATATTAAATAATAAATGTATTATAAAATAAGATATATATATAAATATATATATATATATATACATATATATATATAAATATATATATATATATATATATATATATATATATATATATATATATATTTATATATATATGTATATATATATATATATATATATATATATATATATATATATATATATAGGATGTTTCAGAATTCCATTTTAGGGATGTGTGCTTTAGTATAAGCAACATTTTATGCAAACATATCAGTCAAATGTAATTTGGATCGATTTGTTGAGATTTAAAGAAATTTGTTTAACAATAAATAATAAGTGAAAATAACAAATGACTGAGTTAATTACTGATATATCCGGTGTATACTTAAAGTTTAGTATTAATGCATGAACTGTTTATTTTAGTATATTGAGCTGAAATTATGGAAAAACTATGCAATTTATGAAAAATAGTTGCATGCAATAGTTGTTTATTTTTAATAAAGGAACAGCATTTGTGTTTCAACTTTTCTTCTACCTATTCCGGTTTCAAAAATATCGGATCCGTAGCCCAAACCTAGCCACAAACTTGAGATTCCTTTTAAGCTCTAGATTACAAACACAACAATTTCGGGCCGTTATCTCGTTTCGACTGACAGATGGGCGGATATGCGGGACAAAACTAAATATATCCTGGTATATATTATATAAAGATACCGGATATAAAAAAATTAGAGTAGTTTATCCAAGTGATCTTCGGTTTTTTAAGCATAGCATTCAACCGATGCTTTTCTTAGTCTTATCCTGACGATCCTTGATAGTCTTTGGACACAGAAAAAAACTGTTTTATGATTACCCTCAAACAGGTATTGCGAGGAGTTAATAAAACAAAACTCTAGTTTTCTATAATATCACCATGTTTTCTTTTGCATACTATGTGTACCTAATACGATTCACTATTCGTTATATGAGTGAATTTTTGAGTGTATTCTGCAGTGACACTAGGAGAAAAGAGAACAAGCACCGTTTCGTATAGTCCTTGCCTATTAATCATCAGTATGTTTTCTAGAACATCATACAAATTAATTTACATGAACTGTTAGTTAGATATTCTTTTATCTTTAACTTTATCACGTTTTAGTTTAAGACATATTTGTATAAACTTCTTTGTTCCTTTTGATTTGGAAAATACATTCCTTAAATAATGCCGTGCAATTTTGAAACACCATATATACATATATATATATATATATATATATATATATATATATATATATCTATGAGAGGTTTTCCGTCTATGAGAAAAACTTTTCTTCTACTTTTCATACGCAACTTTTCATCATCTTACAGAAAACTTTTCATTATGTCTTCATTAAAATATCTCGAAAATAATGATTTTAGTTTATCAAAATTTATATGTATGAATTTTCTTACAGAGTTTTTGATATTTATTATCTTACATTGTGCAATATTACTATTATTATTATTATTATTATGCTTTTAATATAATCAAATTTTATGTTTAAATATAGATATCTATATATATATATATATATATATTCTACTTCCCATCCCCTATTCACTATGTCTGTTCAAAACTAACTAACTAAAACGTCAGTTTGTTTTAATTACTGTTTGTAAAATGTTATGCATTTTGATTAAATGTTTTTTGATTAATTATATTCGATGGGGGATAAAAATTATGATTTCATGTTGAATTTATTATATTCTATATGAAATCCTGTTGAAAATTTCAATTCAATAATCACAGCAGTTTTTTTGCAAAATACAATCTGCTAAATGCCGGATTAGAACTACATCCATGAATATGATAACTCGCAAACGTTAGTAGAATACGAGTTGAAATTTTGTGTGTATGTTCTAAAACTAAAGAGCATGGTCAAGTTCCTTAATTGACAAAATCGATCTTTGCATAAATGTTTGCCGACATTACAAAATATAAACTAGTGAACAAAAAAAAATTTTCGTAGTATCGAAATTCATTTATGATTCTCATTGTAACAACGAATCATCTTTTATCATTGAATGGGTATAAAAATTATCTGTTCATTTATCAAAATTACTTAAAAACACCGATCACTAATTTTATGTTTAGTAGGGATTGAAACATTACAGGTTTGATATTCCTTGTTGATTTACTAAGTTGAACATTCAAAAAAACTAATTAATAACAATGTTTTATTATATTATTTTTTTACTCGATAATTAGCCACTATTGTTTTAAAAAAAAATTTGGAGGCGTTATAAGAGAACACGCTGAGAGACCCAGTGCCAGCCTTGTATGAATGGCGTAAAATAACATTGCCTCTTGGATAATAACCTACTAAACAGGTAATAAAACAAATTCAAAGCAACATTGCAATTTTTGTAGTATACCTGATTTAATATCAAGGCGATTTGAATTATTTCCTCAGATGGAAACTTCGAGAGACCAATCGAATTTACGACACACAAATAACAATTAAACAGATTAGTTTTTAATAAATCAAAATTATTGAATAGACTCTAATAAACTACTTAAATAATAGTTTTATAGTTAAGTAATAATCTCAAAGTCAAAAAGTTATATTACGATCTCTATAAAAAACTTTTTGTTTCATTTTTATTATGATAACCATCTCAACAAAAAACAAAAGTATATATAAAGCTCTTTTACTGATTTATTCTCAAAGCACTTTGATACACATAATATTATAAAAGTGTTTGTGTATATGTGCATAACATGGTTGCATTTAACATGTGTGAGAAAATGTATAATCGTTTCAGAGATATGATTTCTTTTGTATTCGGAGGACAAATTTATGTTTTTGATGGGATTTATTATATATGAATGTCACATATTTTTTCTCAAACACAAAAATAAAGATCACATCAGATATTTTTATAAGTTCTGGTCGAACATTCAAACATATTCTAACACAGTGTCCATAACAATATAATATGTATATTAGGGTAGCACAATTTTACTCGAAATTTTGTGTGTCTCGTGTGAAAATATGGTCTTCCACGTTTTACGAATCCTTCACAAAAATTAACTTGATTAAAATATTTTCACTCCAAAAATGGTCCAAATTTGAAATTTTCTATTATTTCTAAAAGATTTTCCATATAGGCATTTTATTTGTACCTCGAAATATAAAGTTTTGAAGGCCGCTCAAGAATTTTGATCTTTTATTACTAACATATATAAGATACTGGATGTTTTAAACCATATTTTTTATATTCATATCTTTATTTTCTCAAAAATTAATCAAAGACTATTTTGATACTTATCGTTAAGCATCCCTAAAATGTCGGATGCATATGCAAGTAACGATAAATACATACTATTGTTTTTATGTGTCTCGATATTGATTCTAAATGAAGAAAACATATTATGATAAAAAAAGCTGAGCTTTAATATTAATATATTAAGGTCACTCGAAAACATCCATTATATGATATTAAATTTCAAATTTTGCCCCAATAGCTTAGATTAGATTAAACCTACAAAGTAGTCATCGTCAGTATGAATTAGCTAATATTAGTAACTATCTCCAAGGTATAGAATCGAAAATATATTGGTCGTTGCTAATTTGGTGCGTATCTCACGTATTTATAAAATACAAATAATTATTGATCTAGTAATTGGGGTAAAATTTTGATTATTTGAATAGTCTTTATATCTAATATATATGTTCAACATATTTTTCATTCTTGAGTGATTCTTAAAAATTTTTATTTTGAGCTCAAATTAGTTAGAATGTTATTTTTTTCAGGTAAAAATTCGCTACCCTAACTAAATTGAATATATTAATATTATAAAGTTGAAATAACATTTGGTTTTTCATACAAAATTTTAAACTTCTAGTATATATTATGTGGTATATATATATATATATATATATATATATATATATATATATATATATATATATATATATATTATATATCGTATAATATCGTATATAAGTACTATTACGTATGACGTTAAACTATATAGAAATGTTGTTGGTGTTTGCAATTAATGATCAAAGCATCAAAAACCCTATGGTATTATATGGCAGTCATAGTGGGTACGACTATCATACTTAACTATACCTCTGTAAAACCCCATCCATATATCCATATACCATGTACACTTATTGTTAGATATATGTATATATGACAGTATACAGGGTGGCTCATTTGAAGCAATACACATGAATATTTCTTCAAGGAAGCTTTTTAGACAAAATGACCCGAATAAAAATTTTCATAACAATATTTAATGACATATTTGTCTATATAGTATACGCTAGTCTTCCATGTCTTAAGTAACCTTAACGGAATTTGACATAATTGTGACGCTTAAGTATCCACAAATAATAATATACCGAATAAATCGTAATTTTCCCCCTGACCATGACTTTCAAGGTTATTTGAAAATCAACTTCACGTTTTACAAATAGGAATCCACAGCTTTAAATGGATAATTAGTAACCAAAATAGACTTTATTACCCACTTTTTCCTCAAACAATTATGACAAAAAATATGGGATGACTTTTGCAAGTTGATTTTCAAATAACCTTGAAGGTTATGGTTAATATTTTCTAAAAATGCTCTCTTTAGAAAACATTAAAGTGCATTGTTTAAAATGAGCACCCGGTAGAGAAATGAATATCACATTATTGTAACTGTATAAAATATATACCAATTTAAGTGAATATATACAGGATCTACCAGGGTACACAATGTATATATTATTTAGAAATCATCAAACCGTCATTTTTGCAATAAAATACGACTGAAACTAAATAAAACTTAATGACTGAAAAATATTTGTTAGTGAATTTCGTAGATAGCAAAAAGTCATTTGTTAAAGATGCATATTTGAAAAGATGGCCGTTATTTTGACCCATACTATAGGTCACTGACCACTATATAACTATATATATTATCCCATATTCGGTCATTAGCACAAATTGAAGTGCATTTAGCTAGTATTAGGCGAGTTATTTCAAACTTTGTGTTTCCCCCACTCTCTAAGCATCACTTTTCCCTTGACTGAAATACGCTTGGATTGACACAAGAAATGACATCGAACCCACGAATTCTGGCCTCAAATTGACATAAAAATGTGGAGATATGGTGCAAATTTTGTATTTGTGTTCGAATAAAACGACCTTGGTGAAATTTATTATTGCAACTAACATTCTTTATTAAATTGATTGTATTTATACCTTTCAAATAAACGTTATTTGTTAATTACTCATACTCATACTCCAATAACTTCTCATAACACATACTCCAATAACCTATATTTTCAATGATTTGATTCTCACACCGATAGCTATCACTTCTCTATACAGAAAAGATGAAAATACTTATGGATTCGGTATAAATCCATGACTTGTGTACGCAATACAACTAACATAACAATTCTATACGTTCTATATTTTCTAGAAACAAAAACAACAAAAAAAACCACAAACGGTGCATTAAAATGTATGACATCAGTATTTTGACTTTATAGTCGTTCCACAGTTATCACCCTGAAGCATACAGTTGTAAATGATGATTCTGACATTACACTAACTCTCATATACTTTAGTTTCTGAACATATCTAGTTTAGTTTAGTAGAGTTCTCCACAAACACACACACACACACATACTCACCCTCACACACTCCCCCACATACACACTGACAGGCAGATTGTGGAAGGATAGTTATTTGAATTCACACTAATATCTTGAAGCAATGTAGTATGGACTGACGACACACTAGATGACGATGATTCGTAACAAACCTTTTGCTATATTACACAAATAATTTACATTAAATTATGCAAACTGAAAGGAAGGACTATGTGTGTTGTCATACATTCACTATTAATATATATGTATGTATGTATGTATGTATGTAAGTTAGTGTATATTAACGACCATACGTATGTAAAGGATGTTTCTATAACAAATTATAGCCGGCAAATTTGGTAGAGCATTGTTCTGGAATGCCAGAAATCGTGGGTTCGATCCTCATCTTTAGATGTGTATGATTTTTAATATCAAGCCTATGATGTCAAAGAATCATGTACGTCCAAGTAGCCCAGTCCAAGTAGCCAAGCGGTCTAAGGCGTTATGTCTGCGCAATATGCATACTTGGCAATTGGGAGGTTATGGGTTCGAATCACGACATCGGCAGTTTGTCAATTATTGAGATAAAAAAAGGGGGCGGTTAATTGACTAAACTGTCGGCCTATGGACAAGAACGAAGTACCCGGCTATGCTTGAGAAGGTTTTCTGCAGTTTCCTTCACGAACTCCACATGAATATCGGCATAGTTCCTATCAGAGTCAACTGCACATATCCTACCAATTCCTAGTCTATACACAAAAATTCCTTCCAGTCCACTCACATCCTCACACCCATAGGCATCACAATGGACCCTATAGTCGAAGTGTAGCCCGTCCAGGGCAGCTTCTACAATATATCTCTATCTATCATTACCTGGAAAATATCCTCCTAAATCTTAGTGTGGAAAGACCCTATACACATGTGTTGTAATAATTCCATATTACTGTTGACGACAATATATTGTAGGGTGAATGTGTATGGATGTGTATATGGTTATTATTACCCTTTTCTCATTTTGGATATTACCTCATTCGATTTCTTCTTCTCGACTATAGCTTGACTCAACCATAGCCTTCTACTATGTCTCAAATGGTAAGTATTATATATATAAAGTGTATGCGTCTGTGTGTATATACAACATTTTCAACACAACCCGTAATTATATAGTCGGTGTGACTTTCATGTTAACAAATAACACTTCCCAAACTATTTTTGGGATTGTTTTAACTATACACGGTAGCATCGGAACGGAATCTGGATATTCTATACTGCAGTCGCGATCGAAGACTATTCATGCTCAAAAATGTTTTTCCATTTTCTTCTGAAAAAAAGAAGCAATTGTTGTCTTTCCCATAACTTCACTTCCCATTTGGGAAATTATTTGCATGGGTTAAATTTTTCGAATTTAAAATTTCTCCGCGTTTCGAGGAAGTTCCTAGAGTCCGAATACATCGTTTTTAAAGAACAAATAATGATATATCAACTTCATTGACCTCGGCCAATTTCCTTAAATAATGAATATCTGATAAGGTTTACAAGAAATTCGAATTGGCGATTTTTTTTCTAAGAAAAAAACAACTAATAAATTTAATTTGAATATTATTAGCAGATTGTGGTATTGCTTGTATATGACATAGAAAATATATGACATATCATTTTTACTGGTCTTAGTTTTTAAGGGCACCAAATAGGAAGTTGGCAGTGTTTAGGTTGGTAGTCTTTTTAAATGTTTATCTTTCCAAGTTTATATATACTGTGTTATCAAAATAATTCAAAATAATTTGGCATTAATCAGAAAAACCATGAGGCATTGACCTCATCACTATTTCTTTCGGATAATATACGAGAATATTGAGATTTTTAGATGTATATTTTTGAGGTAAAGACGAATTTTTGCCAAATTTATAGGTAATAAATATATTATTATCATCAAATATATTTGTGTGGCCTACATTTCTACGAAATTTTCTTGAAGTGACCTGGAGGTTTCATTTGAACCTTATCGTTGAGTGAATCCGTTACAAAATTAATGAATTTTGAGGTTGTATTCTCTGTAACAATTATATATTTTGTGGTCATCGCCCCTAATTTTGAAAATCATACTTCCAGCACCCCTGGGAACTGAGGTTTTTGAAGAACTGGAACGGAGTAGTGTGAAACTTCAGTACAAACATACACTTAGATATTTCAGGTTGAGACTTATTTTTGGGGTTAGGATTGACCAAGTTATGCCATTTTAAAATTGAGATTCTACAAAATTGGATTTCTATTGCCTTACAAGAAAAATCTTCGTAATGTTTCTGTGTATTTCGACAAAGATAAATCAAACCTAGTAATAGCTGCTAGATGTTACATAAATTTAGTACACTAAAAGGGAACATGTTTAACTCATAAAATAATTATCGTTAAAACTATGAAAATCGTATTGGGAGTTTTAGTTAACTTGACAAAACATTAAACTAAAACTGTGAATGTCCAACCACCACAGGACCATGTGTGAGGATGAGAGGATGATATGTGTGTTGGTATTTATCCTGCTACATTTGTATATTACTTTTAACTATATCTGTGTTGCGTATTTTCTTATATAATTGTACCACATCAATGTAAATTACATAAAGTTTGCAAAAATCTACATAGAAACATTAGCCTTAATTTATATTGCTATTAACTTTTTTCGAGAATGGGTTTGAAGCTTTTGCAAAACTGT
The DNA here is from genome assembly GCA_963920215.1 of Nineta flava. Taxonomy (NCBI): domain Eukaryota; kingdom Metazoa; phylum Arthropoda; class Insecta; order Neuroptera; family Chrysopidae; genus Nineta; species Nineta flava. The sequence goes on from OY986045.1 coordinate 68,650,478, forward strand.
ACTGGAGACTTAAAGGACAATCGACGTGTACTTTAAGTTGTATTTCTTAACAGATCTTAAGGATATCTTAGATGGCGGGCTAAAGACTATTCTTATATTGAAATATTTATTAATATAATAATTTCTGAGACACACTGTCAATAACAGAAGCCACCCACATCATTATAATTATTTAACCTATATTAATCTTTAACCTTACATTAATAACGTACAGACTAGGAATTGGTAAGTTTTGCGACTGCAGCCCACGTTGGTAGGAACTATGCCAACATTCATCTAGAGTCCGTGAACCCACAACCTTCTAGTTTCAAACAGAGTACATTTGATCGCACTGTGGCTAGTTGGAAATATTTATTAATCATCAAATTTTATTTTATCGAGTTCTAAAATAGAAATGTATGCTCAGTTGAAATTTCTGCGCTGAACCCTAAATTTAGTCACAAATCGCAACCGATTTAAGTTAATATTAAAAAACAAGACCACTAGACTATTTAAGAAAAAAAACTAAAATCTCGCACTAAAAAGCATAAAATAATAAAATAGTTTGCTTCAAAACCTCAAGGAGACTCCTTATTGTGAAATTAAACCATCACATCCTTTGCAAAGCAAGAATTATTAAGTGCCCCATTTTAGTGCTTTATCTAATAAACGTGTATTTAAGTTGATAGAAAAAGTAAATTTGGTCAGGGCGTCTGGTGGCCAAAATAGAAACCAGTTTTAACGTACAATGTAAGTTATAACCCAGATCTCTTATATAGTTTATAGTTTCTATAGAAATATCCGCATTAATAAAATTTTGGCAATAAATTATGTCAATAAATTCAAAATATAAAAAATTGACAAATTAGAAAAAAATATTTATAAAAAACTGTAAAAATTTAGAAAAATATAACTTTTCTTTGACATAAAAGGAATAGATTATTAATTCATTGCACATAAAAATCAGCCTAGTTTTTTAAATCCCGCCCTCAGGCCAGTCCTCAATACTATATTGATTAAAAAATGTATTATTACTTCATTTAAAAAACAAACATTTTATGGAATGCTGTTAATAATTTAAGTCCTCAATCCCATATCTGCAATTTTATAAAGATTTTAGAAAGTATATTATGAGGTGACATTTGTAAGAGTACCTACGAATAAAGGAAGCTAAAACTTTATATTATTTTAATATTAAATAAATTGTAAAAACGTGTAAAAATATTGAAATGGCTTGAATCTATCTATAATACATTATGTAAATTAAATGTAACAAATTTAGGTGCAATACTTTATTTATTATTATTATTATTATTATTTTATATAGAAATAAATAATCAAAGGAAATAATGTACAGTAAATTTATTTTAATACCCATCAACAAAAAGTGCCGATGGCTAATGAAATGTAATACACTTTTTTTTACCTCATCAAAATGGGATATAAATACAATTTTATGGTTAAATAATTATCACAAAATAATATATATATATATATATATATATGTATATATATATATATATATATATATATATACATATATATATATATATATATATATATATATATATATATATATATATATATATATATATATATATATATATATATATACATTCAGAGTCAAAGAAATTGCGACAAATAAACAAAAAGAAGTGTCATTTTTACAGGACTATATGCCTGAGGATAAAATATTTCAAGCAGTTTAATATGTGTTATCATCTGAAACCGAAATAACAAGACCAATTTTGTGAACCAAAATGGTGAAAATACTTATAATATACTGTTTGGCATCAGAAGAACAAGTTCATAACCATGATTTGCCAATTTTTCTTGTTCTTTTAAATTTTTTTTATTTAAATATTGTTAATCGTTTGTAGTTTCAGGTCAAATTAGTAATATAACAAAAACAAAGTTTTGAAGTGCCGAAGATTCGGGGTTTTCCTCAACACTTGCTTGCAGCCAAGCAATGTTCACAGCATTTCGATCTGCGTGAGGTCTTCCAGCACGTGGAAGATTTGAGACAGCCCCATGTTGCCGAAAAACCAAACGGTAAATTGTCGGAACATGACAGAAATTTCGATATGATCTTTGTGTCTGAATAATCGACTTTCAAAATAAAATTTGGTTCTTTGTTCTGAGTCTTTCCATCATAAATTTCCCAAGTTTTTCAAAGTTAATTCTGAAAAAAAAATACGTAAACACAAAAAGTTTTGTTTAAGCAACTCCTGTGCAAAATTGCATACTTCTTGATCCACCGGTTTAGGCTCTCAATCAGTGAGTAGATTTATATTAACTATATTATTAAAGTTATTCCATTTTTGGTAGTCCTCACTGTATCGTAATTAGTAAGCTTATACAAAATATTTGTTTCAATGTAACATACGAGTACATACAATGAGTGTCATTTTGAAAATACCACTAGAGGCTACACAAATTTTTATCCGGAATATATTATTATTATTATTTTAAAGCTTCATTTTATATTTTTTGTTTCGGTTTTATTCAATCATTTTATGATTTCTGAGAATTTTCACACAATGATGCTACCTGATGATATGTAACCTGATCAAATTCTACTCGTATATATGAATATATATTTTTGCATTAATACAATATTATTTTTAAATATCTCTATTGTCATTTAATTATTCGTATTTATTTGATCGAAATTGATTCCATAATCTGATTATATTTTTACATGATATCGAGATTTATTTTTTTAACAATAGATTAAAAAAATTGTTAAACATATAGTAAATATATGGGGGAGTAATCAATTCTTTTGTGTTACGAAAATCGGATGAAAATTATGCATTATATTGGGTAATCTTTTATACACGTCATATATTATATTGGGCGATATTTATATTTATATTTATCATTTCTATTAACTCGTCAATAGGGAACAGAGGACCCTTTGGTCTAGGTGCTAGGGACCCATTTGCAGTACCCCTGTATCTAATTATTAAAACGCCAATAAACATCATTGTATCAAATTAATGAACCATGATCTGGGGATTCTACTCAAATTTAGTAGAATTACATGCACTTAATCTGTCCCAAAATTACTTTCCGAGAAGAAGTTCAAAAATATTATTTTTGAATAGTTCTACGAAACTTCATCCAATATTGATGAAATTTTTGTATAAATCCAGTAATTTTGGGCCATTTTTATCATTTCTTTAGCATATGTGATTCAAATTGAATGTAATTGCACACTTGCTTTATTCAATTCGGATAAAACTTATCCATGTTGGGGTAAGTTTTATAGATTTGATGATGATATCAAGTTAAAAAAAAGTACATGTGTGCACTTATGTATGCACGTAAGCAGTTATATTTCTTTTGGATAGATAGATTGTAGAGGCTGCCCTGGACTACACTTCGACCATAATGTCCATTGTGATGCCTAAGGATGTGAGGATGTGAGTAGAGTGGATGGAACTTTTGTGTATAGACTAGGAATTGGTAGGAACTATGCCGATATTCATCTGGAGTTCGTTAACGAAACTGCAGAAAACCTTCTTAAGCATAGCCGGTTACTTCGTTTTTGTCCACATAACCTCCTTTGTAGTTTGTACATGGAGGACAAAAAATCTGCATAATATTTTGCTATTTAAATTATTTATTTAAACATTTTTCCTTCAACTTTAGTAGTGAATATTATTTTAAAACTAAATACATTTTATATCTGAAATAATCAACAGAGTACAACATACTAATATATAACTAGCACATTTTCCAATGCTTATTAGAATATATTATACCCATAAGATAGAACGATATAGAAATCATCACACATTTACTATATTTATATACCGAATGCTTCAGAATTACACGGCACGAAAAATAAATACTTGAATTTCTCTCTTAATATTAGTAAATAAAATGAAAAAATTTATCATTAGTAAAATTGTTGTAAATTAATTTTACTACAATTCATTTTCTATAAGTTTAATATTTACAGAAATATTTGCAATTGAAAACTATACCCCTAATAATGAATATTACAAATACATCACCATGGTTACTTGATATTATCAATGTTAGCGGCTAAACGCCTCTTAACCATGATTGATTCCATTCATTAACGAACTTGACCTTTGAAATACCAAAAGCATATCCGATACGAAAACATGTATATTTATGTATTAGTCCACACTTCATCACGGTTGGTTTTTTTAATGATTAGTAACAGGCTAAATTTTTGTCAGTAGCTTCCTTTCGACGAGACGCCCAACTTTTCTCTCGCGAAAATTCTCGATAATAGTGACTAACGAAGCGCGTAAGAGAGTAACTTGTTGGTATGACGAGAGCAAAAATTTGATCAGTAACAGTTAATTTGTTAGTTAAATGGAGAGATAATGTATTAAAGACTTCAAAAAAACTTGTGTCCTACAAAATGGATGGTGTGGCAGACAGGTCCCCCACCTCCAACATGTTCAAATAACGTGGTATACATAAGTTATTAGTAACAAGCTGGCCACCTTGTTCATGGCCACCTTGTCCTACTAATTCAGTGGTGCAATTTCCCAATCCTACGCTCTAATATGTTTGCATGAACTTTTGTGTTAGTTTTTTTGGCCCAGGGACAACAAATCCCTGAAATATTCCAAATTGAATTCTCTGAAACATCCAACACAAATAGTAAAAATATCCGACATATGTTTTATAAAATATAAAGTTAGTTTTAAAACAATTTTCAGTTTTTAGGTAATTAGTATATATAAATATGTAGTATATATTTTATACGTTAAAATGCAAATTTTAATGTATTATATATAGAACTAACTTTATCATTTTATGTGGTATGTGATGTGTAGATATTAGGATAAAGTCATAAATTATAATTTTTTATAATTTAAGTTCCGTAATAATAATTAATTGAGTGCAGTAGAAAAATTGAAAAAAAAATGTACTGATTTATTCGCTCTGAGCGTAACCGTACTCAGCGCCATGCGTGGTCAAAAAAACCAACTTCATGACCAATGTCAGTGTATAGAAAATCATAGGCGTTTAACAAAAATAATTAATTCACTTAAATAAACAACATGTAAAAGCTAAATTAACTGTAACTTTTTGTTAATCGCCTATGGCTTTTATACACTGACATTGGTTTTTTTTTGACCACGCATGGCGTTGAGAAGGTTATTTTGAACATCTATAATGAGTTTGATGAACATGTGGAACATATTTGAAATTAATCTAGGCGCAAAAATCATACTATGTCATCTCAACCTATTTTCTGAACCACATAGAATTTTTGATTTAACCTAATTTTATCTGGATGACGCATCATATTTTACAAAATAGTTAGTTTTATTCTGTATAAAAGTTTTGAAACAAACCAGTAACAACACCAACATTTTCGTGCTTTCAATGGAATCTGAATAATTAATAAAAATAATAATAGTTGAAACTCGTTAAATAATCAAAGCTCCAATCACGTTTTTTATTTAATCTAATCAATATCTAGAAAGATAAGAATTAATTCTAAAAAATGAAATATGTTTTTCAATGTCCAAAATCAAATACCCGCGATTTTTTATATCGAAAAAGTCCATTACACGGTTTAATTCACACTTAAATTGTGAATGAGACACATTATCAATTATCTCAATTTGATGGGCTCGTAAACTGTGTATATTAAATGTATATATTGATAAACCTGGCCTGATCTTGAAAAATTTCTAATATAGATTCTAATGTAAATAATGGATTTAATGTTACTCTTTCAAACTCTAATTTTAATGGAAGAAGTGACGTTGTTGGTTCTGTGACCAGGATAAAATATAGAATCATTGGTTTTAGATACAATGCATAATTTTTCTATTTTCACTTTATTAAACTTTTGTGTCTTAAAATTATTAGTTTAATAAATTATTTAAAAGGAAGTATAACTTCTTCAGTGCGTACATAAAAACACACACACACTTTTTTTTAAAAAAAGAATGCTAATTTCGTGGCTATATGTAACATATCGTTATATCGTTCTCTACTTTCTAATCTCTCTACTTTCAAATCGATACGACAATTCGAAGTGAAAATCAATTTCGATGATATGTTTTGCAAACTATTGCAATTTCCAGTTGAAGCTAATTAAAACAATTTCAATATTTCTAGTACATTTTCTATTATCTTAGCGATATTTACATAATAATTGAAATCATTTAGTTTTTACTTCGTTGATTACCGAAGCCGGTAATTGTTAGTTACTATTAGAAAATCAATACTAAAACTTAATAACTGTGCTCTGCTTTGCTATAGTAATTATTATCTACAGGTCATTTAGTCATTAGTGTGTTAGTTTAGTAGATATCATAAACCAATTATAAAACACTAGACAAACTTTTGTTAACAACATTATCAACTAACATTTCATTCTCATTCAATTACTTCAGGGCAGTTAGGGTTTATAGTTTTAAAATAATTTTAACTTTGTGGGAGATCGTTAGAGGGGTTAATTTTCAACTGTGAAAACCACTTTGGGGCAACCAACTCCCACTGCATTTTTCCCATTGCAGGCATTAGATAGAATCTTTCTTAAGTTTATTTAAAAATCAAAGAGAACTCAAGGGTTTTGTTTAATTTGAAATTTTACCACAATTCTTAGATCAATTATTTGTTATTTTATTAATACGTATTAGGACAACAAAGTAGTCATCATCAGTATATATCGAGTAACATATCTTCGATTCCATATCCTGGAAAAAGTTACGATTACCTACTTCATACTGATGATGACTACTTTGACGTTGAAATGCGTATTTACATAATACAAATAATTGATTAGGTATTGGGGCATAAGTTTAATAGTTATAATCTTGGTTTCAAGGATATCTTCAGAACCGTTTGTAAGCAAGTTTCTAGAAACTAAAAACCCTCATATTTTTTGTTTGATCAATTTTTGTGCTAACAATTTTTTTGTAACGGTCAAAATTTAGGCTGAAATAGCGGGAGGGAAAAGTGAACGAATGGGGCACCACAAAATCAGGTCATTTTATGGTGTCCCATTCATTTTATTTTTCACTATTTGTGGCTAAAAATAAAATGAATTACAAAAAAATTGTAAGCACAAAAAATGAGAGAATTTGTTTGTATAAAATGTTACGGGGACGTGGTGGTGCCAAAGTGGTTTTCGCAGTTGAGAATTAACCCTTTTATGAATCCAACAAGGTCCGATTGACGTTAAAATTGTTTTAAAGTTTATTTAAACTTCATTATAAGTACTCTGAGCTAAATGTAAATAATATTATTTTACAAGCTTCCAATGAATGATATTGCTTGATTAGTTCTATAAATTTAACGGTATCATTTATATATATATATATATATATATATATATATATATATATATATATATATATATATATATATATATATATATATATATATATATACATTTTATTAAGGTAAATGGAATTTCAAATTATTTAATGAGAACTGTGTTAAATTTATCCTTTTACAAGTAGTGTAAAACATATTAATAGAGGTTATGTGTTCAATTACGATTTGAACTAAATTTAAATGACACAAATAATATATATGCTATACTATTCTCTATATACAGGGTTCAGAGAAAGTTTGTTAAATTTCATAAAAATCTCATAAAATAGACGAAAAAAATTCAAAACATTATATCCAATAGTTAAAAAAATGGTGTGAAACACTCATATGACCTCTGTACACAGATTTTAATCTACTTATATCATTGAGTTCAACATTTTAGTAGAATATATACACACATAAGTATTAATATACTATTAAAATTGAATTTGAACGAAAGTATGTCAATTATTGAGCTTAAATTATTTCGTTTTAAATTATCAAAATCCGGATTAAACATCCTCGAATATCTGAAATTAACATGTGAAAATAACAGTTCAATGTTAATTGCTAAAATACCCGTTATATACTGAGTTTATGAACAAAAGTATCAAACAAAAGTTATTTAAAAAATGAATATTTTTTTGTATTTTTAATCTCTTACCGTTTCAAAGATGGACATTTTTCCCCCTGGCGGTGGTGTGCCTGGTCCGATTTTACCTATTGTTCATTGTACGATTTTGCCCATACTTGTCCATACTTTCTAGATCTAGAACAATCATAAAAAATTTCAGATCGTTATCTTTTTTCTCTTTTTTAAGTTCTCGTTTACACAGACAGGCAGAAATGAACTAATAAGGCCATTTTATGAACACTTATACCAAAATTTTTTTTCTTAAACTTATACCTTAGTATTAGTTTATACCGGGTATAAAAATGTTTTACATTTACCTCAAAATTTTTTTAATTTGGTCTCTAAACTTTACTTTGGTAAACTATTCTTTCTAGCAAAATTAGCACTACTGACAAGTACGTGATAATGTAGTCCTTTCAAAGTGTAAGTAAGGAATAAAATCTATTAAAAAAATTGTCGGAAACGTTTTCAAGATATTAAGAAAAGAAGGGCCGGAGTCCGGTTTCAAAATTTCTACCAAAACATTGCAGACACATGAAACGACAATATTAAACTTAAGTTTAAGGTTTCATACCACTCGCTACTTAATTTCTCCTGACATCATCCACATATCTTGTTATCCATGACGAACAATATTAAAAGTCATCCTTGTTAATCCAGAATGGTTGAGTTGACAACATATGATAGAGTTTTGCATAAAATAGAGAAATATGTTTATTACAGTTATTTCACCATTTGGGAATGATTTCTCCAGCTCCGTACAGCTATACTTTCACTATAAAAGCTCTAGGTTTGATAAGTCGGGAGTTTTAGGTAGTGACTAACAACTATAAACTATTCAACTATACAACAATATATTACACTCATCATTTAATAATTGGTTTGTGTTTTGTATCATCTCTAAATGTGTGAACTGGCTGATTGGTCCGTCTACTGTGTCTATTACTATGTTTGAAAGTACTAACTAGTTCTATAGATGTGAGCTAGTAAATAGTTTATAGCATTTATCACACTATTTAAATGTTAAATGTGTTCGTAGGGTATCATCAACCTAGAAACAAACATATACTATTTATTATACATTATATAATATGTACAAGGTGTCACAAGAGTAACGACACTTTTATTTTGTAGATAGATAGACACATTGTAGAGGCTACCCTGAACGGGCTACACTTCGACCATAAGGTCCATTGTGATGCTTAAGAATGTGAGGATGTGAGTGGAATGGAAGGAATTTTTGTGTATAGACTAGGAATTGGTAGGATATGCGGCTGCAACCGACTATGATAGAAACTATGCCGATAAAGATTATTAAAATAATCAAAGAGAACTCTAGGTTTTTTGAAATTATATTTCAAATTTTGCCCCTATTCCTAGAACATTTGTTTGTATTTTAATAATACGTATTTCGACTACAATGTAGTCACCATCAGTATGAATTAGCTAATCGTAACTATCTCTGGGATATGGATTCAGAAATATGTTGCTTGTTGCTAATTTGGTGCGTGTCTCACTATCTCTGAATCCATATCCCAGAGATAGTTACGATTAGCTAATTCATACTGATGATGACTACATTGTAGTCGAAATATGTATTTATAAAATACAAACAAATGTTCTAGGAATAGGGGCAAAATTTGAAATATAATTATGTCGATATTCATTTGGAGCTCGTGAACGAAACTGCAGAAAACATTCTCAAGCATAACCGGTTACTTCGTTCTTGTCCAACAGTTTAGTAAATTCACCACCCCCTTTTTTTTCTAAATAATTGACAAACTGCCGATGTCGGGATTCGAACCCTTAACCTCACAGTTACCAAGTAGGCATACTGCGCAGACATAACGCCTTAGACCGCTCGGCCACTTGGACTGGTTATGTAGATCTTAAGTTGTACTCTTATGATATATACAATGCGCTCACTAGTTTTGCAACACTCTGTAGATTGTGATAAAATACCATTGTACAAGTTTTCCACGCAAGATCTACATATATTTTATTTGTTTTGAAATGTTCCCGTTTCAACATATTATATGAATGACAATTGTATAATTGGTATATCTTAATTTAATGAAAAGTTGTTGTGTGGAAATGTAGAAAATTTACAACGTTAATAATAATTATAGTAATATTATTTAAAATTGTAAAGTTACGGATTGTTAAGGGTTTTTACTAGATTTTTTTGTTTATTAGATTTTCTGTAAATCTAATAAAAATACTTGTAATTTTAATATTCAAATACTTTGAATAATGAATAATAATACTATTTGTGTCATCATAGTTATATGTTGTTTGATGTTTACTAAAAGCCGTAGCAGCATCTTAAATGACAAATTTTATTAGTTTTCTGTATATAAAAAGTTTTTTAAAATATGATGGAATGTAGCAAAAGGTTTTGTCCTTTTTTTGACGTGAAAACATTGATTCGCTCGTTACACTGATTTCAATCCCTAAAATTTTAAAGTTGACTATTAATTGTTTATTCAGACTGAAGTAATAAAATTACTCAATACTTTCTGAATGAACAATGAAAAGTCATAAAATAATTTTGTTTTAAACATGGACCTACCCTACTAACCGCCATATTTGCTAGAACTTGTGATTGTACACCATTGAAAATACGTTTTGAGAGGCAATACACAACATAGACTTTGATATAATTCAATTATTCGCGTTCGCTTTCGTAAAATAAAACACACGGTTTTTTTTTGTTCATATTTTTTTATCATTTGTTTTCTGTTCAGAATTTTTCCCATTTATAATGAATGGCATTTTTTTTTTTATTAGCTAGCCCCGGTACAAGAAAATCGACTTGATTATTTTATTATGTGCTACACAAGCAGCGCTTGTTCGCTTCAAAACATAAAAGAAAAAAGGTTTTTTTTTTATAAATATTTCACGTAAGATCTATAGCTTTATAGTTGATGTAGTACTTTCTTTGATACTTTGATACTAAAGATAAATATAATTGAAATTCTATTGTATATGTAAGAAAAAATAACTCAAGACATACAGAACGTTATGTTGAAGTTATGAAAAAAGGAAAATTCCTTGCTTATTTAAGTTAATTATTAACAAAAAGAAATATAGTAAACGCGCTTTTATTTTCAAACATAACGCTCTTAGATAGATAGATAGATAGTAGAGGCTGTCCTGGACGGGCAACACTTCGGCCATAAGGTCCATTGAGATGCCTAAGAATAGGAAGATGTGAGTGGAATGGAAGGAATTTTTTGTGTATAGGGTAGGATGATAGGAACTATGCCGATATTCATCTGGAATTCGTGAAGGAAACTGCAGAAAACCTTCTCAAGAATTTAACTGAACCGACGAATAGTGTTTCACGAGGCACGAGGCGAGGCGAGGTTTTGGTATCACGTCGCCTCGCCTCGCTTTTTTAAATATCAACCTCGCCTCGCCTCGCCTCGGTTAGGTCAGCTATCAACCAATAAAAAAATTTTTACTAACTTTGACTTATTTTGCATGAATGTACATAATATGGTAAAAAAAACTTATATATATATGAATATAAATTTTAGAGACGATGACTTTCGACATCTACTAGGTAAGATCGCTGGACATTTGAAAAATATTTGCCAAATAATCTATCTATTGCTACATGCATCACTATATTATTATTTTTTTTTAATTTACTGTTTGTAAATTTGCCTCGGCCGAGTCAAATTCCTCGAGGCGAGGTTTTTGGGACAATATATCTCGCCTCGCCTCGGTTAGTAACGAGGATTAAAATTTTGAACCTCGCCTCGCCTCGCCTCGTGCCTCGTGACCGAGAGCCGAGGCGAGGCGAGGTTACCTCGTAGCCTCGGTGAAACACTATTCACGAACTCTAGATGAATATCGGTATAGTTTCAATCAAAGTCGTCTGCAGCCGCACATCCCTACCAATTCCTTGCTTAAACACAAAATTCCTTGTCCTTCACTCACATCCTCACATCCTTAGGCATCACAATGGAATTTAAAGTCGAAGTGTGTCCCAATCAGGATCGCCTCTACAATCTATCTATCTATCTATACTATTTAAAAATGTATATTACAAAACATTGTTTTTTAGAACAAATTTTTAGAAAACAAATTTACAACTAATTTGAATATGTCCGCTTTAAAGCGTATATTTTCCGTGTACAGGCAGAATTTTTTTGTAATTTTAAAATGTAATATCATATCAAAGAGAGATCTGTATATTTTCATCATCAGTGATAGATAGAGGGATATACAAAGTTACATTGATGACAAAAAGCATTCTTTTTTTTTATACATATTTATTAATGCAACGACACAGAGTCATCGAATCACAGTGACAAATTGGCTTTAAAAAGCTATCATCTATGCTCTCATGGTGTTTTCTGTGACGAACTGGCATTCCATGAATGTCGTTTCGCCAAAATCTTGACGAACTTTTTTCCACAAACTTTAAACATAACAAAACATTTTTGCTGTATTGCTGATATCAGTTCGAAGCAACAAAGGATTTTTAATTTCAGTGATGACTTTTTCCACGAAATTATAGCTCATGCATAAATTTCTAAGTAATGAAATTTAATGCGTATATATAAACAAGTTAAATTTATCGGCGTTGGTAGTAGAACACCACTCCGTTTCTCCGGCGTTGAAAATGTTCCACTTTTGAAGTGGATAGTGTTTACTTAATTTTTATAGTAGTTAACTTTTTGCAGTTTTCCCGACCCTGAATTATCTGGCTTTGCCGATGAGATGTCATCCTTTTTCTCCGGCGTTTAAAAATGAAAGCCACTTTTGAAGTCGATATAGAATTATTCAAATTTTTCACGGCGTTTCCACTATGTTATTTTGCTTCCCAGAACCTCCGCCAAATTATATAATTTGTCAATGTGACCTTAATCGGTCAAGTGGTTCAGGCGCTACATGCGCTCTAACAAGCGCATAGAGTAAGGAGACGGGGTCTCTGGTCGTCTGCGAGCCTTTAAAAGGTAAAAAAGAGCCTCGCTATACTGCTGAGGCCACACCTCCTTACACTATGGGCTCTTTGTGATTGATTGAATTTATCAATGTTTAATTGATTATATCTTAAAAAATTAGCGTCAAATCGGAAAACTTTATTAAACTTTTTTGTTTGTTTTTTCCAGCTCTATACGGTGATATAGTTTTCTTGAATGAATTTCAGATCACCAGTATATATATACATAAATTATTTATGCAGCGTGCTCAAGATATCTCAAGAACGCAAATAGCGAAATGTATCAAACTTTAAACTTAAGTTTCTTATTGTCATCTCCCGCTACAGCAATGTTTCGGCAAAGATAGCGAAACCGGAATGATCCTTCGTTCATGTTTTTGAGTTTTTTGAGAAATGTTCGAAAACGATTCCGACGATTTTTTTAAAACTTTCTATCCGGAGTACACTTTTTAAGACCTTGATTTTTACATACTTAACTTTATGCTTGGATGTTACAGCATTAGTGGATACAAAATCCAGCTTTAGATTGAAATCCACAAACCAGTAGCAGCACTAATTAAAAAATTATCCCCGGCAAAAATATGAGCAACTTTTTCATCATACATCGCTTTTTTCATCAAACGTCTAATTAAATTTTGATTAAATAAATATTATGATGTGTGTAAATATTCAACACCAATGTTGTGTTGAATGCAGCAGTGATATATATAAGTAGTAAAAGGTACACAGATAAATAATAAAAGTCGTAATAAAAGTCAACACTCAAAAAAAAAAAAAAACAATTTATGATTTTTCCCATAAATATTCCGAAACGAAAATAATGAAAATTTTTTAACTGAATATGCAGAAAAATATTGTTTATTACCGAAAAAATGAAATTACGTTAAAAATTTTACCATACATATAAAATAGCTAAAAATAAATAATTTTCATGGATATTGTTATGGCAATGATGAACTGGCGACGAGTAACGTAGTACGTAGTACATCTCTCAGATGTACTACACTCTACGAACAATAACAACGAATCTACGTTATCGTTATAGAATACACACACATACCCAGGCCCACAGACATACACACACACACACACACACATACAAAGTAGAGTAGATTTATCGTTTAAAATTTTAAAGAGTAGAACACATAACCAACACCTGTGTCATCGTCGTATAAAATAACGGCTCACAACATGCTCACGTCATCTCGTAAGCGTGTTATTATTAAATGATAGGAGTTGTATACATTCATATTATGTAGTCACATATTTCGCACTTCCGTGTTTGAAACTGCCAAATGGCCTTCCATACTGATGACGAGTCTATCAAGCAAATAGCGGAACTTACTGAGCGTTACGCCTCTGGTGGTCATATGATGTAACTAACAAAAAAACCATAATAATAAACAAAATTTATATGACATTTATGTAATTTTAATTCTGTAACCGTTTTTATACCTGGTATATAATATATACCAAGGTATATATTACCAGGGAATTCCAAGGACTGCATGGAAATAGGTGAACAACGAGTGGGCAACTGCTAAACTCTGTGATCACTGGGAAAAAGTACTGCGGCAAGAGCTCGGGAAGGTGCTGCTTCAGAGTGCAACAAGGAGGCTATCTCTCGATGCACTGAAGCTGAATAAGATGCAACTTCGGAGGGTTACCGGATTCATTACCGGACTTTATCCCCTGCGGAAGCATCTATACACAATGGGACTCCATAACGGGTCCATTGTGTTCAGATTGTGTGGCGCGGAGGAAGAAATATCCAGCTACATTATCTTTGACTGCGAACCTCTGGGTTACAGCAGATACAGGATATTCGGTGCATCTCACCCCAAATATAAGAACCTTCGGGAGGACCTGATAAGCAAGCTCCTGGCTATTGCCAACATATGGGAGCAGTGAATCTCGTCTGACTGACATAGAAGGGGAAGCACAATGGACCATAAGGTCGAGGTGCAATCGTTTTAGACCCCAATATAAAATCAATCAACCAATCAGGGTATATTCAGTTTAGTTCCGACTTTGTAACGGCTCTCCATCTGTGAACACGATAACTCAAAAACGAAAACATACAGCGAGCTGAAATTTTGTATGTGTGTTTTAGAGCCGAAAAGTACGGTCAAGTTCGTGAATGGTCAAAATCAGATCATGTTTGGGCAAAATGGGTAAAACTGTCTAGCTTTGAAACCGTAAGTGATAGAACAAAAATTTAAAAACGAAAAATGTCTCTTTTTTATAAAACAAACAAACTATTATTTGAAATTTGTATAAATTCAGTATATACCGGGTATTTAAGCAATTACCTCAATGAGTAAATTAGCAATTAACTCAGTTATTTGTTATTTTCACTTGTTACAAATTTCTATGACAAAAAAATGATAAGCTTTATTATGTATTATGAATGTACTATATCTAGCACATGTCCTTAAGAATCATAGAATAGTTGATTGGTAAAGCAAAACTATTAAATGTTATCCATTGTAAGTGATAATTTGTGTAACGGAAGTAATGTTTGATGAACATTTAAATTTGTTTTTCCAAAACGAAAATCAATTACTTGTCATACAATTCGGGGGGTGGTACCTCACCCGTTGTGTCATATTATGTAGTGTAAACTTTACCCAATAAATTTTTCTCATTAAAAAGAATATAGTTACAGAAAATACAACAAGAAAAAAAAACACACAACGAAGATATTCCTTTCAAAATTATAAAAATATTGAATTGAACATTATCATAAAAAAATAAAAAAGTTTTTTTTTTTTTAATGTCTTTTTTTTGCTACTTTTTTCTCTGATTTTCCACATTCATTTTCGTCGTTGTTGTTGTTGTTGGGTTGAATTGGAGAAGAGAATATAAAAACAATTTATTTTAACGATAATGTAATAACATTCAATTACAATAAATGAATTCCGTTATTATTATTATTATTATTATTATAAAAATAGTAGTAGCAAGAGATAAAAAGGATAGCTGCTTTATTCTGATGCCTCGTTTGTTTGGATGGATATGATTGTTTGTTTGTTTGTTTGTTTAGTGGTTTCTGAAGTTGAAAATACTTCATTTTTAAATCTTTATATTTATTGTTATTTGTAGAAGTAGTACAGGCAGTTTGTTGGTCAAATCTGTCGTTTCATGTTTATTTGAAAAAGAAGAACTTTATGATTATTTTATATTGGATGAATATAGTTCATACTTAAGGGTTGTTATAAATTATAAATCGTGTTAGTCCATGCGGGAACCGTAAAAATGGGGTTGAAACGTTCAAAAAATATAGTACATATACAACCAGTCCAAGTGGCCGAGCTGTCTAAGGCGTTGTGTCTGCGCACTATGCCTACTTGGAAACTGGGAGGTTATGGGTTCGAATCCCGGCATCCCGACATATTGATAATCCTGTCCCAGTCTTGATAAATTTTACTAAAGCTGATTCTCATGTAAATAATGGATTCAATGCCAGTAACGCAAACACTAATTCTAACGGAAGAAGTGACGCTGGTTCTATTCTACCATTATAAAATGTCTAATCACTGGTTTTAAGAACAATGTATAATTTTTCGACTGTAGTTTTTCACTACTATCTCATTTTATTAAACTCTTATGTCTTAATAGTAGTGTCGACCTTATTTAATACGATTTTAATCAATCAAAAAGAAGTGTAACTTCTCACGTGCGTACATATGTAAACTCACACTATTTTAAAAACTTTTTCTCATATATTACAGTTTCTATCTTATCTTATCTTATCTTGTATATTATATCTATTTAATTTCTCAGAAACTGTAATAGATATGAAGTAATTTTTCATAGAGGAAAAGAGTTCGAAAAGAGTCCTCTTAATTACAAGTCCTTATACAGCAATTCACTTACATGACCTTTCTGACTAAATGAACAGTTTTCCGCATCACAACAATTTCATCAAAAACATTTAGTTTTTCATTAGAGAAAGAAAAACTGTAATCAAAAGTATGTTTCTTTAGTAGGCCAGGCCGCCTATTTCAAACCGTATTTAATTGTGGAGACACACAAAAAAACAAACAATGAAGAGAAATGGTATCTTATTCAGTTAATTAATCATCAAACACAGAGATTAAAACCTCATCATTATTACCCGTCAAACAAACATTATTCCATCACAATATATTTGTGTGCTCATTTCATTTCAAATATACATTTCAAAAGTTGAAAAACTATTGTTTTACATTTTATTACCAATAAATCGCTCTATATATTAAAAAAAATGTATAAATATATATATATATATATATATATATATAGGCACACGTGTATGGGTATTAGATCCGGAGTTCATCGTATCACGAAAATGTATCATTTGATATCATTATTTGACATCAAATACTTGAAAATCATACACATCTTGGATGAGAATCGAACCCACGATATCGGACATTCTAAACCGAAAGGCAAACATACTAATATACGATAAATACATGCTAGATTACAAACAAAAACAATTGGAAAATATCTCAATAGTAAATAAACAAATTAATAATACATCGAGATCAAAGGTAGTGAGAGATCATTTGCATTTCCCTACCATAACATCTCAGGTAGCTCAGAGGTTGAGCGTCAGAGGTCGTTGGTTTGATTCCTCTTCATAGTATATGATTTTTCATATCAAGCATTTGATGTCAAAGAATGTTATCAATGTTCAGATATATTACTTAAATGTCAAATTAAGTAAACGCAAGTCACTTCCGTTGGTATAATGTAACCCAAAATGCAATCATTCATAACAATGGATAATTAGACGCAAGCTTTCAACAAAAAAAACAATTAAGAAATATATAAATGTAACATTAGATATTTAGCTCACTAGATCAGGGTCTTTACGTGACGATAGGTGACGAGGACAGGTATCGTTTGTTTGAATCACTATTTAAAACTATAGATTTATAGCGAAGCCACGAATAATTTCAGCTAGTTTTATTTATAAACATAGTATAACAACGGGTAGTATGTGGTGAATTATTTTGGTACAATGATCTCCTGCTCTATACATGTTTGTCTTTCTATTCTCTTTAGTGTATTTCTGACTGAATGAAGAGAATGTCGGTCGTTCGGTCGCTTAGTTCGATTCGACGTGTGAGTGTGTGTGTGTGTGTGTGTGTCTATTCATCTTTGTACAACACAAACAAAATTTTCATCATCATACCACACTGAAAGAAAAACTTTTATGAGCGCCATCATTCCTTTACTTTGGCACTCATTCAATAAAGAATTGTATTATATTAGTTAGCAGTGATGTCTGAAGATTTGAGAGGGAGTGGGGGGAGAATAAGCAACTGATGTGCAGAGCTGGGTGCTTTATATGGTGACTGACGACTACTATATTCATATTTATATATATATATATATATATATATATATATATATCCCGACGTGTATATTTTTCATTTAATCTATTTGGAAAAAGGTGGGCACATAGAAGTTATATATTAAAGCTCACCGTCCCCGGATTTAAACTACAACCTTAAATGACTATAATCGCTATGAATTTTGAGCTGGAGGTTTTTTGGTGGAAAGTATGAATGACAAATGAAGTGACAATCAAGTAATACGAGCAAGGACAGGCGAGGTTTAATGGTTCTATGTCCCTTAATCAAGTCTGGTGTACCATTTTCGAACAGCGATTACACTACTCTCCCTTGCAAAGCTTCACAGAGTACAAAATCCTGTACTATATCTCTCTCTCTCTCCAGAATCTATAGTCAGTCTACTGCGTCAGTTTTTGGTGGAAATCATTATGGAAACATTCATAGATTCTAGGAATTCGTTCCAAAATTAAGGTCGCGTTACAAGTTTATGTCTTCAAAATCCAGTAGAAATCTTGTTCATTTGTCTATGAAGATGCTCTACCAAATCACTAGATGATTAGTAAAACAGAAGCGATAAATCGGAATTGTCAACAATATGCAATTAAGATGGCAGGCACATATATGGTGTTTTGTCACAGTGATATATTTTTCATAGAACAAAAGCCTGATTATTGATCTCCCCTATAATGACCTGATCTTTTTCAGTTTGTTCTGTACTTCGGATTACTTCTTTTAAAAAGATGGTGAGACTTGATATTTTCTGACCTGATATCTTCATACCATCATGTTCCAAACATTGCTATTTTTTGTAGTATTTCGATAATCGTAAGTTTCTTGCACTACCATAACATCTCAGGTAGCTCAGAGGCAGAGCATTGGTCTAGAATGCTAGAGATGGTAGGTTTGATCCCCATCCTTAGATGTGAATGAGTTTTCATATGCAGCATTTGATGTCAAATAATGTAAGTTTCTTCTTCCAAAATTGTCATTTCTGAAGAAACTTCGAAAAAAAATTGAATGAAAACTAGCATGATGTGTTTTGTTTCGAACAAAGATACCACACACCATGTGACATTGACTTACTGCGGCAACCGCGCAATTACCAAACTCTGGGACTGAGGTTTCTTCCTATGTGCTCAGATCTTTAACGTCGATATACACTATAGATAACTCTTTACTTTATCGATATACGCCCTGCTTTAATAACAAAGAGTTAGAGTCACACACACAATACTCTCCCACCTATATATCTATCTACTTCCGTGAACATACACAGTGACGCAACAATAAAAATAAATTAAAAATTTCTTTTGTCTTTTTACAATGTCATAAAAAATACTAAAAAAAAAATAGAATAAGGCAGAAGAAGACAAACCTTATTGCTTTTTCTGATTACTAATCTGCTTATTGGATATTTTTGTACACTCCTATTCATAAAAATGGAAGCAGTAATTCACATTCAAGGCGTATATATTATATAAATATATATATAATATTACATATTTCAATTGGTTCAATATTTATGAATAGGAGTGTACTTTCCACGTTCAAACTACCTAAATAAGTGAATAAATTAGTTGTAGATAGTATCAAATATTTGACTAATGTTTGTTTTCCACCGATTTAGATTTGTGTTAAATAAATTGCGCGCTTTTGTTTTACATTTTAATAGATGTTATTTGGAATTTATAAATTTAACGATTCTAGAAAAAAAGTATTGAGCTTGTCGATAAAAATTGTGTTTAACGTATTCGATTTTTCAAGATAATATAAAACAATTCAAATAACTATAATTGCGTTCACTAGAGTGTGAACTGTTTATTTTTACTTCTATACACTCTCAGATGTATAAAACTATGAATTCATACAAATTTTTCATTAATCTACAGTGATTAAATGTTTTGTGAGGAAAATATAAATAAATAAATTTTGCACTAAATAATTTGCATGAACCAGTTTATTAATAAAATTATATATTTTATTTTATTGCGGCATATGTTTTGGATTTGACTCCATAATCAACTGCAGTTTGCGTTGAGAAATTGTAGCAAAGCTGTGCTGACAAACGGACTTATGGTGTAGATGTTATGGATTCGAATCCCGACATCGCCAGTTTGTCAATTATTAAGAAATAAATAAAAAGAGGCGTTTAATTAACTAAACTGTCGGCGTTTGGACAAGAACGAAGTAACCGGCTTTGCTTGTGAAGGTTTTCTGCAGTTTCCTTCACGAACTACAGATGAATATCGGCATAGTTCCTATGATAGTCGGCTGCAGCCGCATATCCTACCAATTCCTAGTCTATACAATTCCTTCCATTCCACTCACATCCTTAGGAATGACAATGGACTTTATGGTCGAAGTGTATCCCGTCCAGGACAGCCTCTACAATCTATCTATCTATCTAGTGTAGAGTAATGAATTTTTTCTGCAACACATATTTCTAACCGTTACAATGTCGGGACTAAACTTTTTGCCGACAATGTTTTTAGAAATTTCTTCTTTGACATTCACAAGCGGTTCCTATGGCTTATTGATACATGTGCACTTTTTGCTTTGTGGTTAACACTAATCTAAAATGTGCAGTAATATACCTCAAAAAATTTAAGATCACGAAAAAAAAATTTTGAGATAACCTTGAAGTCATTTCTTAGCGATTTTCTTCAAAATTTTATACCATTTGTTGAAGTCCATCTGCCCGAATGATTGTTCATCAACAAAAACCAAAAGAGACAGCGAGCTAAAATGTCTTGAACGTGTTCTAGGGCCAAAAAGTGACTTCAAGTTGGTACAATAGACAAAATGGGCCAATGTATGTCCCCCTACTAGAGAGACAAATATCTGCGTTTAGCTGTGAGAAAGTTTTGCTACAATTTCAGCTAAAACATCTGTAATTACTACTTTTAGTTTTTAAACATTTATGTGTGTGTTAAATAAACAATACAAAAGAATTCAATCGATACAAGATATTTAAATAATTATCTCAGTAAGTTGTTACATTTCTTGTTTATTTTTGTGTTTTTCTAGAGATCCCTAAACTAAATGAAACTATAGAATCAATTTTCATGAAAAGCTGTTTTCGACAATTCTATGACATCTACAATAATTTCTTACTTTTTCTATTGCCAGTCAAAAATAAAAAATTCATAAAAATACGAAAACATGAAAAAGCTTTGACAATAGCTAGAGCAAAACCACAAAATGTTATTAGAAAATCATAATTTATAATTTTCATTAAAACTTGAATCCATTAAAAACTTTCACATAGCAAATAAAAAAAATAATTCAATGATGATGAAAACATATAATATATTAAAAGTTTTTTTAGAAAAAACTTCTATTTTCTAAAAGTCATTCTTTCAGTCGCTACCTGAGAATTCACTGTATATATATGGATATACAGGGTGAGCTGAGAAGAACGGACCAAACTCAAAAGAGTGATCATATGTTCTTATGCGATTTTAATTTTTTTTGTCATAAATATTAAATGTCATAATGTCACAATGTCATGACACATTAGTGGATACACAAAGTTATCAATTGTTTTGTAAGTCTCGAACATAGAGCATACTGCCACCAGCCAAGTAGCCGAGCGATCAAAAGCATATGTCTGAGGCGTCATGTCCACTTGGAACTGAGAGGTTATGAATCCCCACATCGGAAGTTTTTCAATTATTAAGAAAAAAAGAAGGGCGGTAACCGGCTATGGTTGTGAAGGTTTTCTGCTGATTTTTCACGAACTCCAGATGAATATCTGCATAGTTCATTATACTAGTCGGTTGCAGCCACAAATCCTACCAATTCATAGTCTACACAGAAAAATTCCTTCCGTTCCACTTACATTCTCACATCCTTAGGCATCACAATGGACCTTATGGTCGAAGTACAGCACGTCCAGAGCAGCCGCTACAATCTACCACCAATTTGGAATACTGTAGAAAATAAAAGTTTTTTGCGTTAATTTGGTGTGTACAATAAATTCCTGCAACTTGGTCCGTTCCTCCCGACTGATCCTGTACCTACATATACATAGAGAATGAACTCTCTCATTCGTTGTATGAACTTTTTGAATGATAAATCACAAGTTTTCTACAAAACATACAAACGAATCACACAAATAAAACATCAAGAAAACATCAAATATTGAAATTCAGTTTGTTACAATTGTTCTTCGCAAACACAGGGAAGAACAAACATCACTAAACATACGCCTTTAAAGCAGAACGAACATGGAAGGTAATAAAAAAAATTAAAGGTAAGATTTTTTCACAGAGTATTTGAGAAATTTATATTTTTTCCAGGTTCACGCAAGATATCGTTGCGAAAATCATTAAAAGTATGCCTAGAAGGCTCGAGACAGTTAGGGTAAAAGGGTAGTTAGGGTAAAAGCGTTTAAAGTAAAAGGAGTGTAAAAGGGATAAATTGTAAAATAATTTCACAAGAAATTTACTTAACCAAAATCTATCGACGGACATACAACGCACAGCATAAATCGTTGGAAGCATTAAATTTTGCACCAGAGTTAACGTGGGTGAGCGTTATTGGACATTCATCCCCTAAAGAGGTAAAATAAGTTAAAATTTTAAGTTAGAAACGTGGAAATCGGTATTTAGGCTTTATACAATTGAAAAAGTCAGATGGTTACTTTTTATTTTTAAAGTGTGCATCCTTTTTTTTTGGTGAGCAATATCCTGTGTATATAAACAGGATATAAAAACATATTTGTTGCAGTACATGCGTACATATCTGCGATCGTGTTACATATCAGGTACCGTGATCGAACTGCTTTCGACGTATTTTTTTTAGACTTTTTTCCTACACTTTGTTTTTTTTTTGTTTCATCCAACATTTGTGTTATGTGCTACCTTAGAAGTAAAGTAAATGTACTCATAAAAAAATAAAAAATTTCCACATTTAAATAAAGTTTACAGAAAAATCTCTTGAATATATATATATATATAAATATATATATATATATATATATATATTTTAAAAATTTAAAATTCTATTTAGTAAAATGTCAGTCGTGTAAAAGGGAGTTTGTGTTTCCGTACTGTTTTGCGAGTGAGTGTATAAAGTAACTACATTTGAATATTATTACTCAACTCTTTTTTTCTACTTCTTTATTCAACAGAAAAAGAAACTACAGGCTGTTACAGAATACCTTTTGCGGGCAAGCTAAATCTAGAAATCATAGATAATTACTTACCTCAAGGTATAATGTCACTAGTGAGAGCAGTGCTAATAAAACACGAAACAACTAACTGAATAGCTACACGTACTATGGACCACAAAAATTGATGTGAATTTTTAAAATTTTATAATTGATTTGTGCTTTATAGATTGGGTTTTCGAAAAAATTCTTCGGATAAAAGTTGTTAATTAAAAATATAGAAACAACTTTTATTCGAATTTTTTTTTTGAAAATCAATATAAATTATTTTAAAATGACTTTTGTGGTTAAGTGTACTTGTAGGTAACATGTCACTAGTGAGAGAATAGACAAAGAGAAAGCATTCTGGGAAAAGGTAATTTTTTACATATAAACTTGTGACAACTATGTTCATAAAATAGACACTGTGATAAATATTGTTTTAAAACATTTTTGAACTATACGGTTTTATTTAATAGAATTTTGTTAAATTAATTAATGCAATATTAGATAACCTATTGAACGCAGTAACGCTAAAAACTTAACTTTTAAAACGAGCAAAAATTTTTAAATGTAAAAATATTTATTTAATAAAACCAAACGACTTTTGTGTGAAACATTTTTTGATACAGCAAATAGTTTAGTCACAATTACAATGCGAAGAAAATACGTTAGCAATAGCAATGAGCTAATATAAAAATAATTGCTTTGTTTGAGTGGAAATTAAATACTGTCTATTAAAAAAAAAAACTGAGAACTCCTAATGGGACTCCTTTTTTTAAATTGAAAAGCAGGTGTTTCATAACAGAGAAACCTATATAAATATATTTACTATATAAATAATATTCTTTATTTAAATATCACAATTTTATATAACAAATTGAAATTCTCACAGGTATTCTGAAAATGTAGAAGATTTATTTTCCAACAAGATATTTATTAATACTAAATTTACTTCCTAATGATCCAATTATCCTGGGACATACTGTACATTTACAACAACAACAAAAAAAACGAATACATTGTAGCAAAAGATTTACCCCCTCTTTTTATATTTTTTCCATTTTGTTTAAACATTTAAAATTCTCTTTGTTTAATTTAAATTATTTTTATGCGCAAATGGGCAGAAAAAAAAATTAATAAAGAAAATAATAATAACCTTATTATAGATTTCACTTATTTTTTTCGGTATATTTTGTTTTTCTTGAAAATGGAAAATTAATTTCATAGAAACGATAATATTAATGGTAATGATTTTGATTTTTTCATAAAATTATAACTAGTTAGATACGAAGGATATCTATTCGAAAATCACTGTTTCAGTTAAGATCCAAAAGGGCTATCTCAATCCTACAATATACGCATGTGGACTCGAAATCCTTAAAAATATTTTCCGTTCTGCTCTAGGACCTTCATACAGTCATTTTTAGTATGTTTTAGAAGTAATAAATCAGTACGTTTGCATGTGGACTCCTTAGAAATATTTTCCGTCCTGCTACTGAACATTTCCCCCACCCTATCAACCAGAGGCTCTAAGACAATATATTTAGCATGTTTAGAGGTGATCAATCAGTACGTGTATTGGTTTGTTACAAGAATTTTGGGACTGTCACTCCGCGTGTGACCACTGACGTAATTAAATTTGTTATTTAGTTCATTGGAATTAATGAATATTCTGTATAGATATTGATGAAAATATTGTCAGTCTATTTTTAAATAAAAGTATGATTTTACTAATAGATAATTTGAAAGCCTTGTTTTTTTTTTAAATTCATTAGGAATTTATTCTAGGAAACAGATTACAATTGAACGTGACTACTATAGGGTTAAGAAATTGCTAAAAAATTGCACGGAAATCTCTATTTGTGATAACATTTTCCAACTTGAAAGCTAATACTCACTTCTATGGAGAAGGAAAAACATCTACCATGAATTGTGCCTACAACTGACTGAATACCTGAGCTGTATAACTTTAAGTAATGATCTATTGAATCTTTGAAGAGAATATAAAACTTTTAAATGAAAAGCTATCTGCTGTTTTAATTGAACATTAAAGACAAACTGTTGTTAAAACGTAAATGTTTATGTTTTGTAATCTCATGACGATATCTCAAAACAACAAACGTTAATGTAGACAGATGTGAAACAATACGTTTTAAAATTTCATTACTATTTACTCTATACCGTGCGTTTCAAAAGTTTTATCGGTACTTAAACCAGGAACAGATTGTGTATTGAATGGGTCTTGGTCGTTGTGCGACGAATATCCATTATAAAATAAATAAGCTTCTGTAGTAAATAAATCATAACAAAGTTTTATTATATATTTTCTGAAGAAGAAACAGTGATTGCGAAACCATTGTCAAAATAAAAATACGAAAAACTTAAATATTTTTTTTATTTGATAATTTGAAATCATACAACAATCTTCTATGTTTAACTAAAGTTTCAATATATAGTAGAAGAAATTTTTCGAGTTCGGTCACTGCACTGACGATTTAACATGTAGACCCGTGATGAAAAGCTTTTGTTTAAAAGCCACCTCCAGTTAAGTTTGTTCACGAAAGAATAGAATCTATTATAAGTGTTTAGGACCACAAAAAAATTGATGTTATTTGTTAAATTTTATAATTGATTTGTGCCTTATTGATTCGGTTTTCGAAAAAATGCTTCGGCAAAACGTTGTTCATTAGAAATATAGTAACAACATTTACTTGAAATTTTTTTCAAAAACCAAATAAGTCACAAATCAACTACAGAACTTTAAAAAAATGGCATCAAATTTTGTGGTCAAATTTTGATTAGTCGTGGGAATCGATTAATTTGTTTCTCCAAAAATTTAGAGAAATCTGATTCTGCTCTGCTTAACACAATTTTGTAGAGTTTTTATGAGAAAGTTTAAGATTATATAAACTGTGGAAGGATTGTTCAAAGCAAATTTACCCTGGTCACAACTTGTCACAATACAGTCTCCCAAATTGTAAGTAACAAAAAATATCTACCATTCTTTTATGAAAGTAATAAAATTCACATCTGAGTATTTTTTACTAAAATAAAAAAAAATGAAAAGGATTTTTTTAAATAAGTGTAAACGTGTTTTAATCCTCTACACATCTAATTAACAAAACTTGTTCCCTTCAGGTTCTCTTCTATGTGGGTGTGTGTGTTTTTTTAATTACAAATACACCTTAGCTGCAGTAGAAATTATTGTGAATAACACCAATTTATTATTTTTACCTCTATACAGAGGCTATGTAATTCTCTGTGTCGAATCAATGTTTTCTTGCAAATCTCTACAGTTTTGACGAAAAACTGTCTATTCGCTAGTTACACTGTTGACCCGTCGAACGAACTATCTTGTGTAACGCAATACTGTAAGATTTCAATAACTAATAACTTCGAAACTAATCATGTGTTTTGGCAATGGTTGGAGCCCACATCAAGTCCTTACCGTATCTGACGCTCTGTATTTGTTTGGCCTGGCATGCCATTGTACCATAGTAGGCGCATGCACGTGAATGGTTACGAATTAGCTTTGTGTAATGTTATAAATTTGTGTTGCGTGAAAACTCGTTTCGATAGAACCTTGATTCTAGTGCGCCATTGTAAAGAGCTTCTAGAGCTCTACTAGAAAAAGTAAGTAAAAATCGGAATTAAATTAAAAATAAACAAAAAAATTGCAGATTTCATTTCATATTTGAGCCCAGACATCGTCCAAATGGATGAGTATTTTGGAATATATCAAGTTATCCTAGTATATTCAACCCTAAACATATTTAAATTAGAATAATTAAAAAAGAATAGTTTGTAGACTTAACCGATGCTTATTTTCATCTGAATATTTAATAAGCAATATACAAACTTGTTGGTTGTTACGACATGTAACTTGTCGACATATGTATTGCACTAAAGACATGCGCCGATATCGATGTCCAAGTTCTAGCTGCGAATAGACTACAAATTTACCGCTGTTAAGTGTGGCGTTTATACATCGAGGTCGTATTGCATATTAGCGTCAAGAATTTTTTTTCTCTACGTTTAAATCTTTTCTATCGTTTATGGTACCCATGTAGTACATAGATAGATAGCATTATACGTTCCGCTTGTCTTCTCTCTCTTTCGTTTTCGTTTTTTTTTTTTTTTAATTAAAGTCTATTTATGTATTTGAACATAAATAATTACAAGTTTGTTCTTGTATCATAAATATAACATGATTAAGGTAAGAAAAAGATAATGAAAGTATTCACAAGAAATATATATTATCTTTAAGTTTTTATCTGCATAGAAACACCACTCATAAGTAAGAAACACATATACATATATATATATATATATATATATATATATATATATATATATATATATATATATATATATATATATATATATTAAAACCGGAGGCAAAAGATGGTAGTGGAAAATATTGTGCTATGAAATAATTATAAAGTATTACGTAAGGTTTTATATAGTTTATTTTATGTATGTATAGATAAATTTAAAAATAAACTTAGGTAATTATGTTGGCAAGAATGAAAGTGTGTATGTTATGTACGCACATAAGAAGTTATACTTTTTTTTTTAAATAATTTATTAAAATAATATTAGATAGGGTCCATACTACTATTATTTGATGGTTTGATGAGCAGTTTATGAGATATCGCCAGAAATCTTATAAGTGGAGGCATAAAACCGTATAAAGATTGCAAAAACTCGAAAACTGTCAGTCCAATCGTTAAACCAACAGGTTTTTTGTGTTTATTGGGTTTAATTTACCTTATAAACTAATTTTCATGCAAATCGAAGACTAAAAATATTTTAAAATATTACCTTAAAAAAATCGCAAAAAATCGAACAAAAATTTTGTTACCGATTTGAATAAAATTGTATATATTTGGTAAATTGGACCCAAAAATCACAAAAATCGTACTCATTTCATGATTTGATCTGCGGTTTATGAGATATCGTCAGAAATCTCATAAGTGAGGGGCATGAATCCGTGAAAAGATGGCGTAGTTCGAAAACTGTCAAACAAATCGTTAAACCAACCAGTTTTTTGTGTTTTTTGGGTTTAATTTACCTTATAAACTAATTTTCATGAAAATCGAAGACTAAAAATATTTTGTATTTTTTTCGATTTTTTTTAAGGGGTGTACCTTAAAAAAATCGAAAAAAATCGAACAAAATTTTTGTTACCGATTTGAATGAAATTGTATATATTTGGTAAATTGGACCCAAAAATCACAAAAATCGTATTCATTTCATGATTTGATTTGCGGTTTATGAGATATCGTCAGAAATCTCATAAGTGAGGGGCATGAATCCGTGAAAAGATGGCGTAGTTCGAAAACTGTCAAACAAATCGTTAAACCAACCGGTTTTTTGTGTTTTTTGGGTTTAATTTACCTTATAAACTAATTTTCATGCAAATCGAAGATTAAAAATATTTTGTATTTTTTTCGATTTTTTCTAAGGGGTGTACCTTAAAAAAATCGCAAAAAATCGAACAAAAATTTTGGTACCGATTTGAATGAAATTGTATATATTTGGTAAATTGAACCCAAAAATCACAAAAATCGTATTCATTTCATGATCTGATCAGCGGTTTATGAGATATTGTCAGAAATATCATAAGTGGGGGGCATAAGTCCGTAGAAAGATGACGTAGCTCGAAAACTGTCAGACAAATCGTTAAACCAACAGGTTTTTTGGTTTCAATTTACCTTATAAACTAATTTTCATTCCAATCGAAGAATCGATTTTTTCTAAGCGGAGTGATTTTTCCAAAAAAAAAATATTCAAAAATTGTTCGTATCGATTTGAAAAAAATTCATTTTATATGGTAAACTGGACCCAAAAATCACAAAAACGGAGGTCGCAATTCAAGCAGCAACAATAGACAATTCGGTAAATTTCAATATAATCGAATTTGGTGGGGCTAGTCCGTTTGAATGTTTTGGGTTCATAAATAGAATAAACTCTTGTATAACAGTTATTACAGTTTTTCGTCGATTTTTGTTTACAACGTTTACATTATTTTTTGTTTATACTTTTATACAAGTGTGAAAATTTATGTAGTTTTGTTGTTTTTTGGGTAAAGTTTTTTTTGCATATTTATCATTTTCACACCAGTCAATGTGTCGGAGAGTTATGAATTTATGTTAAACCATTTTTCGGTTCTCTCTTAAAGTTGAAATCAAATATTTTTGGAATTTATTAAAAAGTTAGAATAAGTGTTGTACTAATAATAATATAAAGATTGTATATTTATACTAGCACTGCTCGTCGCAGCTTCGCTCACGAAAATTGTAATTTTACAGATTTTTTTCTTCCATATTACTACTTACATGGTGGTCCCGAGGCAAGAGTTCGTTACAAACGTTGTACTATTACTAACACGGGTTCAAATCCCCAACGGGCCACACTTTTTTTAAAAATAAAATAATTCGTTGTAGTAAAATAAGGTGTGTGTGTGTAAACCTCTGAAGATGAGTCATAATATGCGTTTGTGAGAAGTTAGTTCGGAGACATGTTTGGTGATATTACGAAAAAATTAATTTAGTGTTAGTATAAACCCCCCTACTCCCCACCCTCGCCCCCCCCACTAAGAAATTTCCAGAGAGGGAACTACTGACAGCTTGGGGTACACTGATGGATGGTTGGCTAAAAAACATGCGTGATGGTCGGCCAAATGCACTGACTGAAGAGTATGCGCGATGGTAGTCCAAGAGATATGCGCGATGGTCTGCTCAGATGCGTGGGCTGAGGAACAACTGCGCATGTGCATAAGGGAACAAAAAGTGCAAAATCGACCTTAGAATTCCTTATGGGAAATAACATGGGAAAATGACCTTTCTTGTGCTCGTACTCTCATAGCCTATCTACTCTTATATTACTTAGTATTTAAGTAAATATACTGAATGTTTATGCATAATTTGAAGTAGATTGGATCAAGGAATCACGTTGTCCCATACAAACTTTGCCCCCGTTTTTCACCCCCTTAGGGGTAGAATTTCGGAAAATCCTTTCTTATCGGATGCCTACGTCATACAAAGAACACATTCTCCAAATTTCAGGTCTCTACGATCAGTGGTTTTGGCTGTGCGTTGATTCTTCAGTCAGTCATTCAGGACAAAGCATTTTATATATATAGATAAAGAGAGTTTGTATATTTCAACGCGACAAACTCAGGAATTACCAATCGAATTTTCACGTTAGATATCCCGTTTATTGAGGAAGGTTATAGGCTATAAAAAGTATTTCATACATCTTTACCGCGTGGGTGTGAATTTCTTTGTATTGGGAATTTCTTTGAGAAGACTATGAATTTCAATGTGAGGCGCATCAAGGTTTTATAATCCACTATTTAACTTAAGTATACACAAATAAATATATATGAATAATAACTTCGACAGAAGTATACTGTCTAAATAAATAAAAATAAGAATGATATGAAAAGGTTGGCTGTTACGACACAGTCGTCTTTGGTGTAGCGGAAGCATACTGGACTAGATATCCAGAGGCCCGAGGTTCGATTCCTGGTTGACGAGTTAATTTTTTCATATCAGTATTTAAGTATTTTGGAATTTGTCAAAAACAAAAAAATAAAACAATTTTGGCATAACGGCTAACCTCCATGTAACCTCCATAAAACCAGACAACGCATGTAGTCTCTTTACATGGCTAATAAAAAGCCTTATTGTTTTGTATATTGCGAGTTACAAACAGTAATCAATATAAAAAAATATTTATCCATTTGAGATACCAAATAAGATTTGATGTTATAGAAAGTTTTGTAATATTTATTCAATAATATTCGAAATAAATTGGATGAAACCCGTTGAAAAATAAACTATATAGTCACAACATTTTGCCAAAACAGTACTATTTTTTTATTGTTAATGGTTTTCTAGAATAGTTTTTGATGTAACTTCGAAAGAAAATTCAACATCACAATTTTGTTATCATTTTACTTTTTCACTTCTTAGGGAGTTTTTTTAATACTCTACTAAGCCATACATATCGACGCGTGTTTCGATCGTTTTTTGTGGGAATGAATAGCATTTATTCGAAACTTAATAGTCCAGTGAAATAATACAAAAGAATGGACGTATTAAATTTACAAGTGGAGATTTTCCACCGAAATTCTATTTTTTTTGTCACTATTAAAACAGCGAATTTTATTTTAAAAATTCCAACAATTCTCGAGATATATAGCTTGAGATATAGAGCATTTTATCCCTATTAAAATTCAGTTTAACAGTTTAATTACACCCAATGTTTTCTCAGCCGTGCTCCACCGGGATTTGAACTCGCAACCTTCTAGTTCTAAGTAAAATGCCTGAACAAGTGCGGCTACCGGACCTGTTATTATTTTCACTTGTTTTAGATATTTTAAATGGACAGAGGATATCAATGAATCAAGAAAAATAGTTGTTCAACAAAATTAAACATATATTATGGTTAAAATTAATAATAAAATTTTATATGTTACGAAATCTGTATGTATAATTTTCAAAAGTGTACTACATAACATATAAAAACTTTAATAGTAAAATTTAATAGTACCTAGTTGTTGTTGGTAGCAGAGCTAAGTTAATAGCAGAGTTACATAGTATTCTGTTATATAGTAAGATGTGTTTGTCATCACAACAAAAAGTAACACAGAAACTATTTTGAGCAAACACACTTCTAGACATCACGTGAACATTGTGAATACCTACTTTCTACTACTCACAAGATTAGTTTAATTTATCACTGTTTGTAATTTTCAATTTATATTTGTTGTTTGAAAATATGTATTTTATATTATATATAATATACAATAAAATTTAATTATATTTTATATGTTATATTATAGTAGAAACAAATATATAAATAAATAAGTAAGATAAAAGTTATTTTTATGTTTGAATATTTTAATACTCTTAATTAGGTAGGAAGATTTTGTTAATTATTTCTATCCGTAAATAATCAGTTAATTAGTTTTAAGTTTACTCTAAATATAAAAATATGTTATTTATAAACTTTAATCAAGTATTTGTGATTTTCATAATAATATTTGTATTTTGAGCATTAAGTTTCGCAATCACTATTGATTATTCAGAAAATATATATAATCGTTGTTTAGTTTAATAATTATAATGGATTTTTGACAAATAATGCAACCCATTCAAAGTAAGACGTTTCCTAAAAAATTCAAAAGCTCGATTTAATCGAGCAATTTGAAAAAGTTATCAATGGTTAAAAGTTTTTAACCATTTGGGAAAATATCTATGTTAATAAATTAGACACTGTGATAATGAATTATACAGTTTATTGAATTGAATTGAACAATTAATGTTATCGAACGAATCAGGTATTAATTATTTTCGATAGGTAATATCCTCAAAATATAAGACTACATTTTTCCTAAGAATAAAATCTTCAGTTCAGGGACTACATCAACTGAATTTGATCGCAAACATTTTTGATTTTGTGTTTATATCTTGTCTGGGTTTTGCTCGACTCGTATCTTTGTCTATACATATAATATGTATCAAAATGGTATTCCGAATTGAAAAACGTATAGCTAAATCAAATTAAATTTTTATATGACTCAGTAGACTTTCCCGATATGCAAAAGGTGCGCTTGATTCAAGGCGTATAGTAAATGCCGTAATTTTTTCACTTCAATATTGATTATTTATTTTTATTGTGGATATATTTACGGATTTTTGGCCTGTTGTCTGACATACTTGAAGTATGCTGTACACTAGATATGGGATCACGCAGTGCCCAGTTGAAGGAAGCCATAATGGAACGCACGTAACGCAGACTGTATTAACAATTCGATGTGAAAAATTTCAAATCGGTGGATGTCTTAAATTTATATTTTTATATTTTCAATTTATCCTTTTTCTTAGACTTGATAGCGGTGTTGCTCGTTGCTTGATTGCGGCATTGTTATCCTTTAAATCACAGTTTTGGAAGCTGTTTATGTAACTGTTCTGGAGGTTTGATTCAATTTTTCACACTGATTTTATAAACAACCTCTACAATCTTATATCCTAGCATCTTATATCATTCATTAACGCCCCTGCAAATGACATATATATCTTCATATCTCTATAATATATATATATATATATATATATATATATATATATATATATATATATATATATATATATATATATATATATATATATATATATATATATATATATAATACTCGAGCTCAATTAAGATATTCTCTCTAAATACAAACAAACAGACTATATACACTTAATATATCTTAAAGAAAAACCTTTAAGAGAGGTTTTCTCATTTTAACATAAAGATCCCTTTTTTAATGATTAATTGAAACGTTTTATCACTACCAACGAGAGTAAGTCACTGAAACGAGATAGAGATTCATTCTGCTGCCACCATTGTCAAACAGACATGAGATATTGTTTAAATGGTGTGATATTTTACGTTAAATTAATATAATGCCGATATATAAATATTTATATACTAGTGATTCCGCAAAAACAACAATTTCAAATTAAATTCTTTCTTTATACATTAGATAATTAATTAAAATATTTAGAACGGCTGTTTGGTCTGTACACAGTGTTTCAGCATTTCATGGTCCTATTTTTGAGGACGTACTTTTCAGCAAAAAAAAAAATCAGCAATAAATCCTTAAAATAGAGCTGCGCAATTCTGAAACTCCCTATACAAAGTGTCTAAGTTTAGTCACTGCTCCTTAATTTTTCTTCAAGCAAACTTTTTGTAAAAATTAGCAACGAATAACAGCCTTCGACAACATACGGGTAATTTTAATAAGAGTAATGTTAACAAGAGTTATTTGAATGAAAGTAATTTTAACAAGAGTAATTTCAATAAAATTTATTATATTTTAATTTATTTTTATTTTTGTCAATTGATCTCTATTTTCTATCTAGTTCTAATTGTCACAGAGTAAATTACGACTAGCTAATTTATACTGATGATGACTACTTTGTAGTCGAAATACGTATTTATAATATAAAAAACTGATATAGGTAAAGGGTCGAATTTTAAATTTTAAATATTTAAGTGCCTTGTTTAAAATGAGCCACCCTGTATATTCTTTAGAGTTTTGTTTTTTTGCATGACATAATGTTAACAATACACAATTCGGGAAGAAAAAAATATACGAGGTGACATCATTATCGCCTCATTTTTCTTCCTGTGTTCCTTTACAGTGCCTATGTTTTCTTTTATATTCTATCAGATAATCGGTTTTGATATTACGAAATAGCAAAAAAAAAAAAAAACCTAAATAAAATGGATTCAGTGGAATGGAAAACAGTTAAATAATACAAAAATTGTTCTCATTGATAATATATCTATCGTATGTCTTTGTGTGTCTTCGTGTGTCTTCATTGTCTCGTCGGGGGTAGCAAGGAGATCTTTAACCGTGTAAGTACATTATTGACAGACATTCACACTCCCACTCCGATCGTGTGGTATGGTGGGAGTTGTTGGTTGGTATGTATGTATGTGTCTACCGATTACAATTTTTGTCAACCGAAAAAAAGAAAAACTCATTTAAGTGGTTTTGAAATGTGTGTTGTTGATATCGTTATTTTTTTATACGGTACGTTTAATGAAAATATTTCTCTGTGTCTTAAAGTGGTGTTTATTGAATTCACCCCCCCCCCCCCCGAGCTCCCCAACGGTTGTGTGTTTTATCACTATCGATTAACACGCCAATATCATGTTTTGAGGACATAAGTAATTATAATTGCAGAGCTTTTTCATAAAGTGTTTTGAAAAGGTGATAAATTCCACTTAAAATTGGAACTTTTCTCATTTCTTCTTAAAAGATGGATAGTGCTATTAAATATTTACATCCTATATAATATTTCACCCAATGAAAAACCTTCTTGGTCTAGGTGTTAAAAGAAGACCTAATTAGTCGAATTCCGCAAGTTTGACTGCCAACACGATATATCAATAACCAAGGGAAATAACGAGCTAAAAGTGTTCTTCAGCGAAAATCGGCGAATGATTTCACCCAAGGAAAAAATCCATCTTAAAACCCCTAAGAGATAGAAGAAAAAATCTATGTGTTTGTCGAAGTATAATAAACAGCTTATACATTGAAAATGAACTACTTTTACCTTAAATATACTTGTTATAAACGTTACCTGGAAATTTTCCATGAACATTTAATTTTTCAATACATATCAATCCGATAATGATACACCAATTATTTAAATATCAATTACAATTAAAAGTTGTTAAATAAATATTATATGGAAGCATAATTTACCATAATTATTTACCATATTAATTTTCTTTTATAATGGTTATTGATTTCATGAGTTTATATTTGATACTCTATTATTAGAGTGTATTTATTGAAACCAACGAAACAATTGACAAATCACATTTCTTTTTAGCAAGTGAAAAGAGATTCGCTGAAGGGATGCACTTAGACCATGAGATCCATTGCAAAATGGGGCTGATCCATCCTTATCACTACTCCTTAAACCATTTCAAACTGTTAGATACAGCAATAGGGCTTTATCGGTGGTAGACTTTAGCCCAGAGAGGCCATAAAAGAATGGTTAGATATGGTTTACTGGATTAGACTGGTCGTAGACATTGTGCACGTCTGACGTTTAGAGCGTTTCCCATAGTATTTCCTATCGGCACGAAGATAAAAATATCATTTTTGATCGTTGATAACTTATTCAACTTGCTCGATAAGTGGCTTTGAACATAACGAATAGTTTTATCAAATATCATGTCCTTGAAAACCTATTTTTACTGAATATTCTCACATAAGTTTGAATTTGTCCACTTTGATAAAACTATATAAAGAATTATCTTAAATAACATGGTCGAACACAAAATCAAATTTAAACCATTTAAATAAATAATACCTTAAATAAATTATTTACAAAATTGTTTCTATCTCGAAGTGAAGATTTCATTTACGAAGAAAGTGTCTATATAAGAAGCAATCATTCTCTGGACGTTTCTCTCACATATATATATATATCTCTACCCGATAATGATAGCACCTATTATGTAAATGATATTATTTTTAAATGTAATCATCAATTTAAAATCGAATCTGATCACTTCACTCTGAAACAACATCTTACATCTCATCAATTGAGATAAATAGTTTGTGATATATATATATATATATTTACAAGAAGAACTCGAAGTCGAACGAAGTAAATGATGGTATTATGGAGTCTTTGAGTTTATGTATAGAAGATATACCAATAGTAGGAGCACAAAATGTATGTTTTCTGGAGTAGATTGAGTAGTTCACTGTTGTCATTTAAAAAGCATATAGCTCTTAATCTAAACACTGATGCTAAAATGCTCAAACTTAGGGAAATAAATCTACTATATTATTATTTGTGTACACTTAAACGTCATATTACTATACCATTGTCAGTTTCCATTACAGTTGCGAACACATCAGTATGAAAGAACATGCATAGACTATTTAGACTAACACAGCATTGAATTTAACTTTATCTGGATTTTGGGCCCAGCGTACAATCCGATGCACCACATATGATATTATACACCATAGATGATATTCATAGTAGTTCTATAACTGACTACTTTCCATGTTTACATTCACGAAAATCATTTTTAAGCTACCACATTCCAGCTTCTTATTCTCCTTGTGACAAGTCTGACAAGGAATTTGTATGTTGACTAGGAATTGGTAGGTTGTGCGATTGCAGCTGATTTGAATAGGAACCACGCCGATATTCTGAGGCTTGTGAAAGGAAACTGTAAAAAACCTCCACAAGCATAGCTGGTTACTTATGTTCCTGTTTAGTCAAGTACCTGCCCCATTAATTTTTTTATTTTATTCATTTAACTGACAAACTGTCAGTGTTGGGAATCGAACCAGCAACCTCCCAGTTCGAAGCAAAGTGCCTATAACAACTCGATCACACGGACTAGTCCGATAGGCGTGTTAAGATCCACGCTAAAAATTGATTCACGAGGATCTAAACTGCTTGAAAACCGTAGCCAAAGCGTTTATACTATCGATAAACAAACTCGGTCGGTACATGCACACATACATACGATGATAACAGTCAGTAATATTGTAAGAGTTCGTAAGGAATATCTTTGTCAGTTGTGTTAGTTGATTGGGTTTCTTCATATATTCATGTTTTATACACAACACTACAGACAAATTGGTTGCTTACTTTACTTTAGATACTTAAAGATACTTGTGATACCAGAGCTAACATAGCTAGCTCCAACATAACGATACTTATTCGTTTATGTTAAATTTACAATATTATAATATGTAAAATATACATGCATATCAATATACAAGTTGATTGACTTCCATTTTAATCAAAATTAGTGTTTAGACGACAACTTTTTAATTGTTGATGTGTAGCGTAAATTTCGATATAATTGATAAGAACTCTAATTACGCTATGGGTGTATTCGTTTTTGGCACTTACACGTTTTCAGCGATCACAGCGAGCCAATATTTGTATTGGGATTACGATTTAGATCTCACGCTTTTGCTGCTCTATCTCGTTGTGTCTATTGTTGAACTTGTAAGATGATAAATGATTGTACTTGAATCATTAATAATTATAATACATTTAATAAATTAGAAAACCAGTTGAAAGATATAAATTATTTTTATCGAAAATATTGAATGAATGTCAGAACGTATTTGTTATTAGTTACCAAGGTAAGGAATAAAAACATTACCGTGGTATTGAAGGGTGTATGTTAGTTGAATATACAAAGATGTCTAATAAATTAAAATATATCTCAACCTTAAATGTTATACTAGTTAATCACCACTCCCGTTTTATTGTAACATCTCCGGCTCCCGTCATTTTAAGACTAAAGAAGTCAATGTTATTTCCCACCACTTGTACTACTTTAAATGTATATCGTTCCCATCGTTTCCCTTACTTTGAAATATTTATCTATCACTTTCAACAACTTTCTACTTCAGCGAATTTTCCAAATTCTGTCGCTCGTAGCGAGATAAAATAGGTTTTAAGTCATAAGATTTTAAACAAACAAAAGTTTCATCCAAATCGGTCGAGTAGTTTTTGCGTGAACAAATATACAAACGGACATTTACAATTTTATAACAGTTGACAAGAGAAGATTATCTATTGGATAGCTAACAAGTGGGACTAAGTTCGTGAATGGACAAAACCGGACCATGCAGTTCCTCGATAATAGAGGGGGGGGCTATCTATCTTTGAAACCATAAGAGATAAAGAAAACCGTAAGGAAAACAAATTTAAGAACAAAAAAATATTCCTTTTTTAATAATAAACAACTTTTGATAGGAATCTTTTTTTTCGCCATAACTTTAAACTCAAAGATCAGTAGGTAAATATTTTTGAACTGTGGTATAAACCGAACCGAACTGTGATATAAACCGATGTAAGCAATTAACTCAGTTAATTGTTATTTTCAGTTGTAATAAATCAACCTCTTTCAATTTACATCATGTTACATCAGAGTGTAAATATATGTATAGTAAAGGTTCTTTTTAACACCAGTAACATAAACTTATAGACACTACTTACACTTACACTTCAAATTGTATGTATTCAAATTGTACTACTTTTATTCTACACTTTTTCTTCTTCTTTTTTTTGTTATTTTTTGTGCTGTATGTATAATACCTACACACATTCGTTAGAAAGATTCCCACGTTTGTTCCGTATTCATAGAGTGTATGCAATAAAGTGTTTGCGATGATACCATGTACTTCAAAAAGTGAGATCGTATCCAATTCAAGATATCTCTTAATTTTTTTCTTTTAAATTTTAATATCCACTTTGAGTAGAACATCCGCTTTGAGTAAAGGGGTCTATAATTAATAGAAATATTATAAAGAATTTGAATAAAAATTTCATGAAAATATTCCCTAGTAAGCCCAATAATAAAACCAGTCCAAGTGGCCGAACGGTCTAAGGCGTTATGTCTGCGCATTATGCCTACTTGGAAACTGGAAGGATATGAGTTCGACTCCCGTAACTCATCTATATCTATCTGTCTATCTAATGGATTTGAAAAAGTTTAATCAAAATCCGATAAAATATGCCCATGAGAACAAGATTTGGTGGCGTTCCAGGTTCGAAAATTGGATTTTTTGACTAAAAGTTTGATGTAGTTTTCATTTCTGGATCATTTACTTTTTTGGTAGATAGATAGAATGTAGAAGCTGCCTTGTGCGTGCTACACTTCGACCATAAGATCCATTGTGATGCTTCAGGTTGTGAGAAGTGGAGTGGAAATTATGAGTAAACTAGGAATTGTTGTAGGATATGCGGCTGCAGCCGACTCTGATAAGAACTATGCCGATATTTATCTGAAGTTCGTGAAAGAAACTGCAGAAAACCTTCTCATCCATAGCCGGTTACCATGCATCCATAGTCGTTCTTATCCATACGCCGACAGTTTAGTCAATTAACCGCCCTTTTTTTTTATAATTGATAAACTGCCGATGTCGGGATTTGACAGACATAACGCCTTAGACCGCTTGGCCACTTGGACTGGTAACTTTTTTTGGTAAGTCAAATATGCCGATTAAAACTTTTCAAATACATTGTTTAGCAATTTAAATAATTTACATCTCTTTCTGAGTGTCTCTCTACTTTTGTACGTTATATTGAAAACTTGTTTGTATGAATTGAATATATTTACCATGTTATTATTGGTTTTACAATGTAAATATAGCGAATGAACAAGTCGATAGAATGTTTATATATATATACAGTGTGTTCATTTGAAAATTTTAAACTGTTTAAGGTTGATCGACACATGTATAGGTAAAATCGACAATATATAGATAAAAATTTGAATTTTTGATAGGTTATTAATTGCTAAATCATGCGTATAAAATAATTTTTTGAAAAAAATCTGACAAAGGATTTTCATGTAATTAATCATTAAAAATTAGAATGTTAACATGTTGTGAATAGAAAATGTTGAATGAACGCATACATTTTGCGATAATGTTGCTCCACCTTCTATAGATTAAAACGTAAAAATCTTCTACTTTTAAAAATTAAATCTCGAACATTATGCTAAAATTTATATAAAAAAATTTGTCTGACGAAGAATTTTGTAAATATTTTAATTAAAAAGATAAAAAATTCATGAAAATATTCGTCCGCCATACTTGAATAGAGTCAAAAGATGATTATTTATTATTTTTAGTAATTAAATAATTACATAAATCTGATTACTGAGTGATGTTAGATGCTATCTAACTTTAAATAATTAATTTACTGATTAAAATGTTTAATTCGGTTAAAAAAAAATGTGTTTTTGTTTATGATTTGCTGGGTACTGTCCGGTCAACCTTAAAAGATAAGTTATATAACGTGGACACGGATGTATAGAATTAAAATATAATTATTGCATTATGTTTTCCTCTTTAAGACTTTTGTTT
This sequence comes from Nineta flava, assembly GCA_963920215.1. Lineage (NCBI taxonomy): Eukaryota > Metazoa > Arthropoda > Insecta > Neuroptera > Chrysopidae > Nineta > Nineta flava. The sequence goes on from OY986045.1 coordinate 68,691,323, forward strand.
GAAATATTTTTTTTCTAAAATACATATTTAAACAAATAATTGGGTGGAAACTTTTCAAATGAACATACTGTATAAATGTTATATAAATAACGAATTTTCATTATTTTATGTAAAAATTCGATAAGGGTGTAAGCAGGTAGTTAACATTTTTGTTGAACGAGTGTTGTATAATTTTTATTCAAATGAGAGGCATTATAAATTTAATATTCAATTTAAAAAAATGAGTATTTTTGAATTTTAATACAAGGTGTCACACATGTTAAACAATGCAACTGAATATTTTTCATCAAGGAAGCATACTAAGAAATAATGACCCAAATAAGACATTTTCAAGGTTTGTTGGTACTGATAGTCAATTTGTATTTTTTAAATGTGAGTCCCACATTATTTTGCCAGAATCAGAACGAATAATTCAGTCTATTTTTGTTAAAAAATGAATTTTCAAAGATAAGATAGCACTTTTTGAGAAAATATGATCCTTGGGAAAAATTTATCAAGGTTGAAAAGTTTTACATTTAAGGACGTTCATTTGCTACTCTACAGTCAAATGAGTAATATCTTTAATAAAATTTATTTAGGATCTTAAAAAAGTTGTCAAGATAACCTTTTTTTTATTTGTCTTAAATATTTTAAAAGTATTTATTGTAAAATATCAGGAAATGTAAAATGTAAAAATGGATGTGACTTAATTTGACAGATCTGACAATAAACTACGTTGTATATTTGTGTGAATATTTTTTACTGTGTGCTGTCGCCAGTTTTCGAAAAGTGGTGGTAAAAACAAATCTAACAAAACAGTTTTAATTTTATTAAATAATTAATTCAAACGTTCGTTAACACCATTTTTTTAATGCAAATATATATACTGTATATTTCAATGAATATTTATAAACATTATTTATTATGTTGACTACTTTAATAATATAGTTAAGTACAAACAAATTCTGTTCTCCATAAGACGCAGTGTTCAAAGTTTGATTTTTAGTCAATAATTACTCTTTGAAATGATCGATGACATGTTTTAAAATTTGGACGGAAATAACCTTAAAGGCCATGGAAAAAGGTGAAAATAGAGACCCCTTCACTTAATTGGGCATTTCGATCATTTTTAATAAAAATTTAAAACTTCTAACATTAGTACCCATAAAACACTTAGTGTTGATGCAATCAAAAGGCAAGTGGGACTATGCACTTGGATACATGTATACCTCACGATAAATCCATTAGTGTACACACAATATGTCATGTAATCTATTACGTTTCATCTGCTGTTCTAACAGTCATGTTCATCAGATATTTATGTAAGCGTGGCTAATTTTTAATTTATACGATTTTTATTTGATGGTCAGAAAATTTTGCAAAATAACAAACATTGAAATGTTTTGTTTTGGTTTTTTGTATGTTGTTTAAATCATAAAAATGTCTCTCTTAAACGCAAAATTTTCCATCGAAACGTAATAAATAGTTAAATAAAAAGAATGTATATATATATATATATATATATTTCATTTGATTCAAATATTTTTATGGAATATTTCCATCATGATTGCCATCATCATGTTTCTACACACAACCCAACGACACAAGTATGTCATAGGTAGGATAAATATTATTTCGTTGAGTGGAGAACAGTCAGTGATTCGTTCAAGTTGTTTATTTTACCTCCATATACAAAATATATCACACGAAAGCATCTTTGCCTCATTCTCTTATTCAATGCAATATGAATCATACAACATTGTTTGACATCAAATACTTGTTGCTGAAAAACCATACACATCTAGGATGGGAATTGAACCCACGACCTCTGGCATTCTAGACCAATGCTCTGCCCCTCAACTACCCGAGATGTTATGCTAGTGGAATGCATATTATTTCTCACTATCTTGATGTCAATGTATTATTAATTGGTCTATTTAAATTAGTGTCTATACATGCCTTGTTAACATTGTTGCCTTTCGGTTATATTATACCAACGGAAGTGTCTAGCTTATTACTTAATTTGTCATTTAAGTAATATGTCTGAACATTTTAGAAACATAATGTCTTCCTTTAAAAGATAAGAAGAGCATTGTTTATCTGTAAAAACATTTATTATAATTGGAATTCGATCATAGTAGAACTTGTAGCGGTGTCGCTTCATCATTAAATTATTATTATAATTTCGTTCTTCATTTTTTATATGTTGCATTTCAACTATAACTTCCCTCTATTATCACGATTGCTGTGAATGTTAACAACCTTGGTAATTCACATATAAAAATATTAGCATTTCATAAATCAAATTAAAAAGATCAATTTTAATTAATAAAGATCAATTATATCGTTTTTATGTATTTATTATTTATATAAATAATAATTATTTAATATATCAAACATTTAAATTACAAACTCTATTGATTTTTATAATGATTGGCCGAATAGATTAATTATTATTTTTACAAAAGTAGAAACGCTGGGAAATATGTTCAAAACTGTATGTAAAAAAAATTCGTTACACAGGAGCTTCGTCAAAATAAATACAGAATACAGAATAAATTTATTTATTCCGTTCGGATTAAAATTGTGACCGCTAGAGTGACTATAGACACATACATATACATAAATATAGAGTTATACCAATATCGTCAAAACTCGAGATACCCACGTTAGTAGATAGATAATATAACGTCGACAATTTAGTATGAACATAGAGGTTGTATGGCTTTATGTTCGTACAGTCGTTATCCATTTTTTTTTCTCTCGTGTATGTATGTGCTCCAACGGATGACTGATTTAACGACTATGTATCTGTTCAAAAGTTGTTCTCACTCAGCCTATACAATGTATCATCATCAACATCATCTCGACATTACAACTTCGACAAAGTCGAAAGTATCATATTTTATAGCTCATATTTTTACAGTCTTTGTTTTTTTTTGACTACATATAGGATGGTTTTTTCCAAAACATCGACATTTGTGTCAAAACAGTGTTTGTCCTTTCAAAAGATTACTTTTTCCATCATATTATTTCCAGAGCAACAAAGGTAGCGTTGTTTTTTTCAAAATTTTTTTCTTATTCGGTTTTTTTTTAATAATTTGAGTACCTAAATGTTGTTGATTGGAAATATACTAACAACTTTTATATAAAACATTTTCTCAAAAACCTGATAAATACAGCACAAATAAACTATAAAATTTGTGTAGCCCAGCGTTTTTTTTTTTAGAAGTTGGGTTTTATTAATTTGGTTTTTGAAAAAATTCTTCGGGTAAAAGATGATTTGAAATATTTTCCCTAAAACCTAATGAATCAGGCACAAATCAATTATTAAGAAAAAGATGGCTTCTTTTGGCCTATACTACATAGAGTCTTCAGCTATAGGATCAAATGTTAGCCACCGAAATATGATTCGAACGAATTTTTTAGAAAAATAAACTCAATGAAAAATAAACTGATTTTCAGTTTTTGTACCCTGGCCTTGAAAAATCCATTTTCAAGAAGCTTGAGGCTGAACGGAATGCACCTGCGGAGGGTTATCGGATTCATTACCGGGCATTATCCCCTGCGGAAGCATCAGTACACAATGGGACTCCATAACGGGTCCATTATGTACAGATTGTGTGGTGAGAATGAAGAAACATCCAGCCATATTATTTTTGACTGCGAACCTCTAGGTAGAACCTCTAGGTTACAGTAGATACAAGATATTCGGTGCATCTCATCCCGAATATATGAACCTTCAGGAAGATCTGATAAGCAAGCTTCTGGCTATTGCCAACATATGGGAGGAGCGAATCTCGTCGGACAAAAGTAGAAGGGGGAGCACAATGGACCATAAGGTCGAATTGCTATACTTTTTAGACCCTAAGATGTATCTATCTATCTATCTAAACAGATTCAATATATTCATTTACTTTTTTTGATTTTTTCTTCCATTTCTGACGGTTTAAAACATACAGTAGATATATCGTTAAGTTTCATAAATTTTAACAAATTTCTAAAAATCTTCCAAACACTAAAAATTCACCAATATCATTAAAATCGTGATTGTAGAATTTTGCTGTAAGTAAACAAAATATAATAAAGTTTTATTTCGATAAAACGTCTCAAAACCTACTAGAGATAACAAAATGTTTTATTTGGAACATTTTATTGTGGATAGACATCATAATATCACATTTTTGTGTATGAAATCGTTAAAAGCATAAGATCTTAAAATTTAAAAGTTTTAAAAGTCTCAAAACAATAAATTGAAATCAAAGAACTGAACAAACTTTTAACTTGTTAATAACTTTTTCTCTAGAAGACATTTTTTTAATATTTTGATAATGAAATTAGAATAATTTTTCTGTCTAGACTAAGTTTCAAAAATTATCCATCACGTGTATATCCATGTCCACTTTCATCTGAACTTATATCGCTCTTGTATACCAAATTTTTCCTGCTAGTAATGAAAAGCTTGGCCAAAAGATAAAGGACACCTTATTTTCAATTACAAATATAAATATATTATATTTAAGGTTGTTGTGAAACTGGTGAGGGAAAGTAGGGGTGGTGAGTTTGTCCTATACTAAATGCATTGACATCTCATCCATTGCCAACTCTAAATAATTAAAAATTTTGCGGTTAAATCGTTTCAAATAATTTAATTTTTGTAAAAAACATGAATATTTGTAAAAAAAACATATTGTTTAAAACTAAAATCCTAAATTTCATTTTTTCGAATAGTTTTAATAATTAAAAATATGTTTTTATGTATTTCAAAAAAGTTTCATTGTGATAAAACTAAATAAAACTAGATAAAAATAAATATAACTAAAAATAAAACTAGATAAAAATAAACTAAAAAAGAAACTAGATTTAGAACATTTTTCGATCTACAAATTTAATTATCTCAGAAACAAAAAACAAGATTAAATTTGATCCAGATATTTATAAGACTTTGATAAATATTATGACAGTTTTTCATAACACTGGCATATCTGATTGTCGAGATATAAACTTTTGTATTCATGTTTTCACCGACGAGTCCATTTAACCTATGTAAAAATCTCGTAACTTTAACTTTTTTTACTCAAAAACTAAAACCAGGATCAACTTCAAATTTTGATAGAATATTCTTTATTATTGAAATAATAAGCTGTAAAATTTTGAAGAACCTGTTATTAAATTGAATTTTCTTCACAACAACCCTTAAATAATTTTTTTGTAAACAGTTCCCACATATCATCCCGTAAAACATATTTTACACGTTTCTTTCACATTATATATTTTCTTATCCTTGTCAATTTTTATTATATATAGAACATTATTCCCGATTACTACTACTTATAAATAGACAAGTGGGTTATATACAATTCAGTCACTACTATCTATATCTTCAATTCTTTGGGTTATAGTTGTCATATGAAATTGTATTTTGATAAGATAAATCTCATATCAACAGTAGTAAGGTAAAACCTTTTATGATCGTTTTCACATCATCAACAGCATCATCATCATGTAGACTTAGAGATGGTGTAAGTACAATGGTACCATGGTTGTCTTAACACAATAAACAATATGCAGCTTGTATTTTAAAATAGACCCAATCTAGAAATCATGTATCACTGCACTATGCACAGTATACCATGATATAATGTACTTTGTTACACCCAAACTGCACTCTACTGGCAGTGAAGCTAATACGTCCACACCAAAGACTGATCTAAGAGAGTGCATGACATAGCAATACACAGTACACCAGTCCAGGTGGCCGAGCGGTCTTAGGCATTATGTCTGCGCAGTATGCATACTTGGAAACTGGAAGGTTATAGGTTCGAATCCCAACATCGGCAGTTTGTCAATTATTAAGAAAAAAAAGAGCGGTTAATGGACTAAACTGTCGATGTATGGACAAGAACGAAGTAACCGGCTATACTTGAGAAGGTTTTCTGCAATTTCCTTCATGAACTCCATATGAATACCGGCATACTTTCTATCATAGTCGGCTGCAGCCGCATATCTACTAATTCCTAGTCTATACACAAAAATTCATTCCACTACACTCACATCCTCACATCTTTCTATCTAATACACAGAAAAATGTGTATCATAATATTGGATACTTTGAAAATATTTGGTTGTGTTATTTTAACGGAATAATAAGAAATATTATAACCATAATTTTCAATTGTGTAAATAATGCAAAACCTTTATAATAGACGATGGACATAATACAACATCTTCTCGACATTTACAAATATGTACTGTTAACTACATGGACATATGTCTGTGGTGAGAACGTGTGGTGTATTTTAAAATACAAGCTGTATATGAGTGTTGTATATCATCATAAAACTAGAAATTATTTTTATTTTACTGTTGTATCGAAAAATATAAAAATATATTCTATATAAACATATATATATATATATATATATATATATATATATATATATATATATATATATATATGTATAGAGAGAGAGAGAGAGAGAGAGAGGATTTGTGGAGGATATATTATTTTTCGATACAATATATACAGGGTGAATCGAACCAGGTGCATAATAGCACACGCCTCCACATCCTGCCATGATCCTCCCATTTTCCAATAACATCCTATAGAACACCTTCTGTTAGGGACACTGTCTGTTCATAACACAAATACCATCCTATATGCTACATGCTAGCTCAGACGGGCATAGCACTCTTATACTGATGCATTCCTGCAACCTTAAATTCAACTGAATAACATTACCAATGATTTGTTATTCACTTAAGTATAATTATAGTAGGAGTCACAAGTATCAACAGAAGAACACCACGTCCGTCCAAGCCAACACACAGCATACAAAACAACATTTGTATTATGAACAGACCGTCTCCCTAATAAAAAAAACTCCACTATTGGATGTTGTTGGAAAATGGAAGGATCATGAAAGGAAGTGGAGGCGTGTACTATTATGCACCTTGTTCGATTCATCCTGTATATATAAATATATATATATATATATAAATATATATATATATATATATATATATATATATATATATATAGTCGCTTACACAGCGAACTCTAACAAATTGTTGCTTACCCTAACATAATTTTTTGGTCTTCTTTTATGTCTAGCCTCTAAGAATGACCCATATTAACCATTCTTATTTTTCAAAAATTGTTAAAAAATCGTCAAAAAATCGTAAATAATCGTCATATTAATAATCCGGGCCTTCGTGCGAATACGAAACAGGTCGTTACTTATGACATAAAGTAACGACCTTATAAGTTCCTATTGTATAACTGAATGCTTTTTTACCCACTGACGAGTTTGAAATAACCCTTTTTGATAAAAACAAAAATTTTTATGAACAGTAATCCTTCAGTTATAAATGAATATTATCAAATACAATTTATCACCTATTTTTAACGTCTAATGTAGATACTATTTCTTCGATAAAATCGAACTACAACAATTTAACTACTGCAAGAAGTTTAACTACAATAATAATAATATAACGAACACACATTTTATGGTGACAATTCTAGAAAATATATTTATTATACGAGAACTTCTCGAACATATAATAATAATAATATCATACACAAGTCATAAAAATCACATAACCTAACCTAACGATAAAGATGTTAACAACTTTATATGTCCACAAAAAAAAAAGAAACTGCACACAATGTTCACATATTCAAGAGTGTAACAAACTGTATAAAAATTTTATAACATAAATGATAATATTTTTATTCATCTTTACAATATCACAGCGATATATTAAAAAAAAATCACGTTGAAAAGTAAACGATAACATTGTTGTATATTACAAACATTTTGATAATCGCAAATGATCAAATTTTTCTATACCAAATGAATAAAACTATCGTTGGTAAAACCAAAAGTGGACGCATCGAACACATTTTTATTCTGTATATTGACAGTATGAATTGGACCTAAGGCTCTTTTGCGACGGGTGTTCGTGCAAATTTTTGGGAGTTTACAAATTTTTGTGATTAGCTGTACGAAAAATACTATTTATATATTCGATTTAACTTTGAACGAAAAAACAAAACGAGAAAATTGTAATGGTTACTATGTATAACAAATTTGATTATGTGTAACTATGTATAAAACAATATAAAACAAATATTTATGTTTATAAATAATACGAGCTGTAACTAAGATAACTAAAGTGTACGTATAGTTGTACAACATATCTAGTCATACGGTTAACATCTATACATATATGTACAAATATACGACATCATTGCTATGTACAGTGTTTAGTGCAAATTCATTCTTTACGCACTATATTATTATTGAATAAACTATTTAAATTATTTTAAATTAACAAGTTGGCGTTATATATTTTTCCTGTGGGAAGTGTTTTATCCGGTTCAATCCGTTTGCATTGGAAATGTACAACTTCCAATTCACACAACATCATATTACTAAGAAAGGACATAATTAGTTTTCAATGTAAGCATTTAGTTATAAGACAAAATAGACTGCTTCTAGTTTGGTGCAATTTTACCCATTGTTTGCCCATATGTGAAACGAAGACCCAGAACACATGTTTTTAAATATTTGCTGAATATATGTGGAAAAATTTCACATTAGGTTGACACAAAAGAAAAATTAAACAAGAAGGGATTTATAGCTTTCAAAAAATATGCGAAAAAATATGTAAAAAGGAACTAATATACTATATACATATGTCCCAGCACTTCCACTTTTTCATGTTGAATATTTCAGAGATCGTACATTGGATATTCAATCGTATGAGACATACAACGATAATATTTTTTAATATTCATATCTTTTATTATCACAATGAATTGTTGATGATAATGGTTATTGTCAAATTTAGAAAATGTTTCGTTTTATAAAATGTTTTGTACGAAAATGTAATAATTGGATGTTTTCGAGTTGGTACGGTAAAATAGTTCAAATATCTTTAGAATTACAATATGAGATTTGTATGAATTTTATGTTTAAAAAAACAAGGATTTAAGTAAAATAGAAGATGTCTATATAGTATAAACCAGTTCTTTCATACTGTATCTTAAGTACACGTAATGGAATTTGATATAAGTATTGTATTGTGATGCTTAAGTGTACACAGAAATAATAATTTGTGTAAAAAAAGAAGTTAAAAATTAGTTTTCACAAAGAATATAAGTTCTTTCATTTTCGAAAAAATCGTCTTAGTCGTTTTAATGATTTATAGACAAATTATGAACCATACATTCTATAGATACCATGACGAACAAAAAAAATTTACAGAGAAATGCACTCTTTGTTAATTAATACCGTTTCGATTGATATGTCATCAAAGTTTCACTTTGACCTACGGATCATAAAACGACAAAAAAAAAAACAATGAAAAAAAAAGTTGAATTCTATTGAGAGTTGTTTGTGTTGGTGATTTTTTTTTTGCTTTGGTTAAATAGGCGAATATTTTAAGAGAGAGAAAATTAAAATGAATGATAGTATACAATGAAGCCTCCCCCTCCCCTTTCGGTTAGTTTTTGGTTGATTCGTTGTTGCTCTAGTTAACTATGTATTACCCAGAATGGTAATACATAGTCGTACTTATATTACAATCTAGCTCTCTGGTGTAACAATGGAGTCGAGTTCGAAGTGAACCGGTATATGCAGATAAAATACTACACAAACACAATATAACATATATACTCTGTACAGTATGTTTCAGGTTATTTGTATTTGTCAATGTATACCACCATTATTACCAGTCCAAGTAGCCGAGCGGTCTAAGGCGTTATGTCTGCGCATACTTGGAAACGACTAAACCGTTTCAACTTTTTCTTTGAAAAGTCATTTTCTGTTACGTCATTAAAATGGTTACTTAATAACCAAAATAGAATTTAATGCACAGTTTGAATTACCTTTTATTCTCCGCAGTAATTTGCCATTTTCAGGGTGAGAATCAAGAACACCTACAAGATGCCCTCCTTGTGGTATTCATTACGAACAAAATAACTTTTATTCGGGTCATTTTTTCACAATAACACTTCCTTACATGAATCCAAAACCAATGTTGAGACCCACTGTATATTATAAATTTTACAGGTTTAAAAATTACCCCCCATTTTCGAGAGACACTGTACGCACTTGATAAAGTTATGTAGAGGTTTATATATATATATATATATATATATATATTTATATATATATATATACATATATATATATATATATATATATATATATATATATATATTTAATTAAATCAAGTAATTTAAATTTCTGATTGAATATTAATAACTAAATTACGAAATTGTTCTCTTCAATGCACAATACAATACTCCATTTGTAAACGTGTAATAGAGAACTTGATATTATATTATACGTCTGATAACCATTCACCATTCCATACGGACGGACCATCATGGAGCTCCATCCATGCAATGCAATGATAATACTATGTCAAGTAATTCTGAGTCAAATCATAGAATATATATTATTTATTTATATTGTAGTGCAATTAAATAGTTTCCAATACTATTTATATATTTATTTATTTCTTATCTTTAATCATCCTTTGTTATACCTGTCGAAGCAAACTAGATATTACTTTATTGCATTTTAGTTGAGTATAGGGTAGCCGAGATTGTCCATTCGTAAAATCTGAGTCGTGTCATTTTATGGGTTTGAAGTGTACTCGCTTCTAGATTTTGGACTCCAATATGTGCAATACATATGTCACCTTAAGTTACTTCTCGTAACTATCAACAAACTTGTATTTGATTATTCAATCAATATTGAGTCAAAAAGCAAACTTTGGTTTAAAATTTTGTATTCCACAAATTTGTATTTAATTAATCATTTTCGCACATACGTATAGATCTTCCATGTTCTGAAGGGAGTCAACGTATGTTTAATTTTCCATCAAAGATTAGTAGTGGACTCAAAGCTATATAAATTAGAGACACTTGGACACTTGGACACAAGGAGTTTACACAGCCGCTGATTCGACACGAATTATGGTGTCGCAATAAATGTCACAATTTTGAGGCACCCGTGCACACACGTAGACACTCGGTGACTAGTGTCGTAGTCTAAACGAACCTTAACAACCTTATTTGCTTATATGTTAATTCTCTAAAATATAGAAATTCATTAAAACTATTATATAAATATATATATATATATATATATATATATATATATATATATATATATATATATATATATATATATATATATATGTATAAAGTATACTCTATAAACTTACCACAAATAATATTATTTATATTAGAATTGTTTGTATTATATATCGTAGAGTCATATATTTTACATAAATCGTATTTAATATTTTAAAGTATTACTCGTACTGAATACGAGTAATATTAATATTATTATTTATTCTATTTCTCTGTAACAATTTCCAAATCTGGTTGTTGTTATATCAATTCAAATGTATTTTATCTCTGTCTACGATTACAAACTATTTCAAATAATAGATCTTATAAATGAAACTATTGGACGCATCCAACAACAGTTTTACAATTGTTATAAGCTTGACAAGAAGATATTTTTAGTGCAATAGTGTTTTTTACCGATCTCGAATGGACAAGAAATTTGTATATAGACTAGGAATTAGTAGGATGTGTGACTCTAATAGAAACTATGCCGATATTCATCTGGAGTTTGGGAAAGGAAACTGCAAAAAACCTTCACAAGTATAGCTGGTTACTTTCATTCTTGCCCATTACAGTTTATTCAATTAACCGACTCATAAATTTTTTTTAAATTAATTTTATTAACAAACTGCCACCGTTGGGAATCGAACCAGCAATATCCCAGTTCCAAGTAGAATCTCCTTAGTCTAGGTACTCAGAAGGCCACCTTTTTTTGAGATCCCCAAAATAGTAGCTCAAGAGTGTTGTCAACTGTTTTTCCAATACAGGCTTCTAATCATTTTATTATTAGAAATAAGAAATTGCAAAGAGCAAAATCGCTGACTCAGTAAGATCGCGACAGCTTTACCATTCAAATTTATTACCAACTGTGCTTGACTGTAGAGATTCCAAGAAATTGTCCAGAATGGAGAATGTCTCATGAGAAGGCAACGTTTGTTTGAGATCTTCAAAATGGTTAGGCGAGAGAGTTTCGTATGGATATTGGTTCAAAAAAGTGGAGTGAAATATAACAAAAGCATTCACACACGTCAAATTAAGAACAATCCTCGACAAAAACATAATTACATATTTGAAATCCTTTCAATTTTCGTTTTTGAAATAATTTTTCTTTTTCATAAAACACAATAAAAATAAATCTTGAATAGAACATGCCCAAGATAATCTTGAGTAAAACATAAAACAAATAAATAAAATAATTTAAAATAATATAAATATAATATTTTATTTGTAAATGTTGTTGTTGAATTGTATTGTAGTTATTTATATCATCATCGTCATGTAAATATTATACCAAAGAAGAAGACCTTAAGGAAGTAAATCAGTAGTTTACTCTCTCTATTATCTTATTGTCTTGTGTACTACATGCAACAAATTCATGTACCCAACGAAACAACAACAATAATAATATTATATATAAGAAGCACCTGTCCGTAGAGAAAATACGGGACCGGCTTTAATTTAAGTTCAAGGTTAGATTAATAATCATATATGCTTCGTATTATCTGGTATTATATCGCCATATTTATTATGGGATAATATATGTGTGAGAATATGGTTTAATCAATATGATTACTCAATCCTACATAATCCTATTCCAAGTGTTATATTATATATTATGAATCGTGTGAATTTCTTGGGTGGACAAGTTTTTGGGTGGATAAGTTGTGCTAAAAATATGATTCTTTATTTATGTGATTTGACCTTGAACGTAGAAACGAGATAACTGTAATGGTTACTTGGTATAACAAATTTGGTTGTTTTGTACTATGTATAAAACAATATAAAACAAATTTTTTTTTTCAAAGAATACGATCAATAATGACGACAAGAAAAGTGTGTTTAAAATTGTATAACTTCTCCAGTCACATACTTCGGCCAGTATTTATATAATAATATAATACATCGTTGCAATGTACAATGAATAGTTTTTGATTAGTGCAAATTGATTCTTTACGCGTTATGATATTACATATTAATTATAAGTTAATGAAATTATATTAAATAAACAAATTGCGTTATATATTTCTCCAGTGGGGAGTAGTTCTTTGAGTCTCACAAAACACTATTAGTTCCAACGGACTAGTCAGTTTATATTGAAGTACCGTAAATCAACGTTCTACCAGCTCTGAATAAAATATGATAAAACCCCACTTCCGATGCATATATATATATATATATATATATATATATATATATATATATATATATAAATATATATATATATAGATATATATATATATATATATATATTATATATATATATATATATATATATATATATTATATATATATATATATATATATATATATATATATATGTATATATATATATATATATATTGCATAAAATTTTCATATTACAAAATGACAAATACGAATCATAGTCATGTACAACCCGGAACGATTTGAGTAATAGTAAATGTTATTTGTTGTTTGTAAATGTATGTTGTGATGATAATAATATTGTTGAAAAAGAACTTAACTCTGAAATGAGAAGCTACAACAACAACAACAACAAGAGGCAACAAACATGAGATAAAGTTTTCTCTATTTCAATATTTTAATTTCAATGAAGAAAATATAATATATTGTACTAGATGTACAACGATATACAGCTAAAACTTGATAACCTTACAAGTTAGGGAAAAAAGATCGGCCTCTATATTAACCTGAAAAGATCGAAGAAATCCGAAGCTATTTGAAACCTATCGACCTTCAAATAAAAAGTCTGATGGGGAACTGAACAGGTCATGTTCTGAGGCGTCGGAATGAAAATACTACCACCGTGGCTTGACTCGAATCCAGAGAATTTCCGGGTAATTGGGTGCCCGTTTGTAAATGAGGCAGAACTATCGATCGGGTAAACAAAATATCGGAATGTCTTGGAATGTCTTAGAATGAACTGGAAATTGTCGTCAGTAACCGTGTACGCTGGTGTCGTGTTGTGGAAGTTCAATGCTCCTGCTCAGGGGCTACAGGATTCGTATCTATACACTAGATGATTCAATATCTATGCTTTGCTAGGGAAAGTTTTGGTCTTCAAGTCTTTTTTTCACATATGATATCAAAATTCCTGATAAGAACAAAAGTATAACCTATTTTATTAATAGTATTCCCAGTCATCGGAATCCATCAAGAAACGTGCCTTACATACACATACACGTACAGACCAATGTACGGAGATGCATGTGATTTTTTTTCAAAAACTCTTCCAAATTCAACATGCAGCTTTCTTCATTGGTCAAAGAGTACTGCTGTAAATTGCCATTTTCCAGATTTGGAGTGGAGTTGAGAAACACCGTCACTTTTAAGCACAAAAAAAAAATTACAAAACATGTCGAGTTCTGTCGAACCGCAGAAGGCCAAAAACACAACCATTTCAATAGCTGCCATAAAAAGTACCGTAGTATGATAATCTATGTATCCAATTCTTGGACACCCATTAAAATAAATATAATATATTTTTGTTGCTTGTCTCTCATTTAAAATATATTTTTATCCGCTTCTGGTTTATATTTGTTAATATTTTCTTCCATAAATTAATTCATGCCATTGTAATTTGTTGCAACATTTTAATTATTAGTTTGCGATACCCATAGCAACAAAAACAAAACCACTGTATTTATTATAAAACTATGGAAAAATAAATTATAATATTTTTCTTTTGAAAAACCAGTTTTTTTTTGTTTTTTTTTAAACCATTGATTAAAATAAATTAAAAAATGTTTTTTTCTTTTTTTTTTTTTGAAATAAATTTCATCTGAAATAAATTTTTATATCTTTATATCCCGAGTTTATTGTTTTCATACCCGGTAAATATACTATATACAACATTTGAAAATATAGAGCGTAGAAAAAACTTTTTGGTATGGGTGTTCAAAAAAAATAACCTAATTTGTTCATTTTCGCATGTCATTCCATCCGTCTGTGGATATAATAATTCAAAAACATAAAGAGATATCGAGCTGAAATTTTGTGCGTGTGTGTTCTAAACCCATAAAGTAAGGTTAAGTTCGTGAATGGACAAAATCGGACCGTGTTTTCTCCGGCCAGTGGAAAATATCCAACTTGGAAACCGTAAGAGATAAAAATAAACTCTTTTAAAAATAAACAACTTTTAACATAAACTCAGTATATACCGGGTAAGCAGAAAGTTGTTATTTTCATTTGTTTGTCTTCAACTTTTCTAAAATAAACTGAAAGAGGTTTAAAGGTTCCTTAAGACGTAGAGGGACATTTGAAACTTCTTTTCAAGGTCTACCTTCTGTTATATTTGTTTAAGGGGATCAGAAGTTATATTTTAGAAATAGGGAATATGCATGAAAAATTTTTTTTCACTTTTATTTTTAGAATATGAAAATACTGTTAATACTGTTATAATATTTAAAAACGAAATTAAACCCGACAAATATCAAGGAAGCTATAAGCTTTTAAAGATTATTATCTGTCTCTTTCTTGCAAAATTACTAAAAACGGAGTTTTACGTGTATTTTAAATGGTGAAAGTGTAATATGACGTCACATAACATATCAAGAGGGCTATCACCCTCTTTATCTAATCGGGAATTTCAATCATTCATATCACGCTTATTTTTAAAGTTATTTAAAAAGTAATTTTACCTTGATATTTTTTAAGTAAACATGCTTCAATTCAAGTGAAAACAAATGTTCATGCATATTCCCTATTGTGAATATGAAATTCAATTTGCTTTCAAACATATATTTCAGAAGGTAGATGTGATGATTCTAGAAATCTAAAAATTATAGATATATTTGATTTGGTATGTCAGCGTCGAGAAACCATATGATATTCCACTTTTCGTAGCCGCATGATATATTCCACGTTCATAGCCATTCAAATATACAAACACACACACACAGATAAATGATATTTTAAGACATTCGGCGTTGCCAAAACATAAAAATCCGATTATAAGTCAACAAAAACTTTTTCTATATCGAGGGGAACAAATAAAATACCAAATTTCTTTAATCCCGTATTTTTTGTTGTCTTCATTGAATTAAAATTTTTGTTCGAAAAAATAAAATGATTGACAAAATAAGTATTTAAAAAAAAAAAAAACGATAATAATGAACCCAGTTTAAAATCTCATTTTGAATTGGTTTTTATTATACTTTCAATTTATAACAAAATGAATGAATTTTTATTAACATCTTTATCAGTGTACGACCATCCCATGCCAACGAAATACATTTCAACCTCTAAGCCATATTATTATTATTATATAATAAAAACCAATTTATTCAACATTAAAAAACACGCTTCAAATTATCTACACAAGAGTTTATTATCATATTCATAGACCAGTCCAAGTTGTCGTTAGCGAGCGATCTAAGGCGTTAAGTATGCCTACTTGGAAACTGGGCGGTTATGGATTCGAATTACGACATCGACAGTTTCTCAATTATTAAGACAAAAAAGGGGCGGTTAATGGACTAAACTGTCGGCGTATGGACAAGAACGAAGTAACCGGCTATGCTTGAGAAGGTTTTCTGCAATTTCCTTCACGAACTCCAGATGAATATCGGCATAGTTTCTATCATAGTCGGCTGCAGCCGCATATCCTACCAATTCCTAGTCTATACACAAAAATTCCTTACACTCCGCTCACATCCTCATATCCTTAGGCATCACAATGGACCTTATGGTCTTAGTTTAACCCGTCCAGGGCAGCCTCTACAATCTATCAATCATATTCATACGGCTGAATATTGCGGTTCTTCGCTTAAAACACTTTTAATAACAGATCAAATACTTTTAATTACATCACATAGAACGATAGTGCGTCGGGCCAAGTTTAATTACCATATATAGATGCCTAATACTATGTTTACAGGGAGGATTATAAACGAATTTAAGGCCTCTTCATCTCAGTACACAAAAAAACTATGAAGCTGTGAAATTTAAAACGTAACATGAGACCCACCATCGTACTAACTTTCAACATTACAGCTTTAATAGTCTCCAAGTCATTTAACCCCTAAAATCAACATTTCAAGGCTGCCCTAGAATGATGCTATTTGGAAGGAAGATCGCCTAAAACCACCCTAAATCAATCAAAATTACAATGCTATTCTCATGGAACATGTTTTCTACATGGTAGTTTTATTTGAATATGGTCTGAGCTATGGGCTAAACTATGATCTAAGCTTTATCTCTAAGTTTTATGTCAATGGATTTTGTATTAAATTTTTCCCATTTCTAAACGATGTTAAAACGATTTTATAATCTCGATGTATATTATTTAATAAGATGATTAATTATAGGTAAAGCATAGGCTAGGAACTATACTTAAGATGTGTTGTACTACAAGTTATGTAAAATATTAATGCTAAAATATACTTATTCTACTACTACTATGATCTGAGCTAATCCATATAATGCATCAACAATATTCAAGGCTGAAACCACCCAGAAAAGTATGAAAACCGGAAATTTTTACCTGGAAAATGAGAATTTTACAATCTAATAAACACTACCTACCTATTCAAAATATATGTTAAAACAATATTTTTCACAGTGTCTAATTTATTAACATAGTTATTACAACTTCAAATATATAATATTCGATTTCTTCATGATAAGGCACTTTGCTAAAAATTTGATTTTTAATCGTTTGAAGAAATATAATCTTCGTGAGAAAATTTGCCAAAATATCAAAGAAGAAAAGTTTCCACATCTTTGTCTCACGCATCCAACATTATTAATCGTTTTTGAAGAGTTTACTATTATATTTTTATAATAATAATAATAATAAACCCCAGCAAAATGAAAATATGAATTTTGAACAAGAATATATATCTGAGAAGAAACATATTTTTGTATAAAGCTAAGCTACTCTTTTTACCAAAACACATACATGCATATTTCCACCCCTAGGTATATTTATTGAAAGACGACGGGCATATAAAACCGTCATCATCATCATCATCATCGTGTATGGAAATGAGAGACCACCCTCATGTGTCTCTCTGGTTTAGTTGGTGATATTGTTGTAGACTTAAGAAAGTTTTTTTTTTTTTGGGGGGGGGGGGTTGGGGGTAGGATATAAAATAATCTCTTCTCTCTATATTATTATTAACTGACGTTTATATATTATAGAGAAAATAACAAATGACATTATGTATAAAGTATTTGTAACTATATGTGAATACTAAATATTTATGGGGTGACTTATTATCCCCTGTTAATATTTATCAATTTGATAGTTCTTACAGGAATGAATGAATACGTATTTCTTATTCAAGCGTGCCACAATTTGCGCTCATAGATGAGAAGGTATGGAAAATACAGGAACCTAACTTCTACCATCGATTAGTGGGTTGCTCGAATCAATCTACACTCAAAGCAATCTGCTCGGGTAAAGTAATATCTTCTCTGGTTCGCGAATGCGCAGAATCACTAGGGAGAACCCGGAAAGAACAAAATAGGTAACCTTGATATGAGTACCAGGAGACTATGGAGTTGAGGTCAATGAAATGAGCCGCACTTTCATGTCAGGGACCTGGACAATATTTCGGAATAACTGGAGGACAGACTATCTCGGCTCTAGACAAATGGGCGGATAAGCTACCGCAGTATTCCGACAAGCGAAACAAATTATTGCTAGGTGCATCGTCGCGAGATTATACTGACTCATTGGCAAAGACGGGAAGGATATAGACTTTCTGGTTCGGGAACTTACTGGTCACTGCAGGCTCAAACGGCAGTGACCAGTGAGTACTCTATTCCCTTATGAGGTTGGAAGGCAGTGCTATCTGCCGAGTCTGTATCCAGGCGGATAGATTGTAGAGGCTGTCCTGAATGGGACACACTTCGATCATACGGTCCATTGTGATGCCTAAGGATGTGAGGATGTGAGTGAAGGACAAAGAATTTTGTGTGTAGACTTGGAATTGGTAGGATGTGGGGCTGCATCCAACCTTGATAGGGATTATACTAAAACTCATCTGGAGTTCGTGAAGGAAACTGCAGAAAACCTTCTCAAGCATAGCCGGTTACTTTGTTCTTGACCATATGCCGACAGTTTAGTCAATTTTCCGCCCCTTTTTCTTTTTTAATAATTGACAAACTACCGATGTCGAGATTCGAACGCATAACCTCCCAGTTCCAAGTACACATAGCGCCTTTACAAGCCCGGAAGATGATACCCTTCCATCTTCTGGTAGAATGTCCTTACAACGAATGAGACACTTAGTCACAGGCTTAACCAAAATGAGGGAAATGGAAGTAAAACAACTTAAGTGTGGCCATATCCTGTTCATTTGCAAACAGGGCAGGTAGGTTCGACAAAGAACACATGCCTAGAGGAGACGATCCAAGTGTGGTATAGGAGATTTAGGAGATGAATTTCTTAGAGGTCGAGAGAAGGTCTACAAAAACCTACTGGTCAGACTTCAGCCGCCGCTACTAATACTACTATCCCAAATTTCATCTCTAGGGTTGATGTTGGGAAAATACTTGTTTATCCTATTTTGGGAAGTAAATTTATGAAACAAAAATATTTAATTAGCACAATCCAAAAAAACAAAATGAAAAAAATTATCATAAAATGGACCATCATTATTGAATACATATTAAACCAGTAAATAACCCAACAGGTGATTTCCATTAATGAATTCAGACCCGAATCCCATTGTTTTGTATAATTTTATACAGTTTATTGTAGTTAAATAATTTGATGAATATAAATTCTATGTAATTTAGTATACTATGCTAGTATACTATGGGCCACAAAAGTAGCGCACTTTTTTCCAAATTTTTCCATTGATTTGTGCCTCATTCATTCGGTTTTCGTAAAAATACTTCAGCTGAAAGTTGTTCAATATAAATATATTAACAACTTTCAGTGGAAATATTTTCCCTAAAAGCGAATTAATAAGGTCAAATAAATCAACTAAACAGTTTGAAAAATGAACGGAACTCATGTGGCCCATAGTACATACTAGTACGTTCCTACATACACTGCTGTTCATAAAAATTGAACCAGTTGAAACATTCTAAGTGTTATTGTATGTAATATTATTCATATATATATTTAGTAATAAATATATGCTTTGAATAAGACTGACAGGTTCAATTTTTGTGAATTGGAGTGTACATATATGTTATATTCTTATTGTTGCTTTATATTATTGTGAACATCACTGGAAAATTCATCCCTATTTCCTCTATTATTGTGTTGTATGTATCACATACGATAGGTTTTTGTATATTATAATAATACATACCTACCTACACAACAATAAACACACAGAGAGGGAGAGACAGACAGACAGACTTATTGTTATCTGTTTATAACAATAAACATTCAATTATTTTATGCATTCATCCATATTTACACATAGTTTTCTATTGTAACAATTCAAAATTATTTATTTTATTTATGTTTATTATTATTATAATAATAATATTATTATAGACATTGATTGTCGATACTCCTTTTATATATATATATATATATATATATATATATATATATATATATATATATATATATATATATATATATATATATATATATATAACGTTATTAATTAAATTAAATACTGATATGAAAAAATTAACTCGTCAACCAGGAATCGAACCTCGGGCCTCTGGATAACCGGTCCAGTGTGCATCCTCTGCACCAAAGACGATTGTGATGTGACAGCCAATTTCTTCATATTATTCTAATTTTTTATATATATATATATATTTTTTATATATTTATTAGACAGTATAAACTTCTTGTTGAAGTGATATTTTTATTTAATATTTGTTTATTTGTGTATACTTTCGTGTCCAACATACAAGTGTTTGTCCAAATTCCTTTCGGTTACGTATGACAAACCGTAGAAGACTACAGCGTATACCCGACACATTTCATTGTCATTGAATTTATTAATTAAATTAAATATTGATATGAAAAAATTATCTCATCAACCAGGAATCGAACCTCGGGCCTCTGGATAACCAGTCCAGTGTGCATCCTCTACACCAAAGACGATTGTGATGTGACAGCCAACTTCTTCATAACTGCACACTGGACCGGTTATCCAGAGGCCCGAGGTTCGATTCCTGGTTGATGAGTTAATTTTTTCATATCAGTATTTAATTTAATTAATAAATTCAATGACAATGAAATGTGTCGGGTATACGCTGTAGTCTTCTACGGTTTGTCATACGTAACCGAAAGGAATTTGGACAAACACTTGTATGTTGACACGAAAGTATACACAAATAAACAAATATTAAATATAACGTTATGATTAAATTAGTGAATACAATTTTTGTTTACGTATTTATTTTCCAGAATTAACTTTGAAAAACTTTGGAAATTTACGATGGAAAGACTTGACACAGAACAAAGAACCAAAGTTGTTCAATTTTATTTTGCAACGGTCAGCATTCGATTATTCAGACACAAAGATCATATCGAAATTTCTTTCATGTTCTGACAATATACCGATTGGTTCAGCGTTTTCGGCAACATGGGGCTGTCTGTGATCTTCCGCCGCGTCCTGGAAGACCTCATGCAGTTCGAAATGATGTGAACATTGCTCGGGTGCAACCAAGTGTTGATGAAAACCCCCAAAACTTCCACCAGACGACGTTCTCAGCAGTTTGGGATGTCTAGGCGGTCTTTGCAAAGAATTTTATATACTTTACACCTTTTCCCATATAAGATTCAATTGGTTCACGAGTTAAAACCAAATGATGCACAAAACAAGATGTCAAGACAAATATCGCGTTTTTCTGATTTTAACTGGCCACTGCGTTCGTCCAATTTAACGGCTAACGATTTTTTTTCTTTGGAGCTGCCTAAAGGGGAAGGTGTATGCCAATAAGAACTATCCAAGAGCTTAAGGCCAATATCCAAGAAGACGTGCGCTGGGTGCGAAAGGCGCTGGGACCTGAGATTCAAAGACAAGTTTTGGAAAACACCATTCTCATTTCTAATGACGATCTAGCACCCTGGCGGTACTTGTCGTAGCTGATTTCGTAGATCTAAGTCTGCCCTAATGTTTTTAAATTCACTATATTTATAAACGAGTCAAGGTATCAGAAAAAAACTATTTATCTGATACTTTGACTCATAACAGGATCATATGGTTATTGCGTAAAATTTGCAGTTTCAAAAACACGTTTTTGAAATAAATTTATTTCGCCTTTATTGAGTCATTTCCCCTTTATTGTAACAAAAAAATTTCAAACAGATATATCGTTATCCATCGTTCAATTCGCTTGGAAATATTTGCATGCATAGAGAGAATAAGAGACTGATAAATTAAATCTTACTGGTTTAATCCGGATTCCGGTCTTTGAATAAATATAATATAAAATATATATTATGTTATTGTAAATATTTCAAGGTTATGTCGCAATGAAATAAATTTTTTTTATGTCATAAGAAAAAAAAATTCTACATTTTATCTATTTAATATACAATAAAAAAAATAAAATAAATTAAATTTTTTTCATAAACTTCACAGCTGTTTCGGCAACAAAAAAAAAAAACACCGACCTACTTTTAAATAGAAAAAAAAATAGCACTACACTCTGACGACTCTGTAAAAGTAAATATTTTTATTATAAAAATATATAAAATGAAAATATCCCCCAACTGATATGAGAAAAGAGATCATATAAAATGAAACCATTTTTGGAGCATAATATATATAGAAAGTTTCTTAAAATCTCCAGATATAATTACCATTATCACAGCAATTTTTCCAATATTTTTATTAGTCTAGTGTGAAATTATACACTTTTCAAAATGTCAAACTTTAATAATACTACTGCATTTTGTGGAAAACTGAGCCGTAAAATTTTTGTGATGTGTTTTTGTTTTTCATAAATATCTCGACAGTTGTCAATTGTACGTACATTGGTTGGAATCGGAGTACCCCATGTTGCAACTGTCATTTAATTACATTCAATCTCGTCCACTTTTGGCTACCTTCAAGATCATTAATAGAGAATCAATATCTACTTTATGCCAAACAGTTCTGGTCAAGACCCAAGTTGTTTTCTGGAACCATCGAGATGGGGAGTTTCTGAGATAGAATGAAACTAAAATAGGGAAGTTGCTAGTTCGGTTCTCAACGGTTGCAGTTTGTCAATTGAATTATTATTTTTTTTAAATTGATGGGACGGTTAATTGTCTAAACTCTAAGTGTATTCGCCATGAACGAAAGTAAGCGGCTATGCTTGTGAAGGTTTTCTGCAGTTGCCTTTTACAAACTCCAAATGAATATCAGCATAGTTTCTATCAAAAGTCGGCTGCAGTCCCACAAGCTACCAATTTATAGTCTACAAACAAATTCCCTTTCCTTGAAGGGACTGTTTAAAACACATAGAAAGGCCTACTTGCCAGGCCGACCTTTCCACCGCTACTACTAGTACATTAAAGGTACAACTAACTGTTGAAATGTAGCCTGACTAAAGCCGTCATCTTGGAATATGACGTCATGTGCAACCTTACCAATAGATATATCAACAAACAAATTAAAAACTCAAAATACTTTTAACCTATAAATATTTGACAAACCCTCTGTACATGCACCATCAAATCAGATGGTGGATTTATTAAGTTTTTTTCTCTCTTAACGTAATTTGGTTGGTGTTGGTGTTGGTGTTGGTGTGTGTGTCGTGCTCACCAACTTTTATAGACTCTTAACTAGTTGTTGATGTGTCTCGACGGGAAAAATAGAATAAAAATAAAGAGAGAAAAAAACAGAAGCTATCACATTCGTTCTTATTTTTATCATGATCGGGCTTGACTCGTATCTCTATCTCTTCTCTATGTCTTCAATTCCCGTGACATCAAATAAAATGACATTTATAGATATGATAAAAGAGTTATAACGTGTTTACGCACTTGAAATGATTTTCCTTTGCCATTAAACCATTTGTCACTGTGACGATATATGTGATTGTGACGGTTAGCTTTGGGATCTGTAGGTATAAAATCAAACATCACGTGGGATAACATTTTTATTATAATAGTTTCGAAGATAGAAATTTTCTTGCTTATCCGATGTTTTCTGTTCGACCAAAGATAAACCAAGAAAATTGTTGGTTTTTTACTATGAGCGAGGTAGTAACATATCTCCCCGAAAAAAAAATTAGAATGAATTAATTTATACTGATGATGACTACTTTGTAGTCGAAATGCGTGTTTATATAATACATATAATTGATCTAGGATTTGGGGAAATTTCGGAAATTCTAAAACTATAAAATCTTAAAAGAAATCTTTTTATAAAGCTCTTATATCAAAAGGATGAATGAGATATTTTGTACAATCGATTTCCCACAAAAATTAAGGGGGCTACTCGCAGACAAAATTTATTTTTGAAGACCCAAAAACTTTACTTCGAATTTCTTATAAAACTACCAATTATAATATGTGATCGTTTTGTATAGTTAGTGCATGTCCTTTTGCATTATGAAAGCGAAGAAAGTTTGTAACATATAATGATTGTTCAAATTACTCGTGACGTCATACTTCAAAATGGCGGCTTCAGTCAGGCTACATGACAATAATAAAATTTTTCATAAAAAAGCAGTTTCGTTAGCAAAATAATAATTAATTGTTTAGTTGATTAACATACTATAGTAACGCATATGTAACTATCACAGTTGAGTCTCACTCCTCTATTTCTAATTACTGCCACCAGATGTCATAGTTCGATGGAACACCGAAACTGTTGACTATCCCAATTAATTGTTCAATAAACAAAATAACAGTTTTTGGGAATATTTTTTTAAGGTTATACTTTGTTTATCAATTTTGCAATAAAGCTCAATAATGCCAAACAAAATGTACCGTAGCTAATCGATTACAATACTGAAATTTGTGGAAAGATGGCTTGAATCTGACTGATAATTAAACATTATCTTTTCCATTATCTGATAATCATCACAAAAATGTAATGTCTACTGTGAATCTACAGAATTATTAGTGCATTATAATTTCTATACAACGGAACCTCTTTGCCACCACGATGAAACTCAAGAGAAATATATTTAGTGTTTTTTCCCATTATATATATATATATATATATATATATATATATATATATATATATATATATATATATATATATATATATATATATATTTTTAAACAATCATAGACTCAAGTGCCTGATATTATGGTGTGTAAGAAAAGCATATGGGAGTATTTTTGTTGTCGCCTCATATACCACTTACTAACTGAAAATGACCATATCAAGCATTTTATTTATCATCACCAGGGAGAGGCAAAGCAAAAAAAGCTTTTGTTTTTTTTTCCTCTATATTCTCTTTTGTACAGTCAAAACGGACGTTTTGTGTGATATGTGCTGTTTTTTTTGTTAGACGCGTCAATAAATTAAAAAGGGATCATAATTTTAAAAAGAGTAACTTAACCTGTCAGAAAGATCATCATTACGTTTTTCCTGTTTGTGTGTTTTTTCTCTGTATGTTTTCCATCACTGTGTTTCATGCACGAATTTCTTTAACATTTTTATTGTGTTTATGAGTGTGCAAATTTTATTATTGTTATTTTAACGACAGTGAAATTTCCCTAAGGAAAATGTATGTAGACTGTAGGAATTAGTAGGTTGTGGGACTGCAGCCGATTTTAATAGATATTTATCTGGAGTTTGTTACAGGAAACTGCAGAAAACTTTCACAAGCATAGTCAGTTGATTGATTGATTGATATGTAGGCAATAGCTAGGAGCTTGCTTATCAGGTCATCCTGAAGATTCATATATTCGGGGTGAGATGCCGTTATGGAGTCCCATTGTGTGTAGATGCTTCCGCTGGTGATAATATCCGGTTATGAATCCGGTAACCCTCCTCAGTTGCAACCTGTTCAGCCTCAGTGCATCGAGAGATAGCCTCTTGGGTGGATTCCGAAGCAGTACCTTCCCGAGCTCTTGTCGCGGTACTTTTTCCCAGTGATTACGGTGTTTATCATTTGACCACTCGTTGATCACCTGTAGCATAGCCGCTTACTTTCGTTATTGGCTATACGCCGATAGTTTAGTCAAATAACCTGATTAGTTTTTTTATAAATTAATCTAATTGACAAACTGCCACCGTTGGGAATCGACCTCAAAGTTCTGAGCCGGACGCCTTTAAAACATCTCGACCGTATTGTCTGGCTATTTCTTAAGATACTTACATCTATTGGCCGTATTTCAGTCATATGATTTGGCTAAAGATTGTTGAAATGTCCAACCGTTACGATAAGTGTTCCAATAAAAACAACTGGGAAGTTGATCCTGTGGAACTGATGGGTCGCACTTGCCATATAACATCCAGAGACATGTCAATCCTACGGCTTATGAATTTTGTCATAATCTCAAAATAGAAAATCTATATTGTATTTTTTGAATCAATAATATGCCAGCTTTGTGAAAATGTTTTTCTAAAAAATGGGCTACACATTTTTCAAAAAGTTATCCAATTGAATGTCCATAATACCTCACTGTCGAACGAAACGATAATAGCTGCTAATTATTAGTTTTTACGAACATTACTTTGTGAAACGTCATTAATCAGTCGGTTTTTGAAAAAAAATTTCAACCATATTTACTATATTTCTAAGGAGTAACTTTAATCCGAAGCAGGCTTTCGAAAACCGAATCAATTAGGCACACAAATCAACTATAAAATTTAAAAAAATGACATCCAATTTTGTGGTCCATAGTACCATCTTTGAAGATTATAACCTGAACCACAAATCCGTTAAATGGAAACACTGCGTTATCTGACAGCTTTCAATAACATTTATTTTTAATACAAATACGTGTATATAGTATATACCCCAAGGCTGTTGTATTTATTAATTACTATCTACTTAACGGAGTTAATTAGTTTAATTACTACATAATCATAAATCTCGTTGAAATAGTAAAAGTAAAATACAAATAATTTTTAATGCTTATAAAATATTTATAGAACAACAAAACTAAATACACAAAAAGAATTGAAAAGAAAAAATAAGAATAAAATAAAAAAACGACTAAGTGTGAGTTATATACGTACACAAAGGATTCTACATATATATATATTTATATATACAGCGTGTTCTGAAATTGATTCAAGAAAACTTTACCCCGGTGTAGAGCTGCAAAAAACAAACAAAAAAGTTTCATAAAGTTTTTCAATTTGACGCTTATTTTGTAAGATATTAATTAAATACAATCAATTAAACATTGATAAATTCAACCAATCACAGAGCGCATAGTGTAAGGAGACGGAGCCTCTTACCGTCTGCGAGCCTTTAAAAGGTAAAGCGCCACGCTCTTCTGCTGAGACCACGCCTCCTTACACTATGCGCTCTGTGTGATTGGTTGAATTTATCAATGATTGATATCTCAAAGCGTCAAATCGAAAAACTTTATAATACTTTTTTGTTTGATTTTTGCAACTTTACACCATGGTATAGTTTTCTTGGATGAATTTCAGAACATTCTGCATAAACACCCTTTCAGAGTTGATGTTGGATATTTTGGATTCTTTATCTTACTTATCATTAAATTATAATACATATCTTTATCAAAATCTTGGGAAATTTTTCAAGTTTAAGGCTTATTTTTACAATTATCCTGATAGTCAACAGTGTCAATGACCACTTGATACATTTGAATGAAATGGAAGATTCAAGAATGAAGCTCTTGATAGCTCTATCGGGTATATAAGAGAATCGGACGACAAGTTGTATTTTACATGTGATACTGATACAAGCAATTGTTGAGTTATATATGCGAAAGTCAAGTAACCAAGTAGCCGAGCGGTCTAAGGCGTCATGTCTGCGCAGTATGCAGTACTTGGAAACTGGGAGGTTATGGGTTCGAATCCCGACATCAGCAGGTTGTCAATTATAAAAATAAAAAATTATTGAGCTAAAACAATGCAGTGAGTTACGGATTCTTAAAAAAAAGTTCTACCGACAAATAACACAATTCAGTATAAGTCGTATAGTATTCTTAAATGGGCGTTTCATTCATTCTTAAAAGAAAGCATGAATAACAAAAAAAAAACAAAAAAAACGAAAAGAACTATACAGCTTATTGTTCATGATATATGATGTGGATTTTAAGGGTTGTTGATGATTGTAAGCTATATAACTGCTTTACACCCCATTACCTTTATAAATATGTACAATAGGAATGTGTATGTACCATTCACTTACATATATAGGCGAAGCGACCGAAGAATAAGATGAGAACACACAAACAAAATTATAGAACAACATACACGATATGATGATATGATGTGAGCTTTTTCATTCATGATCTTTATATAAATAAATAATACGATATTACTTACATTTATATATATATATATATATATATATATATATATATATATATATATATATATATATATATATATATATACCCTAATGGTATATATATATCGATGGCGTTGGTTAAAATACCATACGATTGACGGTTTTCATAGCATCAGACCCATAGTGCTAAAATTCCAAACTGTAATAATCGAGAAAATTTTGAAATGTACCATTCGGACGTTAAAATGAACCTGATTTTCGTACTACTTGGGTCAAAATTAGCCTAGAAAATGATTTATACTAAAATCGAGAACAAAAATTTTCTTCACTTTTTTCGAATTTTTTTCAAGGGGTACCCCTTAATAAAATCGCGAAAATTGGAGGAAAATATTATGACCCCGATTTTGATAAAAACTTCGTTTTAAGCTAATTTTGACCTAGCGAAAACGATGGCGTTGGTTAAAATATGATACGATTAACGGTTTTCAATGTATCAGACCCATGGTGTTAAAATTCCAAACTATATGAATTGAGAAGGCCGAAATTTTCAAATGTGTCGTTCGGACGTTAAAATGAACCTGATTTTCGTACTGTTTGGGTCAAAATTAGCCTAGAAAATGATTTTTACTAAAATCTAGAACAAAAATTTTCTTCACTTTTTTCGAATTTTTTCCAAGGGGTACCCCTTAATAAAATTACGAAAATTGGAGGAAAATTTTATGACCCCGATTTTGATAAAAACTTCGTTTTAAGCTAATTTTGACCTAGCAAAAACGATGGCGTTGGTTAAAATACGATACGATTAACGGTTTTCAATGTATCAGACCCATGGTGTTAAAATTCCAAACTGTATGAATTGAGAAGGCCGAAATTTTCAAATGTGTCGTTCGGACGTTAAAATGAACCTGATTTTCGTACTGTTTGGGTAGAAATTAGCCTAGAAAATGATTTTTATTAAAAACGAGAACCAAAATTTTGTTCGCATTCTTTCTAAGGAATCGCAAAAACTTAACCAAAATTTTTGGTATCTGATTTTTATAATTATTGCATTATGTTTGCTCTTTTAAACTGTGTTTAAACTTTTGTTGAAACAATTTTTTCTAGACATATTTAAAAAAATATTTAGCTGGAATCTTTTCAAATGAACACACTGTATGCAAAAAAATATAACAAACTATTGTGATAGAATTATCCCTTAATTCTTTCATTCACCCATATTGTAGCTGTCAGGATTCTAATTCTAGCAGGGAGTATTAAAGACCAAATAAAACATTTTTATGTTGAAAACATATCTTAAAGCCCCTTATAAATTTTAAAATAATATGTAGAAGAATAATTTCTATTTACTTATTTCTATTATAGAGAAATATAAATAAAGTTCTTTTGTTTTGTTATTAAAGTTTTTAAATTTATTGGGTAGAAAAATAAAAGGGGACACTTAAAAAATAATTCACTTGCGTTCAAATGTGCGATTGAATAGTTGAATCACTATTTATATAAAATTAAAAAAACATGGGGTTCTTTCATAGTAATTCACAAAAAACCTTAAGAGCGTAATCTTAAGCTATTTTTGTAACACGAGGTTTAAGGAGGTGGTCAACCAAATTTTTCTATTGAAATACAAATCAAATTATTGATATCGAATTACAGTGTGTCAATTTTTGAAATTTTTGCACTTGTACAATATTAACAAAGGTATTTCCAAACTATTATTAGTAGTAAAATGAATCATCAGAAATCAGCTGAATTTTTTTGAGAAGTTATCACCATGGCATTTTTTTAGAAAATCGTTATGTAAGTTGGAGGAATTTAACAAGCATCTTCATAAATATGGTGAAATAAAATGCACGACTGTTTTTACTTCGAACTCTCTCTATATAGTGACGATTGTTCTGAAATTCGACACATACTTTCCTCAATTCCTTAGAAATATTTTTACAGAAAACTTTGGGAGAATGATCATCGGGTTGTTGAGTTTTTTGATAAAATATGCGCAAAAAAGTGCATTTTTTCCCTCAATGTCCGCAGCAGAAGGTTATTTTTTATGGTTCAGTTGGCATCCTGAGTACCGGCGCGCTGTTTGAAAGTCGTTTGAAATTATATACTAGTATATGTACGATGTTTTATTGCGGAATCTCCCTGATTCGATATAATTTTCTATATAGTTCTTTCGCGCGGGTACCCGAACAGCTGATATAGTTTGGAAATATCTTAATATCGGCATAGTTCTTATCAGAGTCGGCTGCAATCTCACATTTAGCGGTCGGTAAAAAAGGCCTAGAAAGGTCTACTTACCAGGCGGCGACCTCCCCCACCTCGCTACCACTCCTACAAGTAAGTTCGATTCCCCACGGTATATGCCAGGTATTTAAGTAATTAACTTAACTATTTATTATTTTCAATTATACAAATTAATCAAAGTAAATTATATACAATTATCAAACTCAATTATACAAGGTGTTACACAAATCAGAAGTGTTACAATTAATTTGAGTTAACTGTTTCAATACTCGATACATATTGAATCTAAAAGAAATTTCTTAACTTAAATTTGAGACTTAAAAATTTAGTTAATCCAAAAACAGTTTTAAGATAATTTTTATTTTGGAAATTATCGTTCGGTTTCAAGATATTAATTTTTGTAGTAAGATGCATGACAAATCGTCTTTTGAGTTTGGTATCTTTTCTAGAAAAAGAAATCAGTTCAGGCTAAACTCAGTAATATATTCAAGCAATCACGATCAATAATAATAAACCTAATTGAAATTTAATACCATAAATGCTTAAAGCTTACCTTTTGACAGAGATATGTTTTCTATTAAAATTATGCAAAGTATATATTTCATATTTTTGGTTAATCATCTTATATTTTATACAGAGAGTAGCAGGTTTAATTGGCACATCTACTTTAATATACTGAAAATGTAAATATTTATAATAACTATCACTTTTGTCCAAATTCCATTTAGGTTACATAAGACAAACTGTAGAAAACTATTGTATACTTTATAGACCAATGTCATTGAATTTTTAATTAAATACTGATCTGAAAAAATTAACTCGTCAACCAGGAATCGAACCTTGGGCCTCTGGATATCTAGTCTGTGGTGTAGCGGTAAACACGCTGGACTAGATATCCAGAGGCCCGAGATTCGATTCCTGGTTGACGGGGTAATTATTTCATATCAGTATTTAATTATTGCATATCTTACATATATTAAGCGTTAATTCTGTTACACACTGTATACGTACATGTATACGCGAATACAACACATATGATCTATAATAATTCCATGTATCTAATATACTTGACTACATATATACTCAACATTACGTTATATTACGTTATACATATCAAACATAATAATATAATAATAATAGATAATAATAATAATAATAATAATAATATATATTCTGTTTTGTAGTCTGTGAGTAATGGTGAAAGCCCTCACAGTTGAGCTTTGAAGTTGAATAATTCATCATATGTTATTATAGGTCGACTTACCATACTCATTAAGATATGATACCTTTCTATCATATGCAATTTATATATATATATATATATATATATATATATATATATATATATATATATATATATATATATATATATATATAAAATATATATAATATTTCATACACATTTCTTATTAATTGAAGTGTCTTAGACTAAAGAAAATATCAGTGTTGCAACCTACCCGAAAAGATGCATGAAACATTGGGTATCCTTTGCAGATTTCATAAATATGGTGTTCTACAAGTCAATACCAATTTGTTTTGATAATATCTTTACCACAGAAAATTTGGCGAAATTCACGTTGCGCTGCAATAATTGAATTGTTGTTTCGTGCATGTATCAAGACTACATCACATTGTTGTGGAGTATAATTGTTCATCTTGAAAATTTGTGAATCAATCTTCAATTATCTAAAAAGGAGCAAAGAAAAACCGATCAGTTTTCCACAATTACCGTAAATAATCTTTTCCACAAAAGTTACCAATTTATACACAGAAAAAATTAGTTTTCCCTATGTTTTCCGGAAAAATGTGAGCACCATAACATTGTTTCAATCTTTCCAAATTTTGTAGAAAGTAAACCCGGATTAAAATCGTGCATAAACTTAAAATTACACACATTTTCAATGATTTAATCATCAGTTATTTTGAAGATATCAGTTACACTCTATATATAAAAGTAAAATCATAAATAGTTAGGTATCTATGACAAACAAAAGTGTATGTGGTAAGAGTTATATAAAGTAAAATTAAAACTGCCCCAGGATAATTCTATGTTGTTCCAGAAAATATCATATAGATAAAGAATTTAAGTCATCTCAATTATTGTTTGTTTTCATGTCATCAGTTAGTTGTTTTTTTTTTTATATTTTAAAATAAAACATCCTTAAAATTTAAAACATTACTAACTGCCAAACAGAATTAGGGTAACAACAGACAGACACCCTCTCTCGGGGGATAATAATTTAGTATACATTTTACCTGATGTGTACATGGAAAATTGAACCTTTTAAAATGTACGCATAAAATTATAATTTATAATTCATTATATCATAATAGTAATAACATTATTTTTGATATTTTACGAGAAAAGATTTTCGTGTGTATCATATGTGTGCAGTATGTTAGTAGGTACCTACACATATGTACTACATTATTGGGTTAACATACTTTCGGTTAAACTTTGTATTGACTAGACGATCATTTTTGTTGGTACCTACAAAAATTTTGCTATTAGTTTGGATCTTTAAGATTTAACTTTTTCAATGTCCAATAACCCCTTGTTTGCTAATTTTCTAACTACTTTCTATTTGTATTTAATTATATCGTGTGTTCATTTGAAAAGTTACCACTTTCAAATTCCTCAAAATATGCATTTTAGAAAAAAAATGATCAAACAAAATTTTTGCGACTAAAGATTTTTCCTATTTTGCATCGTTTCAAAGATATAAGTTATCCCACGCAGAAACGGATGTATGAAACAAAAATATATTGCATTATGTTGCCCTCCCTAAATTGTGCAACTTTTGTATGAAACCTTTTTTTCTTGAATGCATATGTTAAACAGTATTTAAGTGGTAACTTTTGAAATGAACACACGGTTTAATAGATAGTTAAATACAAATCGCGGGTAATATCTTCGTGTTTAGCGCCTATCTGACCCTGGTTATTGCAATCATTATAGCCATACAGCCTTCAGTTAACTTTTTTTTAAATTTTGAAGTAAATAATTTTATTATTCGATCCAGACTTTTTGAAACGACAAATAAAAAAAAAATTCATTGGCAGCGGTGGGATTCGAACCCACGCCTCCGAAGAGACTGGTGCCTTAAACCAGCGCCTTAGACCGCTCGGCCACGCTACCGTATGCCATGACATGTTAAGTTATCTCACATTTTGTCCGCGTTCATGAAAAATGATTTAAATTTAGAACATCACAGATTTAGTGAGTCAATTTAAAAACAACATGCACGTTCACGTTCATAAATAATTTGACCGAGTCTTTCATATACAATTGGAAACGTAAATAATAAATAAAATATAAACTTCGAAAATAATATATTGCTTAAAAGTTGTAAGGATAAAATTTTCGATTGTCCTGATGTCTTTTTTCTTTTAAAAGAAACGCTTTAGACAGTTTTTAAATTCCATTTAAAGTAAAGTTTTCTTATAATATATCTAACCATTCTGTTATTTTATCCATTCTGCCTGGTCTTGGTTAAGGCTAGCCACTACTAAAATTAACAGAATACAACGTATGCCTGCCACTCACCAAACAGGATATACACAATAAAATTATTGAAATATACCACACACTAATTGAATATAATATTATCAAATATAAACTCTTGTTTAAATAATAATGTACATAATAAGTATGTACATAATATGGTATATATTAGTATGAGTGTTTTACTTACTCTTTCTGTAATATTATGGTAATATAATTTTTCCTATTGTGTTTGGTTATGATGTTTATAATATCAAATCATTATTTATTTATTTACACACACACACACACACAACATTTTATACAATTTAAATTTTTGAGTCATAAAATATATTCCGTAAGTTATTTAAAAATTAACACTTTTATTATATTATTTAAGTATCCCACTAATTGTTATTTTATGTTGCTTTTTTTTTTTTAACAGTTTTCATTCATTTTCATGCTGCTTTTTTATGCTTTTTATGGTGTACATACAAATGTATTGTTTAAAGTATATTATTTCACTAAATAAAACAAACTCATTCCAAAATCCACGACAAACACAAGAACTTCTGTAGTTTGACTATAAATTTATATACTATTTAAACAAGTGAAAATAACAACTAACTGAGTTAATTGCCTAAATATTCTGTGTAAACTGTATTTATGAAGAAAAGTTTGAATACAAAAGTTGTTTATTTTTAAGAAAGAGACAATTTTTCCTTTTAAATTTACTTTCGCTTTCAAAGATCCTCAAGTGGAAATGAAATATCCTGGCCTTGAGACTCAAGTGAAAATGATCTCAAATGAACTATACCATGAGACTGGTCTCGAGACTTTCTCTCGAGATTTTGTCTCAGGTGGACACTTAGCTTATAATATGTATATGGAATGTATGGAGTGCATGAAAAAATGTCCAATCTGTTTGAAAATCTGAAGAGACACTTGGACACTTGGACACAAGGTGTTTACACAGCTGCTGAGTCGATACCACATTTATGCATAGGAAATACAATGCACATCTTTAATCAAAACAAAACCGTTATGCTTCAACGAGCTTTCTTTGCTTTTATCATATAAATTATTCAATTATTCCAATACTACCTTTTCATATTTATAAAGAAGATATTGTAATTATATACTTTATTATTCATATATTTATTTATCAATATCTTTTCTTTTATATACCAATTTCTTTTAAAACATTTTCTTTTTTTTTTATCTTATATATTTTTATTAACCTTTATTTTTTATTGTTATTATTTAATATAATTTTATTATGATATTATTTATATAAATGATACAATATAAATATCATGTTCTTCTCTGTAATAGAAGGGGTGGATTTAAGAAAATAATAAAACGCCCCTTTTATAGATTTTTAACAACAGGAAATTGATTTAATAAACTCAGAACAGAAATACTGTGTTTTTTTTTTTTAAAAACTTTATAATAACAGGAAATTGATTTATTAAATTATAACTGGGATGTTTTTTGTTTTCTTTTAAACATATTTGTCATAAGTTGTTCTGCATTACAGCGGTTTAAAATTTAATTATACAAATCGATAATCTAATTTATTCACTTTTGTTGTTCATTAGAGTTTAGAGTTCGTAATAACAAATTTTCTAGTATATATAATTGCTTTCGCACGAAAAAATGACGTATAAATGAAGTCAATTAATTCGAAGTTCTTCATCAGTGCGTGTACGCACGTAAGAAGTTATACTTATTTTTAAATAATTTATTTATATAATATTAAATAAGGTCAAAAGTACTGTTAAGACATAAAAGTTTAATAAAATGATATGGTAGTATAAAAAACTACAATAGAAATCCTTTCCTACCTGTATAGAAAATTTCTCAACCACGCATTTATTGTTTTTGGCTAAATTGTTAAATATCTTTGTTTCATTATATCATCAGCATACGTGGGTTAGGATTTCATAAAATCCAAATATTGTGATTAAATATGAGTGACAGATATTTAAAGTATTTATCAAATAATATATATTATTAGTACTACCCACATAAAATAAACAATATTATACCTTTGATATAAATGAAATATCAAATTTATCTTAATTTAAAAGATAAATTAGTTATGTAATTGATAAGTTTATTAATATAATGGTTTTTTGATCATATATCGAATATTATCTTTAACCATTATTAACTACCTACAATTCTTTTGACGGTGAATATGACAAAATTAATCATAGACGTTTTTTTAAATCAATTATACAGGGTGCTACATACTAGACTCACATAGATGCAAATAAGTTTTATACTTTGTATATATTTGTTTATTTCAAATCTTGCAACAAATTTTTACCTTAGTGCTTCGTATTTTAAAGGACTCAACTTCTGTGTACCATAGTACATTAAATAATCTATTAAAAGCAAGATAATTGTATTATGGATCAATCTGACATTTTCATCAGACATCAATTGACTCAGTATATACAGTTTATATAGTTTGTCATTTAAAAAATGTTATAATTTATGTAACGAAGTTTCTGACTAAATGAAATTTAATAGAGATAATTTCATGATAAAAAAAAAAGTGTATACATAATAAATATCATGAAATCAAACTAATATTTATGGATATCATCTATCCATCACAGAATCATCTAGCTATAAATATAATATCGACATGAAATAATTAAAAAACATTTTAAATATTCATCTGGACATTTTGTTGTTTATCAATCAATCGTTCGTTATTGACTGCATTTAGCAATAAGTCATGCTAGTCAACCCTGCCTCGTAGATATTTGTATACCCTAAATTAAACCCGAATGCCTTAAAATATTGTAGAAACTGTCTAGATTAAAGAATTTGGCCAGAGTTTGAGTTCTGGCAACATGGAGAATTTGGGTTGCCTTAAAATATTGGAGAAACTGCCTTGATTGAAGGATGATGCCATAGTTTGGGTTGATAAATCTATAAATGATTTATAGATAATTTGTACATGGATGAGCCATCTTCAATCATTGTTCGCCGAAAAAGCCCTGAATTTTGTAGGGGATTACCGCAGCTGGTGATCCTCGCGCCTTTGAATCAAGAAACATACATCTATTAAAGGAATAAACAGCATGTCAACTTTTCCGAAGGGAAAAAAACCGGGGTATGACCGAAAACTACTAAGAGATATGATTTACATTCAGACTGAAGCTTTTAAAAATCGAAAATATTCAGTACCTAACTGGAATCGTTTAAAGGAACGTGTTCAAAATCGAGGGATGCTATTGCTCAAAGTAGCCTGAATCACGTTTTGTAATATGTAAAGATCATATAATTATCTATAATTTTCACACAACTGATTATGAAAGTGATTAATCTAAATTGATTTCAATAAATCCATATCATTGTTGAAGGATTTTCCCTTGTCATGTTCACAGCTATGCTTTCTAAAATTTAAATCCGGTATGCGCTTCTTGTTTAGCAGGATTAAGTGACGTGACCTCTTATACTAAATATATTTTTGTACAGTTCTGAGCATTAAAATGAAATCAAAGTGAAGAAAATAAAAAATTACCACTACTTAACAAATTTAAAATCATTGTGAGACATGCACCAAATTCTCAATGAGCAACATATCTTTTGTGTTAGGCCCGGTATGACAGACGATTAATTTTAACTTATGACAAAAAATAATTATTGTAGACTTTTATGAATGTATTATATAAGATTTTGAAGAATTTTAGAAATAAGACTATAAGTAGTGCTCGTACATCCTTAAAGTCTTATAATTGGCATGGTTATTTTTCGATCGGCAAAGGATAATCCACAAAATTATGTTTAAGAAGGTGTCTACATCATTCTATATTTCAGAGCGGATCATTTTTTTTTGGCCTTCAATTCAATGCACCATTAAAAAATAAAATGAACTTCAGTTCGAATGTATCAGTTCGCTCATCACATCCACATCTCGTTTATCATTTGTATTTCAAGCAGAACGAAAAAAATATAAAACTATATGAAAAAAAAATTCAAAACCGTATTGTTTAAATGTAAAAACGATAAATTATTTGATCGGCATATATGAATTGTCGTTGTTTTATGTGTG
The DNA here is from genome assembly GCA_963920215.1 of Nineta flava. Classification (NCBI taxonomy): domain Eukaryota; kingdom Metazoa; phylum Arthropoda; class Insecta; order Neuroptera; family Chrysopidae; genus Nineta; species Nineta flava. The sequence goes on from OY986045.1 coordinate 68,729,555, forward strand.
TATATATGTGTGTGTGTGTGTGTGTATGTGTAAAACCGGCGTCAACCGGAACTGACGCCTGTCGACGACGTGACGTTGCACCATCATCATCATCATCATCATCATTCTCACATGACGAAACAACAAGTTAGACGTCGGCTATCCAAATCATAGATGTATGTGAATGTATCAGAGCGAGAAAATAGTTAGTAATAATCATCTGGCGACGATTATTATGAGCGGACGCACCGCACCAACCATGCACCCTTGCACCCTTGATAATATTTCGTTTTAACACAGTGCTGCCTCCATATGACATTATTGTCTACTGTTTATAAATATAAATATAAAGGACTATTACTCATTAGGCCGGTTTACACGTACGCTCCAAATCGACGCTCCTGGCGCACCGCTACGAAACGTCAGTCCAGAGCGGCGCGCCAGGAGCGTGAGGTTAGATTGTGGTAGACAAAATGAGCAACACTCCTGAACAGGTATCTGAGGTGCAAAGAGAGGTCTGGGACGTGTGTGTGTACATAGCGGTACACGACGTGTGAACACGTCGCTCCAACTCCATACTCCTGGCATCTCAGTGGCCAGCGTTTACAGACACAGGATTGGAGCGCACGACTGGAGCGACCGCTCCAAAACTGTCGGGAAAACATCGTGTATAAACGGCCACTGAACATCATCACAGCGTCAAAACCACTAAACTTAAAATCTACAAGCCTAACAAATAAGAGCTGGGTACGATTCCGCGAGGTCGATCTGGAACTGAAAAGAGATAAACCTTCTGGTTGAGGTGCTTACTGGTCACTGCCAACTCAAAAGGTATCTATACCTTATGTGGGTGGAGACCAGTGCTATCCGGATTATAACGGGGTAGATAATACGCCAATATCTGGCAGAATATCCTCACAGAGCCCGAATGAGGTAACAAGCCATCGGGTCAACCAAAATGGTGGAAGCTGAGGTAAAATAACTAAGCTGTACCCATTCATTCGCAAAGAGGACGGATAGACAGGTTCTTCAACAAGGCTAGCAGAAACGAACTAGTTGTGACAGAGGATAAAAAAGATCGAGGACATGGGTTCCTGAGGGATCGGTAAAAGCATAGCAGACTTCGGCTTCCTCTCCGCTATTACTTCTAAAATCCTATAAAAATAGGTTTGGCCATATGAGAAATTTATCCGCAAATAAGTTGAGTAACCTCATCACTATTCTTAAATCAGTCCATACTCTGTGGATAAATTAAGATTTGCTTAATAATCGACCGTGAATCATGGTTATATTCTTGAATTTTCTTTCATATAAAAACTCAGCTATTGTGGACAGATGATGAAACTTACACCGACATTTCTTGAAATGTCCATCGAATGAAGCCTGATTTAGGCAGAACTCTTTCTCTTACAAATACTTAGCTATTCACCTTATTAGCCTCAGAAGGAGAGAACTGTACTTATTTTTCAGCATCTAGCGGCATCACTATGTATAAGATTAAATCTACAAATTGACTGTGCACATATTTTGTATTTGAGTCAACCACTCCCCTCTCGTAGCTTTGTCGTCATAATATGGATGTATCAAATATTATTTTAATGGTAAATATTCATATGGATATTTAAAACAATTGAATAAAAATACATTTTTTCTCTCCTGTTTTGTTTAAAAAAAAAAGGATTACAGTTTAAAAAAAGCTTTGATATTCTATTTTTATTATCTCTTATATATATATATATATATATATATATATATATATATATATATATATGTGTGTGTGTGTGTGTGTGTGTATGTATGTATGTGTGTTTATATATAGTTAATTGTTTTTGTTCATTAAAAACAAAAATAAAGCTTTTCTCTCGACTTTACGAATACTTATACTTTAAAAATACTTTTCACATAGGAGGTGGTGGGATGTGAGTTAGGAAATAGCTTGTTATTTAAAAAGAAGAAAATATCTTCACATATATTTATTTTAATTAATGGAAAAATATTACATTTTTTTAAGCTTTTCCTTTTTTTTTTTTTTTGTAACAAAACCGGATTTGAGAAAAAGATCATTCAGTGAGATTTTTTTGAAATATCAAAATTAATTTATTTGTAATTAAAATAAGTGATAAGATTGAATTTTATAAATAGAAAACTTTTGTGATATAAAAAAGGTTTCACACAAAAAAATTGTTGTAAATAAAATTTTATGAAAGGCTTATTTTCATAAAATTTCAGGTTTACTTATACGCAGAGTTATCTATACAAATTTATTAAGTACTAGGGAGAGAAGGTTCCAAGGAGTTAGAATCTACTCTACAAATAATTATTAAACAATATTTTGGAATTTTAACCAAATTATCATAAATGCCCTAATAAATGACCTCATTTTCCAAACCTAGCTTCTAAAGGTGCTCCTAAGTCTACAATGCCACGTGAAAAACTTCGTCAGAAACCGTAATCCATTTTTGCTCAGACGATTGCAAGTTTTGTGTCTTTTGCGGTTAAAGTTTCTGAGAAAGTTCCTGGCCTATCCGAGCCCCGGTAAGCTCCTCCTGAGTGTGGCTCTCTTCTTTTCAGATCTCCTTTCAATAGAAGTGATCACCCAGTCCGCAGAATGACTCCGGTCCTGAATGGGATGTCGATGCGATAGTGGATGATGTGGCGAAGACTCATTCCTTACTATTCCCACATGTCCTTGAACCCAGTGGACGGTGACTTTGTTATTCTTGCCCCGATTGTTAAGTTTATCCAGGGGTTTGTTAAGTTTGTTAAAATCTTGCACAATATCGCTATAGATGTTTTCACATCGCAAAAGAAAAATATCCTAGAAAATACCGCAGAATGGCTACGACCATGTATCACATTTTCCTCTATAACCCCATACCCTGGACCCAACGGAAGGTGACTTTGCAATTCTTGCCCAGATTGTACAGTTTGTCTAGGTTTTGTTAAGTTTGTTAAATTCGTGCATAGTCTCGCTATAAATGTTTTCACATACAACAACAAATAAACATCCCTTTTTTTTTCTTCTGATTTTTACTAAAAGAATATATAATACCTACAAAATACTTTTATACAAAAACACATATAAAAATTGTTTCTAACATAAAATTTCACTCACACAAACGACCATAGAATAACATTCGTATAGTAAAGTAATAATAAATCCAAACAAAATCTTTAAAAAATACGTTAAAGAACTCGTACTCGTACTCGTAGATACATACAATAAGTAAAGATGTTGCACCTTTAACAGAGTGAATATGTTTTGAAATAGATTTAAATTTGTTCCACCATACTCTCGGCCTAAGTCTCTTCTACATAGAAGAAGGTTCTAGGTGTACGAACCTACTACACACAATCTCTACTATATGTATATAATAAATATTATGTTTATATTCTGATAGAACGACGTACACTCCCGTTCAATAAAATTGAACAGATCTGAATCGAATCAATCTCTGACAATTTTAATTATTCCTGTAGTAAATATTATTTACTATACTTCCATTTCTTTTTTCACACTTAAAATATTTACTAGTTATCTTTGTTTATAAATGAATAATTATTCAGAGAGTTACAAAAGTGGGGAGTTTTATGAAATGTAAGAAAATTAACATTTCAGGTCTGTTCAATTTTATTGAATGGGAATGTACATAGAATGTAGTAGGTAGTAATGTATAGATCTCATACATCATTCAAAATGCGAAAGAAAACACGTAATTTGTTTTTATCATATAGTCGAGTAAGAGGCCGCTGTTACGTAGTTGCTATAGCTTCTGCTAGTACTCAATCTAGTACACTTGGTAGTAAAGGTGGAAAAGATTGTGAAAAATATGTAAAAAAAATAGTAAAATAGATTGATGTGAAATACGTCAATCAATCAAAGGACTGGTAGGAAATATTCATACGATGAGACTAGTGTCTCGGGAAAACGGTGTTTCATTCACGGGAAAAAAACAAACTCGGGGGGTGGATTTGTTTCGGGAGTTTTATATTCATAAGTGCGATCCATCAGCATATGTTTTTTGTTTTTTAATTTGAATACGTTTCATAAATTTTTAACGGTGGGACATGTTAACAAGATAAAACGAAATAATTTCACTGAAACAATGCCAATTGCTGTAAGCTTCTTAAAAAACAACAAACCGGACATTATCACATATGAAAGCATTTGCACATAATAGGCCTCCATAGCGGAGGCCTATTATATGTAGTCCGTATGGCTAGGCGGAAGAAACATCCAGCCACATCATCTTGCAAATCTTTCGATTACAACAGATACCAAATTTTCGGTGTATCTGATCCCGAATATATGAACCTTCATGAAAACTTGATAAGCAAGCTGCTGCCAATAGGGAATATGCATGAAAATTTTTTTTCACTTGAACTGAAGCATGTTTACTTGACAAATATCAAGGTAAAATTACTTTTTAAATAACTTTAAAAATAAGCGAGATATGAATGATTGAAATTCCCGATTAGACAAAGAGGGTGATAGCCCTCTTGATATGTTATGTGACGTCATATTACACTTTCACCATTTAAAATACACGTAAAACTCCGTTTTTAGTATTTTTTGCAAGAAAGAGACAGATAATAATCTTTAAAAGCGTATAGCTTCCTTGATATTTGTCGGATTTTAATTTCGTTTTTAAATATTATTACAGTATTAAAAGTATTTTCATATACTGAAAATAAATATGAAAAAAAATTTTCATGCATATTCCCTATTGCCAAGATATGGGAGAAGCGAATCTCGTCAGACTGAAGTAGAAGAGGGAGCAGAATTGGCCACAAAATCGAAATATAATACTGTTGCATTCATTTTAGACATTCAATTAACTGCGATATAGACATACGATGAAATGACAAATTTTCACAGTCGCCGTTAACATTTTTGTATATATTAAGAAATAATAAAGAGGTAAAAAAAAAGATGCTGTTACATCGTATTTTAAGACAAAATTTATCTTGTCTGTTACGAATAAATATGTACTGAATAAATTGATGTTTACAAAAGCTACTACTGCTGCTGCTGCTGTTGTATAGTGAATTGACGTAGGTACCAACGGACGTATAACGTCGTTGGGGAGCGAAACAAGCCACTTACAACACGATTCATAGCCTGTGCTTGTGTGTTTTATTGATAATTTAGATGTAAACATTTACAAAAGGTGTAAGAATTTAGATAATATGAAATCGCCACACACACAAATATTATTTTGTTTCCTTGCCAAATCATCAGAATTTGTGTTGATTAGAACATTCAGAAACTTTTTATCTCAAGTTTGAAGAAGAGAACAAACATACTACTCCGGACCCAAATCATTTTGCCGGTATTTTTGCACCCCTTTCGTTCAGTTTCAGGATTGGTTTTCTGGCAGTCTGTTTTTCCAAGTTTGGTGTGATTTGCGTCTAGCCATGAACTATCCCAGTCCACATTGCAAGATTCTATCTATAGCGGCTATCGATTGTTCGAGTTTGAGCATTAGAGTTTTCGTAAAAATGTCCTGTACATGATTCATAGACGTTTGGCCTATCGCTGTATGCTCGATGGGGCAGCTTTGGCATTGCTTTGTGCCGTTTTTAGGTCTCGTTTTCGAAACTTTCGTGGCTCTGGCATTCGTCCAGCACTGGAATATTTAGGCTCGTTGGATTCCTTTCAACAGAAACTTTCTTCGAATATGTATTTTCTATAACTCCACGCATATTTACGGATCATATGAAAAATCTTCATTTTCAATTTATTTTCATTTTATTTTCGACACTACCATAGCTATCGCATGCGATCGCCTCTGGACTTTATGGGCTTGCTGAATTCCTTTCAACGTGAAATTTTATCGAGTAAACATTTGTTTTAATTCTGAGCATAAGTACGAGTCATGTAAGAAGAAATCTTAAATTTTCAATTTAATACCGATTTTCACTTATATTCCGGCGAAAATTTATATGTATATATTTATTACATACTCATTATATAGCGGGTATTGAAGCAGTTAGCTCAGTTAGTTGTTATTTTTACTTGTTTTTGGTGGGATTTATCTTTTACGAGTTAGTTTGTATATTTTTTTATTGAAAACTCAAGTTTAAAAAACTTTTTGGGATTACTATTTTACCATCTTACTTCTACCGTTGTTAAAATTGTGCTTAAATTATAATACATCCACTCGTATACATAATTATGGAAGTAAAACGATTGCTTTTCAATATCGAAAAATTATTATATTTTTTTCTTTTAAGCTCGACGTGAAACGAATTTGAAAAACCGTTCGTTTTGATTATTAACCAATTTTTTTATTTCTATTTTTTGATATACCTACTATTTAAGATCAAAAATGATTGGCATATTGTAAAAATATAACTTGGAACATAAATAAAATGAAAATTTAGAACACTTTGCTATTTTTTTTTGCCTTCTATTTATAAACTAAAATTTAGTATAATCTTATACGTAGATAGAATAGGGAATATGCATGAAAATTTTTTTTCACTTGAATTGAAGCAAGTTTACTTGACAAATATCAAGGTAAAATTACTTTTTAAATAACTTTAAAAATAAGCGAGATATGAATGATTGAAATTCTCGATTAGACAAAGAGGGTGATAGCCCTCTTGATATGTTATGTGGCGTCATATTACACTTTCACCATTTAAAATACACGTAAAACTCCGTTTTTAGTATTTTTGCAAGAAAGAGACAGATAATAATCTTTAAAAGCTTATAGCTTCCTTGATATTTGTCGCATTTTAATTTCGTTTTTAAATATTATTACAGTATTAACAGTATTTTCATATTCTGAAAATAAATGTGAAAAAAAATTTTCATGCATATTCCCTATTACTATCTCCTCCAAAAATGGCAATCCTATTCAAAATCGTACGGCTGTTTATATAGCTCCTCGAGCTGTTGAAAAGTGAGTCGAGTTTTCCGGACAAAAGTAATTTTTGCCAGAATAATACTTATGGTATTGATTGAAGTAATGTTTAAGATAAATAAGATATATCAGACTCTGGGTAGATTTGAACCTGTAAACCAGGATATACTAGTCTAACACTGTCCGGTTTCCTAGTCTAACTTACTTTGTACCGGTAAATGTAAATATTATTCACAGATGAATATGTTTCAACATAGTTTTTTGTATATTGTTGTAAAGAACATATAAAATAATTTTTCCCTATTTTTGTTTCAGTACCTCCAAGTGTACGAACCAGTCCAGCTAGTGGTCAAGTAACAGCCCGAAAAGGTGGTTCTGTAACATTAGAATGCAAAGCATCTGGAAATCCGGTACCATCTATACGATGGACACGAAAAGTAAGTTGGAAAAATTGTATTATTTTACATACATTAATTTTGTTTGTTGAAAAAACTTTCGATGTTGACAAAAAACTGATCTGTTTATTTTTCTTTTCCGTTCAACAATGGAAAATAGAAAATGTATGTGAAACTTTTTAAAAAAGATTCAGATACTGAGTAAAAATTGATCTTAGAATTTTGTGCGCCGTTTTGACGACACCAACATCGTCACTGGGAAAATATATGCTTCTCTAATTTTAGATGATAATATTTTTGAGGATTATTTACTTGGTGCATGCACCATTAGCTCCCAGCCTATTTTGTAAAACGTATTCTGATTACATTGATCAGGAACAATGTTTTAGATTAGATTTTATGAGACAATAAATGTATATTTACTGCCAATACACATAATTTCATTGAGTCAATTCCATTGTATGCATCTTCAAGCTGTACTTAGATTTAAATGTAAATTTTCCAAACACCTTTCTACTATCTCACGACTAGAATACTGTGAGCCACAAAATTAACGCGCAATTTTCGCCAATTTTTTGTTTCGATTAATAGTTGTTGATATATTTATGGTGAACAAGTCTAGATAGATATCTCTTGGGCTATCTTGATGTATTGCACTTCGACCTTATGGCCCATTGTGCTCCCGTTTCTACTTCAGTCTAATGATTCGCTTATCCCATATTTTTACAATAGTCGGGAGTTTGTTTAACAAGTTTTCCTAAAGGTTCATTTATTCGGGGTGAGATGCACTGGATATCTTGTAGCTACTGTAACCGAGAGATTACCAGTCCAAGTAGCCGAGCGGTCTAAGGCGTTATGTCTGTGCAGTATGCAGTACTTGGAAACTGGGAGGTTATGGGTTCGAATCCCGACATCGGCAGTTTGCCAATTATAAAAATTAATAAAAAGAGGTGGTTAATTGACTAAACTGTCGGCGTATGGACAAAGACGAAGTAACCGGCTATGCTTGAGAAGGTTTTCTGCAGTTTCCTTCACAAACTCCAAATGAATATCGGCATAGTTCCTATCATAGTCGGCTGCAGCCGCATATCCTACCAATTCCTAGTCAACTCACAAATTCCTTCCACTCCACTCACAACCTAACATCCTAAGGCATCACAATGGACCTTAATGCCCGGTGATAATGCCCGGTGATGAATCCGGTAACCTTCCGATGTCGTATCCTGCTCAGGTTCAGTACATTAAAAATCCCGAGCTTTTGTTGTGGTATATTTTCCCAGGGATCACGGTATTTAACATTCGTTGATCACCTACATCATGATGAGTATTCCAACTCCTTTCTTTGCTAAAGTATGAACGACTTTTATCCGAAGCATTTTTTACGAAAACCAAATTAGTAGCACTTTTGGAACCCATAGTATCTACACGTTTATGTTAACTGCTAGATATTGTGTCATCATTGGTTGGTATTGCATTTATAATCATCCAAGTAAAACATTTCGATAACTCGTCGGTATAACCTCAATTCCGCGCACTTTAAACTACATAATATATAAAGTAAAGTAAGTTAGTTTGTACAATGTTTGCTCAGGAGGCAGAGACAGGGCCATCATCGTTGAAGACAACAAATAGCAGTTTGTAACATTGCCAATAAAATTGGTTTTGTTATTTATATTTATAGTGTGTTTGTTCTCAATAAGAAGTTGCTTTAAGTCCGGAATTACGATCTGCTCGTCTATGTTTGTTCTGTTTGTTCTGTTCTCCTTTTTTTTTTGGGATATTATTATTGATTTGATCATATAAAAAGTTTTTGTGACATAAATTTTTATTTTAAACAGTAAACAAAAACAAAAAATGTCGCCCATTTTATATCAATGAGAGATGGAATAAGTTTGGTGTAAATATTTTTCTAGTACATAAAAAGGATAAATCAAACCATCATTTTAAACAAACCATCATTGATTAAACAAACCAAATCAAAAATCCCAAGTTTTGTTTCCCTTTTATTACGATTATTATTCTCCACGCCTCCAATATTCTAATATTAAACATTTGCAGAAAGTCTTTTCGACAAACCGCTGTGGCAGATACTGAATTGGTTCAAAAATCGAGTTACGATTTGTAGCAAGTACGACCAATGGACAGAGATGTATGTCATTTTTTAAAAACGAACCCAATCATAATGAATATTTTAATTTTGCTATTGTATTGAATGGGTGGTTACTTGACGAAAATTTATTATAATTATTAAAAGAAGCAAATATTTGAGATTTCGATGAAGAAACTGTGTTTCAAAACTATAGTCAAAATTTCAATAGTCAAAATTCTATTCAATTATATTTCTATAATTCCCAGCATTTTAAGGAGTCATTAGAGATTAGGTATTTTAGTGTTTTGTAATTTTTATATCATTTTCGACGTTGTTGTAGCTCTTGTCTTTGTTCGGTACCGTTCATTTTATATTTGATGGATTGCTTTCAACCAGAGCTTGCTTTTAAAATGCGTTTTTTGTAGTTTGGATATCTACGAGTCATTTGAAATCGTTGAAATCTCATCTTAATCTGATTGAATATATGGTTTTGTAATAATTTGAGGTTCTCTCGTAAGTACATATGCGGTTTTTTGAACCCCGGTTTTATGTATACTCACAACCAATCATAATTTAACCCCGAGATAATACGGTTGTTAAGAATAGTAATACAAAAAAGAAACCCATTGTTATACTAATTATATAATACATATTTAATTTATTAAATATTTTATATATCTTATTTATTGATAGAATATAATATAACCTATATACAAGGTGTCGCAAAAGTACCTTCACTATTTTAAATTAAAAAAAGTATATGAGAAGTTAAGTACATTTATATTTTGCAACTCATAATATGTAAGTTTTTTTTCCAACAATATACGAAAAATGATGTTTTGACAAATGATGTCCCCCTTCAAGCTGAAAACTATGAGCTTTTTTCAGCACATCTTTCATGACCTTTCGTAAAGTTTCTTGCGATATCCCCAAAATCTCTCGGCTAATATTCATTGTGGCTTGTTTACATAAATCCTTTCTTTCAGAAAACCCCAGGAAAATAATCTGCAATATCGTACGGTTAGAAGGAGCATCTCTTCCGTTTTCCAAATAACAAGTAACCTGATATTTATCCGTTCTACAGGCTGCTCCATATCGAAATTTCCAAGTATTTACTACAATCTCAAAAAGAGAAACTCAATAAAAAATATGAATTCCAGAAAGAATTATTGAAATTAAAAATCATGAAGTACTTTGTCGGCCACCCTGTACGTATAGTAGAGAACGACTGTTATAGAATATATAATTGTGTATTATAAATAAATTAATATAAATACATTAATATATTTTAGTGATTTTATAGTGTTAATTAAATGCATAAAATATGTACCTACCAACATCCCTTTAATGTAGTACACTATATATGTTTTACCTACAGGATAACTAACTAGCAGCTAACCTGGATAGCACATACCTCGTATAAAATATTTAAATAATAAATAGTACCACTGAATTATCAGTTATGATTAATAAATATTGTTTAAATATGTTTTGTTGTATATAATATATATCTATCTACCTACATAATGTGTATAATTATATTCTTCTTTTATTATCGGGTGTTTCAAAATTGAAACACCCACATTCGCTTGGATTTTGCCATACAGATTTGTTGGGTGATAGGCCATCCTGCACACAAACCGAAAAATGTGAAGTACTATTGTAAAAACGTTGAATACCAGAATAAAACCAAGAGTCTCTGTTTTTAGTTTATCATACTTTTTCATACATACAGTCTGCTTTCAAAAGCATTTCTAATGGCGAATTAATGTTAAATAAATAAATAAAATATTTACTATAAAACCATACATACATACACATACTTACAAATATCTAGCTGCTTGTGGTATGATGTTTGATTGATGTCATTTAAGAGTGGGGATTTAGTGATACCCACTTAATTTATAATATTATTATTCATTACATATGCACACACATACTACAGACTACAGAGTACATCCACTATTTTTATTTCTTTATGAAGCATTGTGTAGTTATATATTCAAATATACAAACTCTCCAGCTTTATAATATTAGTATAGAACTATATAGATAGGAAAGCTCTCGGAGTAAAATCAACTTTCATACTATCGTTTATACTCTGACTATTAGAAGTAACACTACCATAATATAAATTTTCGAACACCGTGTAATCGGTATAAAATACAAATTATTATTTAGTATCAAATGTATTTTAACATTTGATAGTACAATTATATAGCAAACAAAATGCTATAAGTACTATACTATGTTATTAGTCAGAGTACTATAGACCACAAAACTAGCTGAATTTTTAAAACTATAGAGTTGGATTTCTACCTTATCTATTCGTTTTTTGGAAAAATGTTTCGAATAAAAGTTTCTAATATATTTATAATGAACAACTGTTATTGGAAACATTTTTTTGAAAAGTGAATAAATAAGCGCACAAATTAATTATAAATAATTTTTTTAAGACTCGTTACTTTTATGGCCATGTGTATAACTACGTTGCTACTAATGTTAGTTAGCACAACGAGAGCCTAGCAGCTACTCCTCGTACTCGGAGGTTCATTAACAGAACGTGTTACCATTGTGTGTCGTATCGTTACCTCGTGAATACTAGATACTACACTACATACGAGTAGCAGAACCATTTAGTATGTTGTAAGCACATTCTGAATGTGTCATACAAACAATTTTCAACATATGTTCAATTATTATTATTATTACTACTAAATGTGCTGCTACCTATACTGTAGTACCTACCTATAATAGCAGTGTTGTGTAGCACAACACAATAGTACCTACTACAAGGGTTAATAATACTATCCATATTTATATTAAATAATTATTAGTTATACTCGTGATGGTAGCGGTGTTTGTGACATCCAAATTATTTTTAATGCTATTATTATTATTATTATGAAAATTTTGTTACACAATCATTATTATTATTATTACTAATACAATAATTATGATGATTATTGTTTATTTTATGTGTATTCTATAGGTGGTATTATTTTTATACCCGGTGTATATAATATATACAAGGATATATTTAGATTAGTTTGGAGTTTATACCCAAGAAAAAAGTCTAGACAAGACTTTTCTTAGTGAATTAAAAAAACTGAACGTTTCGTAAATTTTAAGGGAATAAAACAAGTAACTGAGTTAATTGAGTTGAATACCCAGTATATACTGAGTTTATGGAAAAATTTTTCAGACAAAAGTTGTTTATTTTAAAAACAAGAAGATTTTTTATCATTAAATTTTTTTTATATCTCTTACGGTTTCAAAGATAGGCAGTTTTGCCCGTTTTACGCAAACACGATCCGATTTTGCCCACTAATGAATTTGACCTTACTGTTTTGCTCCAGAACACACACACAAAATTTCAGATCGTTATCTCGTTTTGTCCTTGAGTTACTGGGTTCACAGACTCGATAGCTTAAAAACGAAAAGAGATAACGATCTAACATTTTTTGTCTGTGTTCTGGAGCTAAAAGGTAATTTAAAGTTCGTAAATGCGTAAAATCGAACCACGCAAAGAGACTAAGGATTTTAGTGGCATTACTAGGATTTAAAAAAATCAATTTTTCTACTATATCCGCTGAACATGGGCCGATTTTAATAACATTTTTCTTCTCACTATTTTTATGGCGATTTGTTTTACTATCAAAATTGAGGTTATGGACTAGGAGATTTCATAAAAGTCGGATAAAATATCCCTAGGATAGCCAAGAAACATTTTTGTTCATTTTGATGATGTTCAAAGAATCATTCCATTAAAGCTTCTAAACATCTAAACATTCTTGGATCATGAATCATCTATTTTGAATAAAATTTAGGATGAACAGATTTCTTATGGCTAATCCTACATCGTAATCCTTGAACAGAGGGATGCATTTAAAATGGACGTAAAAATAAAAACAATTTTCCTTTGTTTTAATTTTTAACTCTATATAAAATTTAACCTACTCCCATTGTTCCCTTCTTATTCCCATTGTGAATAAATCAACCACATGCCATTTATCAGAAAGAGGTTGAGTAGTTATTTTTATTTTCGAGGAAAACAAATATTTTTTTTTGCATTTTTATTTGATCAGTTGAATGATTGACTAGATATGAATAAGTTGACAGACAGACAGACAAGGGTTTTAACTTGCTGGATGTTCATATGTATACTCTATGCTCACACAGAGTTTTCCCTCAGTCAAAATGACACCACCATATTGTGTGAAATTTTATCCGAAAAAAAAAGTGTTCAAGAGAACAAAAGAGACTGAAACACATTTTTTTTATTTTTTGAGTAAATATTACAAAATAATAGTGAAAAGCTCGTTGAAAAATCTGGCGAAGTTTATCTTATCAATCAACCAGAGCTTTATACTTTTCAATTAGCTTTTCGTTTTTGAAATGAGAACTCTTTGTTTACGAAATTTCAACTTTCTAGACAAATGGAGGGAATATATACATACCGTATGTTTTGAAAAGCATTGCTAATAGAGAATCAATGTTAATTATTGTTTACTATAATAACTACACAATGCTTCATAAAGATATAAAAATTCTGGGGGTACTCCGTAGTGTGTGTGTTGTGTACATAATGCTGGCTCGCTGTGGGATTAGTCGAGTGGGATTAGTAGTGTGGGATTAAGTTGTGTGAAGTCAGTACTGCAGAAACATGTAATGAGAGTGGGTTAAACTGAACCGGTCAAACTATAGATTTTATAAAGTGTAGATTTTCCAACGGACTTCTCTTCGTTTTGGCATTATGAAAATATGACAAAAAGTCTGTAACAAAATTATGCTAGAAAAAATGCTAATGAATGTCAAAAGTCGCAAAAATAAGTTTGTCTTCAATATCTCGTAAACTTTTACGAACGGAATTCTCGTATATAATAACTCTCGAGATATAACGGCTGAGAAAAGGTGGACGTAATGATAAAATTTTTTAATTGGGTTTTAAATGTGACCAAATCTGTTGAACAATACGTCCAGGAATGTTCAGGTTTCAGATTATGTCAACCTGAAAGGTTAGAATATAATATAACCGATAGGCAACCATACTAACAATAGATAAATAGATGCTAGTTTACAGAAGAAAAAAAACGATTAAAGAATATGTACATAGTAAATATACAAATGAATAATACATTGACATCAAAAGATAAAGACATATCATATTCATTCCACTACCATAAAATCTCGGGTAGCTCAGAGGCAGAGCATGGATCTAGAATACCTGAGGTCCCAGGTTCGATTCCTATCCTAGATGTGAATGATTATTCATAGCAAGCATTTGATTTCAAATAATATTTTCAAAGTTCAGACATATTACTTAAATGTCAAATTGAGTAAACGCTAGTCACTTCCGTTGGTATGATATAAAAGAAATGCAACCATACTACCAATAGATAAATTACCGTAGTTTGAAAAATTACTATTCATAAATGGCTGTAGACTAATCAACCTCAATATTAATATTCCTCTACTTTTAGACAGAAAACATGACGCATCGTACATACACGATTAGTGAATATTTAAAAAGGTGGTGGCAGAAAAATGTGTGATGGGTTTTGTGTGTGAAAGAATTTATGTGCTGTCATTTATAATAGAAATTGAATAAACACGCCATATTTTTATATTCTCTATTTTATTTTGTTTGTTTTTAGGATGGTGCACCGATCGGTGGACAACGTGTCCGTGATGGGTTTAGCATCACACTGGATCATGTTGATCGTCATCAGGCCGGTGTTTATCAGTGTACAGCCGATAATGGTGTGGGTCAAGCTGTTACTGTTGACATGCAGTTACATGTATTATGTAAGTATTGTTTTAACACTCAATTAAATGCGTGTTTTATGTTAATGAAAAATTCGCGAAAATAATATACTCGGGTGTTTAAATTTCCCCACTGTCAATATTCGATAGATTTTTTTCTATCTTTAAAATGTTTTACATTTATACACCTCGTGGCAAAATCATTTATTCCAGATTACAAATGCAGAAGCTTTTTGCGCTGGTTATTAAAAACATTTTGAAAATGATATTGAAGCTTCTTTAAGTTGGTTTCATCTTTACTGCAATCGGAATTTCGATTATTTATTTTCGAAAATTATTTCTATTTGAAGATATAAAAAAAATTGATTTAGATCGATAAGGGAATTGTGAAGAACTGAGTTCAATATTCCGAAAATTATTGTAATTTAATACAAGAATAAATTACTAATATTTGATATAATTTACCTTTAATTATTGTTTACCCCTCAAAATAATAAATTGACTAAATTTTTTATACACAAAATGCATTATCGTTTTGACACAATGGAAAACACGTCATTATTTCATTGATACATTGACATTATTTCAAAATTAGTTATATTCTATTGATATTCTACAGGGTGTTGGGAAAAGTATATGCAATCATAAGTTATCTATTAAGGACAAATAGAAAATTTGTACTTTCAAACCAAGTGCATGTAAATTCAATCCAACCAAAAACATAAATGTAAGAGGAGCCAAGTTTTCGTATACAAAAAGCATATATATCCCATCAAAACCAAATTTTTCGCATACAAAAGTAGTGAAATCTACTGTAAAGACCAAGGTTTTTAACAAAAGTGAGTTAGAAAATGATTAGTATAGATTTATTGGGTATGTTTCTCCGGTGCAGGGTATTTAATATTTTTTCATGGCAAGTGCTGAGATTTTATCACATATAATAAGCAAAGAAATAAACTTTCCAAGTAAAATATAAGATACCCTACACCCTAAAAAACTTACCCAACAAATAAATACCAATTATTTCCTCACTTTTGTTAAAAAACTTGACATAGCCTTCACTATTTTTGAGAACATTTTTATTTTTGCTGGAATAACAATACATTTTGTAAGCGAAAACTTTGGACCTATCACATTTTTGTCTTTGCTCGGATATCATTTCGCAAAGTTTTTCTTACTTCAGACACAAAACTTTAAAATGAGATAATAGTAAAAAAATTTTACACACCCCAAACAACACCTTGTTATTCTTTTTCGCTTTTGAGTAATCGTGACAGACAGTTGGATATGTGGAAATGGAGTAATTAGATCATTTATGAACGCCTATAGACATTTCATATCTTTCTACGATCAATATTTTCAATCATTTAACTTTCAAATTGAAGATAAAATTGTGAATAAAATTAAAATAATAACAAAAACTTTTGTAATAGAACAGCTCTCCGCCCTAAAACACCATAATATATCAATTTATACAAAATCATTGTAAATAATTTGAAGGACATTTACCAAATAAAGCATATGAAGGGAAGTGAATGAATGCTTACATTACTACAGGAGTATATTTATTATTTTTATCTGATTTGATTTAAACTATCAACTTAAGGGCTTTTGTTATTCTGCTATTGATAGATTGTTACAACTGTTGATTTCACATACAAACAAAATATAATCATAAACGTAAAAATATACTACGAGTAAAACAGTATTAAATAAATGTGAACAATTCTATTATATAATTTTATATATATTTTTTATACAAAATATATAATTGAACGAGAAATCCAAATATATTATTTTATCTAAATTTCCATCTAACTTTGTAGAATATAAACACATTTTCTAAATAAATATAGTTTGTACTTACGTATTAAATAATGAATTTATTTACAAGGTGATTCAGAAAAAACCATTCATTTATTCGTACAGATAGATAGATATATTCTAAATTATTCAGATAACAAGATTTTTGAAACAAATTTGAATAATAAATATTATTCATGAAAAATAAATAATTAAAAAATATATATCACTAATATTTGGAAACTGGAATCTTTAATACAATTCAATCGTCAGTATCTAAATCATCGTAAAACACATTAAATAATGCTTTCACCAATGACAAACCTCAAGGTACTAGTTCGGGATTAGTAATAGTATCGAAAGGGAGGTTGAAGTAGGCATTTCTGGGCATTTTTTACCAGTCTCAAAGGACAAGGAATTTTGATACAGACAAGGAATTTGGTAGGTTCTTCCATTTTTGATATGTACTACGTATATTCGCTGAACATTTAAATTCGTTGATCGTTACATAACAAATTTCTTAAAAAAATTGGCTAAAAACACTACAATCAATTCGTCCATTAATCAATTTAAATCTTTTCGATTTGTCCAATTGTTAACCTTATTAACAATTGAAGCAATTTTAGCAAACGAATGGAATAAAAGAAATTTTGTTTCCCATCAAAAAACGATTTCTTCGATACTACAAGCCGCAAAGCTGTTGTTTTTTTTTTCCAACATGTATAGTCATTTTCACAAAATCCGAATGAATGTGACCCAAAACGACGTGAATTTTTGACCTATAGTATCATTGCATTTTTCAACGGGTATTTTTTCTCGTATGTAATAAAAACTTCTCATTTTTTATGAATAATCCAAAACAGAAGATTATAATAAAATATTCCAAATAGCAATAAAACTATAATCATATGTATATTTATATTGTAACATAAAAATGGATTTTCCATTTAGAATTTTGAAGAACACTTTCGATAAAATTATTGTCTTAATATGTACAGGGTGTCAAATTTAAATTTAAACTGGCGTTCTATTGTTATGGGCAATATAAAAAATTTTATAACAATAATAATCATAAAACTATATGTTTACGATTTTGTCTATATAGGTGGCAACATTATAATTAACACCCTGTATTTTAAAGAATATCTGTTTTTTTTTACATAAAGAAATATTTTTTTTGCCCGATGTTGTTTGAACAAAATAATAATAATTTTATGTGCTATCTAACTTACCGACACACACAACGATATAAAAATAATAAATTTTTTTCGAAAAGGTTTTTTATTTGTTCGACGAATCTTTATTTTTTTATGATACAAATATTTACGATCATAAAAAAAACTGTGGATATATTTTTTAATATTCGAATGGAAAAACCTTTAAAATTCGAGTTTTTTTTAATGGATTTGTGTTTTCAAAAATATTTATTTTTTCAAATTTCTATACCCGGTATATATAGTATATACCATAGTATATTAAGTTTAGTCCCGACTTTATAACGATTGAAAATAATGATAGCAGAAGAAAATTTTTGGTGACCGCTCACCAAATTCTTAAATGAATGTGATTTTTATGTTTTTTGGGTCAATTTTAGTTTATATAGTGAATTTCATTCGAATCGGAAACAAAATTTGGTTGTCGATTTTTTGCGATTTTTTTAACACTCCTTGGAAAAAATCGAAAAAATGACTAGAGTATTTGTGTCTTCGATTTGAATGAAAATTTGTTTATAAGGTAAAATGGCCCCAAAAAATACAAAAATCTACTTAGTTTGACGATTTGACGGACACTTTCCGAGATATGGCCTAATTTTAGGATTTTATACACAATTTCAGACGATATCTCAGAAACTGCTCGCCAAATCCTTAAATGAACGCGATTTTTATGTTTTTTGGGTCAATTTTATATTGAATTGTGAATTTTATTCAAATCGGGAACAAAAATTTTTTGTCGATTTTTTTCGATTTTTTTAAGGTACACCCCTTGGAAAAAATCGAAAAAATGACTAAAAATTTTTATCTTCAATTTGAATGAAAATTTCTTTATAAGGTTAAATGACCCCAAAAAATACAAAAATCTAGTTGGTTTGACGATTTGGCGGACATTTTCCGGGATATGTCCTAAAATGTTAGAATCCTTAATATCTCTGTACACATTAGACTTTGAGAAAAAGATGAAGCTATAGGATTCTGTCGATGCCAGAATTGGTGGATTCAAGGTTTCGGACCCAAACATTCTATACCTGACACCCTGCAGGCATCTGTAGGTACATAAAACATATATGGAGGTCTCATCATCCTCCATACAGGCCCTACAAGCGGGCTCATCAAATATCCCCAAGTTATGATGGTGGTAGTTCAATCGACAGTGTCGTGTCAAAAGCCCCACCACCCTTTCTCAACTTCATTCTATTGAGCTTCAACCGAGCACAGTCGAAAAAGCACTATAACTTCAAGAATTTTTCACATATTCTTGAGATATCATGATTTCAAAAAATTGTTTTGTACTTGTTTTTATACAACGGATCCGTGTAATGTTTGTAGGTAGGTAGGTAGGTAGCAGTCTCCTAAAGACAAACCAACCGCATACACAAATCATTAAAATTATGTTAATTGTGTTTATATTTCAATTATCATTTTCTTCTCCATATAAAAATAAAAAAAAACTGGGGTTTTATTTTAAAAGTGTTTTTGTGCTTTTTTTTTATAATTTTTTGCATAAATATTTCTTTTTTTCCCTCCAGTTGATGATAATTTGTTACATCTGTTTTCATCGAAAACTTTTATTATTTATTTTTTTAATGTTTAATTTATAATTTTTTTTTTTTTGTATACTTTATGTCGTGTATTTTTTCTTTTTTAATTTAAAAATAAAAATCTACTAAACAAAAGTTTCTAAAATAAATGGTTTGAATACAACAAAAAAAAATAATTCTTTTTTTTTTTCTATAATTTATAAAATAAATTATTTGTGAAAAAATTTTTTATTCAACAAATGTTTGTTGTATGTTTGGGGCGGTTTGTGTTTGTTGGTCCAGGCTCTGGCTGGGGGGGGGGTTTGATGAAAAATATGAAAATAATTATAAATTTTTTTTTTTTTTTGTCATTCTTCCCATTAAGTTTTTGTCTTTTACACTTGGGGTTTGTGTTCGTTTTTAAAAGTATAAATTCGAATATAATTACTCCCATTATGGAGTGTGGTAATAGGTATAATAAATTGTTTTAAATGATAAATTTTCCAGATTCATTTTTTATGGTCATACAAAAATATCTGAAAAATAAATGAATAGATAATTAGTATAAAATCTGAGTGAAATTATTATGATCTCGGTGGTCGATTTACCCGAGCTGGTAATGTTGGCAGCTGCTGTCTAGAGCAGGCAGGGGTGCTAAATGTTCAGGGGTGGCAAATTTTCACCACTGAAAATGCATTTTGTTTTCTTTAATGCATTAAAGTGGAGTCACGTGATCTGATTTGCTGCCCGAGAATGTAATTTGTTGGCGTCAACGCTCTGGTGTCACCGCTGGTTTTGGGAGTCGAACAGACACCGATGACCTAGATAGATAAATTGTAGCGGCTGCCCTGGACGGGCTACAATTCAACCATAAGATCCATTGTAAGGCCTAAGGATGTGAGGATGTGAGTGGAGTGGAAGGAATTTTTGTTCATCATTTTTATCTGTTGCATAACAACTATAACTTCCCTCTATTATCACGGTTGCTTTGAATGTTAACAACCTTGGTAATTTACATATTTAAATAATAACATTTCATAAATCAAATCAATAAAGATCAATTATACTTTTTACATATATTTATTATTTATTTAAATAATAATTATTTAATATAACTATTATCTACCTTTGCAAGTTCAAACTGGTCACGTGACCCCATTACGTCGCCCATTTCGACGCCTAACGCCAGCGTCGAGTGGCAGTATGAAAAAAGCACCAAGAAAGAAGGGTGGCGGATATTTTGCAGCTAACCGAGGCAGCAAATTGTCTTAATCCTACCCCTGATTATGACAAAAGCTGTTTGGTACAATATTGTGTTAATATGGTTTCATCTGAATTGGAATAAGTCGTATTATTATAGAGACCTTCCCTTCTGAGGTTTCCAATTTTCCATATTCAACATCTTCTATTTTGACAAATTTCTCACAACGCAATTTTACTTAGGCGGTTTTCTTGGATAAAACGCAGTTCTTATAACTCTAAATGAATGTCTATCTGCATCAGTAAACAAATAGTTTTTTGGCTCTACCGATGAAATCCTCCAATGTTCATAGTTTTATGTGACCCTGTTCAATCTATCTCAGTAGGAAATCCGTAGCCATAAACCTCCTGTCAGAAAACTCTTAATTAATGTTTAATATAACATAAATCTTAATTATCAAGATTTTGATATAATGAATAAGACTTTTTATTTAACAAAAACTAACTGTCGTTTTGATTTGCTTTAAAGAAAAGTTACAAGCAATTGAATGGTGTAAAAAGGGAAGAAAGGGAAAAAAAAACACGAAGTAGATAGATACCTTTATTACCCTCCGTTAATATTAATAACTAATTTTTCAGTATTTTCACATTAAAATTACTATACGCAAAAGCTTGTCGGTAAATATTATAAAAAGGAAGATATGTATAGGAAGAAATATTCAAAGAACTTTGTTTAAAAAAAAAAAAGGAAAGGATATATACAAAGATGTGAAACTTTTTCTCCCCCTTGAAAATACTTAAGATATGACCTCCATGATATAAAATCGTTCTATAATAATATTTGAGCATTTATTGAGGGTTTGTTACTTAGAACTATGACATCTGGTGACATTAATTAGAAATAGAGTAGTAAGGTTCAACTGCTAGAGTAGTAAGACTCAAAAAAATATTGTGTGTTAGAAAACTTTTTCTATAGAGAATCAATTATAAATATTATTTGTTACTGACTGGCCGTGTGGTTACTGTGTATAGTCAGTCAGTACACATGTAATGAGAGTGGGTTAAATATGTTCATTGAATTCTTAACTTAAGTATGTGCATCACAAAATTCTCACTCTTAAATGACAAACATACAACCATACGCATACAGTATACCTATAGACTATCCAGATGTTTGTATATGTATGTGTATTGTATAGTTTTATAGTTAATATTTTATTTATTTATTAAACATTGATTCTCAATTGGAAATGCTTTTGAAAACGGTCTGTTTATTAAAATATATATCATAATGGAAGTCATTTTTAAATACATTTATAAAACAAGCAAATTCCATTTTTATTAAATTATACGAGAAACGGACGAATGGCGGCGTGAATCGACTGTAGTAAATGAAATATATAATGAGTTTGTAAGTACAATTTTAATAAGTAATTGAGGAAGGGTGGTGGCAAAAAAAAAAAAACTTTCTCTAGCTGAAAAAATAAATGAAACTTTTTTATTTTTGATAATTAATAATTTAGTACAACAGTTAATGTTTTTTTTTTTTTTTGTATTCATTATGTGTAATGTGTGTATTAATACAAAGCTGTAACACATAAAAAAAACAAAGAGACTAAAAAAGACCAGGGCACAGGGAAGAAGGAGCATACGGATGGTGGTAGTAGCTGGTTTGTATATGGTTTTATATAATGATTATGATGACCGAAAATGTTTTCAACTATGACGAAATATTAATATATAATATATTACATTTCCATTATATGTTTATATAACATGTAGTATAATATTTATATAGCAGACTGTCACATGTCAAGGGTGACCAATTCAGACTTGTATGAAGAAAGTTAAGTAAATAAACTTATAAGAACATTGGTTCTAATCTGTTATGGATTGCTGAATGAGATAGCAAGTGCACGAAGAAGTACAGACTTACAACCCTTTTTGTTTCGAAGATGTAAAACTAATCGGTTTCTGCTCATGACATTATAAGAAAAGAGAAACCAATCCAAGTGGTCATGCTTTCAAAGGTACTCTGCTTCGAACTGAGAGGTTGCTAGTTCGATTTACATCGGTGGCAGTTTATTAAATAGATTTAGAAAAAAAGGGTGGTTAATTGACTAAACTGTAGAAAAATAGACCAGATCGAAAGTATAACTGACTATCCTTGTGATGGTTTTCTGCAGTTTCTTTTCACGATATTCCTATACTGATATTCAACTCCAGTTGAATATCGGCATAGTTCTAATCAAAGTCGGCTGCAGTAGCACAACCTACCGAATTTCTTCTCTCCACACAAAGTCCTTGTCCGTTAGGGGTTGGTAAAAACGTTTAGAAAGATCTACTGGCCAGACTTCGACCTCTCATCCACTTCTACTAAATAAACGCCTCAGAAAGTAATATTTAGAAAATGAGATAACCCTATTGCTGGTCTTACGAAAAGCTGAGAGGAATATCCATACAATTTATAAAAAAACTCCAACATCAAGGTCGAACATGGAAGTCACTACTAAATTATGTAAACAGCTTGAAAATGAGCTGGAAGTACCTAGGAAAACGACCTAGGAACAATTAAATGAGCATCCTTCTGGACGTCAAAAAATCGTAATATTTTAGATCGCTGGTCAATTATCTTATTGAGACCTTCAATCGAAGAAGGTCTTCTCTATATATCTTCTCTATATATGAGAGTCAGAAATTCTTGGTTAGAAAACTTTTTCTTACTGCCAGGAATCACTTCTATCAGTGTAGGCAAAATGAATCATCATGGTAAGCAAAGATTCTACTGATGACTGTCGAAAAAGTGCTTTAATCTAACCAGAAACGGGTAAACCGCTGAAGTTTTTAAAAGTTACTTTTCTTCGGGGAAACATTGTGGAAACCATATCCTTAAGAAACATCCTGTGTATGAACATTTATGCAATTATGTATGTGTAGAATACATCCAAAATACAGTAGACCTAGGTAGCACATTGCATTAACGACAAAGTTTAATAACTGGGTCACAATATATGTTGTGGTTAGTTTATGTTGTAATACATACATACATACATACATACACACATAGACACATACATAGATAAATGCAATATTATTATTATTAATGATGTTACTCAGTACATATTATTATTATATTCAGTAGTACCACACATTATTATTGATGCTTCAGTACAGTACAGTAAAGTAAAGTGAAGTAGAGTGCATTTTATTCCGTAACAAACATCAAATTAAATTCTTTTGGACACACAACTTAATGTAATGACAATTTTAGTAATAATCTCTGACACAAAGTGTTACTTGTACCTACCTACCTACTACAGGGATGGATGCAAGCATGTCAAACGAGTTTAAGTTATGAGTTTTTCTTGAGAAAATGGACACAATTGTCTTAGTGATAATAAAGTTTATACGTAATAAATTTCATTTTATTTCTCGAAAATGATCTTATGACTGCCAGGCTTATATTTCTCGTCTTGCATCGATTTAAGTCGTTGACAAAAACCTTCGCACCCGTGAATTATTTCTTCTAGAAAGATAGACAGATAGATTTTGTGTCAGAGAGTATTACTAAAATGAACCTGATTTTCGTACTTTTTGGGTCAAAATTACCCCAGAAAATAATTATACTTAAAATCGAAAAGAAATATTTTCTTCATTTTTTTCGCATTTTTTCCTAGGAGTACCCCTTAATAAAATCGCTAAAATTGGAGGAAAATTTTATGTCCCCGATTTTGACAAAAACTTCGTTTTAAGCTAATTTGGACCTAGCGAAAACGATGGCGTTGGTTAAAATACGATACGATTAACGGTTTTCAAAGTATCAGACCCAGAGTGCCAAAATTCAATACTGTATGAATTGAAAAGCGAATATATTGAAATATGTTGGTCGGACGTTAAAATGAACCTGATTTTCGTACTTTTTGGGTCAAAATTACCCTAGAAAATGATTATTATTAAAATCGAAAAGAAATATTTTCTTCATTTTTTCCAAGGGGTACCCCTTAATAAAATCGCTAAAATTGAAGAAAAATTTTATCTCCCCGATTTTGATAAAAACTTCGTTTTAAGCTAATTTGAACCTAGCGAAAACGATGGTGTTTGTTAAAACACGACTAAAATTCAAAACTGTATGAATTGCGAGGCGAAAATTTTGAAATGTGTTGGTCGAACGTTAAAAAAACCTAATTTTTGTACTGGGTCAAAATTAGCGTAGAAAATTATTATTATTAAAATCGGGAACAAAAAAGCTCCACTAGACAATCTCCGATTAGGATTCGCAGTCTAGGATTTTACGGCTATCGGATCGGATTGACTATCGGAAATAATGTATATGTTCTGGTTTATGTAACCCTTACGTTAGTTCTCATGGACGGAAGCTAATATGGTGTAGACTTCTTTCTGTCTAAAAGACGGTGGTATATTACCTCAAGTTGAGTAATACATTATACTCAACTTGAGGTAATATGCCACCGTCTTTCAAAAAGAAAGAAGTCTTCCCCATATTTGGAGCCGTCTGAATACTAAACGATAACATTCTTGAGCTGGGCTTAGTATAATTGTGAAATTTTATTTTTAAAAAAATCCGCTAGTTATGAAGATGATAGTAGATAATATTATTATTGTCATTAAAAAAATAACTTTACAGACATATTTGATATTATAAAACCTGGTTCATGAAATCAAAACTTCAATTTATGTACGAAACCATATTAAACTGAAATTATTACATTATTTTAGATAGTATTTGGAACGACGACATGCATTAACTCAAATTATGGAACACTGTTGTGCACACAACATATAATAAATGAACTTTTTAATAATAATATGAAAAAACTACATACACATTATGTTTGAACCTCTATATACAATTATGATTAAAAATGAGATGAGATTTGAAAATTCCCTTCTGGTTTGTAGACAAATGTTTCTCTGATGGCTTAAGACGATCTAAATTTAACATTTCTAACATTAAAATTACATATCCTGACTGATGAATCATCGCCAAATCAAAGCTATTGGAGTTAAAAACATGAAATTTGAAAGATATGCTCCTTGAACAGCGTAAGCAAGCACTCAGAAAGGATTTATAGAAAATCACTCCCTAAAAGTGTGAAATAGGCGAATTATTTTTATCTAAATTTGAACAGTTCGAAATATTTATATAAAAACTTATTGACAAAATTTTTTTTTGTTCATTCAGACATTACTATAGAAACTATAAACAATATACACCATAAATCATTACAAAACATGAAAAATGTCGGGACTAAGTAACATTGTCGATGATATGAAAACAATTGGCTCTTACGTCAGAGTCGTCTTTGTTGTAGCGGTAAACACGCTGGACTAGATATCCAGGAGGCCGAGGTTCGATTCCTGGTTGACGAGTTAATTTTTTCATATCAATATTTAATTAAAATTCAATGACATTTGCCCGTAAAGTGTACGCTAGTCCTGTCGAATTTATTTTACGTAACCGAATTGGAATTTGATAAATATTGTATTGTTGACGCCAAAGTACACACAAATATGATAAATATTTGAATTACTAACACATTTCAATATTCGCGTTTCTAATATTAGGGAGTAGAAATGTACTCTGTATATAGAGGTCATATGGCATTAACTTTAAATTTTACTAACATGAAACTATATACATATAAAATGTTTTTATGTATCATATGCGGATAGTTTAGAAAATACAAAATGTAAAATTTATATCATTTATTTTGGGACTGCAGTAATATAAAATATATGTGTTAAATTCTATACTTTTAGGGCCCATTCACACTTAAGTTCTAAATACAACTCTGAAAGGATTTCTATTCCATAAAATATTCTTATATTCACATCAGTATTAACAAGAAAAGGAATCAGTGAAAGATCATATGCATGCGACTATCATACCATTTCAGGTAGCTCAGAAACAGAGTATTGGTCCAGAATTGAAAATGGTTTGGTCCAGAATGCCAGAGGTCGTGAATTCAATTCTCGCCCTAGATGTGTATAATTTTTCATACCAGGCTTTTGATATCAAAGAATATGTTAAAAGGAAACATATTTTACTGAAACCTTTCCAAAACCTTCGTATTAATATTTGTCACCACTTTTTTGGGTTTTTAATCTTGGGCATGTTCAAATCCATCTTATTTTTGAGCTTAACAAACAGCAACGATAAAGGAAAGGTTTTTGTTCGATTTTAAATGCATTCTAATTCTAATCTTAGTATAAAAACTTAATTAAAAATAATTTTTTCATACTAAAAGCAAACTGATATCGTATTAAATTCAACTGTGAATCGACCTTTACACTTCTATACCAATACTATGCTCATCTACGCTGTATATTAGATCGTTACTACAATTTACTATATTTTATAGCCTTGTATATATGCTTGCTATATTTTTATGAATATTAATTTTACAAGGCAAGTAACAAACATTGGAAACCAATAGAGAATTTAATCTGAAAATAAGCGTTTCTAACAAGATTCAAATAAATATTGATTTCATCTTACCAGCAATTTATTAAAATTCTTAAAGTTGTGAGAAAATTCTTGCTATCGAAACTATCTAGGCAAATGTGAACCTTATTAAAAAACTACAATAACATTGTACACAATATACTGCAACAAATATGATCTTTAGAGTAGTGGCCTTAATATAAAAATAAAGTGCGACCATAATAAATAAATAAGATTAACTATTATAATAAGGTTTTTACATTTAACAAAACCATTTTCAACTACATTTATCTGAAAACCGTATTAAATGATTCTTTATCCGAAATACACACATAGACATACACACACACACACACACACACACACACACACACACACACACACACTTAGTCTTGTATCTTTTGTATCTCTAACAGTTTTGTATCTTTTTGTTTTCTCTATTTAAATTTATACAGATTGTTAATTCAAACATTCAATTCACAAATTACCTTATCGAATTCATTCAACTGAAAATATTGTGTGTGTGTGTACTTATGTACGCACGTAATAAGCTATACTTCTTTTTAAATAATTTATTAAAATAATTTTGGTATTGAGACACAAAAGTTTAATAAACTGATATAATAGTGAAAATTATTTCACCAGTCCAAGTAGCCGAGCGGTCTAAGGCGTTATGTCTGTGCAGTATGCAGTACTTGGAAACAGGAGGTTATGGGTTCGAATCCCGACATCGGCAGTTTGTCAATTATAAAAAAAAGGGTCGGTTAATTGACTAAATTGTCAGCGTATGGACAAGAACGAAGTAACCGGCTATGCTTGACAAGGTTTTCTGTAGTTTCCTTCACGAATTCCAGATAAATATCGGCATAGTTCCTATCATAGTCGGCTGCCGCCGCATATCCTACCAATTCCTAGTCTACTCACAAATTCCTTCCACTTCACTCACATCCTCACATCCTAAGGCATCACAATGGACCTTATGGTCGAAGTGTAGCCCGTCAGGGCAGCCTTTACAATCAACCTCTACCTCTAATAGTGAAAAAATTATATATTGTATCTAAAACCAACCAATGAAAATGAAGTATAACTACAAAAATAACAAAATTTTAATTTTAATCTGCACACGGAAACAAATCCACGAAAAAAACTTCATTATTGATTTGTGCCTTTTTCATTCGGGTTTCGCAAAAATGATTCGGATAAGAGTTGGATCACAAACCGTAATTGAGCTATACTATGAACTCAAAATACTATACTATGGAAACAAAAAAATGATTTAGTCTGTATATAGTTATGGTTTATACATTAGTACATAGTTTTGTATTTATATACCTCTACAGTTTTAAAGTTATCCAAACACGCACGAATTCTCATGAATATTTAATCATACAATATAGTTGTATGCTCCGTATTTAAGGATAATAACCTAATATGTTTAAAGGATATTTAAGTGTATGGAAATGTGATCCTAATAATAAGTGGCGAGTATTACTTTTGGAATGAGTTGCATAATGCTTATGAAAACAAGAAATATAGTTTTGTTTTAACTATAGGAGACCATTAAATTATATTGTTATTAAAGTCTAGACGTGCCTGTTCTGCCATTTCTTTTGAATTTGAATTTGAATTAGAAGTTTTTTTTTGGGATATTGAACAGAAGTGAACATGACAATGACTATCTCTGAAATTATCTTTTTCGAAAGATACAGTGAGAAATCGACTCAGAAATTCAAGGGAATTGAAATATGTACACATGATCACAAAAGTAGTGCATATTTTTCCAAATTTTTGTAATTAATTTGGGTCTTATTGATCCGGTTTAAAGGTTGTTAATCATAAATATATACTAACAACTTTTATTCGAACCATTTTCCTAAAAACTAAATGAATGTTGTAACTCATGAACTAAAACCTTTTGAAAAACAAGCGCGTATTTTTGTGGATTTCCTTTCGAATGACAAACAAAATTTTTTTACATGGCCCTGAAAGTTTAGGACTAGCCAATTATCTTCATATGAAACCAGCATTATTCTGATTGTATGGCTTACAAAATTTCATCAAATGTCCATTGATCCTACTTAAAATATAGTCATCATTGTCAGCAGTTAGAAAGGGGGAAACATAAAGTAATGAAGATCTCTCTACAAGTTATTTTCTGACCATATTTTCTGTAACGCTGCTATTTACCGTAATATTTGCTATTTTAATATTCTAATACTTAATTAATATTAAAAACGTCAGTTAGATAACTTGATATTCAGTATTATTACTTCCTCTAAGAAAATTTGCTTAATCTACTTAACTCCTACGTGACCAATTTTTCTAGATTTGTTTTTCAATGTAAATAACATATTTTGATAATCTTGTGACATTGGCCGTTCTTGTTCCGAGGTACACAGAGAGAGAGAGAGAGAGAGAGAGAGAGAGAGAGATTATCCAGAAGCTGACCTAAAAACTTTAAGTTTTTTTTTAAAATTATTGTAAAAAAACGAATCAGTTCAAACGGTTTCGTTTAATACTAATGAAATGACAACAGCATCATAAACATTTTATAATATTTCGTAAATAAGGTTTAATAATGTATATGAATAAGTTCAGTAATAATCAGAGCTGTTCCAAGTAGCAAGTTACCCGCATATTCATGGCGAAATAGTTAAAATAGATATTATATTTAAAAGCTTCAAGTAATAGTGTCCACTATCATATATATAGTTTTACATTTAATAAGCACTCTATATACAAAGTGTCTCACGATAAACGATGTCTTTCTTTGATAAAAAGTTCATGATAAAATAAAAAAAAAACATAAAGAATTCCGCTACCAAAGATATTTTAATTTATTTCTTCAAGGCAATCAAGAAATCGTCTTCGTGTAAAAAAAGAACAATCCAGTATGTTAGGATTATTAAACCAAATGGAGGACACTCATGAATGGTGTAATGTACCGGTAGGATAATCCAAACATTTTCAGTCAGAAACTAAAGACTCAAATAATTAATGACGATCGCATTGTAGAAATCCAAAAATTGGAAAAAGAGTTAGGAAACCTGTTTTGATTCTATGTTATATCTATACTAATAGGAGGGTTTGTTTGTTTGAACGCGACAATCTTAGAAACTACTAGTCGGATTTGAAAAATTTGTTTGCGTTAGATAGTTAGATTGCTTCAGGAAGTTTATAGGATATATAAAGTCTGCATTTCATTCATCTGTAAGTTTTGAACGGGACAAGATGGAGAAAATATTTAAATATAAAAAATATTTATCTAATAAAAACAAACAAATTTTGCATGAAACATTTTTTTCCATACAACAAATAGTTTGGACACAAGTTCAGTGCGAAGTCTGTGCGGCGAAGCTAACCATAAATAAATGGACAGAAAATTGATTTTATAAAATGTGTAGCCCATATTTTTTGTGTCACACTGTGTAAATGATTTTGTACTTAAACAAGTAAGTATATTTATATATATATATATATATATATATATATATATATATATATATATATATATATATATATATATATATATATATATATATATATATAATATATATATATATATATATATATATATATGTATATATATATATATAAACTAAAGCAGTACAACGATGCTCTTGGTATATCCAAGTTTATATATTATTAGTAAATATGTGCGCTTAATTGTTCCAGATAGTTGTGATAATCTACATTCACCCCATTTTGAATACTTTGTTCTACCACCAAAACCATCCCTACTGTGTGTGTGTTGTTGTATTGTACCAAACACAGATGTGTTTACAGAATGTAGCAAAAAACTCGACCAAAATAACAATCTTACCTTATCACGTTTAAAAATAGACCCCATTAGGAGTGGTTTTGTCTTTAAACACCTCATCCAGCCCTGTTTACTTCAAGAAGTACAGGGTCTGGATTGAGTCTAGGGATTGAAGCCCCCCCCCCCCCCGAATCGAATCTAGTAGACTCCCAGACATTTTATTATTTTTTGTATGAGGACGTCACAGTCTATTAGGAGGTGTTCCGGAGTTTTCCACATTTCTCCAGAAGGTGTTCCTTGAGTTTTCAATACCACGTTAGATACTTTGTCAAAAGCCGCAGTTTATTTTTGCTTAGACCAATACAAGTTTTGTATCTTTTGCGGTTATTATACTTCCCGCAAAAATTCTTTGTCTGCTTAAGTCCCCGAGTTTTTTTGTTTTTCAACCGTAATACAGTCGGGACTAAACTTACTATACTCTTGTACATGTAATATACACCGGGTATAAACATATTGTTATAAAAATTTCAAATATTTGTTTAATTTAATAGTTATAATGGGGATTTTCGTAAAGTAAGAATTTAACGTAACGACCCGATCCATTCAATACAAAACCCATAATTTACACTCTTTTAGAAAAAAGTACACATTTTTACTCACCCTGTATAAAGTAACTTCAATAATACGTTTCGAGTTTCGTCGTTCTCTGAGATATATGTCAGTATAAAAGCTTCTCTCTATACATACGAATGTACTTAAAGCTGGACTAATAATATATACATCTGAATCCAAGTAGACTCTCAGCTATTAACTACAACCTGTCCTCCTGTCCCTGTGTCTGTTCTACCCTATCACTACTCTCCCCTCTCTTCTCCCCTCCATACACTTCTTTAATACACATACGTGTAGTTTAAAACAGAGGTGGGCAGGAGGTGACTCGGCCAAGCTCTGAGTGAGAGGTAGGGAAGAGAGATAGAGTTAATACAGGGTAACCTACCAATTATTAATATTTTCTTTTTTTAATTAAAACATTTTCTGAAAAAAATATAATAATACCAAATCTTTTTTATGGTCACTATTATACAAAGTAAATAATACAAGCAATCATTCAATACATACTCTGGAATTTTGGGCTGGTAATTAGGGTCATTAAACGTACCTTTTTAGTATATATCATATTTGTGTATGAATAAAATAAAAATATATAAAAAATATATATAAATCTTTTGAACCTTTAAGTTTACCGCTGGACCATTGTAATAAAAGAGGGAAATTTTTGCAAAGGATAATTTTAAATAGAATTAAAATTTTGGAAATTCCAAATGATTTGTCTAAATATTTTACTATTCATATCCGAGAACTAATAAAGAATTATTTACCTGATTTAATTATTTTTTCTCCGTATGGAGTATGCTCAGTATAGTGTCATGGGAATTTGATGAATTAAGTTAAATTTTACATAAAGTGGGAATTTGAGTTCTTCGAGTTAGTCTACTTTGAATTGAAAAAGTGAAAAGTACTATTTGTAGTAATGGAAATTATTTTTCGCATAATTTGTTTTTCAAAAAAAATAAAAGTAGTGAATTTAATGGAGAAGACATCGCAAGCAGTCTTGGATAAGTTCAGATTATTATTATTATTGTTATTATTATCATTATTGTTATTATTATTATTATGTTTTTTGGTGTATCTCTCCATACTGTAAAAGATATTATTTAAACAATAAATATTTTATAAAACTATTTCTAAATTGATCGAATAAATTATTGGGCAATAATCGGTAGGACAACCTGTATTGAAACATCGTTCCGTCTTGCTTCAAAACATACCTTCTTTACTTACTCTCACCCAGCTTATGGAGAGCTCGTAAGGCTCAGACGAGCTGTCTGTGCCCACCTCTGGTTTAAAACATATTCACTACAAAATTTATATAAATTGTGGATGGTATTTGCTTGCCTGTTGTTTATAAACAAATGTATTTAGGGAACAGTAAACGATTTTTGTGTTGTTGTTTTTTTTTTCGTTTTGTATTTTATTCTGTAGAAATTTTTTGCTATTTAAACAAAAGACAAAAAAAACCTTTTTAAAAAGCGAATCAGGACAGAAATACAAGGTGGACTGATAAACCTGTACCCATAGACATACTAAAGTGAATTCAGGTCAGTTTAAGGTTGGATTAGGTTGTAGCGGCTATCCTAGATGGGACATACTTGGACTGTGTAGTCCAGTGTGAATTGTGATACCAAAATGGAGATGACTCACCCTTGCAACTACTCCTTAACCATTTGGAGATGTTCAGGTACAGCAATTGAGTTTTGACGCTTGTAGACTGTAGATCAGGTTGGTATTTGATAGGCAAAAACAAAAACTGTTGTCCAAAATTCTTGAGGTATTGGAACATAATTTTCCAGCAATCTGTAAGTTAACATTAAAGTTAGATACAAGTTCGAATCTATAGACAGATCTTTTAAATGGTTATAAAAAATTTCATTTGAGGAAAATTTATTAATTCCGACAAAAATTGATAAATTTATTTCGAAAATTTTTTACGATAAAATTTTCAATAGAATATCTAAATTTATTTTCTATGCCTAATTCTCAGAAAAAACAAACAAAATAAAACAAAAAATATCGAGAGAAAAAAAGTGGGGATATTTCGGAGAAAAAAAAACCTATGACATACACACAACCCACAATATCTTTACAAAAATAGAAATAAATAGAAAATCTTAGAAAGAAAACAACGAAAAAAAAAAAAACAAGGAAATAAATACCAAACACAAAAAGATATAATAAAAAAACATTTAGGATAAAACAAT